>JAAGEH010000226.1:22137096-22266650 GCA_011751065.1 Lasiurus cinereus | reverse complement strand
AGAGCTAGAAGAATTTAGGAACTGCTGAATCTAGCCTCCTCATCTGACCGATGAGGAGCCTCTCTGATTTTGTGATCTGCCCAAAGTCTCGCTACAAATTAGAAGCCAGACTGGGACTCATACTAAAGATTTCTGGCAATCCATCTACAAAGCTTTGGACAGCATCCAGTTTTTCACATAGTGGAAAGTTTAAAGGCATTTAAAGGAGAAGCAATTCACTAAACAGGCACTGCAGCAAGTATAAAGAATGTGTAGAATTTTGGGGAAAAAAATGCAAACCTGAAATAATATTTCAAATTTTAACTCTCGCAGATATCATAATATAAATTAAGTTATTCCTTGAATTTCCTTACCATAATAAAAATTAAAAACCAAACCTGTTCTTTTTTGGCCAACATGGTTCTTCTTAAAGAGAAAGTTGACTTTAAATAGAAAATTCAGACGTTCAAGGTGAGCACTAACTACACAAAGGAATACACTTTTCTTGGATAGTAAGTTTTCTGGCCATTTTCTGATTTACACCAAGATATAACTTCATTGTAGATAGAATCGGTTTAATTACCCTAATGGAAAATTCCAATGGCCTTGTAGGTGCTAACCGATTTCAAATTATCTGGTGGTAATAGTTTTGTGTGTTTGTGTGTGTGCACATACAAACACACAGAATAAATTGACTTTACTGGTGCCATGCCTATTTGATTGCCACTAACTTTAGTGTCCAATCTTTTCTTAATTGGAGCTTATGTCAAATAAACCAACGCCTCTTCCTCATTTCCTCTACCTGCCCATCCCCTAATGCAGACACAAATGAAATTATTAGGCAAGAGAAAAAGACATCCTCATTGCCCTAAGTGAATGGTAATTTGAAAATGGTCTGGGAAAGTTCAAGCAGTTTCCTCATGCATGAGCTACCTATAGACAGTCTGCAATTCCAGTGACAAATACAAAGGCAGGAAGATGTTAAAGGGAGTGATTCAGCCAACTTTTAGACATTTTAGAACAAAAAAGCATTTAAATTTAAACGCAAATGCTTGGTTTAAATGCATGCAGCTGGTGGAGTTTTCAGTAGGTTTGTGATTAGGTTTTTATATTTAATTCACTCTATTTCACCTTGTTCTTTAATGCATTCTTAAATTGCTAATGTTTCCATTGAAAGGGAAGAAATGTGTGAACAATGTCAGACTGATAAGATGTGTTCAAACACAAGATATCCAGAGCAGAATAAAGAAAAGCATTAAGAAAGGTACTCATTTCTCTCATTTCTTAAATCTGAGATGGAATTTTTTCTTCTTTAAAGTGGCAGTAAAAGCATTAGAAATGATGGCTGTGAGACAGCTAAAAGAGCTTTAAAAGTTTAGAATCTCAACACAAATCAGGTAATGAAGAAACTAGTTATCACTGCAGGTTCTGTATGCAATCAATTAAAATGAGGCAATTAAAAGCTTTTTTAAACAGTAAAAATTGGAATAAAGGAATAAGTGATGCGTTGGGTTGTAAGAAATTGTGGGGACTTAAAAAATCAGCCTCTTAGGTTGAGATTGTAAATCTTTTCTTAATTGAGGTGAACTTGGCAAGCCCCATTACACTAAAGAATAAGAATACCTAAATTATACATCTATATATATTTAAACAGGGAATATGCTGATTAGCTGGGCATCGCTACTGTTCAGGAGGAGCTGCATGCAGAAGGGTAGGAGGGGACTGCATACCGCCCTTAGCCCCATGAGGCTGGGGCTGGGGCTGGGCCAGAGTGAAGAAACACCTGCCCCTACCCCAGAGGACACAACACAGCAGGCCGGTGCTAATGGGTCAGGTGTGGGTCCTGGCCTCCCGCAGGGTGCCTCCTGGTACAGCAGGAGGTAGGGCACCTCCTCGCATGATTTCAGTTGTATGCTGGGCCTCTAGTGTAGTAATAATACTCAAAGTTAGATTTTAAAATAAGTATAGCCCTGACCAATGTGGCTCATTTAGTGAGCATTGCCCCATGCACACTTAGAGTCAACAGTTCCATTCCCAGTTAAGGCATATGCCTGGGTTTCAGGCGCGAGCCCCAGTAGGGGGTGTGCAGGAGTCAGATGATCACTGTTTCTCCTTCATTGAAGTTTCTCTCTCCCCCTCTCTCTCAAAAAGCAATTAAAACATTTTTTTTAAAGTAACCATGGATCAGCCTTGAATATTTTTGATACTATTGTTATTTAAGATATTTCAATCTGGCCAAAACCAGTTTGGCTCAGTGGATAGAGCTTCGGCAAGGGCATATACATTGGTTGAGGGCACATCTCCAGTAGGGGGCGTGCAGGAGGCGGCTGATCAATGTCTCTCATCGATGTTTCTAAGTTTCTATCTCTCTCCCTTCCTCTCTGTAAAAAATCAATAATATATATATATAAAGATATTTCAATCTGATATTAAATAATTTATTAGAGGTGATAAATTTAAAGAGTATTTTATCACATTTAGAAACAATATTTGTCTATTTAAAAGAATAAGATTTAATTTATACTTTAGATTTATGAGTTCTACTGGAGTCTCTTAAATATTTAGCTTTTGCTTGCCAGCTTTGTCAGGAGGTCAAAATATTTGAGGATTCTCAGGTTGTTAATACATGTAAATGGGTTTTAAAATGTTTAAAGGAAATCTTATCATGTAATTAATTGAGTTAATCAACTGAGTTAATTTATTAGCAAAGTAAAAAGTAATTAGTAAAATGCATGATTACTTTATACAAAAAATTTGCTAGATTTTAAAAAATTAAAATGAACAGTAAAGATAGGAAAACTAGGTTTTTCCATTTTTTTCAAATTTAATGAACTCAATATTAATTATAAAGCAGCTTCAAATGTTTGTTTGCTCACAGAAATATTTCCTATAAAATCTCTGTAAACTCCGTTCTAGAAGATACAGGAGAACATGTCTTATCGCACAATGTTGATGACAGTGCAAGAGTGAGAGACGCAGATGTAGCATGGCCCATGAGCTGGCCAATAACATCACATTGGGTTCCCTCCCCATACCATTACATTCTGACTTTCCTGCCTTCATATTGCATATGCTTTGGAAAGAGCTTCCAGACATATTGCTGAGATCGTAAAAGCTCAATGCAAAAGAGAAAGCATAACATTTTATTAAGTAGGATGCCAATTTAGCTGCCATTGAAAAAGGTGCTATCATTCCCAGTTCAGGGCTATGTACAATCAGAGACACAGGCCTTTTCTACCTTGTTGCTTTCTCATGCTCAGGACCCAGCACTGATTTCAAGTAATGGTATTGCTCTTAACATACACAAACTAGGTCTTATTCTTCAGAAAATTAAGTCCTTGCAATTACTGATTCCCCTTTCAGAGCCTCCAAATTTCTTCCTCATAAAATTAAGTCTGAGTTGGGCCCTTAAAGTCATAAGGTCTAACTCCTTTATTTTAGACGGGTCTTTACACATTTAGAAAAGGTATATAAAAGACCATGATGAATTATGGTTATTTTTCACATTATTTCAAAATAAGACAATAGAGAAGAATAATGGGCAAATTTTTCAACTATAATTCAAGTTACATATCTAAATTTTCTCCTGTACAGTTAAGAGGAAAAGTCTTTATGGATATTTTTTATACAATGACTATTTTCCAGGCTGTTTTCATTTTTTGAAACCACATATATAGCTATATATATAGAAAGCTAAGTGATCAACCTTATGTACATTTGACCGTCCAATCAACCGGTACATATGATGCACACTGGCAATTTAAAAATAAATGTGCATGCATGATACATATAAAACTCTCACGGCACCAATCACAGGTGTGTTTTAATTTTATAATACCATATTATATATACAATTTTGACATGTAATTTTTTGCAGTAACATAATTATTGAATGAATTTTTCTTCTAATTAATTTCCTTTCAATGTGCACGAATCCATGCACTGGGCCACTAGTAAATATATATATTCAAAATGAGTACTTAGCCAAGATATTGGGCATTTTCAAAAAATCAACTCTGGGATTTTCTAATTTTTCTTTCTTTAAAAACCAGCCTAGTCCTATCTTCTTTTCATGAACATTCCCAGATCACCCCAGAGATCTCCATCGCCTCCAAGAAATTCCTTATATTTCTCATCTAGTATTTCATGTAAACCACTATATAGAGAATGACATAAATATTCATTCAACCAGTGTTTGAGCTTAGTTCTGAGCTCAACACTGGGATTAACAGTGAGCAAAGTCCCCATAGAGTTCAAAGTCTCTCATTTGAAACTCTTCTTAAACTGATCTATTGCCTGGGTATGGCCCACCCATAGTTATGAAGACATTGGAGCCCTCACAACATTTGGTTACTCTTATTTTTTTTAACCTTCTTTGTATATGACAGTTCCTCTAATCTAGGAAGCAACCCTTTTCAAAGTTCCATATAATAACTCAAAATAGAAACCTGTGGGCTATGGCAATACAAGGTGGTGTCTTCCCTAATCTAATTTCAGCATGGAAATTGGTCTCATGAAAGCAAATACAATGTCAATAACTAGAATAGATTTGCTTTATTTTAAATTCATGCTATTTGGTTAGGGAAGAAAGAGAAATAAATTATTTTATAGCTTTGATTCCAAGATTTATTACCACAGAAATGAACATTTTTAAGGTTGAAATGCCTTTGCACTGAAATGTACATTTACTATGGTTTCCTGAGGAAAAAATGTTTTCAAATCAATCAGTGTTGTCTTAAAAACAATAGAAATCAATATGAAGACTCAGAGGGACTAAATGAAAGAATGGTCTGGCAACTCAGAGATTGGACTTCTAGCCTCCATTCTGCCAATTAGCTACTGACCACCAAGCCCTATGACATCTGTCAAGTCTCTTCACTCCTTTGGACTTTCTCTGCTCACCCAGAAAATAATGTTTTAACTGTGTTCCTCAAACACTCCATGGTAAGGAGCCAGTTTTTAAAACTTTCCCCTCAGTTGCAGATTGATACATTTATGAAATACAATAAAAATCCCCTGAATGGCACAGCATTGTTAAATTGCTATGAAAATTTCTAGATGCTTACTCTCAATTTCTGCACTTGTCCTCTGTGACCAGACTGGCCTGGGCCACAACTGCATTTTGAGTGACATTGACTTAGACCAGGACTTAGACTACTATGTAGATTAGATGGTGATCCAGCAAATGATTTACCACCTTCTTTCATTTGATTTTGTTCAGTAATACAATCAGCTCATATTTCCCAATTACTGAGTAGCTGAGCAGGAGAAACAAAAATTCTGGGAATGAGTTATTCAAAAGGAAGATGTTATTTATGGCAGATTTGAGAGAATAGTGGCATGGTTGATCCATTTGTGAGTCACAGACAACTAACAATGCAGAAGATACTTTTCAAGCAGAATAATTAAAAAATAAGTATTCTCTCTTCCTCTTATTCATTAAAAAGGTGAAAAAACATATAAAAGTTTAGCAGTTACTAAAGAAAAAAAAGACTTGACAACCAGGAACAGTACCCTTTGGATGGAAGTGCCAGCCAATGTCTCACAAGGAAGAGGGGGTGAATTTTTCAAGAGAAGACTGATATATGGGAGCTGTTACTAGAATATGTCTCCTCCACACCATTTACCTCAAAATAGAAAGATAACTACTTAATGGTTATTAGCCACAAAGCCATTGCAATTCAAGGAGCACAGCTTTCTTAGTAAAGCATCAAAGTGTGAGAGTGCACGCCAATGTGACCATTCATTGCTTTTAAAAGGACTCCAGCCATAGTAAGTTATATGTATGCACTTGTTTTTCCTCTTTGCCCACCAATTCGGGGACAAGGCTAAAAGACCCCTACAAAGTATTCAGCTCAGACTCTAAAGAACCTTCACCAAGTTGATGAAGGAGAGAGTACTTCAACTCCAAAATACAGAGCATTCCCTAGGCAGGTCAGCCCCAAGAGCCTCCTGGATAACTGCCTGAGAGCCTCGAAGTGACAACCAGAGGCTGCCAGGCCTGAGCTCCAGGCCAACGCTATCAGACAGAAGTTCTCACCTGGAGCATGTGCCAGGATCACCTGCATAGCCTGTCAATACCAACTGCTAGCCTCACTCCAGAATTTCTGATCCAAATAGCCTGAGAGGTGTTTCTAACAAGTTCCTGGGAGGTGCTATTGGTCCTAGAAACACACTTTGAGAACCAGTGCAATAAAACCTCTGAAGACAGAATGGGGAAGACCTCAGAAGTCACCTAACTCAACCTCTCATTTTATTTATTTCTTTTTTAAAATAGATTTTTTATTGATTTCAGAGAGGAAGAGAGAGGGAGAGAGAAATATCAATGACAAGAGAGAATCATTGATCAGCTGCCTCCTGCACACCCCACCCGGCACGTGCCCTTGACTGAAATCGAACCCAGGACCTTTTTGTCTGAAGGCCGATACTCTATCCACTGAGCCAAACCAGCCAGGGCCAATCTCCCATTTTAAAAGTAAAGATGCTGGGGCTCAAAGAAAATTCTTATTGTCATATATCCAGTACTCAGAGGCTCCCCTCATCTCACACACACCAAAAAGGAGGAGGATGAAGGAGGAGGAAGGAGGAGGAGGAAGGAGGAGGAGGAGGAGGAGGAGGAAGCAGCAGCAGCTCGAGCCTTAATTCACTGCTCCCTTCATGATTCGGTGATGGCCACACACTAGGTCCCTGATCTCTGAGAGGGGGCACCAGCAAGACTTCATGCTATTGATCTTCCTTTTGAGAACTGCAAGCTAATTCTCTTGGCCACCCTGAACTGGTAGGGGGTTGGCACACAATGGGAACTACTCCTTGCCTAGATTTTAAACCCGGAGAACATGTTCTCATCACTATGCCATGCTGCCTCTCCCCTGCTTCCTGCCAGCTGGGCATGATCAGAAGGCCTGAGATGTCGGAAAGTGGCACAAGGCTGCAGGAGATGGTCACAGAGGATTTGCAGTGCTGCTGTGGAGGTGAGCTTCCGTGACTTTCGGGGTGGCAGTCATTGGCGGTGTGCTGGCAATCTGTCTAATTCCAGCATCAAGATCCCTTGGATCCTGCCCTTTGGCTGAGCCTGCTCTGCAATTCCCATCGATTCTGTGTGCTTCCTGCTTCCCCTCCAATAAATTATTCTTCTGCTTAAATCGTCTGCAACCAAGAACCCTGGCCAACAGGATAGCCCATTAATTTCCTCATCAGCAGAGAGCCAACCGCTCCTAACAGAAGTTAGAGCTCCCGCAGAGGCTCCTGCAGGGACTTCTGCCTTTAGAGCTCTTAGATTTCCACTGATGCACTTCCATGCCTTGGACAGTGATTGCAGCAGGCTGCTGGACTCACAGGGAGCCCGCCCGAGGCCATGTCTGTGATGGATGACCCTTGGCCAGAAGTGACTGATCCAGGAGTTCACCCTGATCCACATCAGGCCCTGGGCTCTCACAGGAGCAAGGAAGGCTCAGAGGGCACTCAAGCTGATGGCTGTGCCCCAAAACTGCCCTGGTACTTGCTCTTTTCCTGTCTTTATTACTTGGTTCCTTTAATTTCATGAGATGCCCTGTTGAGAATCCTTCCAATAAAGTCTGCTTTTGGTCTGAATTTCAAACTCCGTCTTTAGTGTAACATAATAGCTTTTTGACACTGACTCACTGGAAACATCTCTCTCTCTCTCTCATACACACACACACACACACACACAGTCTTCTCAATCTACTTCCCTCTCTCCCTCCCTGCAACCCCACACAGGGGAGTTCTTACAAGGAAAGTGGAAAGCTTTTTTCCCTGTGATTCAGGTATCATAGGAAAAGAGAAAGGAAAAGGTGACCTAGACTTGAAGGCAACTTTGAAAAAAAGAAAAGGAACATCTTGAGGGTTAAGACATTTTTTTACATTGCTCTTTAGATACTGGTGATTGACTTGAATTGGTGGACTTGATATCTTTGTTTAAAGTGGCTTAAACATCTTAAAAGAAAAGCTGCAGCCCTGACCAGTTTGGCTCAGTGGCTAGAGCATCAGCCTGTGGACTGAAGGGTCCCAGGTTTGAATCCAGTCAAGGGCATGTCCTCGGTTGCAGGCACATACCCTGTAAGGGGTATGCAGGAGGCAGCTGATCGATGTTTCTCTCTCATCGATGTTTCTAACTCTTTATCCTTCTCCCTTCCTCTCTGTAAAAAATCAATAAAATATATATTTTATAAAAAGAAAAGCTGCAGGTCTTTACTAAAAGAACCAAGGCCCTAAAGAGCAAGCATGTCAAACATAAAGGCTAACGCAGACCAAATAAGCGAGACATGCGGCCCACCGGCCACAAGTTTGACATGCTTGCTGTAGAGAAATAGCTAATTCCTAGGAAGGGCGGTATGAGCCTGAGTTTTTCTGAAAGTAAGAAAATGCTCAAAGAAATGATGGGGGCAGGTCACAATGATATAGGAACTAGCTTGAAGGGGATCTCATTGTGCAAATAGGGTACAATTTGAGGACCAAAGTGACTAAATACAGTAACGAAGTAAAAACCATTGTTAAAAACAAACAACCCTTTCAGAAGCATATTATGGTACAAGAAATTTAAGCATTTTTGCATTAACATTTATTTTGTAGCGAGCATATTCATATACATGGTGAAGATAAAACACCAAAACCAAATGAAATCTATCCCCAAGGGGTTCTTCAGATCCCTGACAACACCACTTACTGTCCTCAAAAGTTTCTCTTGGGAGGCAGGGAGAAAAGTCTGCATGTCTTACACAAGCCCCCCAGGTGGCTGGCGGCAGCATCCTCCCCTCCCCATCTTTCAAGGCCCTACTCAGAGGATCCCTCCCTCCCTCCCTCCCTTTTTACTCCTTGTAGTCTCTTATGACCACCTTCCTCATAACAATTGTGAAAAGACAACTCCCACTCAACTTGGAAATGATCCTCAGCTTGGAGCACCTTGCCTGGAACTTTGGAAAAGCGTTGTGGATTAAACTAAGCTAAGAGGAAGGAACATGGGCACAGTTACCATTTCCTTCCTTTTCCTATTCACAGAGACAGGAAATTCTGTCACCTTCCACTGAGAAACCCATACTATCTCACCATTCCCTCTAATAGACTTCCAGCCCCGAAACATGACAGCTCTAAAATGAGATTCTGTTGTAACCAATGCAATAAAACTTCCTGGCACTCCGACTTTCAACTCTGGTGCAAGGACAAAGAGAGATTTGATAGTTATAATGAGCTTATGGCTCAAAACAAACATACAAACAAAACAACAAAACAATGAGGGAGACTCAAAGCAAGATATTTCTGTCAAAGTACAACCAGGACTATTAAAACTAACTGCTAAGTTACCGACCACTGGTCAACTAAAATGGGAAGAAACACCACCCTGCTGCCTAAAAGAGCTTGAAATTGGAGCAATGTTAGCAGACACTTACCAAGTGTTCATTGCCAGACAAAGCTGCGAAAAATCAGTCCACAGCTAAAAAAGGGGAAAGCCAGGGTGTGAACACAAGCAGCCTGGCCTAAGAACCTCCATTTCTAACTCCTATCCTATATAATAAAAGGCTAATAGGCAAATCGACTGGTCGCTATGAAGCCCACTGACCACCAGGAAGCAGACGCTCAATGCAGGAGCTGACCCCTGGTGGTCAGTGCACTCCCATAGGAGGAGTGCTGCTCAGCCAGAAGCCAGGTGCAGTGGTGGTGACAGAGGCCTCTCCCTCCTCCGTCAGCAGCACTAAGGATGTCCGACTGATGGCAGGGAGAGAGCTAAGCCATCAGTTGGACATTACCCAAGGGCTCCCAGACTGCAAGAGGACGCAGGTCAGGCTGAGGGACGCCCTCCTCACCTCCCAGCAGTGTACTGGGCCTCTAGTACAACATAAATTCAATTTCAATTCCCCAGTGAACGTTACTTCCAGACATTTCCAACATGAGGTCTACTTCCAAAATTAAGTCTCAATCTTGATTTACAACACTTCAACCAAGCCTCATCCCAAATCAATAAAGATCACATTTCTCATTCCATTGCTTTTGTCCCAATCCTTTCTCCTTACACTGAAGAGTACTTATCAGGGTTCTTATCCAAGCTCCTTTTTGTCCTCCTTTCAGCTGAGGGACTGATAAGGATTTTCTTTCTACTGAAGTCCAGCATCTTCTTTATTTCTGACCTCCTTCCTCTGAGAGATCATGCTGGCATCTTGCAATTACTAGCCCTAACCAGACAACAGCTTTTATCTTCCTTACGGACTGACCCACACTTTCATTAAGCACAAACAGGATTTGGACTGAACCATCAGATGTATTTCAAAAACATCCTCAAATCCTGTGGTTGCAAAAGCATAGGTCCTTGTGGAAGAGGTGGTGGAATTTCAGGTCTATGCTCCACGCCAGACCCTAAACTCCTATTTGCAAAGTGGAGCCTCCACCTGAGGTGTCTGAGCAGTGGATCATCAAATCCCCACACTACACACACTCAGGTGAATGAACTTTGCACTCAAACTGCCTGACTTCAGACAAAACAGCATAGAGCCTTCCCTGCCTTCCATGTTTTCTGAGTCATTGATTCCTCCTTTGTTTTGAAAAAAAAAAAAATGGGAGTGCACCTTATTCCCCTAAAGACTGAAGGAAATCAGAGGTTTTGAAGTCCATCCTTTGGGGGTCCTGGACAGCTCTATGTGGTCTGGAAACTATTTCTAGTTGTTTCTGAGTAATTGGCACTGACTCAAGGAGGTAGTCACCGCTGAGCCTGGTAAAAATGGGGGGTTCTGGGAGGTCAGGCAGTCCTGTCTCAAGGGTACAGGGCTGGGTCCAAGGAGATGAAGAAGGATTCTACTCACCAGGATTACATTTGACTTCCAGGGCAAACAATATATTGGCAAACATTCCTCCCCTATTTGCGTGTGAACGCAAGCATTTTCCTTCAAACAAATAGGCTTACAGCCAACACAGTACAACACAGCTGACTGCTTCATTTTTCAGAGCGCCAGCATTCGCCAAGCTCCGGGGATATTCCAGACCCTGTACTTCACATCCTGACACAAGGCAAAATGCACCAAAATGAAAGAGGGTTCAGTCTGTATGGTATGCCCACCCAAGTCATCTGTGGGGCCTGGGGCAAGACTACAAATGGAAGCCTTCGTAATGACTACTAATCAAGCTAGCAAACTGTCACATAATCCTCTACTCTTGACAAATCTAGCTTCATAACCACCTGGAGTCCAGGTACAGTTTAGAATTCTCAGGGCCCTCAAGAGTTTTAGGCCAGACGGGAAAGAGCAGCGCTGGCCAATGAACAGATGCCTTCCCGTCCCCACCCAGGCTCTCTCTTCACCCCAGGGGGGGGGCCTCAGCACACATTTGCAAGCTGTTCCACAGCCCCACACAGCACAGCTGCCCTTTGGGCACTCCTAGGGAATGGAGCCTGCCTTCTCTGCTTGAAAAGGCCCCCAAAGCAAGCTTGGGGACTTTGGGAAGGGAATTCCATCACTTGCTGGGGCTTGAAAGTCAGTGGGGACTCGGCTCAGTGGGCAGGGGCACAGCCTGGGGAAGGTCAGACCCTGCTCTCTAATCCTGGGCAGTAAGAGTAAGGGGTTTCCTTGCCCAGGTCCAAATCACACTGACTAAAACCTTCTTTCTTTATTTTAAGTCGACTTTTCTTTCCTTAAGGCTTTCTGGGAGAGAGAGTCCTTATATCAAATGGACGCGCGCGCACACAGTTATAAGGAGAGTTTCTGTACAGAATATATGAAATTAAAAAAGCTGAAATACTTGCAGCTGCCCTAGAGAGATTTGGCAGCTGAAATACTGGTCTGAAAGAAAGGTAAATATTCCTCAAAAAGCAAATGGGTTGAACAGAGTTCTAGAAAATCAGAAAGGTGAGATCCTTGTCCTAGTGATTCCAATAACTAGGGCATAAATTGGGCAAACCTTAAATGTTTCTTCTGTTTTTGGAAATGTGTCCTATCTAAAGCAGAGAGACCCCCACTTCCTTAAAAAAAAAAAAAAGAAAGAAAGAAAAACAGATGAAGAACCAGAAGCACCTGGGGCCACAAAGTCAGAATCCTAGGAACCACCTTCCTGAGTCAATTAGGCAAGGGAGTTTTGGGTGGGCTGCAAACGGAGAGGCCTCCCACAGAGAGCCACCAGTGGCAAGTGGAGGGGGGGGCACAGAGGTGGGAGGGGGAACCAGTGGGGTGAGTGGCCAGGACCTGGGCGCCACTCCTGACCTGGTATCTGCTTTGCCTTTTCTTGGTCAGGTCAATCTGCCCACTTTCTGAGCCTTCATTGTAATTCTCTTAAATGGGGGTACCTGCACGCATCACTTGGCGGTGATGCACGTAAGAACTCCGTTCAATCCCTCACTTGGTAACCGCTCATTCAACGGGCCCTTATTTAGAACTGAGAGCGCAGGGGCCAGAGCTAGAGCTGAACCCAAGTTGTGGATCGGGCAGCTCCCCACCACCGACCCGACCTGCACCTCTAAGATGGGTGGGTGTCTGCAGAATCCTCCACTGGAGGCAGAGGGGTGGGATGGTCGAGACTTTAGGGACAGAGGCAAACCAGAACAGTTGGGGCAAGGCACACAGGTCCAGTGTTCGTCTCAACCCTGTTTGGGAGTAGTCCAAAGTCCCCGGGTTGGAGCTGCACAGGACCGGCGTCTAAGACAATTTGTAAGCCCCTGGGATTGGAGGAAGCCACGCCGCACACCGCTGGGCCGGGGCCCGGCAGGGAGGGCCACTCACCCAGCAGCAGCAGCTTGAGCTCCCGGCGCGCGTCCTTCTTGTCCCGGCGAAGCTGCCGCTCGATCTCGGCGCTGATGCGCTGCGACTCCTTCTCCTCCGCCGACAGGCAGCAGCAGCCGGCCATGGTGCGCGCCGCGCGGCCGCTCACTGGGCCGACCCGACCCGAGGGCAAAGGCAGGAGGGGGCCGACTGGAGTTTCGAGGGAAGAGACCTGGGCCTCCGGGGTTCGATCCCTCCTCGCAGGGGGACGCCGAGATGGGATGAGTCCGGGGCACTGGGACCGACCAAGTGCACCGGGGGCCCGGGCTCGCGCAGCCCGCCCTCGCCCGGGGAGAAGAGGGCGAGCTGCGCTCCGCTGGGAGCGGTGCCGGCCTCCGGAGGACGCGCGCCCCTTGGCACGGGAGCCCGGCGGCGCCCAGTCAGAGAGCGCAGACTGCACGTCAAAAGTTGGGGCGTCGGTGCCCGGGAAAGCGGACTCTCCTGGGGCTGGGAGTTCCCCAGGCAGGCTGCAGGCACGGCGTAGGTCAGAGGCAAAGGTCCCGACTGTCCCTGGCCTAGAGAGTCCCGAAAACCTCAGCAGCGTCCGAAGACGGAGACCGAGTGGAAAGGTCCCTGCCGGCGCTTATGGCTCAAAGTGCCTGGAGGAGGCGGGGCGTCTTGAACCTGCAACCCTGGTCTCTGCACACCAAGCCCAGGGGCACACCACGCCGGTGGCGCCTGTGGGTGAACCGGGGGAGAGCAGGGAGCTGGGGTGTGGAGCTGGGGGAGGGGGCTAGAGTCTTTGGGAGCAGCCCCCACACCTGCTGTTATGCTCCCCCGGCTCTGGCAGCCAGGCCCTGCTCCCTGCCCAAATCCGGGTTCCCACAGGTGAGCGAGTTCCACCAACTCCCAGCCTCAACTCTCCCCAGCTGCAGGAGTGGAGGGAAGCCAAGCGCCGCCGTGTGATACAGCGTGCGGGGGACCACCACGCACCCCGGTTTCCTAAACCGGCTCCTTCAGCTTCCCGGTGCCCCAAGCCCAGCTCCGGCTTGCTCAAAGCCCCTGGTCAGCTCTGCCACTTCCCTTCCAGGTGCGGCTAGCCCTGAGCCGGCTGGCATTTCGCTCAGAGAAGCAGCTGCCACGGAGCTCAGTTAAATAAGAGGAACCCAAGAGTAAATATCCTCCCAGCCCCTTCCTACGCCCCCGGACGAGGAGGGCTGGGCATGGGGGTAATGGAAAACGGCTGCTGCTTTGCATTTTATAATGAAAAGACTCCTGCTAGAAAGAGGGGAGAGTTGATTCGTTTCCGGCAACACCTGGCGTGTTCCCTGCCCCAGCCCTGGAGCCTGATAGCACCTAGCAAAGGTGTGTCCGCACAGTCACCTTGGCCTGGCTCCTGGAACTTTGGGAGAACGTTTGAGCTGCATTGATAAAAAATAAAACAAACAAACAAAAAGAGTAAAGATTGAAAAAGCACCTCTTTGAACTTTGAAATGGCACTATAAAATGCAGATTACAGCATCTAATTTTGTCTTCAGGGTTGATTTTGAGGCCGAGCGCAAAGAGGTTTACAGGAAAGAGAAAAAAAAAAACAAAGGGAAAGGGAGAAGTTCCAGCATTGAACGTTGTTTTTTGTTTTGTTTTATTATTTTTCCTTCTGTTCTTCAAGTCCGTATACGCCATTTAAACCACTTTATGGCGTTAGGTAATTAGCTAATGCTTCCTCTATTAAGAGCAAGCAGTAGTGCCTTTCATGAGTCACATACATTTAATCCATTCAAATGGAGCATACGGAGTGGAGAGAATGGTATGTGTCATTATGTAAAGAACTTGGCATTATGATGCTATCTGGCTGAAGATCTTATTTATTTTGCAATTTAGAGAACGTAGACAAATCAGGCATTGAAAATGAATGTGCATGCTTAAATGCATGACTATTTTCATCTGTTACTGACTTACAGACAGTAACAGTGACCCCTACAGGAAAACTCAACATTTCCCATTTAATCTTGGCCATTTAGTCACACATATCTCCCTCAGCCCTTATAGATTCATTTACAATTTGAGATAAAATCTAACTCCTTAAACTAATAGTTGTATCATAATTATTTGTATTTTTTAATTATTAAAATTAGAGCAAATTTGAATTCCACATTATTTAGAATAACTGGCCTAAAGTTGCTAAGATTTCAGAAAATATACAAAATATTATTTATGGTATCTGTGAAACTTTTCTGGGCCATGCAACTTAGTAATATGTATCAGAAGCCTTAAATGTGTCCCTCTCTTTTGACCAAAATAGTATTTCTCCCTGTAAGAAATAATCAGAAATCATGATTTAGATGCCAAGGTTTTATTTCTAATAACTACAATAATGCAAAACAATCTAAATGCCCAACAACAAGGAATAGGTCAAATAAATTATGGTATATCCATCCAATGAGATATCATATAGTGACTGTGAATATGTGAGTGACAAATTGGCAAATAACCAAGATTTGGGGGTGGGGCTCAAAATATAGTGAAAAAGGCAAGATAAAAAAATATAAACAATACGATACAAATTTTACCCTGGGAACACACATAGGCATTTTTAAGAAACTAAAGGCACGTATACTCACAAAGTAAGTTGCTCTGAGTCATAGCTGGTTTTAATTCCCTGATATAAAATTATTTGGGGCAGCTCTATTAGTCTTCTAGGCCCCACTTTCCTAAACTGTAAAACAAGAGGGATGAACCAGATTAAGCTCAACAAGATCTCCCAAATGTACCATTCAATTCTCTTATGATTGTCACACATGATAGTATTAAAGATCATTATAAACCTGTTTTTTTATTGAACTTTGGTAGCTAGTGATAACTACACTAGGATATCACAAGCCAATTATTTTTATATTACTCTTTATTCATGTTATCTTCAGGATCTGGGAGCAGGATGAGAATAATTTTAAGTTATTAATTCATTTGTAACATCTTAACAGGCAGGGCTAGTTTTGAAAAGAGATTTTAGTGAAAGAGAATGTTTTCCTAGGTGATTCCCAAAGTGCTTCCATTCCATGTCATTCTTGAAGAACAGAGCACAGCCTGAACATGTGCTTCAGATAACTGCCAAGTGCTGGACCACGAAGGTGAGCTCATTGAAATTCCTCTGAATGTCCTTTGAATCCATGCCAAGCCCTGTACCAGGTACTGGGGATTGAGATAGTAAGACCTTGCAGCCTTTAGGTAGACTGTAGTCTGGTAGAAAGAAGTAAGACGAAGACCCTGAAAGCTGAACCCACCACTTATTTCTTCCTCTCAAAGAGCAGACAGTGAAAGCTCAGAGTCACCTGGTGACTCCACAATCCACAAATGTGCACAGCGGGCCCTTCAGCGGAGCCTCATTCCTGTCACTCTGCTGTAACTCCAGAAAAATGTAACCACATGTTCTCACCGCCTCCATGTCTTAGCACATTCTGTTCCCTCTTCCAGGAGTGTCATCTCACCCCAGGCAAAATTAGTTAGGTACTTGCTTTCCCAAACACCTCTGTTCGGAGAAGCCGCTCCACTCCTGGTCCATTAGACCCATCTCTCTCTGCTGCCTGAGCACTTTGTGTCCCTCTCTTTAACATCTCACTCTATTTCACTTGTTGGTTTCCCCTCCTGATCCATTAGTTTCTCACAGGTGGAGAGTTTTTCTTGTTCATCCTGGTATTTCTAAATTAATAAAATTTATTTGACTGAATAAAATTGAAAACAAGAAAAATTAGCCAGTGCCAAGAGAAAGAAACTCAGAAAAGGAAGGTCTTGTGATGGAAGAAAGTGAAAAACCAACAAGTCTATTGCAGCAAATCAATGTATGATTTAGGGAAGACATGGGTCCTCAATTTGCCCCCAGAGAGGAAGTGACTGCCCTGTTTCTAATTCAGGACTATGAGGAAATGTGCAAGTAGGGGACTGGGAAGATGCTGTTCTCTTGGACAAATGTACCACCTTAGAACTTTAACAAGAAATATAAACATATGACTTTGAAATTTACAAAGTTGAAATAGCACTAATACTAATGCACTGATGCTGCTTTTCAAACTGCAGTTGGGACCCATTCCTCACTTGTGGCAATCTTTTATATATATTAGATTATGCTGCAGGTATTATTGTTTCATGAAACTTTTGCTTCCACTCTACACATAGGTATCAAATGTTAGGCAGATCAGTCACCACTGGAGGTTTGCTTGTCCTTACCCCAGGCAGGTTGGACTACATGGTTCTCAATTTTCTAATACATTTTTACTGAGACCAACAGGTTCCTAATTTTTCATTCAATTTTCTGAGCCCAGTCTGCTCTCTATAATGTTTTGAGTTCTTCTCCCCTCTTACCACTCCCCGCCATTCCCCATCCAATCATCTCTAGTTTTGGATAAGCATGGTAAATTAGAGATATCTATTTTTAAATACATTTTTTATTAATTTCAGAGAGAAAGGGAGAGGGAGAGATAGAAACATTAATAATAAGAGCCCACAACCCTGGCATGTGCCCTGATAAGGAATGGAACTATAACCTCCTGGTTCAGAGGTCCACACTCTACCACTGAGCCGTACCCTGCTGGGTGAGATATTTGTCTGTTGTCTGCCCATTGTGGACTTTGAATGAATTGACAGAGTGGTGATGGATTTTCAGATGAACGGATAATAATTCTATCTGGTGGACTGATGTTTTCAACATCTATTTTTCTAAGCCTATCAACATGTTTTCATGTTGTTCCAAAATATTCTCTGCTTGAAGACCAGAAACTGTATATTATATAACTTCTATTGAAAAGACTAAAATTACAGTCATGCACTACACAACATTTAGGTCAATGGCAGACCGCATACATGATAGCAGTTCCATAAGATTATAGCAGAGCTGAATCTCCTGAAAGAAATGGAAGAATCGGTGGATTAGGAGAGCCCAATATCTATGGGCTTCACAATAGATTCCCTCTCACTCAGAGTAGCTCCATTTTGAGTGCAGATCACATCCCAATCAGTCAGCCACAAAGAAGCCTGTCACCCCAGCGCTATAGTTTGGTGGTCTTCCCAGTGCACTGCTGCAGATTCTCTGTTGAGGACTAAGATCCTGTACAAGGACACAGGTCCACAGGAGCTATCTCAGCAAGTATCAAGTGCCACTGCCACTTGAGTATAAGCTTTCTGTGATAGTGTGGAGCCAGCCTGTCTCTGTTCTTTGGACATATTTTCAGGTTGGAATGATACAAAACATAGATAAGTTTTATTTTTTTCCATCAATTCAATGCCAGAGAGAACACTTTGTGCTAGATAGGATTATTGGAACCAAAAACATATTTCTAAAGTCAAAATATTGAGTCCACAGTTCTATACCCTCTTCATGTTAAAACACCCCCCCTTTTTTTAATGAATACCACAAAATTCCTTAATCTGACCACTACTCCAACATGCAACAGCCAAAACCACACTGCCCTGACAATCCTTTATAATTCTTTCTCTCTCCATCTTGATTTCTTATTTTCCTTTTTAAAATACATTTTTATTAATTTTGAGAAAGAGAGAAGAAGGGAAAAGGATAGAGAGATAGAAACACTGATGAGAGAGAAACATTATCAATTGATTGTGTCCTGTATGCCCCCCTTCTGGGGATTAAGCCCGTAGCCCAGGCATGTGCCCTGACTGGGAATCAAACCGAGATCTCTTGGTTCCTGGGTTGATGCTCAACCACTGAGCACCACCAGCCGGGCTTGACTTCTTATTTCTATTGATCCTCAAGCCACCTTTCACTCCTTCCTGATAGTCACTGCTCTGGTGATCTGTGCCTTACCTAGCCAGTTTCTCCTTGATATTTCCTATCAGTCCAGCCCATACACCTTTTCATGAAGCAGCACCAATGTTCTATTTCTCAGCCTGTCAGAAAAACAAAGAGGGGGAGGACTTGTGGGACAGTGTGTATCAAGTCTACAATCGTGTACAGTAATGTCCTAGATCTTACATTCACTCATCACTAACTCACTAACTCACCCTGAGCAACTTCCAGTCCTACAATCCCCATTCATGGTAAGTGCTCTATACAGATGTGCCATATCTTATCTTTATTCCCTATTTTTACTGTATCTTTAGGCACATAAATACTTATCACTGCATTACAATTGCCTACAACTTTCAGTACAGTAACATGCTGTGCAGGTACAGGTTTGTAGCTTAGGAGCAATAGGCGGTACCACATGGCCCAGGTGTGCAACAGGTTAGACCATCTAGGTTTGTGGGTGTGCATTATGTGATGTTCACATGACAAAACTGCCTAATGACGTATTTCTCAGAATGTACCCCAGTCATTAGGAGACACATGACCATATAGACCAGTGGTTGGCAAACTCATTAGTCAACAGAGCAGCAGAACGCAGCTAGCGAGCTGCATGTGGCTCGTGAGCCGCATTTTGCCGACCACTGGTATAGACAATGAGGCCTACCTTCAAACACGTGGAACTGTGAGTGGGCAAGAATAGCTATTGTTTGTTTTTAAATCTGAATTTTCATGGGAATTAGGTATCTCAAGAACCTAAGGAGTGAATGTCTTTGTGATATGAAGTTTGGAGATTTTTGTCTGTTTTCTTTCCTTTTTAACTTAAGTCCCCCTCTTCACTCATATCACTCTCCTCCTGAATGAACCAATGTTAACAACCTAGTATGTTTCCTTCTCTATTTTTATGCTCTTATAATGATACATAAGCACAAAAGCTCATAAATATAAACATACATGGAAGGAGTGTGTCATCATTAGTTTAAAAATGAGACTATAGTACATGAACTCTATATTTTCCTTTCTCCTCCAACAATACCATATGGGAATCTAAGTAAACCACTTACTTCAGATTCAGTCTTTCATACATTCATATATACTATTTCATGATGTAAAAGGATCATATTTTATTCAATCTTTCTCCTTTAAGGGGCACTTATTTTTATATCCAATTTTTGACCACTAAAACAAAGCTGTCATAACATCTGTGTATCTGAATTTACATGCATTAGTGCCTTTATTTCTGTGGGATAGATTCCCAGGGAAAAAAGACTCATTAATTGAAGGATATATATATTTTTTACTTTAACAGATGTGGCCAAATTCCTGTTCAAAAAGACTACAACAATTCACAGTTCCGCCGAAAATATGAAAATCCATGTCCCTACCAGCCATGAATATCACTCGTTAATTTTTGGCAGCCTGAAGGGATATAAACACTGTGAAAGTGTTGCTTTACTTTGTGTTTTCCTGACAGTCTACGAATTTGTACATTTCTTCATGCATGTGAGCATTTGCATTTGCCACCCTGTGAATTGTCTATTTATATCCTTTGCTCATTTTTAAAAATTAGGTCATTTGTCTGTTTCTTGACAATCTGTAAGAGCTCTTCAATATAACATATCGACTTTGTCATTTGAATTGCAAATTTCCAGATACACTTTTTGTCCAATTTTTAATGGAATCTTTGCCAGAGAAAAGATTTTATTTTTACATATCCAAATATCTTTAATTTTTCGCACAGCTTCCAGAGTTCCAGTCCTTGTAGGATGGTCTCCTCATTTATTGTACATGCAGTATCTTAAATTTTCTTGCTAGCACTTTTATTATTTTTGTTTTTAACATTTGAATATTTAACCCATCTGGTGTTTATTTTTATAAAATGTCTAAAATAGGAGATTAATTTTATTTTCTTCCAGATGGGTAGCCAGTTGTACCAACATCATGTATTTATTGAACATTCCATCCTTTTCCCAATGAATTAAAGTTCAGTCTTTGTCATGTATTATAGTCTCATATTGACTGAAATCCATTTCTTTGAGTCTATACTGTCCCACTGAGCTATTTATTCCTATGTCAATACCATCTTGATTTGATTACAGGGGCTCTATGGAATATTTTTATATCGGTGGGACACCACCTGACAATGTTATCAAACTCTTCTTAGTTGTAGATATTTATTCTTTCACAGGAACTATAACATCATTTACCAAGGACTTCTACCCTGAATTGCAGAGTATAAACTTAACCTTAACTTCAACTACCTTCTTGACATATTGGCTTGGATATCTAATAGGCATCTCAATTTAACAGTCCCCTTAATCCCTCCCCACACACACACAAAAAAACACCTCTGAATTTGTTTTTCTAAATTTATCTTCCTGCTATCTTTTCTATTTCAGCACCACCTAATTGATTGCCTCTTTGCTCCACCTCCCATATGTAATCTTAGCAATTATGGATTAGGCTGCAAGCCACATCCTCAATTTGTTTTAGAACCACTGCATACAGCCACCTGCTTTTGCAATGAGCAGGTTGGGGTTATGTTAGACATTTAATCGTTATGAATGAGGCTCTCTGATGTGTCCTCTGTTCTGTTACATGTGGTCCTTCAGCTATATTCATTTCTATTTTTGCTGCCACCACTCCTGACCAAGCCAACAACACCTCTCAACTGGATTAAAACAATAGCTTCTACTCTTGATCCTCAAAAATCCACTCACCACAGACAGTCAGAATGAACTTTAAAAATCCCAGAACAGATCACATCATCCTCTAGATCAAGCATATGGCCCAAAATGAATATTTTGGTGGCCCAGTTAATATAATGGTAAGTAGAACATTTTGATAAAAATTTCATAACTTAATTTTACAATATCCTGTTATAATCCATAATAATAAAAGCATAATATGCTAATTAGACCAGACAGCTGAACAACTTTCTGGATGTCCTTCCTAATGAAGTTGTGGTGGCGGGGTTGAGACAGAGGTAGTTAGGGGTGATCAGACAGCCAGGCTAGCAGTTTGGGGTGATCAAGCAGGCAGGGGAGTGGTTAGGGGCGATCAGGCAGGAAGGCAGACTGTTTAGGGGTGATCAGGCAGGCAGGTAGGTGAGCGGTTAGGAGCCAACAGTCCTGGATTGCGAGGCAGTGCAAGCCAGGCTGAGGGACCTCCCTCCCCACACATGAATTTCATGTACCAGGCCTCTAGTTATTAATAATGAACTGCAATATTTACTAATGACTGATTACTATAATTGTGTTGCATTCATTTCCCTTTCATGCCTTAGGCGCAGGGGCACCATTTCTCTCCACTAATAGTAGCAGCGAATATTTTAGCAGCTGAATGCCACATCATTAGTCTTGGACTCACTTGTTTGGTGTGCGCAACAGAAAATATTTCACTTTTGGAGAACAAGAAAAATAAGGGTTTTTTTATTACACTTACTAATTTGTACAGTTATTCAGTGTCTGGTAAATTAATGTTCAAGAAAAAATATTTTTATTAAAATGTTCTATTATTTTATATTAATGATTACTCATTTATTCAACCCTTTGTATTCAGCATGTCTCTATCAAAATAAACCTACGTTTTTATGAAAATGGAAGTTTTTTTGTGTGTGACCCATATAAATTTAGACCTTGTTTATTTAGCCCGTGTGAGCCTTTCAGTTTGACATGCTTGTTCTAGATTAAAATCCACCAATAGATTCCAGTCAGAAAATAAAATTAAATGTCCTTGTTCTAGACCAGTGGTCAGCAAACTGAGGCTCACAAGCCACATGCGGCTCAAGAGCCGTGGTTTGCCACTCTGTTGATTAATGAGTCTGCTGACCACTGGGATAGGGGCTTAATCACAAGGAACAACAACAGCCTGTAATTATTGGAATTGAGTGTCTAGGTCAGTGGTCAGCAAACTCATTAGTCAACAGAGCCACAAACTGTTCTAGACCATGCAGTGCTACATTATAGGCCATTGCCTCTATTTCTCTAACTTCATATCCTAACATTCTCCCTCTCCTTCAAATATACTCCAGTCACACTTATATGTAACCCAATGTGTAATTTTATTTAAGGATGGTTCAGAAATGGAAAACATTAACAAATGGCTGCTGCTATTCATTCACACACATTGGGTCTTATACAAATGAGACTGATGTCATCTTGAGCTCTTCATTTATTTTCACCTTGATTTATCTGGAGAGGAGGCATTGCTTTAAAGAAAAAGACCTGTTATGTAAATTGTCTAAAATTAAATGCACTTAAACTAAAAAACAAAAACATAAACTTGTACCTTTTTTTTCCTACGTAACAGTCCTTTCCCTATCGGCTCTGCTGCCTGAATCGTGCTCTCTCCAGATCTTGAAATGTATGATTTTCATTTGTCATGAAGGTCTCAACTTAACTGTGACTTACTAAATGCAGGCTTCCCTTGCCACTGGGCCTAGGATACCCACTCCTTTTTGTCTCATCCATTTGACATCGTCCCACTCTTGTATTTTCATTATAGCCCTTGTCATTATTTGATTTATTGTTTCCATCCTTCTTTATCATCCTCTCCCACCAGGAAAAGAAGGGAAGCACCAGGAGAGGGAGGATTCTGACCATCTTATTCACCACTGTATCCCTAGAGCCTATATGAGGAAAGCCACATCATCTTAAAATTGTACCACCCAACTCTGTTCAGATCCCATTCTCAACAATAAGGTTAAGTCTTGGAAAAGTCAGCAATATGATATTTTTGATTTGGAATTTATTGGCTCTTAGGAGAGAGAAGTTTAGGAATGGTCTTAGTTTTAAGCTCTGCTGGCTCCAGGTGCTAAAGCAATGTCATAGGGAAGCCATGTGTTGCTTAATAAATATTTGTGAAATTAATGAATGAATAACACCTACCTCGCTGGATTATTGTTGACTATTAGAAGATATATATATATATATATATATATATATATATATCCTTTTGCTCCTTGCCTGAAACTAGGGATGTCTACTCACAACTTTGAGGATGCACTGAACACTGATTCACCATTGTTTGTAGCATGCTTTTAGTCCAAGAAAAAGTACTAGGCAATATTCTGAATGATAGATACCTGGTATGTTTGCGAGGCATCCCTATGAGAGAGAATCATTCACCATTCTATGAGATAATTAAGTCCCATGTTGCTTCTGCCTCCATGGATGACCACATGATCCAGGTCTGGCCTATCAGAGCACTCCATCTCCTTAACCAATAAATTAGTTTGAAGGTATGCACATTACCCAAGCCTACCAATAAGAACACACACCATAGCAATTGGTTCAGGGGATGCTAAACTGACTCCTTCCTGAAACTTCCCTGAGCCATCTGAAAGACTGTGTTCCTTCCCCTTTATCTAGGATAATTAGTTTGAAATTATGAAATAACCTGGGGCCACTGGTGGTCACCTTTGCAAAGATATAAAATCTCTCCACCTGAGTATAACATAGATAGAATGCCAGCCAACAGATGGAAAGAAAGAGAATCCTCCTCCTATGATCTAAATTCTTCGACCCAGATTCGTAGTTACTTGACCCAGTAGTGAGTCTTCTTGTTTGTTGAAGCCAGTATAGATTGTGATTCTATCAGTTGCAACCAAAAGAATCATGGCCTATGTACCTGATCATGAAGAGGGAGGTGTTGGTGGATGGTAAAAATTTAATACCTTGGTTTGCAATCATGATTATTTTACAGTGTCCTAATATTTCAACACCTACTTCTTACCTTCTGTTAGAAAGATTAATGGTAAATGGCTATCAGAGTCTTTCTACTGTTTCACAAAAATAAATGGAAAGAGGACAATGAAGTAAATAACACAAATGAACAAAAAGGCCTTTTTAGAGCTGGCATGGGGGTGTGTTTTGGTGTAACTTTTTCTTGATGGTGCCTTTAGTTATTATGTAAAGATCTATGAGTAGGTAGTTTTGTGTGTTTTTTCTTTAAATGCATGTGTTAGTAAACTTTTTGGGTGTAGGTGCAGCAAATTTACAAAAATTTTCTAAATATATGGAAGAATCTTTATCTGTTAAACTTCTCTTGAACCAGTATCTGTACCTGTAACAAGATTATATAGTTTAATCTGAAGAAATGAATGTTAATAATACTGTCCAGTCCAGCTAGCACATGCACCATAGGATTTAGAGAGCAAAAGAATCCTGGTAAATGACATAAACTAAAAGACTGCTCTTCTGTCTGCGTGGATTCTGTTTCTGCTCAGATGTCTTCGTTTTCTGTGGGGCCTTACTCATTGTGTGTGCTATGCATGACCTTGGACCCTGAGGTTGGTAAGTGCCTTAAAAGGAACTGGTGCCAGTGCAAACCTGCTGAACAGGTTTATTGACTCCACTGTGCCTAGGAGGAATGGGACCAACCAGACACAGGTTCTTCCCCAGTGGCATGCAACCAAGTCTAGGGTTGTCTCTCATTTCAAATCCTGAATTTGGCTTCAAGGCTATCTTGCAAACTGCCCTGAGATAGGCTTTCAGTCAATCCATGTCTTCTTTCATTTTTTTCACATATTTATTAAGTCTCTCTCTCTCTCTCTCTCTCTCTCTCTCTCTCTCTCTCTCTCTTTCTCTCCCTTCCTCCCTCCCTCCCTCCCTCCCTCTCTAATTCTGTCTTTTAGGGTATATTCAGTTGTAATAAAATGTATTGTGTCATATACAGTCTATTCATTAATTAAAAATTACATTTCCAATTTATCTGTTTCTATAAAAGCAACTAAATTTGAAATTATATTTTTCTTATTTGTTTGGCTTAATTTATGTTTTTAAATTTACAAATTTTTAAATTAAAGTTGACACTCAATATTATGTTAGTTTCAGGTATATAGTTTAGTGGTTAGACATTTATATAACTTACAAAGTGATCGTCCCCCATAAGACTCTGTTCTCTCTTTATTTAAATCATCACCAGAGGATATTTTTTTCAACTTATTTTTTAGAGAGTGGAAGGAAGGGAGAAAGGAGCGGGGAGGGAGGGAAGGAGAAAAGGAGGGAGAGGGAGAGAGAGAGAGACATACATCGATTTGTTGCCTCCTGCACACACCCCGACTGCAGGTTAGGTGCTCTGCAACCCTTTGATGCACAGGCCAATGCTCTAACCACTGAACCACAGTCAGAGCACTGTCTCTTTTTTGATGTAACTTCTAGTACTGTGAGGGAGTACTAGAAGTGTCAATACACTTTCAGAACATTCTAAAAGTGCTTAAATGAGTCCCCCAGGCTCTGATTACTGAGGAGGGGAACTTCCAGGGATAGAGAATGTTTTCTCTATTACAAAAATGTTCTTGGTAAGTATGCTATCCCCTTTCTTGGATATGGCTATTTCTCAGAATAATTTAAAATGAAATTTTAAAACATCAATTCCTTGCTCTATGTGCTATATAACTCCAGTATGACTAAACTTTCCCTACTTTTTATTTGGAAAAAATTCACAAATACAGAAAATTTGAAAGCATGATACAATGAACATCTGTAAACTCTTCACCTAGATTGACCAACTGTTAATATTTCCACCCACCCAACTGAGCCATCCAGCCAGGGAACTTTCAATTTATTTAACAGTTCTTCATTATTTGATTCCAATTAAAAAATATAGTAAAGAATATTACAGGTAATTTAGACCAGTAGTATTCTACATGTCTACCAATACCACATGTCCACTAATATTACATGTCTACTAAAACTCATATTATTTCATTATATAGTAGACATGTAATGGGAATATGATTTAAAATTTAAATTGATACATTAAAAGTAATAAAAAACAAGAAAACAATCCATTTCTTTTCTGATCAATAGTACGATCTAGCAATTTAAGACCTTACTATTCAAAGTGCGGTTGGCCAACCTTACAAATTAAAAAAATTCAGATCCCTCCTCAGATGTATTGACTCAAAATCTGCATTTTAAACAACATTCCCAGGTGACTCATATGCATGTTAAACTTTGAGAAGTAACATTCAAAATACTACCTGGAGGGCGGGTGTCTGACATACTGGGTTTTCCAAGTCAAAGGGTTATTTGCAGCAGACAATCTTGGGACATATTATCCATTCAATCTCTTTTTCCTAACAGGGAAATTTTATGTCTACTTGAAAGGCTACATTTTCAATCTCTCTTGAAGTTAGAAGTTACCATGTGACACAGTTCTGGCCAATAAGATGGAAATAAAAGTCACCAGGGGAGGAGTTAAGGAAAGAGCACAGATTCACCTGGCACACACAATTGGCTCTTTCCCTTCTTTCTTCCTGGTCCATGAATACTAGTATGGAGGTAGAGGTGGAGATACTACTTGTGACCACGAGGCATGAAACTACACACTAATGAGGGCTGGGTGGCAAGAGCTCCAAAGAGCCCTGGACGGCCTACCTGCATATTTCTTTCATGCGGGTAAAATAAAGCTTCTGAGTTTCCTGTTACTCGTTGTCAAACTCAATTCTTAACTGGTATAATGACCAAAGGAACTCTTGACAGAAGATTTGAGGGAACTACTGGCATAGAGGTATAAATATGGAGGGAGGCAGCCCTCCCTGGTTTGGCTTAGTGGATAGAGTGTTGGCCTGTGGACTGAACGGTTCCAGGTTTGATTCCAGTCGAGGGAACATGCCCTGGGTTTGGGGCTCAATCCTCAGTAGGACATTCTGTTTCATTGTTGATGTTTCTATCTCTCCCTCTTTCTTCTTCTCTGAATTCAATAAAAATATATTTTTAAAAAATATGAAGGTAGGCAGATACTTTCTTGAGTGTTTTGTTTTTGGCTTTATGATTTTGTCCATTAAGAGTGACTGAAGTGGAAAATGTATTCTTTTCTCACTTGTGAACACTAATAGCCTGACCTCCTTCACAGGGTCGTCATAAGGGAGGCAGATTCCTGCTATAAAAGCGTTATTCATTGAAATTCTTGGATCCACAGTCAATAATGGGTGAAGACTATTTTCTATTAACAAAAAAGGATGACCAAAGCCTCACCCTATGTTGCAAATGTTTTTTTCCTTTTCAGATGATAGTAAGCCTAGTCCCCTTTGGTGGCTCCCCATTTCTGTTAATTTCTCTAGACTTTACCAAAGAAGAGGAAATCTGTGTGCATGAGTGTGCATGTACACATTATGGCACATATTTTCCCAAGTGATTCTGCATCGTGTTCTAAAAACAATTTGAGGTTGTTCTTACATGTCAGCTTTCATCACCATTTAGGACTGAGATTTGCACAGAAGAATTTTTAATCTCCAGTACTTCTCTGCCAGTTATAATTCATTCCTTTTTGGATTTAAAGAGTTCTCACTCATCTTTGAAATTTCTCCTCTACTCCATGAAAGTGCTTTGTACTCAGTAGGAGAGTTAAATTTTGTTTAAGGAATCTATTTTTAAATATTTACTAAGCACTGTATTTGCAAGGACTGCACCTGGCCACAGAGGTTAGCAAGCTTTTTTGTATAGGGCCAGATAGTAAATATTTTAGGCTTTTGAGTCAAAAGGCAAAAATGAGTATATTATGTAGGCATTTATATATAACCATTTAAAAGGTAACCATTTAGAAATGTAAAATCTGCCCTTACTTCACACCATATACAAAAAAAAAATGAGTCAAAGATTTATATGTCAGAGCTAAAACTATAAAATGCCTAGAAGAAAACACAGGTATACCTCTTTATGACCTTGGATTATGCCATGATTTCTTAGATATAACACCAAAAGCAAGAGCAACAAAAGACAAAAACAAATTAGATTTCACCAAAATGGAAAACTTTTATGTGTCAAAGGAAATTATGAAGAAAGCACAAAAGGTAACCTATGGAATGGGAGAAAATACTTGTGAATCATATATCTGATAATATTCTTTGATATAGGATATATAAAGAACTACTGCAAACCAACAACAAAAAGACAAATAACCCAATTAGAATTTTTAAATGAGCAAAGGAGTTGACATTTCTCTAAAGACCAGATATGAATGGCCAATATGCACATGAAAAGATGCTTAACATCATTAGTCACTAGAGAAATGCAAATCAAAGCTACAATGTTACCACTTCACATCTACGGTATAATTTTTTTTTTTAAGGAAAATGAGTGTTGGTGGGGCTGTAGAGAAGTTGGAACCCTATTACACTGATGGTGGGAATGTAAAATAGTTCAATGGCTATGTAAAACAAGTTGGCAGATCCTCAGAAAGTTAAACATTGAATTGCCTTACCACCCAGCAGTTCCACTCCGACCCAAGTCCTTACTGATACGGGGACACTTCCCAAAGCACTTTCATGTTCATTATACCCTTTAATCCTCAGCACCTGAGGTTGGTGGCAGAGTGAGGGCTGGAACCAGACCTCCTGCATCCATACTTAGGCACCCTTTTGTCATGTTGTACAGTCTCATGGAGAAAGCTGTTTGGTACAACAGTAGGCTTTGCTGTAGGAACAAATGTGTCAGGTCTTGGCTGAAGTCAAGGACACTCTCAATGCTGGAAGGAGTTTCTTCATGATGCAGCCAAATGCTGAGGACTGGATCCAGAGAAAACAAATGAACAAGGAAAGGCTGTTATGCAGTAATGTGATCAAACTGCAGGATTTATTTGCTTAATGGTTGCTGAAAAAGAATATGGCAGTTAACCATTTCCTTTTTCTCAAATCCTGTGTCAATCTTTTATTTATTTATTTAATATATTTTTATTGATTTCAGAGAGGAAGGGAGAGGGAGAGAGAGATAAAAACATCAATGATGAGAATCATTGATTGGCTGCCTTCTGCATGCCCCTTTCTGGGGATTGAGCCTGCAACCCAGGCATGTGCCTTTGGCCAGAATCAAACCCAGGACCCTTCAGTCCACAGGCCTATGCTCTATTCACTGAGCCAAACCAGCTAGAGCTCCTGTGTCAATCTTTTAAAATTCAACCAATTTTAACAGAGAATTTTAACAGAATCATTTTGATTTTTACTTGTTACTATTCATGTAAAAATAAGTGAAGAACAAGCCATAACATCGGTTACAAGCATACTACTAGTAGTATATGATTTCATTAGTATGACAGGTCCAGAATAGGCAAAATGAGAGAGACAGAAAGTAGATTAGTGCTTGCCATGAAGAGTGACAGTTAACAGGTATGGGTTTCTTCTGGAGGTTAAAATTTTTCTAAAATTAGATTATGGTGATGATTGCACAACTCCATAAATATACTAAAGAAAAAACAACCCACTGAATTGTGTACTTTAAATGGTGAGTGTAAGGCCTTGTAAATTTCAATAAAGCTGTTAAAAAAAGAACAACTTGGAAACCATCACTGGTCTGTTTCATAACTCTACCTTCTAATGTTGATAGGAAACCCAAGTAACTTTAATATCGGCAATGTGCCAGTCATTACATTACTTAATTATTCCAACAGTACTGTTAGGCAAGCATTATTATTACCCCATTGTACAGATGAAAAAACTGAGGAGCCAAGAGATTATATCATTTGCACAGTATATACATTACTACCTAAGAGGTTGTACCCTGGGACTTAAATCCAGATCTATCTGATCCCAAAGCTTTGGGCTTACATTTTGGGTTTATTCTTTATTTGTTTAGTCTTTGTTGTTATGGTATGTATGGTAAAGACTGTTTTCTGAAACAGGCAGACACTTCCTGGCTTCGGAAGTGTCCTGAAACTATGTCTTGATGAAGCAGTTGTTCACCATGTCTCCTATAACTACTTTATCAAAAACTGTCTTTGTGGGTGGCAGAATGGCTGGGTCATTTCGCTAGAGACTCCAGGGAGAAAATGATACAACTTCCTTTGCACCTGCCAGTTTTTAAAACACTCAATTCAGTTGTCTGGGGTTTTTATCTGAAAACCAGACTGCAGACTTTTGGGTCTGCCTGAGCTCATAGCTCTAGGCACTTAGTTTAGATTAAGCTGTGCTGTCAATGTCTCTTTGAGCTGGATGCTGTGTCCAGCCTCTACCTACATTAAAACCCTCAAGATTTCCCTAGTGGTTTAAAGATTAGCTGCTTTGGAAATCACTAGAGAGGCTCCCTTGTAGTGTACATTTAAAAGTGCTGGTTATTTGTTTCTTTTTGCAAAATACAGTCTTGGATTTACAGACAAGGGGTAGTATTTGGCAGAACGTACAATCTGTCTTAAATCTCCCCATATTTGGCAATGAAGTTCTCTCGCTTTTCTTCAGCTGATTTCCAATTGCACTTCATAGATGGATTTCAGCCTGTCCTTTGTCCCTGTTATATAAACTTGAGAATGATTATTTGGACTATGTTTCAAACCAGTCTTCCTTGAACTTCAACCACCAAACACTGCTAAAATGCACAGAAACTCTAACTGTAATCTTTGCCAAAGTTTAGAAATGCCACTTGACACTTTCAATGCCAGTGTTTCCATTCTTCTGTCTGCAGATGGTTCAGACTCTGAGAAACTCCTTTCTTCCTGCATATGCCTTGGGCCTTTTTCATTGTCTCATTGCTGACCAGTAATCATGCTTCCCTGTCATTGGAGAGGGGGAAGGAAAGAGAGAGATGAGCTAGAAAAAAAGGGGGAACTCGGGAGATTATTTAAAAATAATAATAATAAAGAGTTCACATTAGTGACCAAGACTAGAGATTCAACCAGTGTCCACCAAGGGAAAAGTTTTCAAGTGTAAGCCACTCAGTAGCTGCTCAATAAAGCATGCTCATCCTAACACTAGTTGTAAGCCAAAGATTTGAGGAATAGTGTGTGTATGGGGGGTGTAGGGGAGGAAGAGTGGGTGACAGAGCTAAGAATCATTTTACATATATATATATACTAGAGGCCTGGTGCATGAAATTCATGCATGGGGGGGGTCCTTCAGTCCAGCCTGCACCCTCTCCAATCTGGGACCCCTTGGAGGATGTCCAATTGCCCTGTGAGATCAGCAGTCGGACATCCCTCTCACAATTCAGGACTGTGAGCTCCTAATTACTCATCTGCCTGCCAGCCTGATTGCCTCCTAACTGCTCCCCTGCCGGCCTGATCACCCCCAACTGCCTTCCCCTGTGGGGCTATGGGGAATGGGCAACTGAGGCCGGATGAGCCAGGACTGAGGGGACTGGGCGCCGCCTCTTGTGGCTGTGAGTGCCATCATCTTGTGAGGGTGTGGCAGTCAATTAGCAGATTTCCTCTTTATTAGATAGGATATTTGCTGTCCTTGAATAGTAGTCTCCCCTCTCCTCATTGGTAATCACTGTCTATTTGCCTAATTAATTTTTTTATAAAGACAATCCATGATTCTATTTTTTTATCCCTTATTCCCTAATATATTTCTGGGCAAGTATGATTGTAGACAGATAGGCCCCATGCTGTTTATCCTCTGGGATTACATGTTTCGATGAGTTAAAGGAAGGCTGTTTTTGATGTATACAAACAGAAGACCTGTTGTGCTCCAGGGGTGAAAATCATTTGCAAATCGACAGTGGAGAGATTCTGAGAACATTGTTTCAAATAGACTTCCCACACGGTTTTTTTTCCATGTATGCTTTCCTAGTACCGAGCAAACATTTTAAATTCCCAGTTGTTCACCAAAGTTGACAATGAATTCAAGCAGGGAAGTACTGATTACCCCGATAAGATTTTGATGAAAGTGACTTTTGGTTCTCTGCTGTTCTTAAGAAGCCAAACAAATTGGATAACCAGAGTAACTGTCAAATTGTCAAATAACAGTGATCAGGGGAACTAATGGAGTTCAAGAAAGGTAGGGCACTTTTATTTTAGAGATGAGGAAACAAAAGCCAAGAAAGGTAATGTGACTTGTCTCAGGTCACAGAGATCAAGTGAGGAGGCCAGTCCATGGAAGGGGCCTCATATTCATTTGACTGTAGAGGTAAATTGGTCCTTTGTGCCGTCTGAAGCAGTTTAACACTCAAATCAGTGGCACATGCATCCATGCACGGCCTTGGATCATGAAGGGAGGACCATGTGTTAAATGTTCACAGTCAGAAGAGGAGAACTGAGGAAGAAAGCCTGGCAGAACTCCCAGAGTGGCAGAGAGGGCACAGTGAGCAGGCTGGGTAGCTGCCAACAAGGTCTGCTGGATCCCAGTCCACATATCTGCCATCCTTTTGTCTCTCAAACGGTAGGATTATAGAAAATACAGCCATACCTTGGAGATATTGTGGGTTCTGCTCCAGACCACGCCAGGAAAGCAAGAATCACAACAAAGCATTTCATAATCTTTTAGCTGGTGGAGGAGGATCTTGACTAAAGTTTGTAAAATAAAACCCCACAACATCTGTGCAGCATGATAAAGCGAAGAACAATAAAATGAGGTGTGCCTGTATAAAAAGGCCAAAGAAGCCATTAGGTCAGGGACTAAGAACCTTGGCTGCACTTTGGAATCACCTGGGAGCTTTGAAAAATGGGATGCCCAAGCCACACCCCAAACCAAGTTCAGCAGTGTGTTTTCTAGGTGTGTGGGCTCAGTGTGTATGCAAAATTGAGAACAGCTGCTCAAGGTAAATCTACCACAGTCCCACATAGAGGAATGCTGGGTGTAGTTTATCCCTGAAGTCTGCTGTCCTTTCTAATGCTCCTGAGTGCTGCTGTCAACAACGAGGCAATCTCCCCTCACACAGTTGATGTTCTTTGTTAATCGCTGGACATGCGTTGAGCTTGGTCACCCAAATATTCACCATCTTTATTTTTTTCCAATTAACTCCTGCTATCTAAGAAATCGCCCCAAAACTTAGTGGTCTCACAGGGAAGGGAGTGGAAGGGCGGGAAGAGATTAATCAAAGAATGTATAACCCTTGGACACAGACAATAGTGTGGAGAAGACCTAGGTGGAGCGGGAAGCGGAGGTGGAAGCGGGGGCAGGGGGCAAAGGGAAGAAAATGGGGAACATCCGTAATACTCTTAACAAGAGAATAACTTTTTAAAAAATAAAACAAATTCTAAAGATCTGGGGTGGTGGTGGGGGGAAGAAAACTAATGAAGGCAATACAGCCTTTTAATGAAACATACATACATACACACTAAGTGGTTTGAAACACCAGTGACTTACTTCTTGCGAGTCTGTGGGGGCGTTTGGGCGATTCTTTTGCTGACTTTGCTTGGGTTCCATGACATAGTTGCTTTCAGCTGGAGGGCTGGCTGGGTGGATAGACATGAGAAAGCCTCACACACAACTGCAGTTGGTGTTGGCTTTGGCTGGGGCACCTCAATTCCTTGCATTGTGTTTGGGGTCAGCATTCAAAGAGAACAAAGGTTCAGCTACAAGGTCTCTTAAGGGCAAGCCTTGGCATTCACTTCACTTTGCTGCATTTTATTGGTCAAAGCAAGTATAGTGGGTGTCCCAGAGAATGTATCTTGCAGGCCTCCCACCGCAGGAGATGTAATTGATCGGGGGTCTCAGCTACCAGGCCTTGAAATCAATTGCCAAGTTAGGGCAGAGGCCACAGGCTGGCTAGTAAGTCAGAGTTATTGGTGAGAGACATGGGATTCCTTTCTCAGCTAACTCTGGCTCAGGGATTGCCCAGTGGCTTTGCTGAATATTAGACAGTTCTACCCAATTGTCCCCCCCTCTTTTCCTTCACTCCATAGCAGACTTGCCATAGATTTGATGCTCTCTGGACTTCCCCTCCAGAATTTCCTTCACACAGGTGCTTCCTCTAATAAAATCCTTGCGTGTCTACTCTTGCTTGCCTTCTGTTTCTCAGAAAACCCGAGTTAACCCCAAAGCTGCAAGACCAGCCCAGATTCAAAGGGAGGGAAACAGACTCCACTTGTGGATGGGAGACGCAGCTGTACTCGCACTGCAAAGGAGCACGAAGAATTGTTCCCACCATTTTGTGCACATCCACCCTGGTTCCCCTTTGGGAAATGCCTCCGCCTTCACTCTCAGCACAGGTGTTTGGGTTGTCGTTGATTTGACTCCCAGTTCTAACATGGGCATGTGATACTAATGAGATATTAAAGGTGGGGCCTTTGGGAGGTAATTAGATTCACCTGAGGTCTTGTGGGTGGAGCCTCTGTGATGCAACGAGTGTCCTTTTTAGAAGAGAAAGAGAGTCCATCAGGTGAAGACACTGAGAAGTTGCTGTCCTTACACTAGCAAGCTGGTCCTCACTAGGCACCAACTCTACAGGCATCTTGACCTTAGAGTTTCCACCCTTCAGAATGGTGAGAAGTATTTATTTGTTGTTTAAGCAACCTGGTCTATGATATTTTTGCTCTATCAGCCTGAGCTGATTGGGACTAATTATTTGACTAATAATTGATTACATGTTGAGATAATATTTTGGATCTATTGGTTTAGAAAAAAATACATAATTATAAATTAATTTTACCTTTTTGGTTTTACCTTGCTAACTAGAAAATCTAAAGGCTCAAATTTGTGAATTGCTTGATATTACTGTTGGCTAACACTGCCGTTAAATATCACATTTCCAAAAAAGAAAATTAATATTTTAATTAAAAGTTAATTTTTAAAGAATTGCAGATTTACATGCCATTTTAAGAAATAAAATGAAGAGATTCCCTGTATCCTTTATTCAGTTTTTCCAATGAAAAATTTTTATATGTTTAGAATACAGTCTCACAGCCAGGATATTGATATTGTCAAGAAACAGAACATTTTCATCATCACAGTGGGCCTTCATATTGCACTTCCAGCATCACACCCAATACCCTGCACTTAACCACTCTCTTGGTAACCCCTGGCAACCACAACACTGTTCTTTATTTCTATAACTTTGTCAATTCAAGTACATTTCACTTAGCATAATTCCCCAGGGATTCATCCAGTTTGTTGCATGTATAAACAGTCTGTTCCTTTTTATTGTTGAGTAGTATTTCATGTACCACAGTTTGTTTAACCATTCATCCAGGAGAAAAGACATCTAGGTTGTTTCTAGCTTGGGGCTATTACAAATAAAATGGCTATAAACATTCATGTCAGGTTTCCATGTGAACCTAAATTTTCATTTCTCTGGGATAAATATGCAGGAGTGCAATTTCTGGGAAATAAGGTAATTGCATATTTAACTTCTAAGAAATTGTCAAACTGTCTTCCACAGTGACTGTACCATTTTACATTTCCCATCAGCATCGTATGAATGACTCAGTTCTTCCATATTTTTCTTAGCATTTTTTATTTTAGCCATTCTGATGGGGTGTTGAGTGGTATTTTATTCTGGTTTAATTTGCATTTCCCTAATACCCAATGATGTTGAATATTTTCATGTGTTGTTTTTTTTCCCCATTTATATTTTCTTTGGTGAAGTAGCTTTTATGACTTTCGTCTATGTTCTAATTGTGTTTTCTTTTTTTTACTGTGGAGTTATAAATTCTATCTATTATAGATATGTGGTTTGTCCTTATTAGGGTCTTTTTGTAAGCAAAAGTTATTAATTTTGATGAAGTCTAAATTTATCAGTTTTATTTTAATGGATTATACTTTGGTGTCAATTCTAAGAAATTCTTGCCTTAACTCTACACCCTGAAGATTTCTTTTTAAAAGTTTCTCTTATAGTTTTACAGTTACATTTGAGTCTGTGATTCATTTTGAGTTAATATTTGTATGATGTATAAACTTAAAGCTGGAGGTTTATTTTTGCCTAGAGATCCAATTACTACAGCACCATTTGTTGAAGGGGCTATATTTTCTCTATTGATTTGCTTTTGCAGCTTTATCAAATATCAGTTGGGTATATTTATGTGAGTCTATTTCTGGGTTCTCTGTTTGATCCATTGATCTATATGTGTACCCTTCATCTATACCACATTATCTTTATTATAGCTATGTAATATCTTGAAATCTTTAGACTGATTCTTTCCACCTTATTTTTCCCCCCAAAACTGTTTTAAGTTATTACATTTTTTTGGTCATTCTATCATTCCACATAGAATAATCCTATCTACATCTACACAAAAATCTTGATGAGATTTTGGTAGGAATTGTGTTAAATCTGTATATCACTTTGGGGAGAATTGACATCTTTACTATGTTGAGTCTTCCAAAACATAAACACCATATGTATGTTTCTACATTTGTATCATCTTTGATTACTTTTATCAGCATCTTGTAGTTTTTAGCATACGAATTCAGTACATATTTTGTTAAATGTACACCTAATTATTTTTAGACAATTATAAGTGCTATTATATTTAAAATTTTGGGGTCCATTGCTAACATTTGGCAATACAATTGATTTTTGAATGTTTATTTTATACTCCATAATTTTGATTAACTCAGTTATTAGACCTTGAATATTTTTGTAGCTTTCTTGGAATTTTCAAAAAAACAATCATATCTGTCAAATAGGGGCAGTTTTATTTCTTAGTTTCCAATGATTTTTGTATTTCCTTGCATTGGCTAGAATTTCCAGGGCTGTGCTAAAAAATTGTTGAGAAGGAACATATTTAACTTATTCCCCAATCTGAGAAGAAAATTATAATGCCAGCTATAGGTGCTTTTAGATACTCTTTGTTAAGTCAAGAAGTTCTCTATTCCTATTTTTCAGAAAGCTTTTGTTATGAATAAATGTTGAATTTTGTCAAGTGTTTTTATGCATTCATTGATGTAATCATGGACTTTTTCTTTTTTTTACCTGCAAATTTGGTGGGTTAGATTGACTGGTTTGATGTTCAAATACTAATCCAGTTCTGAAGCCCTGGAATAAACCTCACTCGGTCATGGCACATGGTACTTTTTATATATTGCTGAATTCTGCTAGTATTTTGTTAAGGAATTTTGCATCCAAATTGTTATGGATTGAATGTACCTCCTTCAAACTCCTACATTGAAGCCCCAACCCCTAATGTGATGGCATTTGGAGATGGTAATTAGTTAGAGTAGGTACTGGGGGTGAAGCCTTTAAAACAGTACCAGTGGCCTTAAAGGAAAAGGAAGAAATCTCTCTATGTCCGCTCCCTCTCCTTTGTGTATCGTGGCATTGGTGCCAGCTTAGATGGCAGAGAAAAGTGATATGTGGCACAAGATGCATTCCCAGCACTCACAAAGCGGCTTGTTTTAATGTGAGGACTGAAGGGATTGTAATGCTCCCTCGAGTTCTCTAAAGGCAGCAACATTGGTTATTGGAAGGAATTTTAACCACAAGTTCATTTAATCTCCTTAAATTTTGTACCCACAAGAAGAGAGGCATACAACTTTGAAGATATAATCTACATGGGGAAGAATTTGCTTGGGACAGGAAGGGAGCAGATCTACATTTTGTTTCCAGATTCTCCATTAGCCTTTGTGCTCTCATTCCTAAAAATCCTCAATGCCATGGGCTCAGTTCCATTAGAAAAAAAAAAGAGAGAGAGAGAGAGAAGTTAGGGTCAAGTACCAAAATTATTCTGGATTCCTTTTCTGACCAATGCCTGGCCTCCATATGCCCCCTGCATCAGGCCAAGTTTGGGAAGTCAGTATTTGAGTTGCATATGTGGAACACATGTTCAGTGCAAATTTTACAATAATAAAAGCCCAACTTTATACTCAGTAGGAGACTAGGAGTAATTTGAAAAGAGTTGGTCAGCCTAGGATTTTCTTCTCAAAGAGTTAGATTTTTGGCTGTGTCAGGAGATGGTTTGGGAAGAAAGCTTTAATAGTGTATATTCAAAATAACTGATTTCAAGAGGCAAAATAGAAGCAATATGCTCAGGAACAGAAAGTATTAATTCTACTGTCTACTTCAGTTTTATTTTCTGCACTAACTGACACCAGGAAGGAAAGAATTATAAAAGTAGCTTACAGGTTAACCAAGAGCAAGGCTGTGTCACTGGGAGGCAGCAGCTAACAAGGAGATAGCAAGTATACACTTCGCCGCTGTTTCATCATCATTTAACTGCACTAATGCTGAAAGAATGTGCTTCACATACTTTACTTTCCACATCATTTTATTTTCCCCAAAACACATCTATCTCTTGGAGAATTCATGGCTTCCAGCTCTTACTTTTGGAAAGTCTTGAGCTATTTAGTAACCACGACTCCATCTGCAAAAGATTCAGACTAAGGAGCAATTCCTGCTCTCAAAGTTCTGACACTATGCCAAGTGACCTCAAGGACGGAATGATCAACTCTTGGCCCAGCCACCCTGTTGCACGCTGGACTGTGAGAAAGGAGAGGGGGTTTGTCAGTGTAGCATTTGGGAGAAGTCTCAAGGCCATCTCTGTGTGTGAACTTTCAGCGTGAAAGAATGTCAGACTGAAAGAACAACCAGGTTGAGGCCCACTAGCAGGCCAGGAGTGCTGAGAAGTGTCAATGCCCCTGAACTTGGAGGTTTACTTGGGTTTGACCACCGAGGGCCAGACACAGCAGTGTACCCAGCAACTCCTGTCACTCATTGGTCGCATTTCACCCCGGATGCGCTGACTTTTGGTTTCTGGGTGTGGCCAGGGAATGCTGGAAGAATGCTCCTGCTCCTGACCCTAAGAGAACTGCGCGAGAGTTGGGGGACATGGGCAGTGGTCACTTCCAGCCAGTCTGAGAGTGACAGAGCACAGCCCAGGGCCCCGTGGAGCAGCGTCTGTGGTGCTGTATAGGCATGTGTGGTGTGAGCCTGCGGCTCTGGGAGTTCATCATCCTTCATGGGAAGTGAGCAGTCTGCACAGGGAAACAACTCGGGAATAATAATGATGACCCTGACGGTGACTGTGCACTCAACCAGACAGGCCCGGACCTGAAGCTTTCGATGGGACTACATCCTGCTTCCACACCTCCCAGGAGACCGGCCTCCTGGTCTCTGCAGGAAGCACAGCCCCTCGTCATTCAGAGACATCAAAGCTCCTGAGCTCGTTCACCTGCCCTTTAGGAAACATGATTAACTTGCTGCACTTAGGCCTTCTTTCACGGATAAGGTGGAGCTCTTCAAAGATGGCACCGGGGAAGGCTGGCAGCAGAAAACATTTCCTAAGAAAATATTAACCATGGATTTTGTGACCTTTTGAGCCTTTATCATGTCAACATGAATTCTCTTTTCTGAATTAAAATATTTCTAATGTCCACGGGATAGGCAGGTCCGACTGAACACACTCAGGTATATTTGTACTTGTATCTGTGCACACCTCTGCAACAAAATCAAACCATTTTTAAATTCAACATACAACCCACGTAAGTATAGAGATTCGTATTTTTAGAAATGTTTAGGATTAGTGTTGTCATCTAACTGACATCATTTGTATAGGCTTTTTTTCTGTTCAGCAACAATAGAGCTGATTGGAGATGCAGGATAATTCACACACACACACACACACACACACACACACACGTGAGCGCACACATGCACACTCAAACTCACAACATGTAAAATCTGATATCCAAATGGACTTTGTATTCTTACCCTCCAGCTTCCTGGCTATCCATTCCTTTGGAGAGTATAACTAGTTTGTATTTCTGGCCAACCTGCCCGTTGTCTGAGCCCATCGGGACCACCTCTGGCCATCAGCCCCAGGTCACCAGGAGCATGAATGCATGTGCTCTCAGTGCAGGGAGCCAGGACGGCTTGTCCTGCTGCCACTTCCCTAGGTTTACAGAAAGCCCTCTTCACGGACTGAGGGTGCTGGGTAGGTACAGTTCAAGAGTATCTATTGATAGCCTCTCTTCCCAATTCTGAGTTCACCGACATTACCAATCAGCAGCTTACCCCTGGGCCTGGTGGGTGTATTCACTTGAGCACATACTATAAATCAGCACCCTGATCCCAGGCTGCCACACCCTCCCCATTGGTAACCATTTCCCAGGGTGCCATGGGTGACACCTTTGGAATTTCAAAAGGAAGCGGACCCCTGTTGCTAACACTGCTGTGATTCCAGGAATATAATCATTGCTGCTACACCCCTGAAGTGGGTCTTGTGTCTCAGGTGTGCCACTCCTGGGTACAGTGGTGGGCAGTGTGGATTCCACATGGCCAGGCCTGGCGTCCCAGCTGAGGCACAGCCCAGAGCAGACACAGTCTGGTCAGCAGCTTTGTGTGCTGCCTGGCAGGGTGTGGAATCCCCATTTGCAGACTTCTAGGGCTTGCCAAGCCCATTTGCCAGTTTGTCTTTCCCTGGTCCCCTCATTTCTAAAGACGCTTTAAATATGCACCAGGTGAGTGTATTGGGCAAACAGAACAGAGGGAAAGCCCCAGGGGCCCTACTGCATGGGGCAGCCCATAGTCCTCTAAGCTGAAAAATACCCCCTCCGGGACAGGGCTAGAGATGCTTGAGGAGGGCTGGGAAGGCCTCGCCAAGGGATTCCTGCCAGCAGCTCTTTGTTATCATTTGGCTTAATTACTCCCTTAATTAAAAGCTGGTAAGTTGCCTTATTGTACCCACAGGCTAATGGGACAGAAAAATACCTTTTGCATTCGTGGAGAAAACAGGATGCTTCTCTAAGAGAGAAAGTCAACACAGGCATAAGAATTCAAAGAAGAAAAGAATCTTTTCAGAACTCCCTGAGCATCTTAGATTTAGAGAGACCTACGTTTTATAAGCAAGGCCTTGTTTTGCAGAGACCTAGGAAGCTTCCTTAAAAGACTGTTCTACTCATAAATAGCTGGATCCATATTTTAACTAGCCCAGGCATGATAGTAATGCGTGGATAACTTAAAAGAAACCAAACCAACTAGAAGCCCACCCTTAACCACTGCTTTCCACACTCGTGATAAAATTTCAGTAAGGACTTTAAATTCGGAGTAACGAAAGCATGGTAATGACTCAACATTAGACAAAAGAGAAAAGCAACCGGCTAACTTACTATCAGAATTGGCTCTGGACACCTTAGCAACAAACCATTGTTGTTCCTCAGCTTCCAGTTCCACCCACACTCTTTGCCATGGTGTAACTGGCTCCTAGAGGCTGCACGTGGCCATCACAAACTAAGAAAAATGGGAGGAGCAGGGAAGATGAAGAGCCAGACAGAGAAGCTTCTAGACCAACCACTTTTTTTTTTTTATTAAGAATAGGACAGAAAAGAAACTGACCAGGTAGGCTTGTTCTATGAGTCAAAAAGGTCCAGTGAAATATCTGGGCTTGGATCAAATGTTCAGAGTTTGTGCTTTTACAGTAGACAGAGGGTCTTCAAGATGATAGTGAAGACGGATCCTGCTCCTACAGTGGTCAAGCTGGGGTCAGAAGGTCATGGAGAGGGGAGAGCTGGGGGCTGCTTAACACCCTGCCTTCTCAGCAGAGAGATTGTATGAACTGATCACTCTAGGCCCGTACTAAATGACAGTCCCCAGTCATTCCCTTAATAGTAGGATCCAGAGAGAAGGAACACCATCTATTGGAAATGGTCTCTAACACATGTAAGAATGGGCCTTCACTTGTTTGACTGAGTAGATAAGAACATCATCAGCCTGCGGTCTGAAGGGCCCTAGGTTCGATTCTGGTCAAGGGCACATGCCTCGTTGTGGGCTTGATCCTGAGTAGGTGGTGGGCAGGAAGAGGCCGATTAATGATTCTCTCTCATCATTGATGTTTTTCTCTCTCTCCCCTTCTCCCATTTTCTCTGAAATCAGTTAAGACTATACTTAAAAGATAAAATAATGTGTAGGCATGGGATAGGAGAGCCTTAAACCGAAGCCTTTTCAGTAAAAATGACACTTTTTTTCTTTCTAAAGTATTTGGACAGAACAGTGTTCAGAATAACACCCAATTCCCTAAGCAAGGGCTGGATTGTCCATCAGAAAGACCTGGTCATAGATAACAGGGACAGGTGTTGTTTTTGTTAATGTTTTAAGTCCCTCCACAGGCACTGGTTCTATAGGAAAAAACAAAACAAAAAAACCCACTTGCCACCATAAACACCAACTCCACAATTTCCAGCAAAAGAAAAGCTACATTTTATCTGATCTCAAAAGCCTACCTGTTTCTAAGTCACAGACATAAATGATAACTACACACCAGGTCCTTTTGCCTACGTGGAGTATACCCATTCACCACACCACTGGCTCAGGAAACTCCGAGCAAGCATTGCTGCTTTAGGTTGAAGACAGCGGCTTTGTAAGTTTTTATTGAGTAGCTATATAAATTTATTTTTACAGTTGTGTGCAACGTAAGTCAGGGCAATTTTTTAAAAAGCTAATTTGATCAATACTATCAATATGAATATTCCTACTACAGGACGCTGGTTTCCGATTATACAGAGGGGAAAATAATTTTTTGGTTGAGTTAGACACTATTGAACTTGTCTACTTTGGAAAATGCATGTGCAGTATGAAGTGTTTTAAGAAAAGATTTATTCCAATACTGCTCATAATAAAGAACATTCCAGGAGAAGCTTGGGCAACTTCAAGAGAAGCAAAACTCAAGAATGAAGAATACTGTCGTACAAAATTATGGCCAAAAATACTGTATTTTTAACCAGCAAGATCATTGGGGCATTATTATACAACATTAGGTGTTTTTTTTGCAAAACTAGTTCCCATCCCCAACATTAGACAATACATGCATTTGAATGACATTTTAAGAACCAGTAAATATATTTTTAAATACTGTAATTAAAAATGTTTTCTGACAAAACTCCCTAAACACATAGATCTAGTAAGGGTTTCCAATGTGATGACAGGTGAGAAATCCAGCAAGAAGTGGCACTGAGAGTTTTTTGAGGAAAGAAAATCCACCAACATGCTTCCACTAAAGTAACCTGAACAAAATTAGTCATTTTCTAGCTTTCTTCCTAAACTTAAAAATATTCTACTGCTTATCTTCCTCCGTTATAATTATTTTCTGTCCACCACAGCTTATATGAAAATTAGAATTCCTTTATCCATGTAAGATCCAATTTTACCCAAGAAGTGTTTTAATCACATGTAAATGTCACTTATTGTTGGGTTGGAATTGTGCTGGGAAATGGAGGTACATGACAGATAAGGGAGGTAAGAAGGAAATTAATATCTGAGCACCTACCATGTGCTGAGTGTGTATGCATACTTTGAACAGAGGATTCTAGAGGCAAGAGTGTTACTGAGAGGGCACTGGTAGTTGGGAAGAAGGCAGGACGTGGTTTTTTATTGTGAGAAAAACAAATTGAGAGTCTGCACTAAGTGGCTGCTAAACAGCAAAGTGTCTGGTTCCAAATATCTCTAGCTAATCACATACAACTAGGCCACTTCTTTTCCTAATTTGATGGAACCAAAATGAAATCCCAAAGACATCGTTACCAGGGCAGATCTATTAACGCTACCTATGCTGGAAATATGTAGAGAAAGATAACCATACAGTATTACTCTTTTAATTGTGTGTGTGTTTCTAAGCAAAGATATACCTTTGGAGGAAAATGTTACCGTATACCAAGCACACCTTATTTGTATCACTTAAGATGTTGTCATCTTACCAATTAAGTGGTTTTAAACCCTTAGTTGATTTTAAGAAGAGCAGCAATATACATTACAATATTTGGGTACACTTTATTTTTATATGGGTTAACATTCTGCTATGTTTCATTTCATTCGTCCTTTTTTGAGAAACTGAAAACAGAAAAATTGAAGGTAATTTGAAGGTTATTTCCAACCAATATCTGAGTCTTGCAGTATTTCATTATGCAGCCCTTTCTTCCCATTATTTTTTATTTTTTTTGCAAATAAGTCATTTTGACCCAAATCCAGCATAAATAGCATTTCACCGATTGCAACTAAAATTTACAGTCATGTGGCAGTATAAATTTTAAGATTACAGTTCGTACACCTTGACAATCAAGATAGTCTGAAGTACAAAAAGTAAATTGTCCTTTAGCTGAATTACCTTTTAAAATATTAGACCTGCTAGCTAATCTACAAAAAAATACAAGTTTCAGGTGTTCTTCAAATACCTTTTGTAGATGTCATTTGTTAGTAAACAACATATGCAGGTTCCTAAAAGGCCCCCCTCCCCCAGTCTATTCATGACATTCAACAGAGCTCTTTATATGGGAATGTTAAAACAAAACAAAGCACTTTGAGGGGATGTATTTACTTTTGAATGGGCGGGTTATTTCCCTTTGTTTCAGATATGAGGCACAAACTTCTAAATTTAAGCTCTGTAAGGCATAGTACAAACCTCCAATTTACAAATAAGGAATTCTCTGTGGGTTGGAACTGCCGTGTCACGCAAAAAAGGGAAAAATCATCTGTAAACTGGTACACTGCAATGTGTTAAGTGAGTCATGAAATGGCTGCTTGCCTTGGTATGCTGAAGAAAGGTTTTTTTGGGTTTTTGTTTCTGAATAAGACATGCCCAAGTCATATAACCTGCCACAGGCCTCCATCACCTACAGTCTCAACAGGAGTCCAGTGGTACACGCCGATAATGCTTGCAATCAGAATATAATATAAAGCATGAGTAAACTTTGTTTTTATACAAAACTGAAAAGAATCCCTTCCCGCCCCTAGCCCCTTCAATAAAACCCCAAAGAAATGAAAAAGAAAATCCTTTAGCTTCGACTGACTAGTGTGGCTACAATTAGTTTCCAGGCATCACTGCAGGTAGGGTGATCAATTATTTCCTTTCTCGAGAGAAGGGATCTTGTCATGCACCCTAAGAGGAACAGTGAGGCCAAAACCTCAATTCTGCATAGCAATTCCATCCCAATTTCAAAAAGACACATAGAACAGTCTTTCCCTGTGTTGCTCAGCTTCCTCTGAGCTTTGAGATCGGATTTAATCAACTACAATCTACTATAGCTCTATTAAATAGAATATCTTGATTCCCTACAACTGTAACACTTATGATCTTGTGATGAGGTTTTTCTCTATACAAACTGTAGGCCTTCAAATGTTGTTTACGTTTGTTTTTCTTTTTCTTTTTTTTTGTTTTATTTTTTTTGCTGCACCAAATTTAAGATCGCCCTTTCAGGCAAGCAGTGGTCTCTAGCTGTTAAAACATTTCCTTAGTGGATCACAATAGCTTCTAAAGCTGCCTTTCTAATAAAGGCCACCAGAGAGGTAATACTAAACTGTGCATTTGCCAAATAAGAATAGGAATTGTATAAAAGCTCATATTCCAATCCTAGGTAAATGGCAAAAGTTCTACAAAGTTGTTTTCCATATTTGTATAAAAGCTCCAACTGATTTAATGTATTTTGCTATGAAATTACCTTTGGGTCTTATAATCAGTATACCTCTACTCAGGAATGTGCAAATGATTTTATACAGCACGATGCTAGTACCGCTCTGTACGAGAGTAAGGTGTTTTTTTTCTTCTTTTCTAAATGGAAAAAAAAATATCCCTAGTCAGAAATAAACTGACAAATTTACATTCTCCTCTCTTAAAAAAGTAAATAAAATAACATTATTCAAAATGTGAATTAGCTATAAGACATACAATTACATAGATACATATCAATACAGCACATTCAATCTGCCAAAACAATTAATGATCACAAAGCCAGTATGGATGCTGCAATATCAAGAGAGAGATGTATGTACAACGATTAGAGCATTCATAATTGCACTATACTTACAGGCAGTCTGTTTCTTGATTAAATTACAGGTGCTTTCTGAGCAAGGAAAAAAAAGTAACCTGTGTTGTCTGAGGCTGAGAGTGCAGAATGAGAACACTGCATTACCATTTAGTAATACCGTGGTGCTCATCTAATAGGCCAACAATTTTCTCCCTCCCTTTTGCTGTTTCAAGAGAGTGATTTACATGGAAGTTTAGACTTGTGCCAAATAGCATTATAGTTAAAATGAGACCCGTGTCATGGCCTCATTCTAACTTCCCAGCAGGTTTAAAACAATCAGGATTTATTTTCTTAAATCCTATTTCAACTCACGCTGCTTGACAGAAGAGCTCATCAATGCACATGCTGTATTTTTTGCATTTGTTGGAAATGGTACACAGAGAACTCCAGATCTCTCCAAGCAGGTTCAGTTACATAAATATGTGTTCTACAGAACAGTAAGAGGTTACTTTTGCGTTTAGTCCACAAATCTTCTTTAAGTTCTATTAACCAGTCACGATTTTAAAAAGATCCAAAGGTGGTAAACGAGCAGTAGCTTCAGATTTTGCAAATTAAAAGGTGTCAGAATAATACTATCAATCAGTGTTCTTGGCAGACCTACTCGACCTTAAAGAACATAAAGAGTACAACTGGCTTCAAATGAAGAGACACAAGCAAATGTCACGCTGCATCACAGAGGACACTTTTCCACATTGCAAGTTTGGACACGCGACATGGAACGTGGAGACTCAACAGTAAGGACTGAAAAAGAATGGACCATGAGAATCAAATGTACAGTTACCAACTGTTTGGCAATTGGTGTTTCAGGCTCATTCTCAGCCAATCATTTTAGGCTTCACAGTCTGATTCTCTTGCATTTTAAGATACTGGCTTTTATCACTTACGTTCTTATTCTGCTTTACAAAAAGCCAGCTTTGGCAACACAGACCTATAATAAAAATCATCTAAAAACTGTGGCCCAAACACTCAGAAAATAAAAGGAGGAAAAATCCTAACCAGGGGGAAAAAAATTAAGAGCAACCTATGAAAAGGCCCTGGGTAGCAGCCACTGGGGTAATGTAGTGTCTGTTGGCATTTTTTTTTTCTTTTTTCTTTTTTTGGCATCTGCAATTTAAAGAAGAGAGGGTGAAAAAAGAAAAAGCAAGGAAGGGAGGAAGGATGGTGGCACATGGCATTTCAAAAGAAAGGACTCCTTCTGTGCGTCTCTGCCCTCGCCTCACTGACGTCTGCGTATCTCTCTGAGCAGCCACGCTATGGCTGAAGGCAGAAATCCAAAAGGAATGAACTTAACTGTTAGACAGGCATCCAGGCCAAAGTGAGGCAAGACAATATACTTATATAAAAACCTCTATATGTGTATCCAGAGCAATACATTTAAAACCATAGTATTAATACTTATAATCCTTCAGCAAAAACTACAAACTGGTCAACTAAGCTGATGTTGATGGCTTAAATCGAATGATGTCATTCTGAACTGTTTCATTCGAGAGAAAAACCTGACCCAGGATGGAACTAGGATAAAGGCCATTGTAACCTGGGAAAACTCAGGAGGGAGGTATGGGTTAGGAATTAGGAAATCAGAAAGTGGTGGGGGAGGGGACGGGGCGGGGGAGGGACAGAGAGGGAGAGAGGGGAACAAGGAATCAACTCTTATCTTTGTGAGTGCATGACTGAGAATTTAAAATACATTGAGTCACGAGGTTTTGCCTAAAAAAAAGATAGAGAGGAAATGTGCTGGGACTGTACTTCAGCATCCTGTTTTTCCTCTGAATAGTTAAATAAAATCATAATATTTACTATAAACTCTGTGGACACGCTCACACAGAGTCCAGGACGGCAATAAATTAGTATTATGCAAATTGCTTTCCACAGAAATACAGTCCCTCTTGTACAGCTTCGATAGCCCACCAAGGAAGGGAAGGGCGGTGTCGAGGAGGCACAATTAGACCAGATTGTACTCCTTCAGGTTCAACTGAAGGATGGTGTCCTTGACAGCAGCAAAGACAAAGCGGATGTTCTCGGTGTCTGTGGCGCACGTGAAGTGGGAGTAGATAATTTTGTCACTGTCTGGGTTCAGGTCCACGAACATCTTCAGGATGAATTCTCGAGCTGCCTGGGCATCTCTCTGGGGTCCTATTGGCCAAGGGAGGAGAGAGACAGCTTGTTAGTTGATGCATTAATGTGCTTGCTCAGTAAATGTTGATTGGGACATACGCATGAAGATGATGTCTGTATTGCTCCTTTTTAAAAATAAGTTGCCTGCATTTTTTTTTTCCAATTCCAGTTGACATATTTTCTTAGCTTCAGGTGCACAACACAGTGATTATTTATATAACTTATGAAGGTGATCACACGAATAAGTTCAGTGTACATCTGAAGCCACTCATAATTATTGTAATACTAGAGGCCCAGTGCAAGAAATTTGTGCACAGGGGGCAGGAGTTGTCTCTCAGCCCAGCCAGCATCTTCTCCAATATGGGTCCCCTTGAGCGATGTCTGACTGCCCATTTAAGCCTGATCCTGCCGGGATTGGGCCTAAATGGGCAGTCGGACAACCTTCTCACAATCCAAGACTACTGGCTCCGAACTGCTTGCCTGCTTGCCTTCCTGATTACACCTAACGGCTTTTGCCTGCCAGCCTGATCACCCTTAACTTCTCCCCCGTCGACCTATTTGCCCCTAACTGCCCTCCCCTGCACACCTGGTCACCCCTAACTGCCCTCCCTTGCAGGCCTGGTCCCCCCCCCCAACTGCCCTTCCCTGCAGGCCCGGTTGCCCCCAACTTCCCTCCTCTGCAGGTCTGGTCACCCTAAACTGCCCTCCCCTGCAGGCTTGATTGCTCCTAACTGCCCTCCCTTGCAGGCCTGGTCCCTCCCAACTGGCCCCCCCTGCTGGCCATCTGGTGGTGGCCATCTTGTGGTGGCTATCTTGTATCCACCTGGGGGCAGCCATCTTGTGAGTTGGAATGATGGTCAATCTACATATTACTCTTTTATTAGATAGGATAGAGGCCTGGTGCATGGGTGGGGGCCAGCTGGTTTGCCTTGAAGGGTGTCCCGGATCAGGGTGGAGGTTCCCTTGGAGTGTGAGGTGGCCTAGGCGAGGGGCCTGTGGTGGTTTGGTCGGCCATGCCCCCCAGCAACACAAGCGGAGGCCCTGGGATCTGGAATTTATTTATCTTCTCCAATTGAAACTTTGTAGCCTGGAGCAGAGCCAAGCCTCCTGCTCGCTTGGTGGCTGCAGCCATTTCTGTAGAAATTTATTTATCTTCTATAATTGAGACTTTGTAGCCTTAAGTGGAGGCCAAAGCAGGCCAGGGCTGTGGAAAGCTTGGCTTCCTACAGCACAAGGGGAAACTCTAGCCTCCTGCTCTCTCCAGCTCCATGGCTGCTGCCATTTTTGTTGGAACTTTAGTTATCTTCTATAATTGAAACTTTGTATCATTGAGAGGAGGCCTGGGCCAGCCAGGGTGTACAGAAAGCTTGGGTTCTTCCATCACCAGGGAAACCCAAGCCTCCCTCCTGCTCTCTCTGTGGCCACAGCCATCTTGGTTAGGGTTAATTTGCATACTTGCTCCTGATTGGCTGGTGGGCATGGCTGGTGGTGTGGCAGATGTATGGTCAATTTGCATATTACTTTCATTAGATAGGATTACTGACTATATTCCCAATGCTGTACTTTAACATCATTGTGATTCTTTCATAACTGGAAACTTGTACTTCTTAATCTCTTCACCCTTTTCACTCATCCTCCAAACCCCCTCCCATCTGGCAACCATCAGCTTATTTTCTATATCTATGAGTTTGTTTGGTTTTATTTTGTGTTTTAGATTCCATATATAAACAAAATCATATGGTACTGTTTTTCTCTGTCAGATTTATTTCACTTAGCATAATACCCTCTAGGTCCATCCATGTTGTTACAAATGGCAAGATTTCATTTTTTATGGCTGAGTAATATTTCACTTTATATATGTATTACATCTTTATCCATTCGTCTATTGATGAACACTTAGGTTGCATCCATATGTTAGCTATTGTAAATAATGCTGCAGGACCAGAGGGTCAAATATATCTTTTCCAATTAGTGTCTTAAATGTCTTTGGACAAACATTTAATTAACTCACCCCCAATGCCTTGCAGGGCCAGACTAAATGATTTTGAGGGCTATATAGCCGTTGGGCTGGACATTCCCCATCCATGCTCTGAAGAATATCAGAACTAGACTCAAGTTCATTAAAGAGCACCTGGAGAGTGTTATGCTTTTAAGATAAATTATGTTATTTGAAAAAACAAACTACAAAGAAATTATAGCAGAAACACAATTCCACAATCCCTGAACAATTTTGCAATTCAAGTCCATGTGGAAATGATAATTTTCCTTCCTAAAAAGAAATACAGAAATGGCATTCATTATGATTAAGACCTTGTAAGTGCAGAAATGTGGAAGTGTGAAATTTATAATACCATAAACATTTTTATTACAAAAACATCACTGCAGAGTGGGCCTAGCATTTCTTCAGTCTTCTCTCATCTTACAAGGGCTTTGGGTCTCGTGAAATGACAGCTGCATTTGCTTTGTGAATAACAAAGTGTCTCCATGCCACAACCAAGTGTCCTGTGTGTGCTGTGTGTGTACTGGAGGAGAGAGATAGTAAATACCATCTTCAGATTTTAAGATATTCCCAAAGGGCACCTGTTGGAAGGAAAATACTCATAGTGATGGGGAATCTGAGGAAAATACAACAAAGAAGATGTGTAAATAGATCAGGAAGATGTTGGAGGGAGAGGGAGAGAGGGAAAGAGGGAGAAATAAGAAATAGGCTTTTATCACAGAAAAATACAACTGATGTGGCTCTGTGTGCTGCAAAGAGTAGCCCAAGCCTTGGTGGGGAGGCTGTGCTGTATCTCCCCTCTGTCATCCTGAATGCAAGCACATCATGAAAGCATGCAGGCCCACAGGTGGGTGCTATGTATAGGGGAAGGGGTTGCTTCCCACCTGCCGATTCTCACCAAATTAAGAAAATTATGAATCTCTTTCCAGAGAGGTAAGGCAAGCACGTGTGCTTGGGTGTACGCCAGAGGCTTTGTGCCCGTTTCACTTGGGCAGATGTTGTGTTTACAGAGCATGCCTGTTGTTTGGAAGAGCAAGTGAACTACATGCGAAGTTAGTTCCTTCCACAGTTTCTCAGGGAGACTGAGGAATACAGCTTCAGGCATTTATGACTTGGTGGCAGGCTAGTGGCAGATTCAAGGAGGGGAAAGTGAGAACACTGTAGAATAGGGAAGTTATCTGTTGTTTTTTTTTGAAAAGAATACACAGCACAAGGAAAATGTACTTGCAGAGGGGACCTTCAGTTCTTTAAACATGCACTATCTCCCTTCCTTGTGTGGGATGAAAGGATGAGTGAAACACCATCCCTGATGTGTCTGTATATTCACAGAAAGCTGTGAAGCCAAACTGAATCATAGTTTTTTAAAATAATTACCTTTTAGAAATACCAAAACACTGAACTGATATTCTACCCAGATAACATGTTGATGAAATAATTTTAAAACTACTCTGTTCTACTGCTATGATGTATGCTCTGTAAGAGGTGCTTGAGGTTTGTGCTCTTCTGCGGCAGGAACCATACGTACTCAGTGATTTATCTTTGTGATTCCCTTCAATTCTTTCTCACTTAGGAAAGAAACGAGTAGCTGATAAACCTGTCCATGGCATTGTCGCCAGTAAGCAGTAGGCTGGAGCTCTGATAGGCCAAGCCTGCTCTCAACTACCATCCTGTCTAGACTAGGTTTGGCAAACCTTCTCAGTAAAGGGCCAGAGTAAATATTTTAGGTATTTGATCTCTGTCAGGACTACTTAATTCTGCTATTGTAGCATGAGAATAGTCACAGTCAGTGCCCAAATGAATGGGTGTGACTGTTTCAATAAAACTTTATGGGGCAGCGGCTGTGACATTTTCACTGTTTTAGAATGGCTGGGTGTAGGTCCTGGCTGGGTAGCTCAGTTGGTTAGAGCATCATCCCAATACGTCAAGGTGGTGGGTTTGATTCCCAGTTAGAGCACATACAAGAATCAACCAATGAAGGCATGAATGGATGGAATAACAAATCAATGTTTCTCTCCAATAAAAAAATAAATACAATCTAAAAAAAAACCACACACAGAATGGATGGGTATGGATGAATTTTGTTATCAATTGATCAAGTATTTCTCAGAATGGATTGGATATCTTGTCCAGTTGTACAGGAGTTTACTGTCTGGTTGGGGAGGCAAAATCTATTTATAAGAAGTAAGTAAATAATGCAAAGCCATATGAATACTTAAATGAGTGCTACTGATTCTAAATGCCAGAGAAAGAGCTTAAAGGAAGAGCACCATTCCTCAGGATGATGGTACTTCATCAGCCCAAAGTAAATATTTCCTGAATAGTCACTATGTGTCAACCATCATACTAAAATGTCACACATATGTTATCTAGTATAGTCTGTCTACAAAATATTCCCAGGAGTGTGGTCGTAAGGCCCAGAGAAACCAAGTGACTTGATCGAGGTTCTATAAAGAGGAACTATGGGCAGCTGAACTGGGCAGCTGACTGCAGAGCATGGTCTTTTGACCACAAAACTGTGTTCTCTCTCTAGAGAGAGGCAGAGGCAGACTATCACCAAATGAATGGGAGACACAGAGGGAATTATAGAGCAGTTGGTACTCAATCAGTCAACACTGCTGGATTGTTCCCTCCTCTGATACACTTATTTCAAAACACACAAGACGTTTTCTTTTGCTATAATTTTCAGCAATGTTAGGGAATGAAATGTTTCATGTCATTAGAAGATGGAGCAAACAAAAATCCATCCTTCCTTAATCATGTCACACACACTTCTGGAGGGAAAGGCAGCAGGGGGACACTGTGATGTGTTTGTTGGTCTTGGTAGGGAAAACGTCTCCCCAGCTACTGGGCTGGCTGAAGAGTGCTGACTTACCATCATATTCCGGGAAGTAGTCAACTAGGTGGGAATACATAATTTTCTCCTCTAGAAGATCTTTCTTGTTTAAGAACAGAATAACGGAGGAGTTCTGGAACCAGGGGTATGTGATAATTGTTCTAAAGAGGGCTTTGCTTTCCTCCATTCGGTTCTGAAAGACATCATCAGAAAAACAAGGCGTGAATTACTTATTACTCAATTTGTGAACTGTGCTCATTTCTGAAGTCCAGCCATCTTCTGTATGCATCTGATTTTTGTAGCCTCGAGCTGAGCTGTAGGCACTGTCACCAGGATTTACATGCAAATGGTTCAGGACACATCTGGCTTATTCTCATTATGTAAACTCTCAGGTTGACAAGGAAAAGAGAATAATAATAAATCTGCTGAGATAACTCCTTTAACCTTAAGAGAAAGCAATCAAATCCAAGAAAATCATGTTGAATCTGGCACACTCAGAAATTTTTACCAAAAATTATTTGTTCACCACCAAACACTTAAGATCTGAATTAAGAGCTAAAACCTAGGCTTCATTTTCGTGATTCCTAAGCTGTATTTAATTTCCTAAGCGCCAGAATTAACTCTATTTTTAAACAATGAAAAGTAAGTTAGTTCTTTGCCTAAAGTTCATCTATATTTCTAGAATTATTACTATATACACAGTAATAATAGATAGATAGATATCTCCCCTGATAAGAAAACATATGTGGGGAAATACTTTTGGAACATATATTTCCATTTATTGGAGCCCACTTTCTTCCTGTTTCACTATAATCTTCATACAGGACAACACAGATTATGTGGAGACTATGTAATTACCTGGAGATACAAATGTGATATTTCTGACTTCCAGCACTTATGAAACAGTGTTCTTACTTGAAGCTATATTATCTACCCAACCCTGGTAACATAAAATCACCCAAAACTTGTTCCTCCCACAGCCACACTCACCTCTAAATAATTCCTACCCTTGGGCCACAAAGGCAACAGAATTGGGGAATCCTCCTTTTCCTGAGGATATAAAAGCCATGGTGTATGGGCATGCTTCTTCCTAGACATACAGATGACACTTTCCAACATCAATTTAGTTCTATGTGCTACGACTGAGTTTCAGGCAATGAAAAGACCTGCCTGGCATTGAGCCCACCTCTACGGCTAACAGGAGACACTCAGTGGTTTGCGCAAGAACATCCTATTCCCCAACACCCTGGTTGGCTCTGAACCTGGTCAATCTAGACCTAAGTCATTCACAACACCTTTTCTAGTTTATAATTTTTAGTTCAGCTAAATAGCTTAATTGATTCGATCAACCCAGGAATTCTGCTGGGGACTCTGGGACAGAGAAACTTGCTTTCATGAAGAATGTGGAAGAGGAGCTTTCAGGAGCTCCTAGCAGCCACCTTTAAACAGTAAAAAAACAGGACCTGTTCACTTGGTTTTAACTGCTTAGTCAGATCATGCCTGTCAAGATGGCAAGGTGTCTCAACTCTGTGCTTGTCTCTTCCTAAAACCACATTAAATTACAACTAAATTATAGAAAAAACATCATGGAAAATCACATAAAGACTGGCTGAAGAGAATTCCTATAACTAAAGCTATAAAGACAAAGCCACGTTGTGACTGATAGGAGAGGTGGAAAGGTGGAACAGGAGGTCCCACACTCATAGTGTGGCAATTAGGATCGAGAGGGATATCTGGCTGTGGAATCCTCCCTTCCCCGCCCACTGAGGAGTTGAAGGGTCACAGCCCCACACCTGGCTCCCCAGCACTGAGAAGAGGTGTCTCTATAAATCTGGCTGTGAAAACCAATGGGGATTACATCCGGAAAGATGAAGGGCTGTAGGAGACTGGTCAATCTTGGAGAACCAGTGGGTAGACTCACTCACTCACAAACTCACGAACTCACTCCCTCTTAAGCTTCAATGCAGGTATAACTGCTTGAAAAGCACCAGGAACAAATGGGGTGAAACTATACTGACTTTAGGGCAAGGGCTGGAGAAGCAGGGGTCACAGTAACTCACTCCAGGGATGGAAGCACTATGTTCCTTTTGTAAGCCCTCCTCCCATCTACCTAGCATGGCCCAGGGGGGTGCTAAAGCTGTGCTCTCCATTAATCTGGCTGAAACCGTTCATCCCTCCCTGCTGATTCCAGCATGTTTGTCCAGCCTGAGACTTTTCCAGTGGTTCTTCCACATAAGCGATCTTTGTGCTGCAGTCTTTCCCAAAATGTCACAAACCCCAAACAAGCAGTGGCCAGCCTCAGCGTACCTTTTTTTTTTTTTTAACTCTTACTCAATGGCTTCCAGACCAGCATAAGTGGCAACCACTCTCAACTTATATTGTAATTTCCATCAGGTGGCCCCAAGCCTGGCCTAAGCAGCAACCAGTCTTGGCTGAGATGTAGCTTCAATTAAGTGGCCAGAAATCCAGTACAAATGGCTGCTGGCTTCAGCTCACATGGTGCTGAGCAAAGGGTCCCAAGCCCAGCATAAGTGCCAGCTAGTTTTATTTCACAGCTTGGCCTCTCCAAGCATAGCACAAGCAGCAATCAACTGCAGATCACTTTGTGGCTCCTACCAAGAATAGCAGTGGCTGAGCTTTCCCTGCACCAGAGGCCCTCCAAAGAGGCTCAAGGATCATCATACCCAAAGACTGGCTTTGGACTACACCAGAGACCACGCAACCAGTTCCACAAACACACACCTGAAAGGCAGGCTCAGCTGCTACCAGAGCCTCATTAAGGTGACTCCCATTCCATGGAGTCAGCCCTCCCAAAACAGCTTGTCCAATGTAGTCATGGCCACTCTTCATAGCCAGTCATTGATTCGATCAACCCAGGAATTCTGGGACAGAGAAACTTGCTTTCATGAAGAATGTGGAAGAGGGTCAAACCCACCCATGGATATACAGTTGAGCCTCAACTAAAACAGGAAGTCACACAACCCACACAAGGGACACACCAGGAGTACCTGGCTCAGGAGACCAGGGAGAGTGAGCTAGAGGGCTCCAGCAATATTTACAATAGTAAAAATATGGTAGCAATCGAAGTGTCCACTGATAGACAAATAGGTAAGGAAGATGTGGTACATATATATAGCTATAAAAGAAATGAAATCTTGCCACTTAAGGCAACCTGGATGGACCTAGAGGGTATTATGCTAAGTGAAATAAGTCAGATACATAAAGACAAATACCGTATGATTTTGCTTGTATGTAAAATGTACAAATCAAAACAGAAACAAACTCATAGACATAGAGAACACATTGATGGTTGCCAGATAGGAGGGGCTTGGGGGAATGGGAGAAAAGGTGAAAGGGATTAAGAAGTACAAATTGCCAATTATAAAAATAGTCACGGGGATGTCAAATACAGCATAGGGAATACAGTCAATAATAATGTTAACAGCTATGCGTGGTACCAGATGGGTACTAGACTTAATGGGGTGATCACTGTGTAAGGTACAGTGATCTAATCACTATATTGTATAGTGACTATATTGTGATAAATGTCTAGTCACTATATTTTATAACTGAAACTACAATAATATTGTATATCAACTATAACTGAAAAATAAACAACAAATCCCATGCTTAAATTTAGTTACGCCTCTAGATTTTTTAGTAAAATCAGCCAATAAGTACCTTTTAGTTTTTAAGCTGCTTTGAGCTATATTTTCTTTTTTTTAAATCCTCACCCAACATATTTTTCCATTGATTTTTAGAGAGAGTGCAAGAGAAAGGGAAAGACAAAGAGAAATATCAATGTGAGAAAAACACATTGATTGGTTGCCTCCTGCATAAGCCCAGACCAGGGCCCGGGCCAGGGAGGAGCCTGCAACCAAGGTACATGCCCTTGACTGGAATCAAGCCCAGGACTCTTAGGTCTGAAGGCTGATGATTTATCAGAGAAAAACCGGCTAGTGCTGAGCTGTATTTTCTGTTTCTTCTTATATCAAATTCTTCTAGTTGATGTACCTGGATACATCTTGCTCTCAATTGAAGCTGACGCTGCTGACTTATAAATCATACTTGGGGAGGGAGGGTGCGGAAAGCCTGGTAAACCAGGATGACAAGTGTCTCAGTCCCTGTTATGAAAATCTAACCTTGCTGGCTTCCTTCATTCCTCCTGTTTTTCCCAATTATGGTGAGTTAAGTTTCTGACATTATGCCATATGAGTTGTTTTTTCACTCGGCAGTGAAGATTCCTTATGCTTCCCTGCCCCCAAATAAGAGTATTTACAAACTGACATGTTCCATATCAAAGCCTCTGGTCTACAACCTACATGGATTAAATGAGATTTTCACAATGCTGTACAAGGTAGTGCAACGTGCAGAGCAGGAGGCATAATCAACTTTGCTCAGTAGGACTTGCAATCAAGGAGGGAACAGGAGGTCCTAGAGACTTTATGGCACTTGCTGTTCAGCCATTTGCCAACACATGGGGTTTCAAGGAGGAAAACAAAATAACAATGTACAAGACACATGTATGACTGATGGTAAAGGTTTTAGTATCCTAAACACAGGGCCCCCTGTTAATTGGGTGAGCCTGCCTATATCTGAGGCCCAAGAAGGCTCCTGATTTCTTGTCATGCCCCAGCTACCACATGCCATGGACTGAAAGCAAATGTCCCTCCCAATGAAGGGTGGCCTGGATGCATGTGAGGGAGCTTCAATAGAGGGACAGAGACTAGATGAGTCTGCCAGAAGTATGTCATTTCCTGAGATAGGTATGAGAAGAGCAAAGTGGTCACAGAACTGAGGATAGGCTGTGAGCAGGTGAGCACAGTGGGCTGCTAGGAGTACACCTTGCATGAAGTACACATGGCCACAGAAATGTCAGTCCATCTGCTATGGACTCAATGTGTATGATTCTTCAAAATTCACATGTTGGAAGGCCTAACCCCCATTGTGATAGTATTGGGAGGCAGAGTCATCAGGAGGTGACTGGGATTAAATGTCCTTATTGATCTCAGAGAGCTCCCTCACCCTTTCTGCCATGTAAGGACAGAGCAAGAAGACAGACAACCACCCCAAACCAGGAAGCAGGTCTTTCCCAGACACCAAAATTGCCTGATCTTGGACTTCTCAGCCTCCAGAACCGAGAGAAATAAATGTTGTTTATAACCCATCCAGTCTACAGTATTTTGATATAGCAGTCTAGTGCTAATCAGGCAACCCTTCTCCCCTGGACTGGAACCAGCCAAGAGTACAGCACTAAACTGGAATCTTTTACCCTGACCTCTGGCCCCTGGAGGACAGGCTATCTACTCCCTACTTTGTAACCACAAAGGATCATTCAGTGTCTTCTCTTGTCATCAGAAAAATCCCTGTTCAAGACATCAGTGAAGGGGTCTCATATCTCTAATTGATTCTCAAGATCCCCTGCTAACTAATGGTTGACTAATGCTGGGTAAAGCCCCAAGTCCCTCATTCTGGCATTCACAGCTGACCACAGTGACCTCAGTACACACCTTCAATCTGAACCCCCCACACATGCTCTGGATTCCACATAAACAGAGTCAATGTTGTCAGTGTCACACAAATGTGATAAAATTTTCCTGACCTCACTCCTTCAAGGTTCAGATCAATCTGACTTCCCCAGGAAATCCTTTCCCAAACCCTTGTTGGGCTGGTTCCTACTGTGTTATTCCTCTTTTGTCCATCAGTAGACACACAGGGAGGGTTTATTAGAGGCTGAGAATGATATGTTGGAGGTAGGGTCTGTGACCCAGAGGACTAAAGAAGACAGGAGTGTTAATGTGTAATTCCTGGTCCACGTGATAGCCAATAGGAGAGTAGGGCCACACAGGAAGGAAACACTTGATTTAAAAGCAAGTATAGTTTTGAGCTGCATCTTGATAGATGGAGAGATTATAAAAAAAGGCAAGAAGAACAAAAGCAAAGCAAAGGAGACTATAAACCCACAACCCTGTAAAGAGATCTGCGAAAATTCTATGTTATTTCCTCTCAGACATAAAGCATTGAAGAGTATCTTATACATTACCTTACTACAGGGCACTATTATATTAAAAGACCAAAACTAGTTGGCCTTTTTTTTTTAATGTAGTAACCTATGATAATGTATAATTTGACTCAAAATTATCATTTGTAGCTTACACAACTTGGAATACTTTAAAAATTCTCATACATCCTTAAAAGGGATGTTAGTGACTTAGGAACTTCCTCTCTCAGGTATTTGTTCCATTTACATATATCAACTTGGTGAATAAATGCAGTGACTCAAAAGAAAAATAATTCCAGAGCCTTATGAAAAAAAATTTGCAAGCCTGGTCTTCTGTATAAGGGTTTCCTCCTCAGTTACTTAGGAAAAAGCTTGGTGTATTTGACTTTGTACCGCCCTCAGGATCACATTGTGCGTCCTGTCTGATGTCAACACTCCCAGAATTCAAAACACATTCGGTGCCAAGATCCTGTTGCTGGACGGAGCGGGGAGAAGGAATGGGTCAGGACTGTGAGATGGAGACTTCAGGGTTGAAACAGAAGCTCTGCCTTAAATACTCCATGTGACCTTGTGCCAAGTGACTGAACCTCAGATTCCTTTTATCCCCAGGGTTTGGGAGGACAGAATGAAAGAAGTGCATGCAAAACTCTTAGCTATAACCCCAACACACCAGCAATAGCTTTCACTTGCAGCCACAATCAGAGATGGTAAAATGGCTACGTAAGAATCTCTTGGTTAGGCACTGTACGTACTTCAAGTCTCTAGAAAAACTGTAAGCCCAGAGAAATCTTTCTATTCACTGGAATTGTACAAAGTTAACCTACTCATGATTTCAAGCTCGGATACATCTAATTTCTGAGAAATTGGAAAATCAAGTTTCTGCCAATTTCATTCATTCAATATTCGAATGTTTCTTCAAGTATCTTAAAAATCTCTAAAAATGTTCAATCTCTCAACCCCAGAGCAAACCAAGAGAAAAACAGATATAATATATAAATGGAGCAGTTGGAATGAGAAATAATTCAAGACACTCTGTAGCCATCCTACTTCTGCTATCCAAATCTGACAAAGGGATAAAAATGATAAGGACATCAAATTCAGCTGGACAGATATCTTCTCTAGATGATTTACTTAGTTTTTGCAAATCTTTGCAAATGATTATTTGAGATCAGATTTTGCTTGATGAGAGTTCCTGAAAGTTCTAATATTATAATTCCTGCCTATGAATCAATGTATTCTTCCTGTACAGGATGTTTAGAGAAGCAAAAATATAGAACATATTTGATTATTACCTCCAGGTCTAAGGTTTCTAAGCAATGAGATGAGATCACAGAGCAGGCCCTTGTAAAGTGAACTAGTGGAAACCAGTGTGTGTGTGGTGTAGGAGTAGTGAAGGAGGAAACCAGGAAGACAGTGAAAGAAGCTAGGGGAAGGGACAAGGAGAGGGGGTCATACACCCTCACACTAAGCCTCACCATGAGTTAGGAAACATGACAGAGGGGTAACCATCTCGGATTCGGAAGTCCACAGTCTAGAAGTTATAGAAGACAGGGCTACTTTCTTAAATATTTTCTAGTATTTTAGTTTAGTTAAGTAATCAAGTAACAGTCTCTTTTCAAGACTATTTTACAGCACAATGATCTTTCTACTGAAAATTGCCCTATACTCCATATAGTAGTACTAAGTACATGCTTATATGTCAGTGAACCAAAGTCTATCCTTATATACATAAATTCCTTTTGCTCATAACACTTCTCATGTCTTGAGTATTCACACCATTGACATTTTAATTCACTGACCTTCCTCCCATCCTTCCTGTACTCCATCCATACCCACTATTCTGTGTCATTATCTTGGGTAGTCCCACTACTGGCTCCAGAGAGATTGCCACATTCTTGGTCTGTGGCTGTTTAATTCTCTGGCAAACACAAAGGGGTGATATTAGTGTTAGGATAAGAATTTGGTTTGGCTATATCCAAAGAGACCAACTCAAGGACTTGTATGAATTGCATTTTGGGGCCCTGTCCAATGGGGTACCACTTGACCTGACCTGGCCATGATCATATAACACACGAACGTTCTTATTAGTAACTCTTTTCTACCATCCAGAGACAACAGGCATATGGCTAGAATCTCCACTGAGTAGGATCAGACAGCAGGTAAAAATGAAAAAACTAAGATAGGGAAGCAGACAATGTTTGGAGCTGAAGGACTGCAGTAGGCTATAAACTGATCTTAAGACAAGAAAATTAATGAAGGAGGGGTAACTTATTGATCTGAAAGTTTCTCATAAGAAGACATGTATAAAATACATATTCTGAAAATAAGTCTCTTGTTAAATGAGCCAGGTGCATTATATGCTTAAGGCATTTTACAATTTTAAACAATAATAACAATGTTATGCCATTAATAGGGTTGTTTCCTTTCCAGTCTTATTTTCAGGAACAGTAGATCAAGAAAATTTTTCAGTCCTTGATGTATTTTTAGCTCTATGAATATCATTTATTTTATATAAAATTTAATAATAATAACTAGCATTTTTTAGTGCAAATATGCACCAGATTGTTCAAAGTACTTTACTATGTAAAAGAAGTTGGCAAGCTCTTCTGTAAAGGACCATATAGTAAATATCTTAGAAGCTTTGCAGGCCACACTTTCTCTGTTATAATTATTCAATGTTGCTGACATAGCAGGAAAGCATTTATGGACAGACAATACATAAATGAATGTTTGTGTGCCTGGGTTACAATACAATTTTGCTTTGGGCATTGATATTTGAATTTCACATAATTTTTATATGGTATGAAATATTATTTTTATTTTGATATTTTTCAGCCACTTATAGATATAAAAACTACTCTAACTTATGAGCTGTACAGTAACAGAAGGAATGGTGGATTTGGCCTGGGAACCATAGTCTGCTGACCCTTGTGTGGAGACTGAGAACCAGGAGAAAAAAAATTATGTAACACACCTAGTATTGTATTAAGTAACTATCATAGCTATTTGAACCATTAGCAACAATTTACACACACACACACACACACACACACACACACACATTTTAAGAGTTTGAGAATATTTACTTATAATTATATTCAGAGAATTTATAATATACTAGAGGCCCAGTGCACTCACCCTGGCCTGCACCCTCTCACAATCCGGTACCTCTCAGGGGATGTCCGACTGCCAGTTTAAACTCTTGCAATCCAGGACTGCTGGCTCTTAACTGCTCGCCTGCCTGCCTGTCTGATCACCTCTAACCACTCTGCCTGATTGTTCCTAATAGCCTGTGCCTGCCTGCCTGATCGCCCCAACTGCTTCCCTGCCTGCCCATCTGATCACCCCTAACCACTCACCTGCCTGCCTGATTGCCCCTAACTGCTTGCCTAGCCTGCCTGTTCACTCTAAACCACCTCTGCCTCAGCCCCCACCCCTGTAGCTTTATCTGGAAGGACATCTGGAAGACTGTTCGGCTATCCAGTCTAATTAGCATTTTACACTTTTATTTTTATAGATGATGAATCACATACATGTGGAAATAAAAGCAAAAATAAAGATGACCCCCCCACACCAGTATATTTTTTGGTAATATCTTTGAGCCTTAATTTTCTCCCTATTTACCTTTTCTCATAATTCTTAGATATTGAATTTCTAAATTTATTTTCCTTCCCCCCACCCCATAGTTTTCCACAGGATGCAGGATAAAACAGAAAGAGAAATCAATGTTTTAATTCATTTGCTTAATTTTAGTGTCAGGGCAATAAGTAGGTCTATTTACCCAGATGTTGCACATATGTAAGGAATGCCTTTCCAGATGTTTTAATACCATGCATCTTGCATTGTAAACCAACAAAAATTGTGAAATAATCCTCAGTTGAAGATATATCTATCATGTTACTTTAAGTAGTTTTAAGAAAATAATTCTACAAACATTCTTTGTTAACAAGATACTACTATTAATCTGAGTGGATTTACTCTGTCCCTGCTTTTACTCTTTATTCCTCTAAATGACTGATAATGTGAAAGGAGGGAGGGAAAATACACATGAAAAACTCAGGCCACTTAGATTATATAAGGATTTTGGGGTAAACTTTTGGCAAAAATTCTGTTGTATGCATTGTCTGCAGCTTTCAGTGATGTATCTACCCTTGTTCTATTACCAGTGGTCTTATTTGATCTTGCACACTAGAACAAAGTCCTGGCACCGTTTAAAAGCAATGCTTACTGTCTGCTTATAAAAAATTAGTATCCCCATCTTGAATGACTTATTGGTAGGTACAAGAAATTCACTCAAAGACTTGTGGGCTGATTTGAATGATCCCTTCTTGGAAAACTATAAAGTGCTGACACATACTTTGGACTAACAAGCTTTGAGAAACAATGGGCTTTCCCCTGCCTTTTTAAAACCCAGCGTTCTGTATAATATGTACATGACAGTAATTAATACACAAAGTGCAAGGTTATTACAAAACTTATGAAGAGACTTAAGTATTATTTTTTTCAACAAAAAATATTAACAACCTCCCAATGAAAATATGAGAACTGGGTGTAGAGCGCTAAGATGAAAAGTTTCACTATTTTGCCCTAGAGAAGACTTTTTTTCCTTCTCTTTGTTCTTTATTCCTTAAAAATTTGCTGGATGCTTTTTAAATATTTTAAATAAAATGTTTTTATTATAAAATACTTGCGATATAACCTTATTGTTGGGCAGTCAGACAAAAAATGTTTAAAGTTCAGTGTTCTATTCTGTACAGAAAATAGTAGTCTGGGAGTTATGCAGGAAGTAAAAAAATCTCTTCCTGAAGCTAATAACTAAGTGAGATTGGAGATAAGTCCAATACAAACAAACACCTGAAAGACAACCAATAGAAATATAAAAATCACACAAAATCAGCTTCCTTTGTAGTGAAACAAAGGATGTGGTATGTGTGTGTCATGAAGAAAGCATACAACTTAGAAAGACTGGAGGGAAAACCTGGAAAGATTACACATGAGTTGAGTAATTAGAGTTGATCAGGAGGGTAGTCAGGACAGAGCACATAGCCTTGAAAGAGTAAATTCAATTTAACACCTTGGAGGTAAAGTTAACTCTTCAGGTATCCAGACAATAGAAATGTGTTGGAAAATTTATGAATTCACAAATACAAATGTGCTGGAGACCAGAGTAGTTGAATAAAGATAAAAGGAGAAAAGATCAGAACTAATTCTACTGTTAAAATGGAACTGATGAGAGGAATGGACATTGCAGATCTTAAAACTGACAAAGGCAACAAGAATTGAACCCTGAGGACAGAGGATGTGTGTTGTAAACCGGCTAACATTCAGTTGATGGCAGAGGTCGACTCTGGCTGATGGTTGTTTTGGATTGGTTGGAAGCTGTGTCATACTTGTTAAATATTTAGTACATTTCTAAGGCTTTGTAAAAATTTATAAACTATTAAAGTTTCACTCAACTTTAAGAAAAGCATGTGCAATCCTCAATCTGTCCACTCCACACCTGCCCACGTTTTCATCTTTAAGGCCGGGTAAAGGATTAAGGAACCGCTGTTCCTGATCTAACTCTGAAGGACCCAGTAGAAACTCAGAAACCGAAAGTGGAAGAAATTTTGGGTGACAGTGCTCTTAATGGCAGTGGTAACGGGAAAGGAGCACAAGTCATATAGAGTATATTCCTATTGACTTTAGGGATGTGATTAAATAACAACAGGGGTTAGGGTGCAAGGTGAAAATCACAAGTCTAAATTACCCTTAAAAGTGTATTTTGAAGGTATCCACTTGTGGCCTCAAGACCATCGAGCCATGCCACCTGTCCACCAGGCAAAGTCTGCACTTGTGAGCTGCTCACAAGTGGTAAGCCACGCAGGAACTGAGCCCAAGTGAGGGACAACGGATTCCATCTCTCCCTCTCACATTGTTACTGCATCGTCTCATGGAGTCTTTTGCATAACTTTTCTATTTCTCTCTCTTTCTTTCTTTGTCCTTTTCCATTTTGGGAACCTAAACATGTATAACTACATTTTCATAAATTCACTTTTTATGTGACTCTACTATGTAATTCCATAGCATTGGTCTTTAAAAGTGATACCAATGATATTTCTCTCTCATTGATGTTTCTAACTCTCTTTTTCCCTTCCTCTCTGTAAAAAAAAATAATAAAATATATTTAAGAATAAATAAATAAAATACTGACCCTAAAAGATTTAGACACACCTGAATATATGATACTGACCCTAAAAGATTTAGACACACCTGAATATATGATTTGGACCACTTAAGCCAATGCATTCTGGTGATGGTGAAAAGAAACTTTCAAAATCATCATGGATGTAAAGGAAGTTCTCCCACAACCAAAACTTTTAAAAAGACAAAAGGAATGTGGGGAGGAATTGGGAAGAAAATAACATAATCAAGGATGCTTGGCCCTACCCCAGTTTGGCTCAGTGGACAGAGCATCAGCCTGTGGACTAAAGGGTCCCAGGTTCAATTCCCATCAAGGGCACATGCTCATGTTATGGGCTTGATCCCCAGTACGGGACATGCAGGAGGCATCAATGATTCTCTCTCATCATTGATGTTTCTATCTTTATCTCCCCCTCCCTTCCTCTCTGAAATCAAATATATATATCTTTAAATGGAAAGGCTTGAAAGAATTACCATCAGGTTCTAAGCTTAGTAGGTACTCAAAAACTGCTAAGTAAATGAAGATAAAAACTGAAAATAATTCAAACCCTTAAAAAATGGCAAGAGCAACTTGGATTTAAAAGAATTTTTCAGAAACTCCCAAGAAAAGCTTGTTTACTCTATTCGATTCCCTGCGACTCCCAACAATATGAAACAGCAATAAAACCTAATGAAGACGCTGGGAAACAGCTCCACCCACAGGTGTGGAAAAATTTCTGCCAATATGTGTTCTGCACTGACCCAGAAAGGCTGCTGAAAGCCATTAAACACCTTTGCATAATTCAGCGAGGCTGAGATTTGTGTGTAAATGTAGGACACACAATCACTTGTGTTTCACTCAGAAAACAGAGGGCTGGTGGTATGAACTGGTCCTCGGAGAGGCAGAGAAGAGCACATTAAAGGCCTAGTTCCGCTACTAGGCTATACAGGAAGCAGGACTGATGAGAGGAACAGCTGGGTTATGTCATCTATAGTCTCCAAAGCCTGGATTCCTAACCCACGAAACTGTCTGGAGAAGGGGCAGGGAAAGAAAGCTGTTTTGTGCTTTTATGTTGCAAAATACCTAGGAATCCCATACCTTTGAAGAAAATGAATAGCACAAAAACAAAAAACCTAAGCCAAAAAATCAGAGGAAAGATTAATGTGGGAAACAGAGAATACTCTGAAAAGAAAAACAAAAATTCTCAGAAAGACATCCTTGAAACAAAAACAGGATACTGACATTAAACAAGGGAATATCTGAACCATAAAGAGAGCTCTTAAAAGTTTCAAAAAAAAAAAAGAAAGAAAGAAAATTCTATGAAAACCAAAATATAAACAAACACAAAGGATGGTTGGAAGATAATTCTTAAGAAATTTTTTGGATATCAAAAAGAAATGACAAATTGTAGAAAAAACTTGAGAAAAATAAAAACAATCCATCAAGGTAGTCCTCCAGCCCAAAGAAGTTATAGGAAGAGAAAATGGAGAGGAGGAAATTTTCAATTGAATACAAAATTAAAATTTCTTATAACTAAATCTCTAGGTTAAAGGGCTCTGGAAAGAGAAGGGGGTGAAAATCTACACCAAATAGACCCTTCCTTAAATCTGAGAATATCTAGTATAGACAAAAGTTTCTAAAACTTTCCATAGAAAATAGGGTCACCTGAAGAATAAGAAAACAGATGAGCCATGAATTCTTGGAAGGGAATATTAGCAGACAATGGAATAGCATTTTCAAACTTATTTATATTTGAGAATTCTATTCCCAGCCAAAGTATCAATTAAGTTTGAGGGCGGGCATAACATGGACATTTTTAGACATGAGTGAAAAGTTAAAAATATCTCTCTTCCTTGGACCCTGAAGACTCTAGTTTGCAGGCCGACACTCTATCCACTGAGCCAAACCAGTGGTTATTAAAATGATTAAATTTACTAATTTTAAGAAATTAACAATACATTTATTTTATATTAAAAAATATAAAAATCAAAAGGCAAAACACCCAAGGAAAAGACAAGCCTATTGCTAGGAGTGATACATGGGCAGAGTTGAAAGATGAAAATAAGACTGGTAAGGAGATTATAAGAGGCCATGCTAATTGCTCTAAATCAGCAGTCGCCAACCGGTGGTCCAAAAGGTTGGCAACTGCTCTAAATGATATCAAGACATTCTAAGCCTTAGAATCTAAGGCAACAGGTTAATCTAGTTCTAGTTATTACCATTTTGTGTGAACATTAGCCTATCTAATTAGTAAAACCAGCAGGGAATAGATTAAAAAATCCTGAATATTGGTGGGGTACAGAGACCGAATGGGATGGTGCATGAAAGGAAGATGCCCACACTGTACTAACCATAGGCATTCTAAGAGCAACACACACCTATCTGAAAGCACCTCCTGGACAAAAGCAAGGGTCGGTGAGAAGGTATTAGGGATCAACCTCATTGACTCTAGGAAAGTGTCTAAAGCTTATACCTCCTGCATGGGAACTTACACCTTGAGCACCTACTCTGTGATAGGTAGTGGACGTGTCACTTCAAATAATTCATGCATCTTGTGAGCTGAAGTATTCATTTTTCCCACAGTACAGATGATGAGACCTGTGGCTTCATTTTGAATTTCCCTGTCTATAAAGTCCATGTCTTTTCTACTAAGCCATTAGATTATGACAATTGATGAGGAATTTTTCAAAAAGTATTCTCATTTTTGAAAAGCAACACATTGAAGATGTTGGTGGACATTCCTCATGCTTCATCCCTGTAGGACAATGTGGCAGAGAGACGGGTAATGGGGGGAGCTAAGTTCTCAGCCTGGTCCCTAAGGCCACTCTTTGAGACATCTTTTCACCTCTTTAGGTTCAGTTTCCTAATCCAGAGATGAAATAAAATCCAGCAGAAGAAATACTAATAGGATAAATATTTTCAGCTATTATTTTTAAGTGGATTCCTTCAATATTTACTTTTTCTTTTAAATCTTTTTTTTCCAATTACAAGCTCTCATTTCAAGGTACTAACAGTCTAGTAGGCAATGAAAGGATAGTAAATGAACCAGGCACTCCTAAAATACCCTGGGAAGATCAAAGGATTCACTATTGTTCTGGGAAATGAAAATAGATGTTCCTAGCACTCACTCCCCAATTAATTTTTAAGGATGAGCATTAAGCTTTGTAGAGCCAGATGCCTTAAGTAAGCACTACAGTAAATGTGGGGCATAAATGACCTTCCATTAAACAACTGTGGAGGGATTGGTTTCAAACAATAGCCTAGCCCAGTAGGCTAAGTAATAAAATCTATCACGAAAGGACAGGGCATCTTTGTAAGTTCTGGGTAACAGGGCTTGAAATTCTTTGCTGAAATTTCCTAGTTCTAAAGAGGAAATGTCAACTCTTGTCAAAAAGCATATAGGAATCAATGGCACAGCATGAATATGACAAACCCTTAATAAACTACAAAGTAAATACAAATGACAAGTATTTAATATGTGGCTCATTGGGGTGGGAATAAAGCATATTACACGGCCTAGGGCCAGATGCTCTATCGGGACTTCTGCCATTGCCGTCAGATTCCACCTGTGTAAACAAGCTGGGCACAGGGATGGAGTGATTCAAGCTGAGGGCAGGTTAAGGAGAAAACATGAGAGGAGGGCATGTCTCTTGTGTGGACCCTGGCTTCTGAATTCCCAGTGGTTGGCTGTATCCTACACTCCTAGCTTCTCCATTTTCTGAGCTCTCAGCCTCAGTATTTGGGAAACACATGGGGTCTCCACTTCCCTCTCTATCCCTAGGCTTTCAACGCTGTACCTAGTTTTGACACTTTCTTCTTTGCCACAGTCAGAACATGCGACTGGCACCAAACCCTTAGGTGGGGAGAAGCTCGCCTCTATAGGAACAATACACTGATGCAACTAGACCTCCACAAAGTGAAGGCATTGGGCATTCATCCCCATGTACCCCTTGTTATATCTCCCTTAACCAGGTAACAGAACATCTTTAAGGAAAACAGGCAGAAAGCTTTAAATATTTTTTTTCCCTCTGTCGAAATGTCTCAGGAATGTGTATATATGGGAATAAGCTTCTGATAAGAACTGAGGCCCTTTTAGGAACATTCATTCCCATAAACCGTGTTATATGCAGATGATTTTTCTTCAGTCACTAATACTAGGACTTGGATAGGTCTTCCATGTCAACAGCTGTTCTTGTAATTCCACTTACTGTGTACACATTTGAGAGAAATAAATCGGCATTTCTTTTTAAAAGATGTTTTTAAACTATTGATCATAACCCACAATAAAAAATACAGTTTACACAGCAATTCAGTAATACACATATAAACACACACACCTAAAACTGAAGTTTCATGAAATAATATATTTCCTTGTAATAGGAAATGTACTCTATTCTACTCAGTTGCATTTTATCTTCCCTTTGCTATCCCAGTCACCTGCACTTTAATATAAATGCTGAACAAGACCCATTAAATTGATCTTGCACTCAATAATGAGTCTTGAGTGCTGAAGAAAAATATTGTGGGTATTCTGTATTTATTCACTAATTTAGAATGTCTTCTCCTCAACCATACTACAATAGGAAATATTTTGCAAGATTGGGCTAAAAAATCTCTATAGCTAAATCAATACAGTTTTGAAATCTTATGGTGGAAGTCTTGATTGGTAAAATAACATTAGATTAGTCACACCTAGTACATCTTTATTATCTCCATTGAAACTCAGCTATAAATTTTCCTTTTGTAAATACCAAATACTAGAAAACAAATCATACAATTATTTTCCATCAATATGAAAAGATTCCTAATGCATGAACTAAGAACTTCAATTATTCTGACCCTAGAATTAGTTAGATTTATTAAGAACTCAATTTTTGGACACTTACACTTATTTTAAATGTAAAATATGAAAAACAAGCGAGCAAATCTGCCTCTTGACAACAGTGTTAATCCTAATGCAGTTCTGCTGAATTAGCAAATAGAGATAGGAATATTTTAAATGTAAGGAGGTTTGGGGGATAATATCCCATTAGTGATTATCAGGCTGTCATCATTATGTAATTTAGAAGGACAAATAATCTGAGTCAGTCTAGGTCATTTCCAAGACCACATATAGAGGCTGACCCCAAGCCCTCTGTTCTCCAGCTACATGGAGCGGCTCTACCTTCTCCCAAAATGCCTGTATTTTTTGGTTTCACTGACTTTATTTCCACTCTTCTCTCAGATAAAAGTATCCTTAATCCTTACTCTCCTCTTTTGAAAAAATTGTCAATTTTGAGTCTTAATTTAAAAGTCCCCTTTTCATGAAGCCTCCTGTTACCAAGCTGGGGGAAAAACTCTGAAATAACACATGGTTTGTTGACACCACTTGTGATATTAACCTCTCTTGACTTTTCATTGCAATTATTCATATAAATGGTCCATCAACCCTGACAGACTGTGTCTTATTTCTATTCTCTTTGCCAACACTGAAACGTAAGCTTATCATGGAGGTGATTGGGTAAGTGAATATTTTGAACAAGAATTAAAAAATGTCATTTATCTAAAACATGTATTTAATGCTACTCTAAAGTGATTTAAATACGTACCAACTCAGGAGTCTAATAAAGAGAGGCCTGTTACTGCTTTGCCTTTCCAAGTTTTTCCCTTTTAGAATATTCCTTTACCAATCTGTTCTGCTTTAATGGTCCAAATGGCATGCATCACGTGTAGTCAGTGGATTCCTATTTAGCAATTAAAGGTGATTGAGGAAGCTATTAGGCATCTGCTTCCAATATTATTCCAGGCATGGCAATCAGTAATATCCTACCTTTTCCCCCAAGCCTCTGCTTAATATCTTGATTTTGGAAGAGTTGGTTCAGCTTTGTGGTCTTGCCTTGCTAAGGTCTGCAATAATTCCACATGTTCTGTGAAGGTATTGCCAAAAGAATCAAAATATTCTAGAGTGGTCTGATTGGCTTCCCTGATTGAATATGCAGACCTGCTAATCTCATATTGAGGGCTAACTCGAGGGGAGCCTGCATATAGCCAGTAAAATGAACCAGCAGATGCTGTCATCTTCACTTAAGCAACTTCTATGCACTTCAATATAGTTGAGTGTGTTTTATAAAGCCCCCATAAAGAAAAGACACGAAGAAGTGTGGTCAGTTAGCCTAGAAGTAGGTAGTCATTTTATACCAGCAGGGGGTGGGGGGTGGAAGGTGCTGTGCTGTGGGGACTGGGAACAGAGGAGTATAGAGAACAGAACTTCACTCAAAGCAATGCTGCCACCCTTTGGATACAGAGTCAGACTTTGTATTTGAGTCGACAGTTCTCCCTTCTCCTTAGTAATAAACATAGGAAGACCTTTCACTTCCTGTAATTTCAATTTGATGGCTGTTGCCAGGACAACCAGGAAATAAGGCAAGGAACAGAGAGACTTCCAAAAGAGGGGGGAAAAAAAAAAACTAGGTCACCGAAGTGAAGTTATTATATTAATGTTAATTCTAACAAGAACAGCAGATCTGCCAAGTGTAAAGTAAAAACGAATTTGAAATGAGCGCCTCTGTCCTGAAATATGATGGCTCATGCCCACGTTCAGGCTGTGGGAGACACATCAAAGAGGGCTGGTAAGTACCTCCCTTGGATGTGGATGACAAGACGCCTTTCTCTAACTCCTATCACACACATAGTGGGAAGGAAAACCTCATTTTTAATAAGCTGTAGTCACTTGTAAGTTAATCACTCTGGCAAGTGTTTTGTGTGTGTGTGTGTGTGTGTGTGTGTGTGCAGCTGAGTTGTCAAACAGATAACAAAGCAAAAGAAACATGGCAAACCACAGTTAATGTACCTCAGTGAAAATGGCAGGAGCATTCCAAAGGACCATAGAAGTTGGAAATATTTAAGATGAAGAGAGTTCCACAGGTTCACTGAGTCTTAGTAGAAAGTGACTCCATCTGGTACTCAGGAGTGTCTCACTGATGCCCTGGGCAGGGAGAGTAGGTCCTTGTTGAATGTTTGCTCAATGAATGCAGCTGCCAGGCCCAGAGAAGTTCTGATAGGGCTGCTGTGAACAAATGCTCACTTGCACGCCCACATTAAGGAACAAGTGGAAAGGGAATACTGAGTTCACCCAGACCCAGGCGCTTCTGTTTACAACAGATCCAAATGCAACCTGCAGAGGTTGAGGAACTTGCTCCGAAACCTGCACAGCATTTCTGGTAAAGCCAAAACAAGCATTCAGTTTTTTCTCCCTGAAGTGCAAGACTCTTTGTTTCCTCATTTGGTTATTGGGTGCTGTCTCTCTCTGTTGCTAAACCTCGCAACCCAGAATTACTTGAGCAACTCTCTGGGTTTCTATAGAAGCTATACAGCCTATGATTTTGTCTTAATTCTGCCCAAGTGATTTTAAATTGAGGGCAATTTCAAGGTTAACTTTCATACAGATGGAAATTTAGTGGCCTTTGCTGAGGGTTTGTTTCATAAATGGATAGTAGAGAATTTAAGTCCCGTTTTGAAATCACACTGCTCACATACTTGAGATACCCATTCTTCCCTGTGACCATGGGAAGGTGGTATACTCATTCATATTCTCATATTCTCCCTCTCCCTCCCCCCTCTCTCTCTTTCTCTCCCTCTCATCCATACGCGCGCGCACATACACATATCTTGAAGGCTTCAGGTCATAAAATAAAATAGTTGTATAAGGCACATCTTCACATTGTAAAGTTACGATTTCTGGGCTTTAAGGTGATAAACAGCCCTTCTATGGATTGTCAGGCATACTCACTTTGTCTACAGATGGCTGTATATGTACATCTTTGCCTTCACAATGATGAGGGCTAAGACTATTGTTTCGTTAACTGGAGAGCAAAAAAGCTTTCATAGATTAAAAGATGCTGGCAGTCAGCCAGACTCCAATTCAAATAATAAATATAATATTGTTTGGGAGGATTCTTGAGAATATAGTGATATGATTGGGGCTGATAGGGAGAGGAAGTATAATCTAATCACTTAAACAATACTCATGATGTAGGCAAAATTAATTTTTTCCCTAGAGATGTACAGAAATGCCAATTTGGTATATATCTGACCTTATTATTCTGTAGCATGCTTCCTAAAATCAACATTGCATAATATGAATAATAGAAAAGGCACTGGATATTCTCCACTGAAAAACAAATGTACGTATCAGAATTAGTTAAGAAGTTCATGAGCTAGTGGGATATTTAACAATGTTAAATTACTCTATGTACTTAACTAATCGCAGCAACAATTTCCTAATTTGAAACAGTAGAGCAAAAGTCTTTCAGAACTCTCCTCTCATGATGGTCTCTCTGTCCAATCACTTTCCTTTCCTTCATGTGGGGATTGACTTCACAATGCCAAAGTCAAGGGGGGAAAAATTCTCTTGAAAGCAAACCCTCGGTATTTCCCCATAAGCCTTGATAGGTGAGTACTGAAAGTGACCATGGCAAAGTGTAGAGAGGCCAAACTGCAAGGGTCTCTTTGCTGGCAACCCCTTGCCTGTTGTTAGGCGTCATCCAGGCATGCTTCCTCAGCATTGAGCCCTTCCAAGACAGGTGCCTTTTGTTTCTATTCCCATATCACCAACAAACTGCCATGGACCTGTGTTCCTGCCACACTGCACTCTCACTCACTCCAACTGGAGTGTCTCCTCCACTGGGCTGGGAACTTTTTAAGGACAGGAGCAATAGCTTGCAGACTAGAGCATCCTAAGCATCTAGCACAGTTCCTAGATATTCCCCCGCCTCCCATAAATATTTCTTGACAAAAGAAATAGTTATTTTATATGGATAACAAGTTCCCAAGTCATAACAGCTATTTACCTTAATAGCCCCAGGTAAAAACAAAAAACAAAAAAACAAAAACAAAAATATGACTGAGCTGCAGAATTCTCTTGTTCCTAGCCTTGGATATAATATTATAACCCTGATGATAGACAATATATGATCCTGGGCAGTAAGCATGTTTTGACCAGCTAAATGATGCTTTTTTGCTATGTAAGTGTCCAGCACAGGATTTGGGGGTCGATAGGAGTCATTAACAAAAAAAGACAAGTTCCAACACCTGCTAAGTATTTCAAATTAGGAGACCTAATTCAAGGTGCATTACAACCTGGATGGAAACCATGTGGTATATTGGTGGATTTCTAAAATGCCCAAACTGCAAACAGTTTTGACCTGAGTCTGGTCTGCTCTTACAGCAGAGGCTATTCACTATCCACCCAAATGGACATCTCCCCTTGTCCTACAACAACAGAAGTGAAGCCAGGGAAATGACTTCCCGTTGAGACTCCATGCCAAGCATCTCTTGAAGTTCTATGGGACTACATGACTAAGTTCTTTACAAACAGAATGTGAACAAACTGATGTGTGTCTTTCTCTGTTTGGGACTTAATGCAGCAGCCATAGCTTTGTCACTCTGTCCTCTAATTTCAGCTGACTGTCACTGATGTGGCTGTGACTCACTCCAACTGCCCACATGATAACCATGCCTTAGCCAATGGTGGAGTGCTGGCTTGCGGGAGCAGGGCTCCTGTCTGGCCAAAGGAGCAGGGCTGTGCTGCTGAACTGGATTGCTTCCGTAAAAGAGAGATGAATGTTCATATTCTTTAAGCCACTGTATTCTCAGGACTTTTTGGTACAGCAGCCGAACTTTCCCCTAACTAATAAATTCTTTATGAAAACAGAAGGAGATGTGGCCTCATCTCCCGTTCACATTTCTGAGCTTCACATGTCCTTATCGGTAAAAGGAGAAGGGTAACTAAAATCCTTTCTAACTCTAAAATTCTATGATTCATCGTTATTCTCGTTCCCAGGAGACCTATCCGCTTCCATCCTGTTACACACCCTGTCCCCTCAAGTTTGTTTTCCCAGTGCCTTTCTTGTCAAAGCCTGTTCCATGGCTTTCAATTACACTGATAACAGCCTGCTATCTCAACTCTGAGCTTTTGCCATTTATTGAAGATCAAAGCCCTAAATTCAAGGATTGAGCTCTTATTTGAAAGCTTGGGTACTCACTGGAGTTGATGAGATTTTGAAATGGCAAAGACTGTTCATGAAATGATTCCAGTGAAATGGAACCTTCACGTTAAGCTCTGCTTGTATTAAAACATAAACATGCTGAAAATGTGTTATGACTGTCCTCCAACAGGAGAGAACCAAACTCCACAAGTCCTACCTCAAAGCAGGCCCCCATTTTTTTTGAAAACAGCAAAAGAACCATCCTCAAACACCCAGGATTACATCATTTCAGTCATAGCTACCCTAATATTTACCCTTCACTAGACCTGCAAACAATGACCAGCTTTCTACCAGGTTAAAAATGTCTTTCCCATATTTCTACATTGACTCCCACATCCACAGAATCATTTTCTTTTCCCTTTCCATCTCCTCTCCAGCTCACAAATACTTCCTATTATTCCTAATTATTATTTCTAATACTACTTATATTACTGCTAATAAGACTTTCACATCTACATCTCGTAGAGCCCAGTATCTGCCTATTGGCTCAGGTCTCCAATTCTTATCAGCACAGAAAATACCCACTATATTTTCTTCCACTGCTACCAAGCCATCAGCTATCACCATGTATAAGAATAGCAACTCGTATATGAAAATCAACCCTACCTGCATTTCTGTCTTCCACTAGCAGTCAATCCATTAGCAATATAGATGTTCTCCAATTATATTCAATGCACACAAATCTCCCACTGGCATATCAATGGTTTTTTCAACTTCCAGTAGTCCAATATCTAGCTCCAGTAGCACTTGAAAACTCTTTTATAGTCCCCCCCCCGAATTAACACATAGCTCCCCAATATATAAGTAGCATGCATATTTGAACTGCTTTGCAAGTTTCTAAGCCTGCATAAAGCTAAAAGTAAAATTCTGAAAGATACAAATGCCAATCATCCCAACTATAGTATTTCTTGTTTAAACACTAATTCAAAAATATTATAGAGGTGGCAGATGTTTTGGCTTCCATTAACGGACCTACAGGGTTCAGCGTGCAGGTTGAGCTTTGGTGGCACGTAGGAGGCGTAGGAGGCAGTGTCTCAGCTGCGAAGAGTGGGTCTGAGGCTTGTTAAGACCCAACACCAGGGGACTGGGGTCTCCGTGCCTTCCAGACTCTTCTCTGCTGACAGAATTCCACTCAGCCTCACCCCATTGAACCCTCCAGCCTCAGGTGTGGGTGTCCGAGCCCCAGGTTGCAGCATCCAGAACACTAGTCCATGGACTCTGCTGATTCACCCACTTTCTTGCCAGTGCTGAGCTCCGTGGAGAGTCCTGAGCAATGAACTCTTTGAGCATCCCTAACACCCATTGTTTCACAAGGTGCAGAAAGTGTCTGGAGTCAGGAGTTTTACAGAGAGCTTCCCCTCAAAGGTACTGACAGTCATTCTGAGGGGGCACAAAGCTGGAGGGCATCCTGACCCCTTCTCTGCTGTAAGGTAGGCCTGGCTGGCCTCTGATTATCGGGAGATCGTGGTCTTTTTGAAGAGGTAATTTAACATGTCATCCTGGCAACTGTGGAATGTCCTACAGAAAGAGGGCAGAACTGAAAGGCATGCGTGAGGGCAGGAGTGTCCTCAGAGAGCCCTCTCTTTTCCTGCTCCCTTCTCCCAGATCTCCCCTATGCAGGCCACATGGCCAGGACCAAAATTTCTGCTCCTACTCGACCTGTTCACAGCCTAGCATCACCTCACACACAGCGCCCTTGGTCAGGATGGCTAGGGCGTGGTGCCTGGGTCAGGGAGGCACCTGTGCGGTCAAGGCTGCTGGTTTTTTTTTGGGGGGGGGAGAGGGGGCTCCCTTTGGTATTAGTTCCGCAGGGCCTGGGGCAGAGAAGGACAGTGACAAATGGGGCTACAACATCCCATGCCAAGGTGGGGCGATCACACCAAGGCCTAGAAGCAGAAGCAGCAGGGAACAAAGAGCCCAGGAGAAAAAAATGGGGCTGCATACCTCATGGGCTGTGGTCTGAATGGCAGCCCCTGGCTGCAGACCTGAACTGGAGGCCCTGAGAGGCCAGCCCTTGCTTTAACCATGGCTCATAGGGATGAGCCCTGAGCAGCTGGGAGAAAATCCTCATCTCTGCATGGTGATGTTGACCATAAAATCAGTTTCATCTTGTATTTTGTGCTTTTCTGCAATCTCTGAATTTTCTACCATAAATCTATACTCTTGTCAAAGGTATTTGAAGAAAAAATAATAGAGAAAAACCCATAAAAGACCTTCAACTACCTTGTAAAATAGGGGATGGGCTCTCCAAATACAAGTGCAAAATGCATGCGGTTGGAGTTCTAGAAGCATTAGGACAAGGCTGTTTTGCATAGTGTCAGGCTCCAGGCTGCCTGAGGACAGTGGGCCCAGAGCCACGCCCACTGTTGGGATTCCTGTTCCCTTCCTATTCTCCTAGGACCTGGCCCCCCTCCCCCTGCTCCTCAGCCACTCAATGCTTGGCACTCACCATGAAGTTTGAAGCACCCACGTCTTATGACTTGAAATCAAGGGAAATTTTGACACTAAGTCTGGTGCAATTAACCAGACAAGCATCCACTGTATGAAGTTAGCATGAGAAGCAGAGAGGTGGAGCAGTGCAGACAGTAGCAAAGGCAAAGAGATCTCGAATTTCCAGCAGCACGCCCTGGAGACAGATGGAGGTCAGGCCAGGACTTGGCAGTCCAGGAATCAGAGCAGGTGCATGAGATCAAGTCAGTGCCACATCCACCGAATGGGACAGTGTGATGGTCACCCATTTACTTTTATGGTGACTTTATTTTTATATGATACTGGTTTGCCATTTATAGGACCAATAATAATCTTTCCTTTTAAAATAAAGGCAAGTGGAAATGGTGAGTCGATTTGAGGGAAAAGATGTAAGTAATCACAGAGGTGATATAAGCATGTCAAAATCAGAGATATGGTACAAGGACGGCTGAAGACAAAAGCAAAGCAGAAGCTCAAGGCCTCTGTGGACCAGCGCTGCCAGCTCTGGCAGTTATTGTGAGCTGATGTTCTGTCTGTCCACTGCTGCTTTCACAGCAGCACCCAAGATGTCGCACCAACTTAGCACGGCCCTAATGTCATTCTGGGCTGAATCCTGGCTCAGCAACCTCAATACAATTATTCAAAATGCTTGAGTGGAACAATAAATACTTCAAAACATAAAAAAATAAGAATATTATACAAAATAAAGCCAATGCAAAGTAAACAAAAGTTTATCTGGAAACCCCCAGTACAAAGGATTATTTTTCTTCAGCAGAGGGGCACTTTTTGATTATCGGTATGCACTGCCATGCAGGAAGTTTTGCCTTACTGTTGCACTCAGAATTCTATTTTTACCCATTCTCAAATTACCCACTTTCTCCAAATTACTCTTCATAATAATAGCTCTTTTCTCTAATACTAGAGGTCCAGTGCATGAATTCGCTCACAGGTGGGGTCCGGCCAGCCCTGTCCAAGTCGGGGCAGATCAAGGCTGGGCCTGTTGGGAGGAAGAGATGGAGGGAGGTTGGTTGGGTGGCCCACTCAGATTGGCATACAATCAGGGATGTGCTGGCTGGGGGAAGGGGCTGTGGATGATTGGCCACCCTGTCCCCGATTGGGATTGGGGGCGGATGATTGGGGCTGGGCCAGCCATGGGGAGTTGTTGTGAGTGGTGGGCCTGCAAGCCCCACCCCTGAATGGGGTAAGGGGTACCAATCAGGGGGCCAGTAGCTTGGAGGAGGGGCCATGGGTGATTGGCCTGGGTGGGACTGGGTGGAGACAGGGATTGTAGGAGGTTGGTGGGTCAGCGCCATCCCCAATTGGGGTAAGGGGGGTGATCAGGGGTGGGGTCAGCTGGGGGGAGGGGCTGCAGGCCTATCATGGTAGGGTGGGCTGGTCAGGGATGGGCTGGCCCAGATGAAGGGAGGGGGCCTTTGGCTGAGGCCTATTCTTAATCGGGGTGGGAGAGTCCAATCAGGGGCAGGCAGGCAGGCAGGGGAGAAGGGCCACAAGGTTGGCCAGCTGGCCCCACCCCGACTGGATCGGTGCATTGGCCAGAGTGGGCATCATAGTGTCTTACGGTCGTTATGGCCATTACAGTTGCTGGCTTTTTTATATATATATAGATAGGTTGGATGTGTGTTTGACATGATTTTCCTTAAAATCATTTACAGGTATTAACATGTAAGAGTTAAAGTAACAACTAAATTAGAAGCCCTAAACATTAAAGTGTTCTAAGATACAATATCAAGGAATGCATTCAAGAAACATTATATAAATAAAAAGCAAATGTATAGATGGCACAAATGATATATTTGACACATCTGTGTTTTAATGATTACTAAATATCAAAGTATTAATTTCTAAACTTAATTGCTAGCTTTTGAAATAAATATTACATACATATGGTAAAAAATTTAACATAAAAAGTATAGAAAGAGAAACAGGGATTCCTTCCACCCTAGATTCATGCTACCTCTCTGTGTTCCTCTGTATCATTTCAGAAAAAGTTTATTGACATAGAAACATACAATATGTATTTATGTACAATTTTTAGGTAAATGAAAGTATACATATTGTCTATGCTTTCATTTTTTTCACTTACTATGCTTTTGAGACTATTGTATGTCAGCCCAAGTAAATCTAGCTTATATGTTTCTTAAAGAGCTTGAATAATTTTCTGAACCAGTCATCTTGATGTTCAATTGTGTGTTTTTTCCAGGCTTTTCAATCTCTGCACTTAAGTTGTTGTTCAAATGTACACAAATAAGTAAAACTGCTGAGGTAAAGGACATGTACATTTAAAATTCTGAAATATATCCAAAAATGTTTTCAAGAGACTGTTGTATGTTTAATTTAAAAGACAAATCATCTTGTTTGCAAAATCTGAAAAACAGCCATTGAAAGAAATATACAGATAAAAATAAAAGGACTCAAAAGAGTATCCTTAGGAAATGAAAAAAATTTGGATACGTACAAAGTCTCTAAAGACATACTTTCTTGGAATTCTTTCTGCAGACCTCATGAAAATACATATTTTAGATTTTACAGATCATTATTATTCAAAACAGTATCATGCAAATTTTACCAATATTGAGCTGAACCTACTGCCATTTTTTGGAGAACAAAAGTCATAATTTCATAGCTCTCTAAAAGCTTTAAATATTTTAGCAAATCATAATTCTGGGCTTCTCAATTGGTAAGTAGAAAACATCTGGACATTGAATGGACATAACCAATCCAAAATCCATTTTTAAAATATATTTCTGTTACATTCAGTTATAGCAAAAGCAAATTCTTTTCATTAGGCATTTTTCAAAAACACACACAAAAAAATGGAATAGTCCCTTGCTCATCAGGGTTCTGGGATAACATGTTTTTCCACTAATATGCTAAATGCTTAAAAGCCAGCATTCAATTCAGCTCCCTGAAGGAACACCTGTGGACCACGGCTGCCCCTGTGACAGGCGGTGAGGCAGGTGGCCTACATGCAGGGGCTGGACTGACTTGCGCTCCCGCCTTCAATGCATGTTCCAAGGAACCTCGCCCTCAACCCCAACATCACTTGTGAAAAGGCCAGACAATGACCACCACACGTCATTAAGACCTGAAGAATGAAAGAGGAAAAGGCTAGTGACAGGGCACAGGAGCTCCCTGGAAAACTTGAACAATGTAAAACAAATCTCGAGACAGCAACATGGATCAAGTAATCCATGGAAAGGAAGCAGGGTTTTCGCCTCATTTTGCCTTCTGGAACTATTACGTGCCATAATAATAATATTCTATGTGTAAAGCCATTTAAATTGCCCCCCCCCCCCCGCCTACCACCCCTGTTTTCTGTGAGGCAATGCCCTTTCAGCAAGGTAACTGTGACTCTGGTGAGGGATTACTGTCCTGTGACTGATCAAATGTGAAGAGAACCTATTTACATTCATTACAAGCGAAAATAAAAACTGTTACTCTGAATGTGACTGAGCTGTACTACACACATAAAGCCGACATGCAGTGAAAAGCAAAGCACTGTGGATAATGTGGGCCATCTACTTAGGGGAGAGGCAGGTGAGAAGCAGCGCGTGAAAATCTGTACATGCCTAGCAGCCTTGAGCATCAAGAGCTGCTCTGGGAAGCCTTTATAAATCTTCCATATGAGTGCTATTTGTGTAACTTTCTACAAAACATTGCTATAAAATAGTTGTATTTTGTTAGCAGTTCTCATTTAATTGCAGGCTTGTGTATTATTGGTAATGTTTAGCACTACCACTAGAGAAAGTAAAAGTTGCAAAAAGTTAAAAAATGGTTATCTGGTATCCAGATTTCACCCAAGGCCATGAGAAAAAGTAAACAGGAATTTCCAGCATTAAATGGCAAAAAAATACAAAGCTAAGCTCTCAAACAAGAAAGTAAGATTAAGTCAGGGAAATATTAGGCTTCCAGAGTCAGAGTACCAGTTTCAGACTAAATTTTTACATAATCCAAGCTGGAGGGTAATCTGCGTACATTTAATGCAACCTCTTAATTTAATGATAAAGGTGCCAAGAGTTGGATAGTAAATGATTTCTAAGATTAGCAGGTAAATTAATGGAATTTTGTTTTCCTCTTTCATTCTGTGGTGGTCATTGTCTGGCCTTTTCACAAGTGATGTTGGGGTTGAGGGCGAGGTTCCTTGGGACATGCATTGAAGGCGGAAGCACAAGTCAGTCCAAGTTTCTTTCACAGGAGCAATATACAGACAGTATCTTGTTCACATCCACAGTTTCCTTTACTCATGGAAGAAGGCATTTTAGGACACTCTGGGAGGACTTTTTAATAGTACCCAGTGGCAACATGGGGAAATCGGTTAAGTACCAGATCAGGAGGAAAAGCCCTGCCTGCAAGGAAGCTTAGCTTCATCAGGAACTAACAGTGTATGTGACCTTGGGCAAGTCACTTAATCTCACTGAATCACAATTTTCTAATTTATAAGGAGTAGGCTGAAATAGATGTCATTTTATAAATGTGATTAGTTTGTTCAACTTCACATAAACACCTTATTTTTGTGAGGCAAAAATCTTTGTTAGGACTCTGTAATTTACCTTCAGCTTTATGCAAATTCTGTATGCTGTAGTTAGAGTACCACCTAGTGGACATTTGGCTCACCTGACTAGCCAAGAGTTAAAAAATTTGTTTATACAAGTGCCAGAAGGAACTGTTTATCTATTACCAAAAAAAATCAAAAGATTGGAAGGACATCCAAAGATCATATTACCCATTCTCCCTGACTTTAGGAGTGGTCAAAAATAACTATCTTTGACATATGAGAATCTATTTATTTACTAAAGCAACTGATTTCCATTAGTTGGCATGCTATAAAAGTAGTATTTTCAAGAAAATAATATCACCTATGGAATGAAAGAAAATATTTGCAAGGCATCTATCTGATAAGGGTTTAATATCCAGAGCACATAAATAACTCTTACAACTCAATAGCAAAAATCTGATTCAAAAATGGGGCAAAGGAATTTAATCATTAGGAGAGTAAAAACACGAGATACCACTTCATATTTGTTAGGATGGTTATTACTTTAAAAAAAACGCACACAGAAAATAGTGTTGTATAAGGATGTAGAGAAATTCCAATCTTTGTACATTGCTGTGAGAATATAAAATGGTACACCCACTATGAAAAATACTACAGCAGCTCCTCAAAAAGTTAAAAATATAACTACCATATAATCCAGCTACTCAACTGCCAGGTTAGAAGAATTGAAAGCAGAAACGCTAAAGAATTGAAAGTGAAAACTTGAACAGATACCTATATACTCATGTTCATAGTAGCATTACTTAAATAGCCAAAATGTAGAAGAAACCCATGTCCATCAACAGATGAATGAATAAACAAAATATGATATATACATACAATGGAATATTATTCAGCCTTAAAAAGGAAATTGTGATACATATTACATGAATAAAAATTGAAAACATTGTGCTAAGTTAAATATGCCAGTTAAAAAGACAAATACTGTTTGAGTCCAGTTATACGAAAAATCTAGACTAGTAAAATTCACAGGGCAGATAGTAGAATGGAGGTTTGTCAGGAAATGGGGGAGGGAGCATGGACATGAATGCCTAACGGACTCACAGTTTCAGTTCGCAAAAAGAAAAAATCCTGGAGACAGATGGTGGTGATGGCTGCTCAACAATGTGAATATTCTTAGTACCATTGTGCTCTACACTTAAAAATGGTGAATTTTATTACAGTAAGAATACTAACATCAGTATGATATAGAAAATAAAACCTCTATTCTTAGAAAAAACAAAACAAAAACAAACAACAACAACAAAAAACCCTCTTGTTTCCTTAAAACATTTTATAAAAACTTTCCTTAGTTCCTTTTCAGTGGTTTAGAGTTCATGTATAATGAATCATTAACTCAATGAATGCATACTGGAAAGGGTGAATTGTTCTTAGTAAGTATTGAAACACCTTCAAAAGGGAATGTGTACTTTTCAGAATCCAGGAGAAACTATTGACTACTGTCACTTGTGATTTTTGACTAACAATGCACATTTGATGAGATTTCTGGTATCTCTGATTTTCTTGAGTTAGATCCAGAAGAGAGAGGTGCTAAACGTGAAAGTGTCCACTCCATTCCAGGGCTCGGGAAGGGGCGGGGAGGAGAGAGGAGGGGAGGGGGAGAAAAGCCAGAGAGTGGCATGGATTCAGATGCCTGGGGTGCTGCTAGGCAGCTCTGCTGCCACAGTCTGGAGCCCAAGAGTGGTGTAAGCTAGTGACAGCTGGAGCTGCCTTTGATGGAAGGAACTGGAACTCTATCAGGAATGACTGACTCTGAGTGAATGCCCTTTCTAGTATTTTCAACGAGGTGGTGCATGGGGCCTCTCTGGGGAGCTACACAAGGTGTCCTTAGCAAAAATTAAGCAAGTTAACTTTAGGCTTTAGTAAGCCCTTTCCATCGTCTTTCCCTTCTGCAATACTCAGTGTTCCTGCACTTAATCCATATCTACAGAATAAATCTACCTTTGGAAAGACATATTGGGCAAACTAAATTTCCCTCACATATAAATTCCAGGGGAAGCTTAATGTGTATTGGCATTTTAATTGATCTGATAAAACCCAAACACATGAACCTCTAACTTCAGAATTCTTGATGTCAGTCTGCTGGCGGAGGGAGGTCTGGGGGAAGTCTGGTCATCCTCTGGGCTCCTCTAAAAGGGTATTTCAACCTCTGAACTATTGATATTTGGGGCAGGATAATTCTTCATTGTAGGGGGGTTGTCCTGTGTATTGTAGGGTATTTAGCAGCATCCCCGACCTCTCCAACTAGATGCCAGTGGCACCCTTCCCCATTGTGAGATCCCCAAAATGTCTCCAGACATTGGTCCTTTGATGTTCTCTGGGGGACAAAACAGCCTCCCCCCAAGCTCTATTAAGAAGCACTGTTCTGAACATAACATGTAGGTCTCAGCTGCTCTACCAGTACACATCACTAGTTATACTTGCCAAGGAGTTTATAAACTCACTAAGAAATCCCAATCTATACTTGGAAACTGGAACTATCAGAAGGTAGAAGGAGACAGGGTGTAAGAATAAGGGCTCAAAAGTGCAAACAATTTGACAGGAAATCTTGTCTAAGTTCCACAAGCAGCTTCCAGGGCAATCTGATAAAATGGAATGAGAATATAAATATCTAAAGAGAAGTCTCTCTCTTTATTTAATGACAAAACTGCTTAAAAGAGGAGGAACCATAAAGACCTCAAACTGATCTGTTTTCAGGGGGATTTCATATGCAAAACCTTTCACATCCTTCCTCTTCTCAGTCCATCCATTGAATTAAGACTTAAATCTTGAAGTCCTGGTGCCCTCTCCCCACTGCTCCTTCTGCCAGGGAGTAGCCCTAAAATATTCTCCAAATGTAGGTAACTTACTGAGTTTTAACGCTTTGAGGCTGTAGCTTTTATATTCTGAGCCCCGGACAAGTAGCAAATTTCCAAAGGAAATATTTTAGACTCCTGGGTTAGGAATCATCTACACTAATAAAAGAGAAACATGCAAATTGTCTATCCCTCTGCTATACCCACCAGCCAACCAGGAGCAAGTATGCAAATTAACCCAACAAAGAAGGAGGTTAATTTGCATGCACAGGTAAGAGGCGAAGACTAAAGACTGCATAGGAGGAAGCCAAGCGCTGCAGCAGGGAGCAAAGCGGTGGAGAAAGGAACAGGCAGCAGAGAAGGGAGGGAGAGAGGCAGCGGAGATGGGAGCAAAGCCTGACTCAGTAGGCTTTACTCCCTTCTCTGCTTTGTTCTGGCCACAGGAAGCCCTATTCTTGCAGGAATAGGCCTGAGGAAGCCCTCTAATAATGATAATAATCACTGTTATAGAATTTACTATATGTTAGGGACTCATTGAAATACATTATATATATATATGAAGTCATTGGATACTTATAATAACCCTAACACTAATGAAGAAAGAACTGTTATTATTCCTACTTTACAGCTAAATACACTGAGACCCTGAGAGTTCCAAGGTCAGTGAGAAAGTAGCAGTTCTGTATCTGAATCCTCTTTAGAATTCTAAATACTTTTTGCTAAAATTGTTAATGGGAAGTTAACTCTGAATAACCCAGGATACTCAGATCTCTTCAGGCCTCAATTCCCTCATGTGTAGATTTCAATAAATGTTCAGCTCTGGGATTTTTTGCCATGAGATATTCAACTCAGAAACAAGATTAAGAATGTCACCACCATAGCTTGGTATTCAAGCATGGTATTGCAATATAAGCATTGAGTTTGGGACTTGAAAACATGAGTTCAAAAGCTTTCCCCTCCCTGCCACAAGACGCATCTGCTTTTTAGTTTTTTCTTAAAAAAAAAAATCCTGTAGGCATAACATTAGTTATGCTCTAATCATGTCATCTCAGGACATGCTTAGAGAGAAGGAAGAGAGGGAGGGAAGAAGAGAGAAAAAAGGGAGGGAGAAAAAGGAGGAAAAGGAAAAGGAAGAGAGGAGAGAGAGAGAGAGAGAGAGAGAGAGAGAGAGAGAGAGAGAGAGAGAAGAAACAATGATTAGGTGCCTTCTATATGCACTGGACCAGGGGTCAAAAGCACAAGCCAGAGGTATGTGCCCTGACCAGAATTAAACCTACAACCCTCTGGTGCATGGAACAATGCTCCAACCAATTGAGACATTCAGGCCCTGCTGATCTACAGTTTCAAATGGACTGGTTAATTTTAATGGCAAGTAAAATAACAATATACATTTTTTCTTTGAGGTATTCCTTTATGTCAAGACTAGAGGTCCAGTGCATGAAATTTGTGGACTTGGGGGCGGGGGTCCCTCAGTCTATCCTGCACTCTCTTGGAGTCCAGGAGCCCTTGCGGAATGTCTGGCTGACGGCTTAGACCTGCTTCCCCTGGGAGAGGTGGGAGAGGCATGAAAGGCTCCCACATTGCCACTGTGCTCACCAGCCATGAGCCCAACTTCTGGCTGAGCAGCGCTCCCCTTGTGGGAGCACACTGACTACCAGGGGGCAGCTCCTGCATTGAGTGTCTGTCCCCTGGTGGTCAGTGCACATCACAGTGACTGGTCGTTCTGCCGTTCTGCTGATTTACATATTAGCCTTTTATGCCTTCGGGATTGGGCCGAAATTGGCTCTCCAACATCCCTCGAAGAGACCCACACTGGTGCATGATCAGGGCCAGGAAGGGACAGGGGAGGTTGGCCAGCTGGGGAGGGACCAAGGGAGGGCGCCAGGCTATGTTTGACCCATTTCGCTCAGTCCTGATCAGCCGAACCCCAGCAGCAAACTAACTACAGGTCAGAGTGCCTGCCCTCTGTTGGTCAGTGCATGTCATAGCGAATGGCTGATCAGCCTTAGCATGTCACTAGCATATTATGCTTTGTTTGGTTGAGTGGACAACTGGACACTTAGCATACTAGGCTTTTATTATATAGGAAGGGTCTTCTGACAAAATCTCTCTCTGAACTTTCTGTTAAGAAATCAGTTCTCCAGGTCCTACTTTAACATAGCCAAACACTCAGAGGAGTCTAGACCAACTTGGTGGGTTCTGAAACTGAGAGGGAACTTCAGTTAGCAGTCCTCTTATACTGATATTTGGCATCATCAAAATTTCTTCTCCTGTAACATTAGTTATGCTCTAATAATGCTCTGAGTGGTGGTTTTGAGTTAATAGTGACTTCTGGATAACCCACTCTGATGATAACCAAATGGAATGAGAGAGCTAATCCAGAGAATCCTTTAAACCCTGGCCAGTGATGTGCAGACACGGATAAAACAACGCTGTGTGTTGTCCTGGATACAGAGGGTAGTCTTTGCTCCTTAAAACCCATTGGAGTACTGCCCTATATCAAACAGTCAAGCAACTGTTATAAAAACAAATCAGTCAAACCACAAAGAAAGGGGGCAAGCTGCTGGACAGAAGCAGCAGGAATTGCAAACGCTACTCAACGTTCACACAGTTCTATATCCCAGGCGGGCAGAAGGTTAGATAAGGAGGCGTGGGTTTCTCATCTACTGAGACTATGATATTCTCTCAAAAGAAGAACAGAGATTATAATAATTTCAGCAAGAATGATCTGTTCTCGGTATAAAAGATAAGCAGGATCTAATGGGGATTGTGTACTTGGTTAAAGAAATAGCAGCAAGCACCAGTTTCTCCTCACAATGTGAGTACTGACTGGTAAATGGGACCGAATAATTAGCAAAATGATTGGCACAATTTAGGAAATTTCAGGTTAGGGTTAGAATTCAGTATATGGTTTGGAATATTAAAAATTCTATGTTAATTCATTGTTTAAAGTGACATATATACATATCACCCTATAAGATTAAGTTTAAAATTTATCATTCTTGTATATTTTTTAAAGGCAATCTCTTGGGGAGAGAGAAAGGAAAGCCGTATCGATAGATGAATGCTCATTCATGGTCTAATAACTAGTAGAACAGTTCTTATCTAGTTAGATGTTGGTTCATTTATAATGAACTCAATGCCTGGAGGATCTGTGGAAAGGCTGGTAAACACTGTCCAGCCTAAGACCCAAAAAAACCCCCAGAATATCCACTGATACCAGAGACCAGAGCCTGCCAGGCTCAAAAGGACAGGGAGCTTATTATCAGTGTCAACAAAAGGCCTTTGTCAGAAAAGTCCCCCTCCCAGGGTGTTTTTCATTACCATCTTTTCCTTTGAAAAGAACTCTACTTTTGTGTGAGCTAGCATCTGAAATTCCAACTGTGAATCCTGTAGCCAATGGCTCAGACCACCCTAACTTTCAGCTTCAGTATCATAGGAGCTTTTCCTCTTGTTTGACTAGTCCCACAGCAAGACCTCCCTACTCAGGGGGAGAGGAACTCAACAGCACAGAAATGTTGGTTATTTCAGAGAATGTGAATTAAAACAAAAGAGAATGTGTGGGTATCTGTGCCAAAGGAGCTCTCACTGAGCACAGGTCAGTTTGGAAATGGAATCACAAAACAAAGATAAAACTGTTCTAAGCTTTTTCTTTTTTGGGTCAGGGAAAATAAAACACTGCTTTACCTGATTGGTCTATGGTTTTTATAATTAGTTGGGTGTTTCGGGGGAGTGGGGTGGGGAAGATAGTGCATCTATCATTATTCCAGTTCAAAGGGCAACTCTATGATGGGCACTTGTGCACCAACAATGTGTGTTAGAAACTCAGCTTAATGAACATAACCTGAGCGTGAGCTCTTTAAATTCCATGCTGTCTCTTCCCCTTTGTAAGTTGACAGCCTGTTTAAGGGGTGTGGGGATACTGAGAGGAAGGGGAGAAATGGGGCAAACATTAAACATAAGCTTGGCTGCCACGGCTTCAGTGATTAGCTTCTGACCAACATCCCAGGACATGCCAGCCTGGCGCTGACATGGAAGGGAGGCAGGGAGTAGCCTAGTAATTACAGGATGCATCAAAACACTGCAAATTAATCAGGAGGAACATGTTTAGTGTAATGTCTTTAAATGAGAACTCAAACTACAAGGCATCAGGTGACATCAAGTTTAACAGAAAATTAAAGCTATATTCCCCTTGTAAGTACAGTGTCCCAGAGCACAGGTGAGCACTGAGGGTATCCCCAGCACTCTGGGTGCAGGCAAAAATGATTCTAACTACTGATCTCTCAGGGTGTAGTGGACACGACTGGCTACCCAATTTACAGGGCCTCGTGCAAAACAAAAATGTGGAGTCCTTATTAAAAAATAATTAAGATGGTGATATCAGAGGATGATTAAACCAAATGTGGGAGCTGCATGAGATTGCACACCTGTGAAGCCAGCCCTACTTACTGGTGGAAGACTTTGCATGTTAATACATACAAATTGTGTGGAACTCATGGCTGTAGCTGATTTTGACAATTACTTTTATTTTAAATTTAGTCACAGAAAGAAAAAACAAAAATATTGTACTCTACACAAACAAAACAAAAACCCAATCCTGTTGACTGGGAAGTTGGGAGCAACCATCTCCCATCTGCTACTGTGTGCTACTCTATCCCAAAGCCCAGGCAGGTCCCAGTTCCAGGCAGTCCACTTTCCCATTGATGGTAGTCCTTTGCAGTGGAAAGCATTGTGCAACCTAGACCTGAAACTTTTCTAAATTGTGGTCCACATTAAAAAATACATTTTAGATTGTATTTACTAGTAGTGCACACACACACATACACAATATAATGGAAACAAAAGTTTCATAAAACAATTAATTCCAACTGATTTTAAGTCCCTTTGAGATTTTCTGTTCAATTTTATTTAAATCTGTTCCATTTTAATTTTTTAAAGATGCTGTTCATGACCCACCATCTGAAATTCAAAACCCAGTAATGGTTCCAACTCACTGAGGTGTTGAAACCACAATGTGAAAACACCATTATAGTGCAATTGTTGTCTCTGCCACGAGACCTCCATGATCTTCTCTTTTGGAAACAAGGTGCCTCTGGCCTGTGGGTCAGTGTTAACTTACATGGAGACTGTCAACACACTACATTTCTGTCCCTAAGGTTTTCTTTCTTTCTTTTTTAAAAAAAAATATATTTTATTGATTTTTTAGAGAGGAAGGGAGAAGGATAGAGTTAGAAACATCGATGAGAGAGGCATCGATCAGCCGCCTCCTGCACGCCCCCTACTGGGGATGTGCCCACAACCAGGATACATACCCTTGACCGGAATCGAACCTGGGACCTTTCAGTCCGCAGGCTGATGCTCTATCCACTGAGCCAAACTGGTTTTTCGGCTGTCCCTAAGATTTTCAATTTGAAGTTGGAGTGGGAACTCCCTTTTCTCTTGGGTTGCTATGCTAGAAAGTGGTGATTCATGGTTTGAGGAGAAAGATATCCAACCAAATCCCTGTTTCAAAGAGCCCTTGTGACAGCTTCCTGGTGGCATGAGCCACTCCTTTCTTGAGCTACTTTGTGGGAATTTTTGTGTTCTTCAACAATAAAATCATGACTAATATAAACACTATGATAAATAAAACATGTAAGCAGATAACAAATATACTATGAATATTAGCTATATCTTAAAAGCCATATTGATTTCTTCAGTTCCTTTTTTTGCATTATAAAACCTTTTCCTTTTGTTATTCCAAAAAGAATTTTTCTTAACAAAAGCTTCCTTGTTTTTTAATATTTGTACAAATAACAGTTTCCCCCCCATTTTATCTTATTGAGCAAATATCAGTTAAGCCTAGTAATCTGGCTGGAAGGCATAAATGTCAAATCAAAGAGTTCTCTTAAAGATGATGTTTAGAAATGGAAGTTACCACACAGCATTTCTTTCACAATTAAGATTATAGTACTATGAACTGTCACTTATTGAATGTCTCTCTGTTGCAGTAAGTTTACATGTTATCTGTGCTAATAATCCTCATAACACTTTCAGACAAATAAGATCCTCATTTTGTACATCAAAAGAGAGGCACAGGGATATTTTGTTCAAGATTACTCAGCTTGAAAAGGGTGAAGATGGGATTCAAAACCATCTCTAAACCAGGAGGACTTTCTCTAATTTCCCTATTGCCTCTAATCTTCCCTATTGAGACTGTCTTGAAGTTGTACATCATAGCGGCCCAATGTCCATCAAAAGAGATCCCTGTTCACTTATTCCTTTTTAAAAGTAACAATTCACATTACATGAATGGCAATTCAAAAAATATATTGCTTTTATTCATTTCTTCATAGGCTCACGTGTGGAAACATTGAAGTATCCCTAGCAGATTTAACTGAAACAGCAGAAGAAACCAGGAAAATGGCAGTTATTCATGTCCCTGAATCTTAGTCTAAGCTCTCTGAAGAAAATGTCATGCAATCTGGACACCATTAAACATTTAGTCTGAAGTCCCATCAAATGTGCTATTTTTCTAGAGAATAACAAAGCTCCAGGTGACTTCTTAAGCTTTACAAAAATGCAGATCCCCTGCTAAAGGGCAAACTCTTCTCTTTAAAAACAAAACCAGAAAAAAAAAATGTGGGGAAAATCAGATGGTACTCAAGAAAAATCCCAGTTGATTAAATATGGCGTTGAGCCACAGCATTTTCATTTGATCATCTGCAATGTAGAGCTTTCGTGTACTTTGAGCTTTAAGCACTTGCGTCTGCTCCATGTAAAATGAACAAACAAGGGTTGTGGTAAATCCTGACCTCATAAAACTGTCTCCCTTATTTCAGTAACTCCTTAACTTGTATTATCTACAGGCTGACTCAGTTTTGAAGGCATTTTGAGCAAACTGATGGAAAATGGATGTTTTCTAATACTGCTAAGCTTCTTTGACTAGTTATGTGTACTGATTCTTTATTCACTCATAACTCCATCTTATCCTTCTTTAAACTATTAGGAAATCAGAAAGCAACCTAAAAAAAATTATTTTTATTCAACTAGATTTTAATTGACAAACACTTAAAAATTTAATTTCTAAAACATCTTATAATTTCTTTAATCCAGTAGTATATGTGTGTGTGTGTGTGTGTGTGTATTCATAGAAAAATAAGAAAATAAGTAAAATTAATGAAAAAAACACACAAAACTGCCTTTAATCCAACTATTCAGAGAGAATCCTTGCCAGTTTCACATTAATATTCCAGATATTTTTATAAGCATCAATAATAAATACCTGTGTTACATTTCTTAAAAATTAGATGCATGCTATCAATGTTATTTTGAAATAATTTCTTCATATTAATATATAAAGAACTTATCTAATATTAATTATACATCCATATTATCATTTTAGTATTTAAATAGTATTTTATTTTTTATATATACTCTGATTTCGAACCAAAAAATATATTGCTTTTATTCATTTACTACTGAATAATTTAGGTGTTTTCAATTATTCACAGCTATATACAATGCTGTGATGTACTATCCTCTCTTTATCTTTGAGATATATAGCCAATTAAACAATTAGCATAAATCCCTTTAAGTAGAATTGCTAGATTAAAGGTTTTTACAAATTACCACACGATTGGCAAATTGCACCAATTTATCCTCCTAGCAGCAGCATATAAGAATATCTGCTTCTCTACATCCATCTTTATTTTATTATTTTTTAATCCTCATTTGAGGATATTTTTTCCATTGATTTTTAGAGAGAGTGGAAGTGAGAGAGGGAGGAAGGAAGGGGGAAAAAACAACAATGTGAGAGACACATTGACTAGCTGACTCCCACACAAGCCCCAACTAGGGAAAGAGATCGAACCTGCAACCCAGGTACAATAATTGATCAAGTAGACAAGAAATTAGTAAGGCTATAAAAGACTTGAATAATTCAATTAACAAGTTTGTCTAATACACATAATGTAGAACCTTGCACCCAAAAATATGAAATCACAATTTCAAGCACACATGGAACATTTATAAAGACTGACCACATACAAAGACATAAGCAATGTTCTAAATGATATATGGTGAGCTACATCATGTTATCTTTATGGATGGTAAAACTCAATACTGTGAAGATGAAAAAGTAACCTCAAATTTAGCTCTATATTTAAAATTCCAATCAAATTTGTTGTCTGGAATTTGATAAGCTGAACTTAAAATTCAAATAGAAGAGTAAAGGACTAAGAGTAGCAAACAAAATTCTAAATAACAAGGTAGATCAATTTGATGCACTAGATATCAAGATGACTATACAACTAGTGATTTGATAACTTTTATATTGCTATAGGAATAGTAAATAAGTCAATCATATAGCCCTGAGAAAGTCCCATGCATGTAATAAAACCTGACACACATCACGTATGTCATTAATATCAGTAGAAAAGAGCACATTCAGAAGAACTAACAGAATAAAAAATGTATTTGCTTAAAAGCCTAAGAGGCCTAAAAAAATAATAAAAAAAGATCCAACTAGAATCTTGGAAAGGGGCCACTCTCTCCACAGAGATATTTGCTGATTCTGGAGGTGGAAGCTGAGGGGCTAAGGGGTTAAGGCCCTAGTGAACTGTCATTACTTTGCACTAAGGCTATGCACCAGGAGTGAGGGTGTGCCCAAGTAAGCAGACACATGCAGGGACTACAGCTCAGCTCTTTGCCACCAGAAGGCTAAAAATGAAAAAGACTGACAATGCCAATGGTTGGCAAAGATGGGAAGTGACAGAAACTTTCAGACATTGCTGGTGGGAGTATAAATTAGTTCTTAGACTCGGGAAAATACTTTCGCCCCACCTACTAAAGGTGAAGAATGTGTCCGTGATTCTACTCCTAGGCATATATCCAACAGGAAGTACACTTATGTGTGCCAAGAGACATTTACCTGATATTCACAGCAGCATCATTTGTGATATCCCTACACTGGAAAGATATCAAGAGTCCACACACAGGAGAAAGGACACACTAGCTGGGGTATTTTCATGCAATTGATTACAACATGGCAATGTAAATAAGTAGATTATGTACAATATAGAATGTATATACCTTACAAACATAATGTTGAGTAAAAGAAACAAGACATAAAAGTTTATGTAAGTTTAAAATAGCATATCATCTAGAAAAGTCTAAAACCATACTAATTTTTTTGCATAAAAGGGAAACACAAGTAAAAACTAGACTACAGTGTTCAAGGATGCATATGTAAGTATTCAAATAAAAAAAAAGCAAAGAAGTGATCACCTTAAAGGACAGTGGCTACCTGCCGGGGTAGGGGCACCAGCAGGATGTCAGTGGTCTTGGTAATGTTCTGTTTTGACAGAGTGTTGGGCACACAAACGTTTTGTGATATCAGTGTGCTGCACATTTTTATGTAAATGTATATATTTCATAATTTAAGAGGTTGAAAAACCATCAGTGGAGATGAATGATGAATTTACTATTCAACAGATGGTACTGGGAGAACTGAATAGAAATATGGCAAAAAATATTAAATCCTTACTTCCCATCATACACAAAAATCAAGTACAGGTGCATAAAAGCCTATGAAAAGCCTATAGAGAGCCTTGTAACTTTTAGTAGAAAATAAAGGATATATCTTCATATTCTTGGGGAAAGGAAAAAAATTCGTGAAGAAAATACAATAATACAACTAATAAAGAAAATACCACTCAATGAAAGATAATTTCTATATGTATAACCAGCAAACAATAATCACCAGAATATGATTGAAATTGTGTCTATATCTCTTAAAAAATAAAAAGATAACTTGTTTTTGGGTTGGCATAAGGAGGAGAATGGGCAAGGCTAAAAAAAGATAATTGGCTGAGAAGTATGTGAAACATAGTAGGGCTTATTCACAAAATGGAATTAAATGGTGGTCTAAATAAATGAATTAGAGCCCTATGTAGCAACTGGAAAAAAAATCTCAAAAGCAATGCTGAGAAATGTATCAGAGAAGGTTACATAAGATCTTTAATTGTATCTGTGTCACTTTCTTTCTATGAAAATAAAGATTTAAAGCAAATATGTCAAAATTTTAAGTTCTCCATAATTTTATACTTTTTTTGTTTCAGTGAAATTGCTTATAAAAACAGAAGTAGCCCGGCTGGCGTGGCTCAGTGGTTGAATGTTGACCTGTGAACCAAGAGGTCACGGTTCGATTGCCAGTTAGGGCACATACCCAGTTGTGGGCTCAATCCCCAGTGTGGGGCATACCGGAAGCAGCCAATCAATGATTCGTTCTCATCACTGATGTTTCTCTCTCTCTCTCCCTCTCCCTTCCTCCGTGAAATCAATAATAAAATATATTAAAAAAAAACAGAAGTAAACAAAATCCACTTCCCTAGCTATTCTCAGTTTTATTCTTACATCAGGTGGTGTTTAGGCCATACAGTATTGGCCCACCACAAACACTGATATTATGGCACCAACTTATACTGAGGGAAGCTTAAACAGCCCTTATGAATTCTAATACTTGGTTTCCTGGAGGAATACTATCATGGATATAATTTTGTGTCATGGATATAATTTTTAATAGCATCTCTTAATGAAGTTGCAGGAGTCATTCAGACTCAGTACCAGAAGATGACAAAAAAAACAAAACACAGTGAATCTTGTAACAGAGCATGATTACTTCCTTTTACTGGATGCTAAGAGACACTGACTAAATTTTGAACTACCACAGGAAAGATACCTAGTTGTGTTAATTGTATTTCACTTCTTAATCTCACCCTCTAACCCTTACTGTCCTTTCACATATCCAGCCCTGACCTCTTGGTTCATGGGTCAATACTCAATCACTGAGCCACACCAGCCAAGTTATAATTCACCTTTAAAAAAAATATTGCACAGATTATATTAATATGGGTTCATTGTAAAGTCTTAAAAGATTTCCAATACATATCCACACAAAAAGTGTCCATGTATGTGCTTGCTTCCCCACCCTCTTACCAGCACTAAGGTCTCCTCCAGGTTAGACTCATAAATGGGAATCAGAAAACTTCCTTCAATGCAAACAAAGAAATTGAGAAAGAGTGAAATAATGGAGGAAAGAGAAACAGTGAGTAATGAAAAGGGCAAGGAAAGAAGTTTCAAACAGAAACTAATGGCTAAATGAGCAAAGGAATGAGGAAATAGAAAAGGGGTTACATATAGAAAAGTAGGGCGTCTTTCAGGAATATCTTTGCTAATCAGGCCATGAATCCTAGACCAGTATACCAAAGGCTGAGAAGCAAGATGTAGTTTCTGATTTCATAATCTGATTAAGACTCAATAAAAAGGAGTGTTAGAATCAGTCTAATTGACACTGGAGAGTTTAACCTAAGATTTTACTTTTAATGACACTTAAAAGTTTCTTTTAGCCATTTCCTTTGGAGTTCAAATTTCTTTTACTTCTCAATTTTTAGTCAGTTTTGCCTTCAGAGTTTAATTTTATGTGAAAAAAAAATTTTTTTTTCCCAGAGCTCACTTGGAGTTTTTAGAGCAGAACAAAGTACATGTTTCACACGTTTAAAGAAAACGTTCGAACTTTGGCTACAGCTGAATGACTTCAAAATGGCTTTGTTTTAAAACCAAAGTAGAGGCAAAATATCCAAGGGAAATGCATAATTTAGACTATTTGTTTTAAGGTAGTTCAAAATCCAATGAGCAATACAGGAACTCTTGAGTTCCCAGTGAAGCCTACCGTGACCTGTGAGAATCATGATAAGAATTTAGGGGCAGAGGAGAGGTATCTCAAGCCCTTCTTCAAAGGGCAGGATTTTCATTCTACTTCCATGCTCCTGGCCACATTAATAGCTCCTCTCACTTTTCTTCTGAGTTTGTCTCTAATTTCTGGAAGAGGCTGGGAAAGAGGGGAGAGAGAACTGGCCTGAACTGGCAGGGAAGAACGCCCTGGGGACCTTGGCTATGGCTTTTCATCTCTCCATGTTGCTTCCCTCACACACACCAACAAGCCTGGCTCTAACCTCACACGGAGATCAGTGGGTGAGGTTCAAGTAAGTGATGGGTTTAAGCATGTTTTGAACAGGTATAAAGGGCTTAAGGTATTATAAATGTCTATTTTCTTCTTTTACTATTATTTTCAAATATACTGAGCAATTCCAATAATCAGGTTTAAAGGATAAATGGTTATGAGAACCAATATTCAGGAATCCATCATGGTTAAAGGGGGGCCTCAGGTATGAGAAATTCTCTTGATAGTTTCATAAAACTAAAACATAGCCGGTCATGACCATTTCAAAAGGGTTAACATAAGTTAGAAGCACACCTTCAAAAAAAGAAGTGGATGAGAAAAAAGTCTACATCTTTGAGATGCTATAAAGTGGTTGAGGTGTAAGGCAGACACTGGGCCAATGTCTAAGGAAGCATCTTTGTATTAGAGCTCAAATATTCATGGAACAAAAATCCAGAAAAATAAAAACTAAAAGGAATTTGGATACACACTGATAAACTATGTTATGCGGATGCTTTATTGTGTGCTCTGAAATAATATGTACATGAAAGATTACAGCTAAATAGTTGGCTTCCTGCTGATGTGTTATCACAGGGAAAATCAGACAGCAAAGGGAATATGCAAATCAACAAAGCTCTACAACCCTGATTATTTTCGCCCACTATTTGACCATGTATTTCCTTCTTTGGAAAGAGAGAAAAATAACAACAGACATGCATTCCCTAAAGTCTAGAAAGGCTGAGAATTCAGAGAGACAAAAGCAGATCTACAGAAATTTTAAAGATTAGTACAAAATTTTTAAGAAATATTAAAAGCAAAAGCAATAGACTAGAATACTTCTCATAGGAGTCTTGGCGGGTGGTCTGCAATGTGATTTTCCCCAGTTCCCCAAGATAGAAAAGGAGGCTGTTAGTATCCATTCACACATATTTCTCACAAATATATACCAAGGGAGGTATAACAAAGTTTGCTTTGGATTACAGTGATGAGCTTTGAATTTCAAAACCAAGAACAGAATTTTGGAGAGGACTTACAGTATTTCAATTTTGTCTTACCAAAAGCATACAATTTAAGGAAAGCAGAATCCATAGTTCCAAATTTCCTTAATGAATAAAGAAAGTAGAGAGGCAATGACATTTTCTTATATTATAGTACAACTGAAAAAAATATATAATATGACTACATCCTGATATTAAAAGTACTTTGACAGTGTTTTCTAATTCCAACAGTGTCAACAGTGATGATTACAACTAACATGGATGAAGTAATGAAAAAGCAGTATTTTTCTTACTATGCTTAATTTATCCGAAATAATACCATTAGGCTTGTCCTGAAGTCTGAAAAATGAACAGCATAAAAATTCTTTTTATCTCTAAACTGGCCAGTGTGGGTCCATGTACGGAACATCCATACACCAAAAGTTGGTGGGTTCAATTCCCGGTCTGGGCACAAACCTAGATTGCCGGTTTTATGCAGTTGGAGGGCATGCAGGAGGCAACTAATCAATGTGTCTTTCTCAGATCTCTCTCTCTCTCTCTCTCTCTCTTTCTCTCTCTCTCTCTTTCTTTCTCTCTCAAATCATTTTTTAAAGAGACTTTTATCTCAGAGAATTACAATTGAGACTTTAAAAATATTCTCAAGTGATTAGGGTGTCCTAATAAAAAACTAATAATTGATTTTTTAATTTGTAGAATAATATATCACCATAGGAATCAAAGAAACTGTAAAAATATTTTTAGATGCACTTAGTGCCTATACATTGAATGGAAAGTTATTGTAGAAATGTAATTATGATATCTGATAACCAAAACAATGTCATTTTATTCTGATTAATATGTAAAAGTATATACTATTTTATACAAAAACCTGATCTCCACTAGCAACATCGAGTGAAAAATTGAATAAATGATTTGTAATGTTCAGATAATTGAAGAAGTGAATTAACTAGAATTAGTTGATGAGCTGTCTAAAAAATTTATTTTCTAGTTTGTAATTTTTAAAGTGGTAAATTGATCAGCATAAAATCGTAACATTAATTTCTTTATAGATATAAGGCGTTTATCTCAGATACTAGAGGCCCGGTGCATAAAATTTGTACATAGGGTGGGGAGTGTCCTTTAGCCCAGCCTGTACTCTCTCCAATCTGGGACCCCTTGAGCGATGTCCGACTCCCTACTAGGATCGGGCCTGAACAGGCAGTCGGACATCCCTCTCACAATCCAGGACTGCTGGTTCCCAACTGCTTGCCTGCCTGCCTTTCTGATTGCCACTAACCGCTTCTGCCTGCCAGCCTGATCACCCTGTAATCACTCCCCTGCCAGCCTGATTGATGCCTAACTGCTCCCCTGACAGCCTGTTTGCCCCTAACTGCCCTCCCCTGCAGGCCTGGTCATCCCTAACTGCCCTCTCCCTGCAGGCCTGATCACCTCTAACTGCCCTTTCTTGCAGTCCTGGTCACCCCCAACTGCTCTCCCTTGAAGACCTGAGTCCCCCCAACTGCCATTCCCTACAGGCCCGGTTGCCTCCAACTTTCCTCCTCTGCTGGCCTGGTCACCCCTAATTGCCCTCCCCTGAAGGCTTGATGCCCCCCAACTGCACTCCCTTGCAGACCTGGTTCCTCCCAACTGTCCTCCCCTGTTGGCCATCTTGTGTCCACATGGGGCAGCCATCTTGTGTTAGAGTGACAGTTAATTTGCAAATTACTCTTTTATAAGATAGGATAGAGGCCTGCTGCATGGGTGGGGGCCAGCTGGTTTGTCCTAAAGGGTGTCCTAGATCAAGGTGGGGGCTCCATTGGGGCATGGGGCATCCTGAGCAAGGGGCCTGTGGTGGTTTGCAGGCCAGCCACAACCCCTGGTGACACAGAGGCCCTGGTATCTGGGATTTATTTGTCTTCTATAATTGAAACTTTGTAGCCTTGAGTGGAGGCCTGGGCTGGCCAGGATGTGCAGGAAGTTTGGCTTCCTCCATTACCGGGGAAACCCAAGCCTCCTGTTCACTCTGTGGCTGCAGCCAGCTTGGTTGGGTTAATTTGCATACTTGCTCCTGATCGGATGGTGGGCGTGGCTTGTGGGTATAGCAGAGATACAGTCACTTTGCATATTACTCTTTTATTAGATAGGATAATGTGTAGCTATTATGTAAACAAGTGACATACTAAGAAATAAAATAATATGTTTCTTACATCTTACAAAAGTATTATCTCATTTATGAAGTCTTTTAGGGCAAAGTTGACTTTTTCTTTCTTCATTTTGGTATATCTTTAGATTCCTTGGGACCCAGCACATAGTAGACAAGTCCTCAAAATATTTTTTATCTTGATTCAACATTTAAAGCCATCAGAAATGTCATATATCAGCTTCTGAAATATGAAGTATGTCCAAAATACTACAATCAAGATGTATGGAACAATAAACCAACACCAATATGAAGACAGAAATACATACAAGTAGTCATATCCTTACCCTGCCATCTGCAAGAAACAAGTTCCAAGGTGGATGCCTGAAACTCTGGGATAGTACCAAACCCTTATGCTCTATGTTTATTCCCTGTACACACATACTAAGATAAAGTTTAATTTATAAATTAGGCACAGTAAGAAATTAACAATAACTAATAATAAAACAGAAAAATCATAATCCTATCTAATAAAAGAATAATATGCAAATTGACCATACCTCCGCTACACCCACAAAAGCAACACCCACCAGCCAATCAGAGTGAGTATGCAAATTAACCCAACCAAGATGGCTACGGCCACAGAGAGAGCAGGAGGGAGGCTTGGGTTGCCCCTAGCAATGGAGGAAGCCAAGCTTCCCACACACCCTGGCCAGTACTTAAGGCAACAAAGTTTCAATGGCTGTGTGAGCAGAAGGCTTGGCTCTACTCCAGGCTACAAAGCTTTAATTGTAGAAGATAAATAAATCCCAGACACCAGGGCCTCCTCTTGGGTCGCTGGGAGGCGTGGCCGGCCTACAAACCACCACAGACCCTTCACTCAGCCACCCCATGCCCCAAGGGAACACTAACCCTGATCCAGGACACCCTTCAGGGCAAACCAGCTGGCCCCCACCCGTGCACCAGGCTTCTATCCTATCTAATAAAAGAGTAATATGCAGACTGATCATCACTTCAACACACAAGATGACTGCCCTCATGTGGACAAAAGATGGCCACCACAAGATGGCCAGCAAGAGAGGGCATTTGGCAGGGAGGGACCAGGCCTGCAAGGGAGGGCAGATGGGGATGATCAAGCCTGCAGGGGAGGGTAGTTAGGGGTGATCAGGCCCACAGAGGAGAGCAGTTAGGGACAAAAAGGCTGTAGGGAAGTAGCTAGGCAGCAATCAGGCTGGCAGGGAAGTGGTTAGGGGGTTATCAGGCTGGCAGGCAGGAGCAGTTAGGGGTAATCAGGAAGGCAGGTGGACGAGCAGTTGGGAGCCAGGAGTTCTGGATGTGACAGGGATGTCCAATGGCCCGTTTAGGCCCAATCCAGATAGGGCTGTCAGATATCCCTCAAGAGGTCCCAGATTGGAGAGGGAGCAGGCTGGGCTGAAGGACACCTCCTCCCTGTGCACAAATTTCATGTACTGGGCCTCTAGTCCTATATAATAAAAGCCTACTATGCAAATTGTCCCCTCGACTAGGAATTTGACCAGGGGCTGGGGCCAGTGGCAGCAGGTGGCCTGGGGAAGGAAGGTGTCCCTGGCCAGCAGCCACAAGGGACCCTACCCATGCCCTAATTTTGTGCACTGGGTCTCTAGTATTGTGGACTTCCTTATTAAGTAGGAAACTTTCACCTTTTCACTTATAAAAAAAAACTGTATTGCTTCTCTCTGGCACATATGCACTACCCACTTCACTCCTCTTGGGCTTTGGGGCCATTATTAAGTAAAACAGGGGTTACTTCAACACAAACAATGCAATTCTTTGACAGTCAGTGTGACAACTGAGGTGGCTGGCTACTAAGTGACTAAGGGGTCAGGAATATCTATAGCATGGATATACTGGACAAAGGCATGAGTCATGTCCTGGGTGGGGGCAGTGCAAGATTTCATCAAGCCACTAAGAATGGTGCACAATTAATAACTTATAAATTGTTTACTGAGTTATCTCTGAATTTCCTATTTGATATCTTTGAATCACAACTAACTGCAAGTAACTGAAATCACAGAAAGCAAAACCTTGGATAAGGGGAGGAGTACTACTGTATAGATATATCATAGCTAAAATTCTGACAGCAATTGATGAACTTAAATGCTGATGACATTTTCAGGCACTCTGCATTATATCTACAGAAAGCAAATGTCTGATAAACTTCATTCTTAAAAATAAGTTTTGATTGATTCAAAGGCCCATATACTTGCAGCCAGGAAAGATTCTGAAATGCATGAATAGGTAACTCTCAGCTCTATGTGAAATAACTGTTCATGAACTCCTTATCAATACATACAAAAGAATGCTATGGAGGATTAGATGTTTCTATTAATAAAGATATTTGCACTTACAGAAAAATAAAATACTTAAAAGGACCAAGAAGCCAGGATTCTTGTACACCTAACAGATGTACAACATTAAAAGTATATTTTCATATGCCAGATCTTATTTTAATCAGCTATTGGAGATATCTCACTTTCTTCTATTGCTACTCTATTAGAAGTATATTTAATACTTACTATTGGTGTGTCACTGTAGTCTTTGCCTCTAGCAGGGTATATCAATGGCATCTTCTCCACTCCTCTAACACCCACACTGAATTCCTGTTCAAAGTCAGTTTTCTATGCCCTTTAATTATATTCTATGTTCAACTCTGACTCATCATCAAACCTTTGATATCCTCAAAATCCATATTTATACCTGATAAATTTTCATGTAATGGGGAGGAACTTACATTAGTGAATCATGTATCTCCAGACAGGCATACCAAGGACACTTTTTCAATCACTCCCTGCTTAGTAGAGACAAAATTATGCTAGAAGAGCAGAAAGGCCACATCACCAAGACACCTCATGGCTCCATAATGGACTGATTTAGAGGCCAGCTGCAAAGTCACTCACACTTGCCAAGAGGGGTTTTGAGCTTTGAGTACTCTTTGGGACCTACCCACCACACAAACAATGATTTAGACAAAATGAAAACAAAACCAAACAGGCTGACTCATTCCCACACTCCCGACTCCAGCCTGCAGGGAGAAGGCTACAATATGATCTGATGACTAGCCTAAGATTTCTGTGTTATTTTCATTTTCAGAGCCTCTGCATAGTGTGAAAAGTATAAAATTGCATCTAATTAGAGCTGAACACATAGACCTGCGCATACATCAGACAAAAGAGCTTGTACCATGTACCATTTCATTTTTAAAATCCCCAAGTCAATAGTAAAGAAAGCAATGAAGTCAGTTTACTCCTTATTCCAACATCCTATCATTTATTTATATCAAATAATAAAATGACCACCCACCGCCTGTGCACGGGCACTCACCTCATTGTCGGATTCCACAAGAACTTGATCATATTCACTAAGCGCTACTAGAAACATGATAGAGGTGACATTTTCAAAGCAGTGTATCCATTTTCTTCTCTCTGACCTTTGGCCTCCTACATCGACCATTCTGCAAGGTTAATAATATTCATATTAATGGTATATAAAGAAAAAATCAATATAAAATATCTTTACTTATAAAACTTAGGAATACTCTCTAAAGAGAATAGTCATCCAAGTCAATTCAATTGATACTTATTGAACATCTACTAATTTTTTGTTACCTAATGACCGAAATCAAGGCATTCTGGTTAGCAGAATGTTACCAGATGTGTACAAAAACTCTAACTTTGTAAAAAATAATTCTGTGCCAAGCCAAGCAAAATGGCTTTATTTGATCAAGCTATGGAGTATATAAAATAAGTTTTACTTGTATTTAAGCTCTAGTGGCAAATACTGACTTCAGTTTATCTCCCTATAAAATGAGAATGAAGATCCTCATATATTTCTCAAAGATGCTAAAAATAATTGCAAATACATTGAGAAGATGGAAGATGCTATACAATTCAATATAGGTTGTGTGTGATGCTTCAGCTAAATCCAAACACAACTCTCCTGATCCTTTATCAGTAGGATAAGCATTTGGGACTTTTTTTCCTTCCAATATTAGCAATAATTTGGGACAGGTCCAATCATATTGGATAACAGTGTGATTAGCCTTATGCATAAAAGAACTTGCTAACTTGCCATGAAATATGCTATAAGAGTCTATCATTTGAACTATTTCAAGGATTTGTTTTTAACACTTCAATTCTGTGCCGAGTTACTGCTCAGAAACCAACATTATTAATTTGAGTGATTATCCTATCTAATAAAGAGGGAATATGCAAAGTAATCATCACGTCATCACAAAGATGGTGGCACCCAGTACCCTCAGCCCCACCAGAGTCCCCCAGTCCTAGGGGAGGGCAGGGGGGAAGGGATGTGTGCACCTGCTGCTGGAGCCCCCCAGTCCTTTCACAGAATATGAAAGTTGGTTAAGCTTCAAAAGTTGGTTAAGCTTCTTAGGACAAAAAGCATTCAAAATCTTTGAAAAGAGAATTCTAATATTTATAAAAGTTTGGACTAGACAATGCAAAGTTATTTCCACTACAACCTTCTATGATTTTATGATATTAACATTCTGAATTCACAGAGTACTGTATTATATGTAAGCAGATATTATTTAAAGGAATGGCCATTATTATTAAAACAACTCATAAAACCACACTGTATGTCAAGGATATTCTGTGTGATTTTCCTAATGGCTGAAGTTAATGCCCCTAAACCAGCAGTCAGACATCCCCCGAGGGGTCCCAGATTGGAAAGGGTACAGGCCGGGCTGAGGGACACCCCACCCTTGCATGAATTTCATGTACCGGGCCTCTAGTGTGTGTGTGTGTGTGTGTGTGTGTGTGTGTGTGTGTGTGTGTGTATGAAAATACCTAGAAGCTCTTGGCATTGAATCCAAGTTTCTTCAAACTACTGTTCCATATTTCAACAAAAATGTTCACAGAATAAAATACTTTCAGAGAATGAGAGTTTCAGATAAAAAAAAAGTTTGAGACTATGGCTCTGTAAGCATTTGTTGAAGACTTCAGTTGTTCCTGGTGTTCTCCTTTCTCTAAGCATGAAACAAACTAAGAAATCAAGGCTCTTCCAGTGACTGCTTCTAAAAGTTCTTTAAGGCACTGAAGATGTATTAGGGGGCAAAACCATGGACTTGGGAGACTTATGAATGATGGACATCAAAACTAGGATTCTTAGAAAAATTAAAATGCTAGTTCTTCCCTAGTGTTAAGTGAATAGTATGCTATTCATTTACATGAAATCATGTCACATTAATCTCTACAACATGCTTTGGATGTTGGCAAGAAATTATTTTTCAAGGTCACTACTATTACTACAGTAGCAAAAATGTTCTTTAAATGTGAGTGCACACAAAGTAGAAAAAAATAAGATGTAATGGTCATCTTATTGATTTCAGAAGTCATTATTTATAAAACAATAAGGAGATGAAAATCTCCAAGAAATGCTATATGTTTTTTGGAAATATTCTGTAATATGATTATAAGAGGAAGGAAATCGGGGTGTCTCAAATTAAAGATCTCTAAATGCAATGAACTAAAAAATTTAAATAATCCAGAATGTCAAAGCTATAAGGAACCTTGGTAATATTTAATGTAATGGTTATATAGATGAAAAAAAACAACAACTGAGGTTCAGAATCATTTTCAACATGTCTCCCACTTTGGGATATGTCTACTAGAGCAGAGTACGTCAGCTAGATACGACCACGGGTACAGGGATAAAACACACAGGACTTTGGTGGGGGCTCTGGCAGGAACTGGTAGAGGACCTGGCCTGCTCATCAGAGTCTCATGGCAGAGTTACACAGCAAGAATCACACACTTCGACTTCACATTACATGCAGTTTTCCTCAATGGGATGGGCTCTTACAAGGAAATCAACTCTCTACACTCAAAGAGACACTCACATGCCTTCATTTCTCACCCTGTGGTTTGCATTCTAACAGTACAAGTGAGTGATGGTGAAGTAAGAGATTAAGTGAAAGTAATCAGTATTGTTTACTTTTTACCTCATCTTAGAAAAAGATAATACCTATGCTAAAGTATTACTCTGAACAGCAGCTGTGAGGGAGGAGGTAATACATTTTCACTCTATTTTTTTACGTAAATTTAGACTAGGTTACTCAATCGATATTCAAAATCATATGTTTTGAAAATTTTCAAGCTACATATCTTAGGAATACAAAGCATATCAGAGTTTTATTGCCAATGAAGAATTCTGCATTGGTATCAGGGGGCTTGGAGGAAACAATGACCTGAAAGAGCTTCTACCAACATATATGTTCTATTACTTCGTATAAGATTATTCATATCTTATATAAATCTAAAATCTATCCATTGTCCTTATAGATTAAATGATTCCCCCAAAAATTATAATCAGGACTAATGTTTGACGAACTGATTTTGTTCAACCATCAGCAAACCAAGATTTCATTGATTTTCTGATAATTTAATCTGAAATGAGAAACCTGCCCCTCTTTCAGGGACACATGGTTTCATTCTGTGGATCTAATGATAATAATTGGTATAAAGGTGATACTGTTTTAAACATACATATGATTTCAATATTTATAGCGTTCACCAAGTGTACTCAAAGCATAACAGTTCAGGAGTGAGTTTTATAGACTCCGTTACTACCTGAAAATGACACTTTGTAAGTCAAAGGGGTATTCGATGATCCCTGTGGTGGGGACTCGAACTCTAAGCACATCTTGTTGCGTAGGCAGGTAGGCAGGGTCGGCAACACGGTCCAAGTCATTAAGATAGCTAGAGGAGGGAAGACACAACGAGAATGTCAGTAACACCATCATACCACACCTGCCTATGGAAAGAGAAGGACAAAAAGGAATCGTAAGAGCAAAGTGGAGAACAGAAAGAAACATCTCAGAAAGTGGTAGAGAATTAGGGAACTCAAAAATTTAAACCCAACCTTCCATTGGTCATAGCAAGATTATCTCTCTAGGGATGGTTCACTGTATTGCTCATTGCTTCTCTTACAATCAATTAGAACTCATCCAAGAGTAAAGGGGGAGAAGAAAATAAATCAAACCAGGAGTTTAAAGCAAATAGTTTTCAAATTATTTATACAAATGATGTTTGTATAAATAAATAGATAAGAGTTACATGTAAGATCAGAATGCATTTTTATTTATTTACTTATTTTGCCTTTTGTAGAACATAAGAGCTTCTTCCTGGAATGTATTTCCTTAATGCCTTAAGAGAGGACACAAAATACCCTATCCAAACTTCTGTCCAAAGTCTAAATCTTCATGATTAAAGTAAAGCCATGAGGTTTCTAGTTATTGAGGTAACACTGTGTAAGGTCAGATAGTCCCAGTGTTTATGGTCACCAAACCTAAACTTTGAATTTATCAGCTTATATTTTTCTATTCCTTTTGGAGGAAAAAAACCCCCACATATTTTTGAAATAATTTTAGACTCATAAGACATTGCAAAAATATTACAGAGAAATCCCGTAAGTTCACCCTCCCCCAACTCCACCCAATGGTAAAAAGTTAGTAATCATAATAATTATCAAAACTAGGAAACTGATATTGATACAGTACTATTAGCTATACTACAGACCTTATTTAGATTTCACCAGTTTTACACACACACACACACACACACACATTTGGGGAACATATAGTTGCATGAAATTTTATCACATGTAGAGATTTGTGAAATCACCACCACCATCAGGATACAAAATTGTTCTGTTACCACAAAGAAACTACTCTGTGCTCCCCATCCCAACCCTAAAGCCTGGCAACCTCTATATTCTCCATCAGTATAAATTTGGTTATTTTAAAAATATTATATTCCATTCACTTTTCATTCTCTCAAAGTGCAAAAATCGATTTCCAATCTTGAGAATGACATAATTTGATATCATTGATGACAAACAGGTGAACGTGACTGTTCTGTGTGGCATCTTCATGACTTCAAAGAGTCACAATATAGATATGGTTTCAGAACATAATTACAAAGTGTAGACACAAAGTAATTAACTGTGAATAAGACTTAAAGAAAAGATGGAGCCCTTCATAGTACTGAAAGGGGCTAGAGCTGCAATATCTTCATGCCCACAAATAAGAGACAGTGAGATATGAAATGTATGACAGGAACAGAGCATGTTATAGCCGAGAGAGCACAAACACTCCGTTGATTTGATCTAAGGTAAGGACATTGTCCATCCATCGTTATTCCTGCCTTAATACCTAAAGAGTGCTTAGCAAATAACACTTAATGAATATTTCTTGTTTGGGTAGATGGATGGGTTTCCTTATCAATGATATTATTAAATATGAAATTGGGTGTTGAAAAAAAAAGTTATAGTAAGTCTCTAAGATTCACGGAGTCATAAAATAATGGAGTTAAGTCTTACTTTAACAAATAAATAAAATCATCGCCTTTTTAGAGGTCCATCAATCCTTAAGACAAAAATGTGTCAGTCTAGGAATTCCTCCACCAAAGCAACTAATTAGTATTCTGGTGGCCTTATCCCAAAACATCAATTATTCTTTAGCTGGCAATTAGCTCTCCTGACTGATCAGAACCAGCCTGGTATCTTTAATTATTAAAAAACTGGCTGGAGGACAAAAAGGGGGAGAAGCTGGAAGAACATGGGCATGAGAGGCAGGAAGGAAATATAAACATGTACTGGGCCCAAAGTTTGAGTCCGTCTTTTGGCATAGTCTTGGAATTGTCTGATGTGGTTAACAAACCCATGTTCTAAGAGTTGTTCTGTATCTCCTTCTATAGATAAACTAGCTTTACCAAACATTAATGCAAAACCAACTGGCTACTATATGTAGATGGATTTTCCTGATTTATGAGCTCCTTGATTTGAAAAACTTAATGAATGTACATTTTGAAACCTATAGATCAACATTTAACTGCTATATAAAAATTTTTCATTTAGAGAAATCAGAGAACTTTTCATTTACATTGGCAAGCTTGCTCAGAAATATGCTGCCCAATAAACTGTTTCTACTCACTTAACCCAATAAGCAGAGGTCAGAACAGAGGGTGGCTAATTCTTGCACACAAGGTACTGTCGAGATCCTGTGGTGAAGAATTCTTGGCTCTCTATTCTCAAAGATGAATCGCTCCATGTTTAAACACATTTTTGCACAGAAGAATTTAAAGAACCAGCATGTGCAGTGGGAAAATACCTGTCACTCTGCACAGTAGGAACCTATCTGGTCTCTCTGCAATTTAGAGGAGTGAGCTGAGCTTCCTGAAAAACATGTTCAGGTAAGATAAAACTGTGGCATACACCTGTGATTGAAAAACCACTTGCAAGGATGTAGAGGCTGCCCTAAAAATACTGTCAGTGGTGTCTCTCTGTGAACTAAGCATTACAGAGACATCAGCTGAATATCTAAAACATCTTGTTCTTGCAAGAATTTTTTTTTCCCTATTACCTTCCTTATGCTCCTTTTCAATGCCAGTATAGTTCATAGAGTAACCACAATGAACTACTTGATACCTGCCAGGCTCTGTTACATCTGTTCCTTACCCAGATAAAAACACATTTTATGGCACAGAAATGGCCATTAACAATGCTCCATACATTTCTGATTCACTTGAAAATAAACCACAGTTCTTGCTTGATATTCTTTTTGCTTTGCCTCAGTTAGATGGTGGACAGAAAGGCTCACTTCACTTGGAGTAAAAAAATATTCTAGTTTAACTAGAAAAATGGGAAGGAACTATATCAAAGCCTGCTGGTTGCAGCACACATTATCTAGAACCAAAACCAAACCAAACCAAATCCAAACACCCCAAAACAAGGCAAGAAAAACAAACCAAATAAAACAACAAACCCTCCAACCAAAATAAACATACTATTTTCTTCCTCGGGAAGGTCTGGGCAGCTCAGAGGCTGCACCAGGATTGAAGACATGTTGCACATAATTTGTGAAGCAGGTTGAGCCTGTAGGCAACAAAGACCAGCATTTTCACTGCCAAGGAGAACTTCTGCCTGGGTAAGTCCCAGCCCCTGTGCCCCTCCCTCTGGCTTACAGAACATGGAGAGTGGGACCACAGCACTGTAAGCATTTTATATTTGCCTAGGGAAAAAGGCCATTCTATTTCCTTACAAATGGAGTTCTGGCACGATAAAACCAGAGTATCCTCATTTGTTGATTCTGGTCACATTGTAAGAAAAGGCAATGGAATAATCTCTTAACTGAATTGTGCTTTCTATGGAAGCATCTCCTAGTCTGAGGGAAAACTGTTCGTGAATATTGGTTGGATGGGCTCCCACTGGATTATTCCATTCATTTAACCTTTTACAAAGAAACACCAAGGTCTGAACAAATTTATAGTGTAGAGTAAATTCAGAAAGTTAATTATAGCTATAATTTGTTTTGTAGAAATGATTTTGAGTGGCTGCTGAGGTCAATTCTCAAGGTGTTGCTTTGGTGACAGGCACAAGGTACATTTCCAAGGCAATGTATGTTTAACAAGAGGCTGGCCACAGCACCTGCCTGCTATCAGGGAGAGAAAGCTCCCGTGGTACACATGAGTCTTCTTTAACTATCGATGAGACAGGAATGTTTAGGGCTGTGCTAAAAAATGGGAAGTGTCATTTATTAAATTCACTCTAATCTACCCATGGTGACTTCATGACTTGCCATTGCTTTGAGACACTAAAACTAGATAACTTCATAATTGATTAAGGAAAAACAAACAAACAAAAAAACACACCTTGCCCTAGCTGGCTTGGCTCAGTAGCAGAGCATCAGCCTCAATTCCTGTCCATATGTCTCTCCATACTGGCTGGGCTACATGTCATTTCTTGATATTCTAGAGCACATGCCTGGGTTGAGGGCTTGATTCCCAGTAGGGGGCATACAGGGGGCAGCCAATCAATGATTCCCTCTCATCATTGATGTTTCTATCTCTCTCTCCCTTTCCCTTCCTCTCTGAAATCAATAAAAATATATTTAAAAAAACACACAACAACTCAACATTTTTCTACATGTTGGCCCAGTTAGGACTCACACATTGTGGAGTCAGGGACCATGGCCCACTGTCCATAGCTGGACCTAGAACATAGCAAGTGTTCAACCTGTGACCCAAATTAAAATTATTTTATGGAAAATGCTGTAATCTTTAGAAAGGTGGTTATATCTTTCAGAAGAAAACAAAGGGGGGGGGTGTCAGCTACCCATCTTTCTGTAATAACCTCTCTAGGCTATTGTTGGCCTCTATTACATAAGAACTGAATTCTGAATTAAATGGCCTCTGATAAATGTAAAGACAATGCAAAAAGGAAAAACAGCCTTTGCTTAACTTCATTTTCTAGATATGCTTCCTGCTCTGCTTCAGGTTCTGTCCACAAAATAATATCATTTGTATGTCTTTTTTTATGCCTCTTAGCATCAATCTTTCAGGCCTTGGAATTCACTCTAATTCAGGCCAAATGGAGGAAGAGGTGGCACCTTATTAACAGACAATTCTGACACAATCTCCTTCATGAAAGAAATAGGTTTCTGATGGTTTCCAGTGACGAGCAAAGCAACAAAGAGACTCGTGTAGTAAAATTTCAATAGTTCCTTTCCTACCACGAGAAAAATACAGGGTCATCTGGAATTCAACATCATATTTTGACCATGACATTCTGGTAGGTGCTAAGGGTATAAAGATTCCCAGCAAGTGATCCCAGTCTGTAAAAAAGTTACCAGCTTATGGGAAGAAAAGGGCTTTATGAAGAGGGGTAAGTGAAATCTAAACCAAAAATAACATAGAAATTAAAGCGTGGTGTGTTTTTTTTTTAATCAAGGCAACATGAATAAAACGTAGAGATAATTGGGCAAGTAATCTATATCACATTACAGCTAGGGTTGAAAAAAATAATAATGTAAGTTACAGACATGCAACCTTCAGAAATTATACCCAAAGGGGGAAAGTACCTATAGGTGGTAAGTGGAAAAAGAAATCCCTGACATTTTATCAATCCAACCATAATAAGGTCATGAAAACAGCATCTCAGGGCATTCATGTAGTATGCTATAGGGTATGTGTTGGGTTCTTCAACTCCTATCAAAATATTTTTAATAGATTTGCAGTTCAAGTCAGACGTTAAGATGAATTTCTGGCACTGAAAATGACTCTGGTAGAACTGCACATTTTTAATTATTGAAAAGAAGGTTAGAAAAACTAGGTCAACTTCATTAAAAAAAATTAAGAAGACCTCATTGTAACAGGAACAGTCCAGAGGGATTTGGAAGCTAGATCATGCTATGAGATCTTATTTGACACTGTCAAAAGCAGAGGAAGCTAAGAAGAAACCAGAAACACATGGCTATCAAACAGTTCCGATGTGACCACAGGATTCAAAGGGAAAAAAGAAATTTTCAAAGTGAACTTAAAAAAGATAGGACTTCAAGTAATAGTTCTGCAAAACTACCATCCTGAGGGAAGAGTCAAGTACAGGTTTTGGTATTAAGTCTCTTCCTCAACTGGCAGATCCCATGGCTGAAATGAGCCTGCCTGGTAACCTGGTTAGGCTGGTTATCACACAAATACTTCTAACAGAGCTCATTCTGTGGAGGGCAAATCAACTTTCCTTTTTAACACCTGGCACACCATGACGAGCGTCTAGGGTGGTGTAGCATTTAATAAGGTATTTTGTTAATAAGAAGTTGTTTGTTTTCTACACAAAATTTCAGGTTTAAAACAAAGATTACCCAATGGTAACAGGTAGGTGACAATCACACAGTTCATGAAAATGACACAAGGAGAATATTTTGTGGCATAAAAGAGAAGTCTAAGAGATCAGGCATTTCAATTTTCTTTTGCCAAAAAACTAAGCTAATCCAAAGATTTTTTAAAAAATATATATTTTTATTGATTTCAGAGAGGAGAGGGAGAGAGAGAGAGACAGAAACATCAACCGGACCATGCCTAGACCATACATAGGTTGACACTCAATCAATGAGCCACACTGGCCATGCCAGAAAAAGTCAGCGTTTCAGAACTAAATTAAGTATCCCTTAAGAAGATCCTATCACTACATTTGGTAAATAGTTTCAGTATCTTGTGATTCATATATGTACTACACGCCCATTGTTCAAAATTCGTGCAAGAGTAGGCCTTCCTTCCCCTGGCTGCCAGCACTGGCTTCCCTCTGGCACCTGGGATGCAGGCTCCCCTGGCAGCCCTGGCTTTGTCTGGTAAGTTGTCCAGAAGGATGTCCAGTCTAATTAGCATAATATGCTTTTATTATTATAGATAATTGATCCAAATGTCTAAAAGAGACTAGTGTCAAATAGGGAATGAGCTAAACAACTAAGTGTCAGGTAGATACCAGAACCAGACCTGGGTAACAGAGACAGACTCTTAGGTCTATTGCTCAAATAAACTGGCCTTTAAAAACAAACAAACACAACATTGAGAGAGAGAGCAAGATAGACGGATGGATGGATGGATGGATGGTTGAAGAATGAATAGATAAGTAGACAGATAAGGGAAAAGAAGAGACTTTTCAATTTGCCTATTTGGCTCTGTTAATTTATTCATCTTTTATATGATAACTTTCAAACTGTTGAATAATTTTGACACTATTTTTATATTTCTAAAACATCAAAAGCAACACCATTCTAGTCTGCCTGTCTTGAAATGCAATGGCAGTATTTAATTCGGTCAATTTACACATATTTATTGGAAATCTGTTGTAAGTTAAATTCTAATGCACTGTGTGTATTGGGGGTTGGCACAGAAAGTTGGTACAAAATACTTAAATATATGTATGTATATATTCTTTGCCTTTGGGGCATCAGGCTACCTGGGAAGCAAAGATAGCACAGATGAATCAATTAAGAAATAATTAAGTGCCAAACTGTAGGCTGCTAACCATGAATGCAATGAGAAAGGAGAGATGATTATGAATTGTAGTCACTAGAGAACTGTGTAGAGAAGTGGGGGTGAGTTACACCATGCAGGCAAGAAGAGAAGAGAAAGATGGGAAAAAATTTTAGCAAAGAAAAAATTTACTTATTCTTTTATTACTTACTCATTTGACAACTTTTCACTGAATGCCTATACTGAAAGCTAGGCTAGGCACTGTGCTTACAACTGAGTAGTACCCCCACACACACACACACACACACACACACACACACACACAAAGACTTGAGTCCTGTCCTCAAGGAGCTTATATTCAATGGAGGTAAAAATGCTATGAATAACCATGATATAATGCAACTACTATGTGGTGGATCATAGCAGAGTTTCCAGTGATAGTAGCCAAGAGTCGTCAAGAGCAAAACATTGCTGATGAAAGCAGCTCTTTCCTGGTCATGTGACCTTAACTTGAATACTCATTCTGTAAGAAGTTTCATTTTGACAAGGATGATGAGATCTCAGGATCTGATCATATAACTAACCTTACTGAACTAATTACAGATAAATTCAATTCATAACTTTAAATCAAGAAGCCATAGTGGTAATGAAGAAGAACATCGGGGTTGGCCAATCAGAGTCCAAATGTTGCTTGGCAGGTGGGGAGTAAGAATAAAGGAACTTGAATGAACTTAAGATGATAAGAAGTTCACGGGCTCACCTGTAATCATAGGTGGGTTGCCTTTTAGTCAATTCTAGTTCTATTAGGCCCCTTAAGAAAAGTCAGTCAGTCCTCACTTTTGGTTCAGTTGACTAAATCCTGTCACATTATCCTTAACTACAACAAGCAATACACTGAGTCAAAAACCTAGACACATGAGATGAAATCCTTGCTCTCAGAGCCAAATCAACCTAATGAACATTTCTGGTCATTCATACCATTGTTACTACCAGACATTCTTTGCACAGCATTTAGAGGTACTGACACTCTAGAGCTTTCTGATACTCATTTCCTATCAAAAGTTTTATTGTGCAAAGCAATATTTATAGAGTATTGCTGAAGAAATGCAGGCCAGCCATTCTCTCAGTATTCTAAAACTAACCTCTGAGTTAACTCAGAACATGAGTCCTGAGCCAGGTTCTATCTAAATGATGGAAGAAGAAGCATAGTTCTAGTTGTCCTTTTTTTTTAATTAATTTTTATACATATCTCCCCATTGCCCCCCCTCCCTCCCAGGCATACCCCAACCCCCCAGTGTCTATGTTCATTGGTTATGATTATATGCATAGATACAAGTCCTTTGATTGATCTCTTATCTACCTCACCTAACTTTAATCTTTCTAGTTGTCCTTTAACATTTAATCTTCTTCTTTAGGAGAGAGCTAACAATTTATAAAGTCAGATAGTAAATATTTTAGGCTTTGTGGACCATGTTGCAACTATTCAACTCTTCTGTTTGGTGAAAACCCAACTATAGACAATACACAATACAGAAATAAATGAGCTTGGCTGTGTTCCAATAACACTTGATTTATAAAAACCCGCAGCAGGCTGAATTTGAGCTTCGCGTTTGCCAATCCCTATTCCATAGAAACAGCACCCTGGTTTCTGCTGGATACAAAGTCATCCTGAGTAGACAATGGAAAGGACTGTAAGGAAGAAGTCAAACTATTGAAGATGCAACTGCCAAAATGTGAGCAAGCAGCAAACTGACAAAGTGAAGTGTGTCTCCCATACTCACTGTGCCCTTTAGGCAGAGAGAATGGATGGGCACACAGGTGCCAAAGCAAGTCCTTTCCCAACTAAGCTTTATTATGAAGGTTAGAAAGTGGCTAAGCATATCTCAGCCTTATCTTATCATTTCTAACAGCTCCAAGCATTCTGAAAAAGGAATAATTAAAACCTTGGAATCATCTAAGTTCACTGTGGAATATAAATACAGGTGTGTGTTTTTTTTTTTTTTTTTTTGGCTCATTAGATAACAAAACAAAAATAAAATAAATATGTCATTTAAATGAAAAAAAAAAGTGATGAAGCCATGTTATTATTGTCATGCTTTAGAAAAGAGCCAACATATTCAAGATCATTGCCCACTTCTGAGTTAAGATAACAGTTTTAGTTATCTAACCACACAGAGAAAGATTTCTCTGTCCATTACATTTTCAGATAAATTTGGAGGGCTAGGATTTCAACTGCTTGCACAGGATAATGATTTCTCAGGCAGCCCACTATCATGGACTCAAAGGCCTTCTGAATTTAGAAATGAATTTTCAGATGTCAGATTTCAGCTTTTTGGCAAAAGACTACTCTGTTGGTGTACACCTTATGAAATCAAATCATTTCTAATCTCGCTTTACTGAAGTCCCATTCATTATGTTTAGTAGATCAGACACCAATTTCTGAGGCACACCAATGGCCTAGAGATGACAGAGAATTCAACCACTGGACCCAGACTCAATGTTTTCACCATATAGTTGTCTATCTTCAAAAACCTGAAGTAGCCTTACACTTCTTTTTTATCATCAGATTGAGAACAAAGTCAGGATGGCTGCAAGAGACAGCCAACATACCCTGGAGTTGAAATACCAGTATATGGCTCATCTTTCAGGAAATTTTTAGCAAGATACCTCTTCAAGAAGGATTTGGCCCTAAATCAGGTAGATGTGCTAACCTATCTCTGAAATTACTTTTGCATTTAAATTCAATGTTCAAATTATTTGTGCATTTAAAAATTAAGTTAAAAATCTAAGCATGGAGTTGGAAGTAAACTCCAATGCTGACTTATGTCCCAAAGCCAATTTATTTATGTATGTTGGATTTATGGGCTCCAGAGCATGTGGAAATTTCAAGAAGGTGACTGATTTGACCCATAGATACAAAGAACAGATTGATGGTTGTAAAAGGGAAGGGGGATGGAGGACTGGGTGGGAAAAAAAGTGAAAATACTAAGAAGTAAAGATTGGTAGTTATAAAATATTCATGGGGATGTAAAGTACAGCATAGGGAATATAGTCAATAATATTCTAATATGTATGTATGGTGCCAGTTGGAAACTTAAAATTTCAGGGGGAACACTTTGTAAAGTATATGATTGTCCAACCACTAAATAAATAATATTGTATATTTAAAATAACTAAAATAATATTGAATGTAAACAGTAATTGAAAAAGTTTTTAAAAAAAATTTAAAAGAAGATGTGTGATCTACAACCCCTTGGGAGGACTTCAGTAAAGTGAGATTAGGAATGATTTGATTTCATAAGCTGTACACAGACTGAGTAGTCTTTTGCCAAAAGCCTGCAGAATAAGGACTATTCTCACTATATGCCGATGTGATTGAAGTTTGTGTTCTTTGGCTAATGTCAGGGAGCTTTTGGGACTGTAGGCAGTGAACTCATTTGACCCAATGTCTCAGTATATTAAAGCAGGTGGTAAACCCCAGAAAAAAAAAGTAAACCTACAGCCATCTGTTTATTGTGCTCTTTATCTAAAGCTATTCAGAGCCCTCAGGCTTTTTGAATCAATAACCAAAAATAAATAAATAAAAGAATTTGTGAAAACTCTTCAGCATTTTAGAACGCTTTTATTCTTGCATTAAAGAAAATTGGAAGAATGCACCAAATGAAAGCCAACTTATCCCAAACTGCTTATCCATCGTCTGGAATTTCTCATCTCCTGGTTTCTACCAATGCTCCTTTGAGCCATCTGATTGACTGTTATGATCAGCAAGTTGGCTAATCAAAGTAGAAAAAGGGAAGCTCAAATAATTTCATTGTGTCCTGCTTACCGGCTTTATTTTGACTTCAGCAAAAAGTTACTGTATGGAGTGCAGAGATCAACCAAAGGACTTGTATGCATGCATATAAGCATAACCAATGAACATAAGACACTGGGGAATTAGGGTATGCCTGGGAGATGGGAGGGGGGGAGGGCAATGGGAAGATATGTATAAAAATAATACAACATAATAAAAAAAAAGAGTGTAGGCTAAAATAAAGAAGTAATATTTTGAAATTATCTGTGACTCAGAACATCAGCCATGTTGTATGAATAATTGATGCCCTGTTAAACATGCTAAGTTTTCTGGATGATAATCAAAATCCTGTTAGGTCTGCTTTTTATAAAATTCTATATAATTTTCCTTGATTTTTACTTATGAGATTACCTAGGGGCAACATTGATAAAGGTTAATAAATAATTTGTACATTTCACGGTATATGATTTAGCTAATCCTAGACATCTATCTATCTATCTATCTATCTATCTATCTATCTATCTATCTATCTATTCCCATCCATCTATCCATCTTTTGTGAGGCTATATTTCACAGTACTTAAAAACTTGGTGTTTAGAGGCAGCAAATCTAAATCCGATTCCTACTTCTCTCTTACTAATTGTGTGACCTTGAACAAGTTACTCTCTGACATCAGTTTTCTTCCCCTCTTTGATGGGGATGATAATAAATATCTACCACTTTGGGTGACTTTGAGGAATAAATAAAATTATGCATGTAAGTGACTAAGCACAGAATCTAACATATAATAAGTGTTCAGCAAGTAGTAGCTACTATTGTTTTTGATAATAGAGCTTCCAGATTCCAGACCTTCAAAAACATCAAGAAAAAAAGATTTGAATTGCATGCTTTCAGCACTTATACTTTTTAGTTCATTTACAGAGGCCAGGGAAAGACAGTGCCTACCTACATCATGGTCATCAAAATAGTAGAAAAGTACCCATCTATTATTTCATAGAACAGTCATTTGGAAAGGTCAAACATGAGCAGTTACTGATAGGCACTGAGGGAAGGAAAAAGACCTAGTAAACATGACAACAGACACAAAAGATATCTACAAAATGTTAAGATAGATGGCATCAATGCAGGAGTGGAGGCCCATGAAATCATTTGGTCTAGCCCTGTCAAGGTATTTGGAGTGAATTAATTAAATATTTTACCAAATATATCAGGTTAATTTTTAAGTTTGGTCATTTTGTATGGCCTTCGTATGATGTTACAGATATCCAAATAGCCCGTGGCAGAAAAAAGGTTCATCATCACATCTATTTAGTCTCATGTAACAAATTAGTGTAACAGAAATGATTGAAACATATACCTTTCAGTAGAAAATAAATTTCAGGATAATCAAAGAGCACCATTTGAGGAGACCTTTTACTTCACAGAAGAATGCCAATGTAGACCAACTGTCAGAAATAGACAATCTTTCTTTCACAAATGCTAATGGAACGACTAAATTAAGCAAGAATTATCCATTGAGCCGAAACCGGTTTGGCTCAGTGGATAGAGTGTGGACCTGCAGACTGAAGGGTCCCGGGTTCCATTCTGGTCAAGAATCACATGTACCTTGGTTGCGGGCACATCCCCAGTGAGGGGCGTACAGGAGGCAGCTGTTTGATGTTTCTTTCTAACCCTCGCCCTTCTTCTCTGTAAAAAAAAAATCAATAAAATATGTATTTTTTAAAAAGAATTATCCATTAAAATGAAAGCTATTCAATAAAGAGTTGATGAGGAACTGAAGATCCTTCAGTGATGCTACAATGATGGCTTTTGGTGGCAGGAGGAAAAATACAACTTTATAATGGAAGGTGTCTGTGTCCTATACTGTGATGAATACTGCCTTCACCAATGATGGGCAAACCAGTGCATGATATCAGTTAGGCATTCTACTCAGTCGGCCTATCTCAGAAGAAGGAGTTAAAACAGTTTGCTAACAGGAAGCCCTGGTAAGCACACACTTAATTACACATCGGTCTTCTGATGCCCCAAATATCAAGACTTTCTATAGTGTAAACAGATATGTGACAGATAAAAGGCAGAACAGAGGAAGAGGAGAAGAATAAAAGTAAAAAAGGTGAGAAATGATGAGAGATGGAAGACTTCTTCATAAAAATATAACTTCATAATGGAGGATTTATTCATTAGTAAGGGCGAAAAGAAACATCACAAAGTGAGTGTTATAAGAGAATCAATAATGAGGGCAGAGGGGTAAATACACTGAGAGGAGAAAATACCAGGAACAGAGAACAAGGGACAAAACACAACAACCTGGGGAGATGGATTCGATTTAAATGGCAGAGGAAACAGAAGGATAGAGGGGGCAGGAAGTAAAGAAAGACAGCTGGTCAAAGGTTGAGGGAGCAGAATTTGGAACAAACAAGGGTTGAATGCATCTTTTTCATGTCTATACTCAGAAACTTTTATGGTAGGAGCTCAGGAGAGAGCAAGAGAGGGAGGAAGAGAGAGAGCAAGGGAGATGGATAAGGAGGGAAAATAGGCGGTTTGATAGTAGAAAAGAAAGACTAGGGATAGGAAGAGTGACAGGAAGAAGGAAAAGGAAAATAAGGAATGGGTAAAGCACACATTTCAGAAGCACACAAGGCAGTTAATATAAATAAAACATTCAGTGCTCATGAGCATTCTATGCCACATTTCAGAATTATGTAATTCAAATTTACTTTAAAAATACCAGAACTATTTTGACCAGGCAACATTTCTGTGGCTTACCTGAATCATAACTTATCTTATACAAATGCCTGGAACTGGGGTAAAAGCTTGACCAACTTTATAGAAAAAACCAAGCTGACTAGCTCTTGGATCCCCTGTGCACTACTGAGTGAGCCAATCAGCCTCCAGGGTTCCTTATTTTCCCCATTTCATCATATAAACTGACCTGAGGCAGCTGCATATTTTCCATTCATTCTTCTGTCTGCCCAGAACCAACACAAGAGGCAAATGCTGGTTCACGTAATTAATGTAGACAGAAATCTGGCTAAATACTGCAAAAAAAATCCATTTTTCAGATGCCTGGTTATCTAGATTGCTGACTTCATTGATTACATTAATCCAATGATTGCCAAGACTTTACTTTCTTTCTGTTAGGCCAGATTTCATCTAGAGAACTCACAAATCTCTCTAGGATGCAAATCTCTCCTGGGACACATGATTTTGATTGACAGCTCACAAAATAACTTTGGCATGCATGCAAAATTAGACTCACATGCATTTTCATGCAGAGATAAACCTATCCATCAACATAATTTTGGCTTCAAGAAAGCAGTCAATGTTCTGTGTTTGGAACCTGGGAACTAGGGAGTCTGATGCTTTAGAAGCCATAATCAAACATACCCATTTGCAGTTTTCATTGTGTGTCAGTGTTTTCTAGCACATGAATGAGATTATATATTTGTATTAGAAATTAATATTATAAGATTTCAAATTACAATGGAGTTTGTGTTTGAAAATCACTCGTTTGCAATTTTGGGGAAGAGATGGGTTGGTGAACTCAAATTTCTAGAGTCTTCAGTTGATTTTTCAAATAGAAAATAGTAAAAGAAACACTTTCCCTAACTCTCATGCCAGTTCCTTATGAGTTGGTCACAAGTTTAATATCAATACTTCCTAACTTTGAAGTTTGAATCGGATACTCTATACCAAGCACAGAGCACAGAAGTTATCATTGCAGAGCACCTGGACATGAAAGTAAAGAGAAATCCTGGTGAATACTCACTATTTGGTAGAGTCAGATAATTGATATTCTCGTCGTCTATCATAGCATTCCTGGATTCCAGGATCATTCCATAAACTCTTTATTGCATCTACATAGGGATTCTCAAAGGCAGACACTTTCTCCACATCAACTTCTCGAACTAACTGTGCATGAGCCTGTTAAAAAAAAAAAAGCAGTTTTAGTTTCTTTTCCATTACTGAACATTAGCTTTGGTTCACATGTTACTTTGAGCACACTGAGGTCTTCCTTCATATACTGGTTTTCAAACTGGTTTATAATAAAGTAATGCTGCTGCCTTTTTTTTTTTTTCTGAGCAAGCTCAGTCCTAAATCTCTTCCTGTAGAGTAAACCTTGAGGCTCCTTAGAAATGACTAGAGAGGAAAGCAGGGTGCTCAGATACCACCAGAACAATGAGGATGTCATGCGACACACGACTGGTTTTAGGTGATAATCATCATCCACAATCAGGTAATATCATTAAAGGGAAAAGGGGAATTATCTCCTCTATAATTTATTATAATCAAACACTTAATACCCCCAGCCCATGCGTGTTACATCTGAGCAGAAACTCAACCAGACTCCTCAACTAGTCAGGACTAGTTTCCCTAATTTACAGAGTGTAAAACCATTAGAACAATAGTTAATAGCAATGATTTAATTTGAAAAAACAGAAACCGTTCTCTCTCCATTCCCACATACCCCAACTTCTAAAACGTTTATTCTGAAACATTTATTTTATATCTGCTTTATCTACATTACCAGACTGAGGATCGTATTCAATTTTTTAACAAAGAAAACGAACTTTGTTATTTCATTATACAACATTAAGCAGGAAATAGATAAGGAGATTTAAAAGATTTTTTCCATAAGATTGAAATAAAAATATTGTATGGTCACTTCTCAAATTAACAATCCCAATTAGAATAGGTTACATGGAAGTAATATATATGCAAATTATATATACATACATAAATATTCAAATAAACAAATAAAATAATTACCTTGGAAACTAAAGGCAGATGGCTGGTAATTTATTCAATCTTAATTTTGTATAAAAATACAAACTTCTGAACTAGGTTAGTGAGTGGCTATCATGGGCACATGATGACCTAGTTATTAATTTCATAGAGTTTTTAAGTAGATAGAGCAATAATAAATTTTAATCATGTGAGGTTAAAATTTTAAAGCCCCCAATCTTTACCTTCTTTCTCTGCCCATGTGTGAGAAAGGCCCCATGTCATTAGACTAATCTTGACTTTAATCAGGTTTTAAGAAGCCCAACATGGTAAGGACCAAAGAAACCACTTTTCTTGCTAGGTCTGCTCTGACCTTGATAGTCAGAACCAGTAACTGAGAAGCCCAGTTCCACATGGGATGCCACTCTTAGAAAACAGATCCCTGTAGATGCTTTCTGTACCTAGTCCCTACCCAGGCAATCTGCCTTGTTATTCCTCCAGTGGTCCTACCAGACTGGCGTCCTGTTCCTGAGTCCCACTCCAGGTGGGCCCACCTCAATCATAGTTCCTAACATGATTAATTCTTTGAAAACAATCATCACCAATGACCCAATGAATCCCCAATTCGGTGCTCCACATGGCTTTGGAGCACTTGTTTGTCTGTGTTAGATCCACCTTCTCTGCCTTCGGCCTGCTGAATTAGCCTCCTCCAAGCATCAAACACTGGACATGGGGACCTTCCCCCTCCCTGCCCGATAGGTATGTAAGAATATTAAGTTTCAACCCTTGCTTTTCTGCCCTTGTTCACTGAATATAAGGCTCTAACTCCTTGTGTTCTGAGATGTGATAATGACTACCCTTGCTATAATCTTAAATTAGACTCATCATACTACATCTGCATTCCAGGGTTTTCTGGGGATTCAGTGGATCTTAGAGGGTTACTGGGGGAAGAAGCAGGGATATACAGGAAGGTTTCCAACCGGATATACTCTCAAGATGGGGTTTTGAATCAGACTCTGCTTCTTCTTATAACCCCAATGTTATTCCTGATGGGGAACATACTGCCCTACTAGCCTCACGTGGCTTTGAATTGTGTTATAATATTGTAGGTTCAGTCTCCAAAGGGGATCCACACACCAGCAGCAGCACCTGGGAATTTGGTAGAAATGCAAATCCTCTAATGCCACCTCAAACCTTTTGAATTAGACACTCTTAGGAATGAGTGTTCATAAGGCTAAGAAGCCATGAAAATAAGTACCAAATGACAGGTATATGTGATAGGTAGTGATGGGGACTGTGGCACATGGGGAAATACACACAATAATTAAAAAGGGCAGCTGCTATTTAACTCCAACCAGTCACTGCCATTGGATATGAAGGTTCACTGTTTCCAGATGTTCCAATTTTCCAAGGGAAGCGAAAATGTACATTTTTCTATGAAATATTTCTAATTTTAAATCTTGGCAACCCTAGAAAAGATAGAGCATATCTGTGCCCGTTGGAGGCCACTCATTTGTAGCATTTTTTCTAAAAGATTCTTTCCCATTTGCTTCCCTAATAAGCTGGGCCAATAACACGATGCCCTATGTAGAACCTAGAAAGTGGTAGCTGGCCACTGGTTAATACATGCTAACAAATAAGGAATTTCCAGAACCTCCCTACAATAATATTTAGACAAACTATTATACTATCCATAAGGTTATGGCTGAGACCTCTCTCTGAATTGGCTAATAGCTACATGGTGACATAGGTTAGTGAGGCAGTACTTATAATGAATTTGATACTCACTACACTGGGCCAGTCATACCATTTGGAAGGAGTTTTGTTTCTGTTTCTAGAGAGGTTAGCTTCTGCCAGAGAAAACAGTTTCAACATACCAGACACTTTTCACCATTATGATTAACTGTCTACTGGATCCGTGAGACACTAGGTAATATATAGCATCAGGGAATTAGACATAGTCCTTATTGGGGGGGGGGGGGGGAACCATCCATATAGATGGCAACCAAACAAAGCAGAGGATTATATGATCCAGGAGTTGGAGCAAGAGGGAATTCTTACATGTCCAGCCTTAATTTCAGTTGACTATAAGAGTATTAACTAAAGACAACATTCTCAACAGTGTATTGTAACTTTCCACTGAGTGCTTGCTCCTGCAAATTGAGACTACTTTCTCATGCCAGAAAACTCCTGTAGTTTCCTATCGTGGCCTAGCTGGCTTGCTTTTCCTCACATCTGCAATGTCTTCCCTCTTCCTTTCTGTACTTTCTTTAGCTTTTGTTCTGGGGCTATGTCATGTGCCATCTCTTTGATATTTCTCATCTCCACCCAAAATGTGGTCTTTGTACCCTGTGAATAATGGGACTTGTACATATTACTTTGTGTGAATTATTAATGGCTTGCCTTATCCCTGTAGGCTATATGTTGAAGAAAGGGGCTGTAACTTAATGACTCTAATTTCTTTTGGGACCCAACACAGAATAATAAGCAAACAAATATTTGTCTAACTTAACAGCATTTAAAGATGCATATAAATATAATGCCAGGTCCTACAATTTTCTGTCCATTACCTAGTCTCACAGCACTACATAATCCTTAACAGTAGCTGGCGTACAAGTATTTGTATATTTGTTAAAATCTTCCTCCATGATCACAATATAAGTTCCAAAAGAAGCTCAACATTGCAGTATCAGAGCCTAGCAGAGTGCCTGCCATTTGGTAGATACTCAATAAATATTTGTTGAGTGCAAGGAAGGAAGAGTAGAAAATGTATTAAACTGGAAATCAGAATATCTAACTTTCAGTCCTGGCTGTATCTCCAACACTAGCTATAACTCTTAGGAGAAATTACATCTTTATAACTTCATATTTTTTTGTCCATACGATGATACAGCTAGAGTAAATTATAAGCCTCATCTAGCCATAAACTGTATAATTATAAATATATAATAAATACATCTACAGTGCACAGAGGACCAAAGAGTTATGGCACTGTCTCTCCAGGATCACATAATATCATTTATTAAAATAAGACTTCGTCACTTCCAACAGTACCTAACAACACAGGGCAAATCATAGTTAAGTCAGCATGTGAGCAAGGAGAACTCAACATGGTCAAAGGAGGTCAGACCAAAGGTTGTCAGAGAGAAAACAGGGTTTGTGTGGCATGTGGAGAGGAGGATGCAGGACATTTCCAAGGAGGAGGGAGAGAAGGACAAAGATTCTCTGGACTGATGGGGAAAAAAACAGTCTAGTGAGGAGTTTCATGCTGACTATTAATTCAAATTAATATCCACAGTGAAAGCTATAGTGAACAAGATCAGCTATGAGCAATAACTCTGAGATCAACCTCCAGCATCTATGAAAGTATATCGCCTGCAATAGCACACAGATCACCATGTTGCCTTTATCCAGGTCAGAATTTCTAAGTCATTTTTACTGCCTCCCAAGCCTTGTTTCATCCTTGCTGTTTTGGAAAAATGACATTCAAATATAATCAACTGTAATTTGTATTCATGTAAGAGCTTTCAACTGACGTTCACTAAGTTGTTTAAAAGTATGACAGCACTTTACAAAATGCACACAGAATTTTAAAACTGCCTATATACATGACACCAATGGAAATTCAATCCTTTCAAACTTTTTTTTTGTAAAATATATTCTGTATGTGGAAAGAATGTTTTTCAGTATGCTAGAGTGAGAAATAAACTCGACCCTTTTCTATTTGTCCATATGTCAAATGTGAGTAGTAATAAAAACCACAATTATGTGAAATTAAACAATTACTAATAAAGCTATGATGAAAAGAAAAGAATTTCTAATAATATTATAAATAGCAAATCAATTACCCTTTTTATTTTGAACATTGTGCAGAGAAAAGCAAAACAGATATGAATGAAATCATATAAACAAAATATAATTTGATTTCATTTTGTTAAAATTGAGCACACTAGATGGAAATATTTAATAGTGAATGCTAGCTTTCAGAATTCTTAGCAAGCTGGTAGCAAGCCTTAGAGGGAACATTGTAAGAGCTAAGTAGCTACTCTTAGAAACTGGCAGAATTCTAGGGAAAGACCACATGGAAACCGCAAGATGTGCCAATGTGGTAATGTCTTGTTTTAGGGGTTCAGTGGTCATGAAATTCAGGTAAATCTTAGACATGTTGATGTTTCCATGGTTGCTTAGGCCAAGGGAAGGAAGGACTAAGTTCCCACCATAGTGGGCCTTACTCTGCCCACAGAAGGCCAAGCCTTCAGATGAAACAAAAAGGATCTTATAGTCACTCTGGAAGGATTTTCAAAAATTCATTAACACCTCATAGTGGCTTGAGGCTGGAATGTCACACCTATTTCAGTTCCTATACTCCTGAAGTAGAAAAGCAAATGGTAACTTGCACATTTGTTGAAGCTCTCAGACACAAATATTCAGCTGCTTAGGCCTGTTCCATCTGAAAGGATGCCCCATACACAGAGGACCTCTAAATTAGAAAGTCTGAACCACTGTTGGAGTCCCCTTTTAATTCTCAACTGAGGCTCACAACATCTCATTCTTCTTTCTTGGTGCTTATTTTCATTCTGGCATTTGACTCTAGAGAAAATGCAGATCCTTAAAAAAACTGAGTGGTGGTGGGGGGGCGGCGCCGTGGGGTAGGGCACGGGGGCGGGGAGAAGGGGAATCCCAGGCTTTTTCTTTCTTTTTTTTTTTTTGCTCAGAGGAAGTACAAAGTAAAAGGATAGAATATGGGGGTCAATTGCTGTGTTATAATCCCAACTCTACCCTGTACAAATTTAGCATGACCTTGGGCAAGCTACTTACCATTTCTAAACCTCTGTTTCCTAATCTGTGGAATGGGGGTAATAACAGCACTTATCTTAGAGGGTTCAAGTACAGAATGCATACATGACACCTAGAGGAGGAGCCTAAAACCTAAAGCTACTAGTTATTTAAAAAGCAAAAGAAAATCTCTGGCTGGTGTGGCTCAGTTGGTTGGGCATCATCCCATGCACTGAGGGGTCACCAGTTCGAATCTTGGACAGGACACATACCTGGATTTCAGACTCAATCCCCAGAGGGGGGCATGCACGAGGCACCTCTCTCATCAATCTCTCTCTCGCCCTTCCTCTTTCTTTAAAAACCAATTTAAAAGTCTTAAAAAAAAAAAGCAAAAGAAAAGGAAAGGAGCACAGAAAACGGAAACCATAATGTACACACCTATTAGTTTCTGTGACCTTGGGCAAGTCACCCAAACCTTAATTTGCTCAAACATGAAATGACATTCTGGAGGTCATACTGGATACAGGACCTCTGGCTCCTCAAATGTGCAAACATTCTTAAGCTTAAACTTTCCTACAGAAAACTTGGATAAGGACTGTCCTTTCCTAGACCACCTCACCATCTCTGACGGCATCACAATGTGAACAGTTGACCTGCATAGGTGCATTATACACAGAAGGACAGTTGATGTTTGTTTGTTTAATAAGCATTATTGCATAAATGACACATAGCAGCAAAGTCCCACTGAGCAGCTAACCAGCTGGGTTCACATAGTAAGTAATTCGTTCCCACAGAATAGCCTCTCCACACTTAAAATTCAACCCCTGGCTCAGCAAAAATCACAAATTACTCCATGACACGGCCCTTTGGGGTCTCTGATGAAGAAGACTGTAAGTCCTGTGTTTGGAATCCTTCAGACCTAGGGATCTGCTGATTGTCTTTTGCTAAACGCCCATGTCCCTCTTCACCTGAAGACCACTGAATCTCACAATGAGAAATTCAGAGAACCAGAGGAGAGAAGAGGAAGACTGAACAGTAGCTGAGATCAAACCAGGTTTCAATCATAACGGTCACATGCCAGCTCTGTGCCTTTAGGCAGGTCATTCAACCTTCCTGAACCTCAGCTTCCTCATCTATAAAATGTGGAAAATAATACGTTGTAGGGCTGTTAGGAAAATTAACCTGGTACTGGCACAAGAACAGACATATAGATCAATGGAATAGAATAGAGAACCCAGATATCCACCCAAACCACTATGCTCAATTAATATTTGACAAAGGAGGCATGAACATTCAATGGAACCAAGATAGCCTCTTCAATAAATGGTGTTGGGAAAATTGGACAGATACATGCAAAAAATTGAAACTGGACCACCAACTTACACCAAATACAAAAATAAACTCAAAATGGATACAGGACTTAAACATTAGAAGGGAAACCATAAAAATACTAGAGGAGTCCACAGGCAGCACAATCTCAGATATATGCCGAAAGAACTTCTTCACTGATACTGCTCCAAAGGCAATGGAAGCTAAAGAAAAAATAAACAAATGGGACTACATCAAAATAAAAAGCTTTTGCACAGCAAAAGAAACCATCAACAAAACAACAAGAAAGATCAATGCATGGGAGAACATATTTGCAAATGCTATCACTGATAAAGGTTTAATCTCCAAAATCTACAACCAACTTATACAACTTAATAAAAGGAAGATGAAGGATCCAATAAAAAAATGGGCAACGGACCTAAATAGAACCTTTTCAAAAGACGACAGAAGGAAAGCCAAGAGACACATGAAAACATGTTAAAAGTCATTAATCATCCGAGAGATGCAAATCAAAACGACAATGCGATACCATCTTACACCTGTCAGAATGGCAATCAACAACAAATCAACAAACGACAAGTGCTGGCGAGGATGCGGAGAAAAAGGAACCCTTGTGCACTGTTGGTGGGAATGCAGACTGGTGCAGCCACTGTGGAGATCAGTATGGAGTTTCCTCAAAAAACTAAAAATGGATCTCTCATTTGACCCTGTAATACCACTCTTAGGAATTTATCCTAAGAAATTACAAACACCAATCAGAAAGGATTTATGCACCCCTATGTTCATAGCAGCACAATTTACAATAGCCACAATTTGGAAACAGCCTAGGTGCCCGTCAGCAGATGAGTGGATCAGAAAACTGTGGTACATCTACACAATGGAATTCTATGCTGCCATTAAAAAGAAGGAATTCTTACCATTTGCAGCAACCTGGTTGGAACTGGAGAGCCTTATGCTTAGCGAAATAAGCCAGTCAATGAAGGAGAAGCATCACATGATCGCACTCATTGGGGGATAATAAAGATCATTATAAACTGATGAACAAAAGGATAGATACAGAGACAGTAAAGCTTCAAACAGACTGTGAAATTACAGCAGGAAGATTAAAGTTAGGTGAGGTAGATAAGAGATCAATCAAAGGACTTGTATCTATGCATATAATCATAACCAATGAACATAGACACTGGGGGGTTGGGGTATGCCTGGGAG
>JAAGEH010000226.1:21921446-22136996 GCA_011751065.1 Lasiurus cinereus | reverse complement strand
TGAAGCTACTAGTTAATAAATGTTAATTATTTCAATAAATATTTATTTATAGTGTGTCAGACAATGAATTAGACACTGATAAAGCAAAGAATTTATGTTAAATAAAATGTTCCCGGTAACAAAATACTAGGTAAGAAAGTTTATCAAATTGTCACATATTATTCTAGATTTATATTTATTATGCCATTATTGCATTTTCACTTTCATCATTAGATTTTATTCTTAATCTCCATTATGGCAAGGTAATTAATAACTATAAGGTACACTGTCTTTCCCAAAACACATTTACTAAAGATATATTTCTCCCTTTTACGTTACTTCAACTATAGACTAGATTTCCTTATTCTAACATACAATGGATTCCTTCTTGGGAGAAGGAAATACTCTATTTTTCTGTTTAAAATATTCTTTTTCCGTAAAAGAACTCAATCTCTTTGTTGGCCCTACCACTATATTTTCCATATAAAATATCCTTCTATTTAGTTCTTTTCTTTTTCATGTTTGTTTGCCATCTCATAACGATCAGTATGAATGACATGAAAGTCAAATACTTGATGCAGAATGGCAAGCAATTCCAAAGGGCCTGCCACTGATGTAATTACATGGTTCCATTACGTAGAATCGTACACCCTCAGGTCTGTGAAATTTTGGAATGCCATATAAAATTTTACTCTATTTTTGAAATGTTCCTTATTTACCTTCATGATTATGATGACAAATAAAATTATGTAAATATATATAATACTACAAAAAAGTTTATTTTCAAAGAACTTATACAAAGTCACAGTGATAACAAAATTAGAAAAGAAAACTCTTTAAAATATATGCATATTCACTAATATCCAAAATAAGTAGGTCTACCTGTATGTTGCCATCAAAGAATATTTGAGGAACATTAGTTACTTGGGATTTGAATGGCTGCTTATTTGAAAAATGGTTCTAAAAACAAAATCTGATGAATGTGGACAATGATGGCTATGCAATGTTTAAGTTCTGTACTGCAGAACTCAGGACCTTTAATAAGGTAACGGTGCCAGGAATCCACGAGCACATGGTGGGGTTGTTCCTATTACAGTTTTCACTGTATTTCTCAAACTTGTTTGACCAAGGCAGCTTGCCCCGCTCTGATCAGTCCATGAGACTGGTCTTCTCATGGATCACATTTTTAAAAATACTGACTAGAGACTAAGATTCCCAACAACAAACCAGGGGGTGATTTTATACAAATAAAACAATGGATTAACTGATCCTTCCCTCCCCCCTCCCCCAACTCTGCCATCATGGGTAAATGTCTGCTTTATGGATTCATATCATCTTCCTTTTTGAGATCACATTTTGCTTGTGGTTCATTTCCTGATGACAATATGTCTCAGAAAAACTTAATCATTGAGCCCTTTGCAATGTCTGTGCTCCTACAATATTATTAACCAGAAGAGCATGCTACTGCTGGTTTGGGGTTTTATTTTGTTTGACAGCAGGAAAAAGAGATAAAGATGATTCCCCTGTTCAGCGTGGTAGGTTTTTAAGCAAAGCCAGAAAAAAACAAAACAAAAAGAATAGGCTCCTTAAAGCAGGGTGTCCCAGATGATCTCAGGATTCCAAGCCCTGCACAAGGAATGTAATCTTTCTGGGGCATCCAATGTGAAACCTGACCACCGAAGCTTCAGAGCTTGTGTTTCAGGAGAACTGAAAGGGAAAAGGGCTCTGGGTCTCCAAATCCCGCAAAAGGAAAGAAGTTTCTTAGAACACTTCTTAACTATCCCTTTAACTCAAAGAAAAAGAAGTGGTTCTGATAGTAAGAATGTAAAAAGAAAGGACAGCAACGGCAAATTTGTCTTATAAGGAATGGTAATGAAACAATTCGAATCCAAGGAGCAAGACGGTAAGGGAAATAGGAGAACCCACATCTCACTAGGCATTTTTGTTTTTCATAATTTAAAAAAATGTGGGGGGAAGTAAATGTTATATAATCTGTCAATCTGAGAAAAGACCCAAATTTCAGAAAGATTACAGATAAGAATCATTTGGAGAAAGTTTCTTGGACCAGTATGGAGAAACCTGCAGCATTCTAGTGAAAGTATGATGATAAATATTATAGTCTAACACATGACACTTTTGAGTATGAAAATGGTTACTAAAATTAAATTACTAAAAGCTAATGTTATATATTTTTGAAATATTAACCAACAAATCAATTTAGTACATCGATATTATGAAAATGTTCTCAAATATAGAATTCTTCCTAAAAAGTAAAACTTTCATATATCTGTATAAAATTTTAAAAAAGAAAAGAAAAAAGAGTAGAGGAATTTTTCTTGGTACATTCATGTACTTTAGTCATGTTTTTAGCTATATCTGTTCCTAATATCCTGTCCCTGACAGTTTTCAGAAGACTGTATATTTTTTCAATGTGAACATATTATACATTTAACTAGTTCATAAAAATGCCTGTAATAGTCTTCAAAATTACACTAACCATTTTATGTTAATAAATTTGAAACAGTTGACATTTCAATTGGGTCCTTCTCTGTAGAACTTAGTATTTTTAATTCAGAAATACCTTCTCTTTTAGGCACTAAAATACCTGTGAAGTCTAGAACAAATTCTGTTAAATGGAAAGTATTCTTAACTCTAATTTTTTAATGCAAATATGTATATATTTCAATTCAAGTATTTTCATAGGAACTATTTTTTTTCTAACAGTTCATAATATTATTCTTTCACAAATACTTTTAGGAGATGGAACTCATGACTGATAGATTATCGGAGCTTGTGTGAATACAATTATGACTTATTTGTAAGTTATAACCAACTCCCAAAACATTTCTGTTCCATAGGCTTTGTAATTTAATAAATGTTCTATTTATCATGTGCCAGGCACCATCAAGAACTATATTCATACTAGTAGCCCTGCGCAGGAATCCGTGTGCCAGTAAGTCACTGCTGCCTTCCTGTAGCTCTCCGCTTCCTATTTGCTTGCTGCCTTGCCCAGTCCTGTAGTTCTCTGCAGCCCCCTTGTAGTTCCATGCCCCACCCTACTGCAGATCTGTGATCTGGTCCTAACATGGTTGGTCATTACGCCTCAGGGCGTAATGGATAATTAGCATACTCCACCCTTATTCTATAGGATCATTATCACAAAATACTTTTACTTTCAACATTTTTAAAGAAGCAAAAGCACTTACCATTGAATTTTGTATGGTTGATGATATCACTATGGCTACAATGGTAGATGTTAAATAGCCACAATTCTGTACAAGTTACCCATTACTGTTTACTTTCTTGAGGAAGAAAATTCAGTATTTAATTTTTTGTTAAACATGCATTTTCAGGTTTGTTTGTTTTTAAAGCTTTTTATGGCCAAAAGGATTTATTGCAGAACAAATACATGTTCAAAGCAAATAGTAATAGATTTATGCCAAACAATAAATAATAAAGCCAAAGCTTTCAGACCACATGCAAGCATGTTCAGTGGGGATTTTCTACATGCACCTAAACAATATCCTGCTGACCCTGCTGAATGACGTCCTGGTGTCTCAGTGGACCACCTCACAGCCTATAGACAGAGCACAGCAAAACTGGCCAATAACATCAAATAGAGAGCAAAGGCAGCAGACCCATCCTTCTCTATCACTCTAGACCAGCGGTTCTCAACCTGTGGGTCTTGACCCCTTTGGGGGTCGAACGACCCTTTCACAGGGGTCGCCTAAGATCACTGGAAAATGCAGATATGATTTACATCACAATGCATAACAGTGGCAAAATTTCATGGTTGGGGGTCACCACCACATGAGGAACTGTATGCAAGGGTCGCAGCCTTAGGAAGGTTGAGAACCACTGCTCTAGACGCTGAAAGGAGTTGACTGTCCCTAGTCCTTCTTATCTCAGCAGACTCTGTATTAGCAGTGATGCTCACATGCTGTCTTTGAAAGGGAGATGCAATTCTGGAAAGGATTTGAAAGAGAGGAAAACATCTTTTCGATTTAACCCAATAGTAACATGAAAAATCTGTTCAACTGCTCGGCAGAATCTGAAAACACAAAATGAAAGTCTATCAGATCCATCCTGGATCTTTTGGGTGCAGATGCTAATAAGAAAGCTTCACTGAAAAATGAAAAAACTGGAGCAAATGTTAAACTGGTAGGATGCTAACACAACAGGTATAAAACCCAAGTGTCTTGGGCAAACTAGATCATAGGATCAACCTATGTCTGGGGAAGACTTGGGAGAGAGAAATCAAGAATCCTAGAAGTATTCTGACCGTCTACAGATCTATTTGTCCCAACACAAACAATTTTTTAATGGGGTAAACATCAAAAACTGAGAGCTTTCTCATTAAACAATTTCCTATTTCTCTTGAAAAATGGAAGACCCAGCAACACTGTGCCCATACTCCAATGGGATAAGGTGCAGTAACTATTAGGCTGCCACCTGCCACTCACTATTGTCCATAATAATGGGAGAGAGCATAATTCTTCATGAAAGTGAAGAATATTGTATGTCTTTTAATCCCAAAACTAGTTAACTCATTCACTAACTCACAAACTGAAAGAATAAAACCTGGCTTGCTTCACACTGCCTGCCTGGCACTGAAGTAATCTGATTTTGCACCCCACTCCCTACCCACAACTCCCTTTATAGCTTGTATAATTCTTCTGTTATTTGTGTGTATTCTGCATAAAAAGGAATTGAGAATTACTGATTAGGATTCTAACCAATGGAAATTTTCTCAGCTTCCTGGTCAGAACCCATTAAAAAATAATGTGCACATGGGATCTTCCAATGTTTTTTCCCCTCCCCAGTCCCTAAATTTATACCCTAGAGCTGTGGTTATACTTAACTTCAAATGTGTATTTTATTTATTTTATTTTATTTTATTGTGTTACATGTATACATATCTCCCCATTGCCCCCCCCTCTCCCTCCCAGGCATACCCCAACCCCCCAGTGTCTATGTGTATGTTTTGAATTCCAACCCACCCGGTCATGTGTTACGTACCAATGGTTCTTCATGGTCTGGGTTGTTATGGGTCATGACTATATTGAGGTATAGTGCATAGTAGCTAAGGGCCTGCCTGTGACTTTACAGCCATACACTGCATTTTAACCATGCTTTCTTATACTTGCTTGGTGCCTCTCCAAGACTCAATTTCCTTTGTTCTAAATAGAGGTAATGATACCTTTGTCACAGCACTATATATGCAGAGGAACTCAGTAAACAGAAGCCACCTGAGTTTGTACTTCAGGTATAATCAAAGGGGAATGATGGTGAAATGTCCTCACTTAGCTAGCCCTTTTCTTACATTTAGTAAATGAACTCTTTGGGAGATTTCAACTTTTGGAAATCTGTTCCAAAAATACAAAACAGTTTCTATGATGCCTCCCAAACTGCTATATAGAACTACCAGTTTTTTAGCTTAAGAAATGTTAAATTATGGGTTACTGGTGATTATTTTATAGTTACAACGGTTTTTCAACCAGAAGCACATCAACTTTAAGTAACATGTAAGTTGTTTTCTTCTCCACAAGCAAGCCCAAATCTCACTATACTGCCTTCATCTTTATGTCATGTTTTCAAAACATGCAAAGACCACAACCAGATTAAAACCATTTTAAAGATACCTTTTTAAAGATGTACTAGTACATGAAGAATTTACCTGGAATTATATATCCAAACATGCTCTTCCCCTTAAATTCTGATGAGCTACAATGAAAAGCTTTAGTGATTGGTGATGTAGCATGGGTCATGAAATAAAACCAAACCAAATCCATCTCTATATAACTCAAAAGAACTTAGCAAATTGCATTGCTTTTTCAGAAAGATAAAAATGCATAGTGCTTCTTTTATGTGTTCTTAGCTACATATCTATTTTTGAAAAGGTTTCATGTACCTTCTAAATTTAGTTCCTACTTCCTTTTTACTGTGCAATCTAAGTTACAGTCCATCTCTGATAACATTCTGATCTTTACTCCAAGGAACATATATGGAAACTGCCTCTCAGAAAGAAGATAACCTTTCACTAACCTCTTCTGTGCTTATGGACAGTACAAGATGACCCTTTCTTCCAGTCCCCAGCTTCTATGGACACCATCTACATGTATTTTAAGTAGTATTTAAAAATCCCCTTTACTTGGTGGGAGAAAATTTCATCCTTTCTAGAGCTTCACCATATTTTATTAAACAGATCTCTTGCTAAGAAAATATAAGTTAAAGAAAGAAACTCATCTCTTTGCGGCTAAGGAAGAAGATGGAGTGGAGAGAAAATAAAAAGAAGGTGTGGATCCTCCGGGTCCCTTTCCCATCGGATCTGAACACCGATCTTGGTGGTCGTAAAAGGAGGAAAAGTAAAACTGAAGCTGGCCTCACAGTACTTGTAGTCTGTGGGCTAGTTTCTAACAAGGTAGAAAAAAAAAAAAGAAAGGAAGAAAGGGGGGTAAAGAGAATTGGTGTGTAGAATGAGGTTAAACACAATGGCTCTCATACAGAGATTTCAGAATAGTTTATCTGGGTTAATTACCATTCTATGAAATTTTCTTCACTTTTTATTCTCCATTCATTAATATCAGACTTAAGAAAGGTAAACTATATAGTGATACAAATGTGGGGGTATGAAGAGAAAATCGTAAGCAATATATTCAAAACTGTAAGCAGAAACAACCTAAGTGTGTAGCAGTAAATGTAACGGCCCAGAAGTTGTTGAAGGAAATCATTAGTCACACAGAGCAGTAGCCCCTAATTAAATTGCTAAGCAACAGAGCTGGTGAAGAAAGTAGGTATAGTAAAGCCTCAGACTCCCGGAATCCTATTCACCCTCCCCTTGAAGCCTTTCCTTATATTCTTATCTTTTTGAGGCAGTCAGTCTTCATAAACCATTTGTTGATCACAGGGCATATATTACTGGCACTGCTATTTAACTGTTCCATGTCTGTGTACAGGGCAGCAACTTACAAAATATGTCTTATATTCTAGCACAATGCTAAAGCTACTTAATAAGTACTTCTGCAACAGAACAAAACTCTACTTTCTAATATATTTCTCCAGAGATGTGATCTAACAAGACGGTGGATAAGAAGGAATAATGACCAGCATCAGACAGAAGCAGCAAGTCTAGGAAGTTGGAAGGCTTGGCTGGGCGTCTGGTATGATTTTGGACTAGTCTCCTAGCCTTTATTGGTTAAGTGTTGACCTCTGTGACTGAGTCATTGTTTTAGAGAATGGCTGTGATGCCTTGCTCTAATAATTACACACTCAAACATAAGTTGGGGTGAAATTAAAGTATTTAACCAGAGGTATGCATGGGCACTGGCCAAATAGCATAGAGCAGGTTCTGAACTTTCCTTGCCATGCTTCACATCAACCTTTTAGCTGCTGGGCCACATAGAAGCCAGGGGTGTCCCAGAGTAGAAGCAGGGCTGCTGAGGTCACTCAAGGAACTTGAGGCAGTGGTTTTAAAATATTGTAATTTAAAATTTTTAGCACTGGTACAGTATTAAAAATGGGTAAGAACTGAATAGCAACTCAGCCAATATGTAATATCTTTGAATCATAAATATGTTAATTTTATTCAAACGTTATTATTCTCATCTGATGGCACAGAATTGCTTACAGAGCTGGCAATAAAATGAAAATTGAAATTCCTACCACATTATTGATAATGTATCTTTTTTATTTCGCTTCTCCCCATAATTCAACATTTTTTAACTCCTTGGCTTCTCCACAATAGCATTAGATTGCAATGAGAAGCCCATACCATAATACTAAGTTCCCTGCTTTGCTCAATAACTAAAACATCAAATTCAAGAACAGACCTAACTCCTAACTTGGTTCTGTTGATGAAGAAAAGTGTTTTTGTTCACAATAAAATTCCCTGTGACTTGCTACAGCAATCATGGTCCTGTCCAGGAGCCTGTGGTCCCTCTGAACACAGCTGCATCTCAGGCAGGCCAGCAACTTAAGAGCCCAAGAGGATGATGCAGCAAACAGTGGGGAGGGCCGATGTAACCCTCTACTAAGTAGTAAGGAGTATTAGTGGTACCGGATGTCATGTCCATACTTGGATAAACATTAGAATCACCTGGGGAACTTTAAAAAGCTCTCTTGTCTAGGTCCCAACCTTGAAGATATTGATTTAATTGGTCTGGGAAGTGGTCCAGGTTGCCCAGGCTCCCTTGGTGGTCTCATGTGCAGTCAGAGTCGAGAGCAATGGTGGACACTTGTGGTCTCCAGGGTAGGGGACACATATCCCACCCACGGGGCGCAAGACAAACTACTAAAACCTCTGTTTAACCTGAAAAGGAGAAAGATAATATGTTTTAACTGTATTTAATGGATGGGAAAACAACAGCACCCTCATGCATCCGACAGCCCTGGTGATGTCCAGGAGTCCTGAGGGAAAGGCAGGACTTTTCCTTTCTCCGTTCCTCTCAGTGTGTGGCTACATCGCTCCATTATGTGTCCCCAGTTGGTAATTCTCAGCTGCTCTTATCGGAAAGAGTAGATTCCTGACAATAGTGTAGAATGAGAAGGGGAGTCGTCAGGGAAACACTGTCAGCCATGAGAGGTTTCCTAATGATGTGATGGCAAACCACTTACAAGAACTGTATGTTTTTCTTTTTCAAAATGACAAGTGTTTCAACTATGCTGACCTTTTTTATTTTTTGTCATGACAAGGGGGTGGAGATATTTTTAAAAACATAAACACATTTAATCGATCTTGTCGAAGCCAAAGAGAGAAATCGCTAGGGAACTTGTATTGTGAAAAGAGCATTTTGAAAATGGATATTTGGAAACATTGCTATTGTAATGTGGTTTTGCTGTCAAAACCAATGTAAGGTGTGACACTAAGAAAAAGAAAGCTATCCCACGTATAAACTTTAAAAATGTGTGGGGGAATCTTTTCAAGAAAGAGTTGCAGTGGGTTTTTAACCCATTCGTTAAAGATGAATAATGTAACACATTTCAATTAGTTTGAAAGAAGAGCTGGTGGGGCTATTAGTGAAGATGGAAATTTACTAGCAAAATTTCAGTTAAAAACCTTTGCATAACTGATGAATGGGAGTGGAAATAAGCACTGTGATTTAGTAGGCACAGCCAATCGGACAGTTCCTTCCATTTAAAACTATATATCTTGTGTGATACCCTTTAATTTATGAGGCAATAAAAATATGTACTAAATCAAACTGAACTTAGAACCAGACCACTGAATCACTGCCACAAAGAATTAATCAAATTAGAAACAACAACATTAAAATGTTTTACATTACAAAGGACTTAAAATTTTGTTAAGCATAATTTCAAGAAAAGCCTAAATAATTTTTATCGATGGGGTACATGATCAACCACGTTTGGCCCACACTCTATGTGTTCAAGTCAGTCATCCCAAAATCTGAGATCTGAAATGAGAGAAGACGTTTGCACTGGAGACAGTAGACACTGGTTACCTGTTGGGTTGGTAATATACCAGAGGGAGGCAAGAGAAAAATTAGGAATTCTGTCCTATAGAGTGAGCCATGAAGAAACTTCTGGAACTCTGCTAGAGAATGATTTAGGAATCAAGCATAACTGGGAAAGCAGACAAGTATACATTTCACCAGTTCCACGAGCCTGGGGAAAAACTGTGCCTCTTATTTTCATTGTCCCAGTGTTTCATACTATGGTTTTGTATGGAGGGTGCTTAATAGATGCTGTTAACAACAGCCAATTATTTTTTGGTGAAAAACTATACAATCTCAGTAGTGTGACAATAGGATCCACTCCCACCAATATAACATCAAATCACCATTCTTATAACTGACAATAAGTTGTGCTGATATAATATCTACAACGGTCAACCACTGGGAAGTGGAAAAATTATTAATTAGTATCATTGCATAATAAAAAGCCTCTGTTAAATATAGTACAGTGGAAAACTACGCGACAGTGTTCTGAGCCCCAGAAGACACCCACTCTCAATCTGTTAGAATTATCTGTTTCACACTCCATGTATTAATATTTGGCTTAGTTGCTGGAATCACTAAATATCCTGATCTTAATATTACTGTGCATATAAAAATGCCCCTGTGATATAATGGAAACTGTTACATAGAGATTACATCTCAGATCACGGAAACACAGTTTCCGCTTTTGTGAAATATTATCCTGAAAAGCAAATCTTTAAGGAAATGGAGAAACTACAGGCAATAAGTATTCATGAACATTTTTATGTATTCATACGACTCCCCTTCGGTTCCCTGACAGTGCCAGGGTCTCCTGTGGCCTAAACTAGTTGTATGCAATGGCCCTCCTCAGCCTGCCTCTCAGAATGCATTAACCAGCAGGAGAACTCCCCACAGGCCCCAGATCACGTGCTTCTCTCACCTGAGGTGCTCTGCTCTGCATAACTGAGGATATAGCACATGTAGGTCAAAGACATCCTTTGAAGAGATTTAAACCCATCCGATACCCCAGGTAGCATTTAGAGCACCTTTGTCCCCTCTCTTTTGCTGCTTTCCTATTTTTCAATCTGGGGAACAGCTTTCTCCTGCTTCTTAATGTTCTCTGTGCAGTCTCCATCCCATGCAACTGTGCTGCTCATGTTATTGGAAGTGTCTTTTCTCCCCGCTTGCTAATTCATAATGGAGAAGATGGAAAAGAGACACAGTATATCCACAATAGGTTCCACCTACCAGAACACTGCTTTTTCCTCAAACCCAGAGTCCAGTAACAAAGCTCTTGCTGCAATTTATTCACAACATTATTTGGGTTGAAAGCTACGATACAGATTGGAGATCCAGATCTGCAGAACTGTATGTATATCCTACACTGTGGCACAGTACCAGGGGGTGGAAAGAAATGGATATGGTGCAACAGGAAGAGATCTGGCAGGAGATGCCTGGAGGCCCAGTATATGGTACCATAATGTTACCTGGGTAGGTGAATAACCACAGCACCCATATTATTAATATTACAATTTAGAAAAGCACCTACGAAACCCCCAAAACATGATCTTGGGAGTACCCAAGTGTATGATAACAGGTATGACCTGTCCCCCTTTTAATTCAGGTTAAAAGAATGCTATTTCCCATTCTTTCACTACTTTACCTTTAACATTATTCCTCCCATCATTTACAGGGTATGTGCGAAATGTTCTATTTAATATCTAAGCACCTATTTGGTGCACAGAACTCTGATGGACACTTTAAAAGATGTGAAAATGCCAGTGGTTAGTGAGATAATTATGAAGACAAATAATAAAAGGAAGGCACCTGGATAGAATGCAGACAAAGCAGAGTGCAATTCAGAGGTATCCCCCAAAATGTGCCTGAGGAAATATGCAGATCTTTCTAGGAGCTCCTCAGATGTCCTTCCTCACACTTAAATCTGTGATGCACCAGAGGAGGAAATGAAGTGTGAGCACAGCTGCCTGTGACAAGCACTATACAAGGCCCTAAACCAAGGGGGCAGTGGGAACAAAGCCCACTGTGAGCTGCTGGCCAGGCACAGGGTGTCCACACACAGGCATGCCTTTTGCATTTTACACGAAGGTGCTCAGATAAGAGCAGGCCTGCAGGAAAGGTGCCAACTGTACCAACTCATAGATATCACTCTCCTTTGCCTCCAAGTAGCATTTATGGCACGAGTTACACAATTTAACAGCTAATTATATACTGCATGTGCTGTTCCTGCTTTATTTTGTATTTTTAAATATAATCTCCCTAACTAGACTTTTCCTGAGGGGCAGTAGCATATCTCAATTCCCTATGACTCTCTTAGTTGGTCCTGAATTTCTCTGTTTCAGGTACCTGTCTGGATCAGAGGTAAACAACGAGTGGGTTGGTATCCAGTTACTTTAGGTTAATGACGGGCAATTCCAGGGGTGTGGCAAAAACTCCTCATTGCTCCCTAGGGTCATCTGGTTCATACCTCTGCACTTGGCTCTGTGGTGACATGAAACCATCCTTGAAAAGATAGGCGTATATCCTTATTTATTAGCTTATTTTACTTAATTCCTCAGATGCTCAGGGTTTCTTTTTAAATATATATTTTTATTGATCTCAGAGAGAATGGGAAAGGGAGAGAGAGATGGAAACATCAATGATGAGGAAGAATAATCTATTGGCTGTCTCCTGCACACCCAACACGGGGGATCAAGCCTGCAACCCAGGCATAAGCCCTTGATTGGAACTGAACTTGGGACCCTTCAGTCCCCAGGCTGATGCTCTATCCACTGACCCAAACCAGCTAGGGCAGATGCTCAGTTTTATTAACTTATTTTACTTAATTACTCAGATGCCCAGGTGTGTTTTTTTTTTTTGGTTATTGTTTTTTAAGAAAAACAGGGAATTGAGAAGCTTTTCTGAGGATACATCTCATATGATATCACAGTGGTTTTGGAGATCAAGAAAGCCATAAGCTCCATAGCTCCATGTCCTCTTTAAGTAGTGAGTCTGTTCACATGTTCACCTTTAAAAAATATATATATATATATATACATATATATTATTGATGTTTTACAGAGGGGAGGGAGAGGGAGAGAGTTAGAAACATTGATGAGAGAGAAACATCGATCAGCTGCCTCCAGTATGCCCCCCGCTGGGGATGTGCCCACAACCCAGGTACATGCCCTTGACCAGAATCGAACCTGCGACCTTTCAGTCCGCAGGCTAACACCCTATCCACTGAGCCAAACTGGTTTCGACACGTTCACCTATTTTTAATCCTGCATTCTATTACTAAGCAGGCAATTTGCTCAATAAGGCAGATTGGAAATGTTTTATGTAGCTCAAACAATTGCCACTCTTTCTTTTGTAGAAAAGTCTCTACATAAGGAGAAGCTGATCCAATAGTTAAAGTATGAAAGACTTGGCTGCTGTAGAAAAACATTTTCTTCCAACATCTAGGCAAAGAGAGTTTCCAAAATTCCTACAGTCTGATAAAATTAAAACCACATGGAAAATGGTGTTGAGGATTTTTTGTATTGTTTTTTTTTAAAAAAAACCATAGAAAAACATTTTAAAATATGTAATAATGTATTCAGAACTTAGGTACCAATAAACACTATCATTTTGAAATTGTTTGTCAAATTTCTCTCGGTGTTAAAAGAAAAAATAAGTAATAATAGATGCACATAATCTCTTAGTGTCTCACTACAACTATGCATTTGTACCTGCTGAGCAAGTAAGGACAGTTTGAGATTTCTGTCTTAGCCTTTAGATGCAGAGCAGGTGAGCGGTGATGGACGGAACTCAGTATTTCCCACTTCCTTATTTTGCTCCCCTGTAATTTACAACCATTTACGGGAAACACTGGCTACTGAGAGATTATTTATAGCATACATTATGAACTGTTAAATAAACGTGGTATATTGCTTTTTGGCTCGTTTGTTTAAGGTTAGTGATTTTCAGCAGATCTGATTTTACGCCTTTAGGCTAAGTTGAGAGTCCATGGCTTTTGGCAAATAATTTTTAAATATACCATGATACCACCTTTCCTTTTTTTTTTTTTACAGAACACTGTGGAGATCTAATGTCATCATTAGCCAAATTTAATGCACGATATTCTGCAACTCTGATTGGTTTTAGAAAGAATTACAAACCTTACTCTGGGAATAAAGCATGGCCCAATTTTGTTTAAAATGACCTGAGGCATCTGATTCCTGGCATACTTGCTGGCAGGATGGAGAGCTGCCTTGAAGGCCTCACAGGTACTGGTAAAGTAGTGACTGACATCTGGTAGTGAGAACAGTCTTTGAAATGAACAAAAACCCACCTCTAATCTGCTTTTTCTTTACCCTGACTGGGAAGATTGGAATAGGGAAGATCTACTTTTGGGGCCTTGATCTGACTGAGTTTTAAGAGCATTACAAAGGCAAGTTCTGTCATGATACTGGTTCTCCGCTTCAGGTTAGCAAAATAACACAATACTACTGGGTGATGGAGTTCTTTTTACAGTTGTCAAACTCCATCAAAAAAAGAAAAAAAGCAATATGTTTACACACTCTTCATACTATAAGTGATTAGTGAGGAGAGGAAACTAATACTTAGAAACCTATACCTGGGCCAGGAATACAATTTTCACAGTACCCTTTGACAGTTCTTCGAATAATAAAAACAAAACTACAATCTGTTTAAATTCTGTCAACTTAGAAAAGAACAGGCAATAAATCCTGTATCTATTAAGCCTACAACTAAAATTAAATTGTGCAATTTATATTTACAGAACCATTGTATTATTATTCATTGTGACTATTACTATTCATCTTTATGCTGTAATAGTTTCTGATTTCCTATCTTCCATAGCAATGAGAAAATAGATTGAGACCTCAATTCAATGTACCATTTTAAACACTCTAATGATTTCAAAATTCTGATGTTCTTTTATAACCTTCCACTTTTAGTTGGAGGAGGAACTAATTTCCTTTGTGAAGAAATGTTTACCTAAAATTCAGTAACTTTTTCTCAGTGTCTCCCAATTTTTTTCTACTGCTTCTTAGTTCAAGTAAAATTAAGTTAAATAATTATAAAGAATATTTATATAGAAAGACATGTTAATCAGTCGTTTTCTCTATGCATTTGGTATTCAGCAAATGCTGACAACAGCTGTTTCTCAGGGTTAGGATTCTGAGTGACTAATGTGGTCTCTCCATAATGACTGGCTTAAAAGAGTGTTTTTGTGTTGTTGTTTTCAATAAAGGAATAAAACCATTATCTTAAAAATGCATCAGAATTACTTCTAAATATTATCACTTGACATGAAAAAAATGCTAACAATACAATATTAGAACTAAAAGGTAGATTGTAACATAGTAAAACACCATTTTTATTTTAAAAATCCACATGCATAAAATTCCCAAAAGAAATAGAGCAGAATATTAAGGGCAAATATACCCAGTGGGATACTGAGTTATTTTAATTTTTAAATTGATCTTTACCAGCATTTTCTAATTTGCCTACAAAGAACACAATCACTCATGAATTTTATATAAATAAATGTTTATATTCAAAATAGAACCCTCATAATTTTTATTGGGGTGTAGCTAAAATTTTTAATGGAAATTCTGAAGAGAAGATTATTTCTAGACAGAACTTGTGACCCTAAAGAGCAATACAACACTTTAGTTTCTGAGAGCTGACTCTGAGGTGTGGGCTAAACTTAATTGGCGTTCTCTCAATGATGGGTCCATACTGGCTGGGTTGGAGACTGCCTTTCTCCTTCCTTTGTTGCTCTAGAACTTTCTTTGTCTCACTCCCACCCTAAAAGTTCTGAACAGAACTGTTGTCGCAGGTTAACTAATCGAAAGTCTTTCCAGACCACGTGTTAACACAATCTAAGAGTCAGACTTGATTGACCAAGACCATAAGGACTCATCAAGAGCCTTAATTTTTACAGTAAAATGAGATGGTCAATCAAACATTGCTTTATTTCAGACAATCTTCTATTCATTTATTTGTGATTAAGATAACTAAAGGAAGATTTACAAAATGGTTCTGAATGGACTGAAACCTGCTCCCCATAAATCATGCACCCTTCAACAGTATCCAGAAGCGATGAATTTACAAGCTACCCCAAATCCTGGCTGAGCATGTCAGAAAAAGAAGGGCCATAGCAGACATTTGTCACAGCAATATCTTTACTGATACAGCTACTATGGCAATGGAAACTAAGGAGAAAGAAAAAAAAAATGGGACTACATCAAAATAAAAAGCTTCTGTAGAGTGAAAGAAACCATTAACAAAACAACAAGAAAGCCCACTGCATGGGAGAACATATTTGCCAATGTTATCTTCGATAAGGATTTAATCTCCAAAATTTACAGGGAACTTATACAATTTAACAAAGAGAAGATAAACAATCCAATCAAAAAAATGGGCAAAGGACCTAAATAGATACTTTTCAAAAGAAAACATAAAGAAGGCCAAGAGACATGAAAACATGCTCAAAGTCACTCATTTTAGAGATGCAAATAAAAACAACAATAAGGTACCATCTCACACCTGTCAGAATGACTATCATCAACAAACAAGGATGCAGAGAAAAAGGGACCCTCGTGCACTACCGGTGAGAATGCAGACTGGTGAAGCCACTGTGGAAAGCAATATAGCATTTCCTCAAAATATTAAAAATGGAACTGCCATTTGACCCAGTAATCCCACTTCTAGGAATATATCCCAAGAAAACAGAAACACCCATCAGAAAGGACATATACACCCTATGTTCATAGAAGCACAATTTACCATAGCTACGATTTGGAAACAGCCTAAGTGTCCATCAGCAGATGAGTGGATTAAAAAACTGTGGTACATATACACAATGGAATACTGCACTGCTGTAAAAAAAAAAAAAAAGGAATTCTTACCATTTTCAACAGCATGGATGAACTGGAGAGCATTATGCTAAGCGAAATAAGCCAGTCAAAGAAAGATCAGTATCACATGATCTTACCCATGTGTGGAATATAATGAACAACATAAACTGCTGAACAAAAACAGATCCAGAAACATAGAAGCATGGAACAGACTGTCCAAACTATGAGGGAAGGTGGGGTTGAGGGAGTAAGAGATCAACCAAAGGACTTGTATGCATGCATATGAGCATAACCAATGGACACAGATGGTGGGGTGGGGTGAGGGCATGTGCTGGGGGTGGAGACGGCCAGGGAGAGGTCAATGGGAGAAAAAAGGAGACTTATGTAAATCTTTAAACAATAAAGAATTTAAATTAAATGTAAATATATAAATATACATATATACATATATACCTATACAAGAAAAAGAAGGGCCATAATTTGACACTTCCAAATCGCAGCTTTCATACATAGACTCTACTCTCCTTAGGGTCTCCTCACTTGATTTTATTTTATATACAGGTTTCCACAAAAAGAGCACATCTCACTTTCTAGTATATGCAGCCGTGAAGTTACTGAAACCATCTTGGGGTTGCCAGGGAAAGCAAGGCACTCATGAGCTGCGGCCTGGCCCAAAATGTCACTTGTGCTACAACCTGAATGAGGTTCTGTGAATGACAAGAACCAGGAGGGCAAGGAGGTGCAGTTTCAATATTGAGGGTTGGCTCTACTTTACTTGGAGGAAACATCTGATTAGATTTGGAGGTGGCAACATTTTTTTAACTTAAAAATAACTACCTTACTCTGTTACAAACTTGAATGTTAGTCTCACCTTACTGATAAGGCTAAGAAAGCTGAAAAAATTCATAAGAACTATGTATTTAATCAGAACATTAACCGAAAGATGCATTCCCCAATATTTTAGCTATACCCAGTTTATGACAGAAAGCTTTGTTTTTTAACACTGCTGAGGTTTCTGAGAGGGCCAGGTTCAACTTTTGACTGTTTTATTTTCTTTGCCAGCAACTGGAGAGAATAGCCTTCCCAGATGACTTGTGATTCATCTTTAATTCATTTTTCCTGTCTGGGAACCTGGACATTTTTCTCTGCAAATGCTCAAGAAGCACATGTTTCATTTTTTAAAAGAAAATGTTACATTTCTTCCTCTACCCTTTTGGATGCTTACTTCACTCAGTAAATGGTTGATTGAATAATGGTTGTTTTAAAAAATACGTGGTCTGGTGATATGAAAGAATTCATGTATTTCTAAATCGAACATTTCCTCCTCTTTAAAAAACATGAATGGATTAGCATGTAGTTAGGTGCAAGCTATTACCTCTGTTCTCATTCTTCGGTGGGGTGTTTGGTGCAGATGTGTGCATTTCATTATGTTTTATAACTTATACATTACGTAAGCTTTATATGTCTGAATCAAAATTATAGAAGAAAACAGTAAATGGGTGAATGATCAGCATTCATTATTAATGTCAGAGTCTAGGTCATGTCAATGTGCCAGTCTTGGGGAGGAGTGGGAGCGAAATAATTGGCTCATAAGCCTTGAGTTGGCAAGAGCAATTCCTTTCTCTTTGAGCCTAAAGTCACAATTCATACTCTTCCTTTCCCTTCAGGGACAGCAGTGGAGAGAGGGGGGCAGATGTGGCAGGAGGAAAGAGCAGGTCAGGCACGGCCACTTCCCAGCATGTGAAGGCGTATGGACTGTCTTCTGGTCAAAGATATCAGTGGAAGTCTATCTACCACTGCCCCTGCAGTGGCTGCTGATCCCATCCTGTTACTTGTGCACCCCCTCGTGCATTCAGGCTTTCAAAAACTCAGCCTGACTGAAAAGGATTGAAGCACAGACACACACACATACTAGTACACACAAAGAATTTGCGAAAATATTTTCTGACCCCCCCCATGGGAGTTTATGATGACCTATAAAAGGAAAAAATTTCTCTATACATAACACATATATTAGTGAACATTTCTTAACTGCTCTATGGTGATAGAGTGGTATTAAAAATAAATGTTGGAAGCATTTAAATAAAAAAAATGCTGCACCTCACAGTAAAGTCAAATTTTGCATTGATATTTTCTGCAAGGGCAAATAGGAGAGAAAAAAGCCCAAAGCTTTCAGCATATATTTAAAACAGCATGGCCACAGAGACCTGATTGGCAATGGGACAATGACCATTCTGCAATTTTCACAATAAATTGGGCAAAATCACTACAATTTGGTACAAATGTTCCTTTGAGGTATATTTCTCAGAGCTAGCATTATGTTTTATTCCAATGTTCCTTTTCCCTCCTTGCCTCTAAGTTGCATTCTAGAATTTTTATTTAAAAGGAATCTATAATAATCATTATTTATTTGTTTTAGATTTATCAATGGTTGAATCAATTATTAATAATATATTCATAAATAAAATTTAGTAAAACAAACCATATGTAAATTATGGCAATGTTTTAAAAAGACAGTTTGGCATTGGTAAAAATCCTCTGAGATCAACAAGAATAACTCTGACAAGGTACCATCCTTAATCTTGGATTTTACTTAAAAAAAAAAAAAAAAGGAGAAGCTGAGTCAGAGGTAACTGCTTAGCAGGAATGCACAGTGGCTTCTTGGTGAGGTAAAAAATTCTATCCTGGGTGGTAAAGTTGGGAATGCCTACTGTTGCCCATAGCCATGGCTTTAGTTCATTTATTTAGAAAGCTCTGCATAATATATGCAAAATCATTAAAAATGAGATTAGCCTTTTATCTGCAGGTGGATAGCTTAGAAATCACTTAAGAACTATCTGACTTGGGAGTTTCATTTTCAATAAATTAAATCCCTCCCCCGGGGTACTTCTATGACACAAGAAATGATATTAAGTTTAATTCCTTGATTGGTTCCTCCCCCCTCCCGTCCCCCCCCCGCCCCCCCGCCTCTTGACAGATGTCATCACATTTAACCAGGAAGCTGCAACCCACCCCAGCCCTTCCCTGGCTGCCTGCAGACTTCAACTGTTCTCAGGGAGGGATGGCAGCATCTCCTAACATGAACTGGATGGGAGCTGCAACACAGACTCCAATGCTGACCGTGGTGAGGAGAGCTGGATTAACACCACCCAATGGATTCCCTCCACATGGCCTGATCAATCCTGACAGGACTATGTGTGCAGAAGGGCACAGACTCAGCAAACAGCATTCCTCAGCTAACAAAATGGATCCAGTTTTCGTCAAAACCAGTTTAGACATGCTATTGGGTGGAATGTAGGAAGAAACCTGCTTAATATTTGGCGATGGAAAACAACCTTGTTTTGGAGAAAAGAGATTTTCCTTAATTCTGCTTTCTGTTTTGGAGATTTTTTTGGAGACTGAGAGACAGAAAAGTTGAAAGATGCATGTCATCATGCTTTTAGCATGCTTTTCAAGGCCAGGGATGCTGAGATACTGAGACAGTCGCCTGGTACCCATATGCTGCTGACTCCGGACCCTTAGGATTCTCTCAGTGTTGGCAGGACAGCCCCTCTGCTGCCCTGGAGACCTTCAGGTGTACAGCCCAAGCAGACTGAGCTGGCTTTGGGATGCCTGGGATATTCTGAATATATATATATCTTTTGCAAGGCTCATAAAATTCTCTATGTCACCTCAATGCAATGATATCCATCACACGGATCATAATTTCTATTACAGCAGTGCCTGAGGTATGAAAGGTAATACCAACTTCAGGTTACCATTACAGAAGATTATGGAGTACAGATGGACCCCATAAGCCTTTCCCTGGCAAAAACAATGAAAAGAACCACCAATTCCACACCTGGGCAAGAGGACAAGACCAAGCCAAACTGGAAGAGGCAGTAAAATAATTCCTTATCCTCTTCCTTAACCACACCACCCACTAAAATAAAGTATAGGGGGGGAAAGGATCCATTCAACAGATTGAATGGATATTTATATTATTCTTTATATTACTTCTCCCAAGGACACCTCAAGTGTTCTAACCAGAGATAAAAGCATAAGAATAAAATAAACCATCAGAATAAATTCTCAGGGGAAAATTTCAGGCTTCAACCAGGTGCTGATTATAAAATAAATCCCTAATATTTAGAAAATCATAAGTTGTTAGAAGAAATAAAAATGGAAGATGAGAATTTGAATCTCAATATACCACAGGCTCTCCAAAACCCTTGGGCAAGTCATTTAATATCTACGAATCTGGCTATTTTTAATCTATAAAATAAAATTAGGAACCTTTTAAAAAACTATTTTTACCTAGCTCATCATGGAAGTGAGATGTGGGGATTAAGTGAGATGCTATATTGCAAAGTGTGCTTTAACATTAAAATTATTTTTTTAGCATTTTAAGACTGTGATTGGTAGGGAATATAACTCAAAGAACTTACAATTTAAAAACAATCCACTTTTGCATTCATTATTGGCTCCAGTTCTTATCAGAAAAACTAAAATGCATTCCACTTTTCCCTGGTTATGTCTACTGTATGCTTCTTTTAATAAGCCAGTGCCAAGTGTCAGAAGCAATTGCTAAACCTAAGTTGGAACTGGGCCTTCCTTTTTTTAAACAAAATTCTCTGATGGTAAATGCCTTTAGTGTATTATTTCATTATAAACTTACGGCAGAATCATGAGAATCCCTTGCAATCCAACTGGCATATATATATATAGGTTAGATTGGCAAATGTAGGAAGCATTGGAAAATCTATCAAGTTCCTTTGTGGACATTATTTTAAAAAGCAGTTTCATCTGAGCAGGGTTATGTTCTCACAGGAACCCCCAAAGTTACTTAAGGAAAATAATTTCAAGTTCTCCACATAATTGCAAGGCTTGTGTCCTCCTCTGTATAAGTAAGTCCTTCCCCTACGGACTCTCAACCATCTATTTCTCTACAAAGATGACTTCCTCTTCCAGAAACACCAAGAGAAGTAAAAATGCTTCCTACAAACTTCTACAAGTTGTACATAATCTAGAATGTGTGAAAAATGAAAAGTCACCCCACAGGAAGAAAGAGCAGTATCTTGGAAGGCCTAGCACTGGGAAACCCAAGAGCAGAAGTCTCTGGACTGGTGTAGGCATGAAGGTCCTAAAACAATGTCATTGTTGAGGAAAGAAAGACCTGCTTGCCTGGCGTGGGAGCCACATTACAGCATATCAGAAAGAAACGTGGCTCAGTGACACTCTGGATGGGTGAAGGCAGGAAAGGGGTGGATAATCTATCTGAGGATTCCCCTGGTGTATATTATTCCTGAGGAAATGAGACCCCTATTACAATGCACTCAAAGACCGAGGGAGGGTCACAAACCAGCTGTCTGGCAAAATGCAGCTTAAAAATGTGTTTGGCCACATTCTGTTAATGTATAAAATATTATTCAAAAACACTGAAATAGCTTCCAATATTAAAAATGGGGAAATTTCATAGGAAAATCATAATTTCTGCCTTCTTTTGAAAAATCAGGAGGTATGTGGCAAGTCAGGACCTGTAATTCCACAAGGCAAGAACTACGTGAAGCCGAGGAACAGCTGCCCCTTCCGAGGAGACTTGGGCGATCTGGGCAGGCCAAAAAGACCTCTTCAAAGTGGGAGGCAGGCAGAGAACCAGTTAGCAGTTTAAGTCATCTAGAGAGCAGAGAGATTATTGTATTATTTATCATACGTTCTCCTTTATATGAGAAAATGCAACAGAGCCCCCTTTTAACCTAAATATTGTGAACAAGGCTCTCTCCTTGATTAATCCTCCTGTGGACAGCAGCATCCTTAAAATTTACTTAATAGAATAGCATTTCCATAATGCTGCAGAGTTAGCAAAGCACTTTCGCACACATTTTCTTTTATGTACCCCGCAGCCACAATTTTGCTTACTATGCTAAGCAAATAGTATTATTGCATGCTGTAGATGCTGAAATGGAGGCTCGGAAATTTGGATGGAATTTGGACCAGTCCTTTTGCCACTACAACCCCAGCATCACTCCTTGGCAATGACCTAGCCTGCACTGCAAGGCACACTGGACCACTTCAACCTGCCTAGAACCATGGTTGCTTCGATAACCAACAATGCCAGCTAGTGATTTAGGAGACTTTTCCTCTTAATAGGATAATCTTTCCCTCAGCAGCTCCATCCCCTCAAACTCACACTGCCAGGAGTTTGCTCAGCCTGCAAGGCAGTGGTCAGTTATGACTAGAACCATCCCTTATTTGTTCACAAAAGTCCTGCAAATATTTTGGCAAATAAATTCAGAAAGCCGGAAACACTAATTATTAGGCAGAGACAAACCCACAGTATTAACATAAACAACAAAGTGCCTTTTCAGCGCTGCTATTCAACGTGCCTTCCTGTTGCCAGTGCCACAAAAAACACTCAGGAGTGGCCTGGAGGAGATGGAAGAGGAAATGACTCCTTTGAAGACCACGTCCTGTGGGCAGACTGTGGCCTTACCATTTGCTACAGCAGATATCAGAGAGGAAGGGTGGGCAATGTAATTGGCAGGGAGAAAACTGGTTTAAAAAGTGGAGTTCCTAAAGAACACCATTTAGGTGTGGCGCTTACAATTCTGTAATGGATGAACTCTTTTGTTTTCAGGTTGGCAATGAAGTGAGCAGGGAGATAAAGGCTTTGCTCAATTGGTAGCAAAGCGTGTGAACTAGTCTTTTGTCAAGACATGCCCGTAAGATTCTCCACACGTGGTTGTGTGTTCTGTGCCTCACACAGAAGTGAGTGCAGTGGGGTCAACCTGGGGCCTGAAACCCTGCTGGCACTTCTGCTTGCCAAGCTGTGTGCCTTGTCGGCCAGGAAAAGATACCTCTTTGTGTTTGGATGCCCTTGTTCATTTTGTTCATTTGCACAAAGGCACGCGATGTGCTGGCAGCACCCCTGGGCCTTGGTGAAGGTCTGTCCATTTCACTGTCTGGCCCTTTGAATCTGTCATTATACGTGTCAGGCAACGTAGTCAGCTGGATCACCTGGGTTTGAGTAGTAGCCACATGGAGTCTCTGGCGAGTCAGGTAAGTGATTTCCTGCTTTACTTTCTCCAGCGGAAGCAATGAGAACAGCCCCACCAGCCTCTGCTGCTTAGGGTCACTGTGAAGCCACTGCCAAGAGTTTAATCACCTCACTTTCTTCAACAAGTCTAGAAACGTCTTTCTCAGCGCCTTCCTGTAGGGTAACATCACTCTCTTCCTCCTTATTTAAGTTCAAAGTCAATAAAAGAATGAAGATGGCAAATTCAATGAAGCGCTAAGTGGCAAAGGGCCACAGACCCACTGTACTAGGGCAACTTCCATTTTTCAAGCAAATCACACACTTCCATGTGTCTGACTTCCAACTACTCTCACAGGTCCATGAGTCATTGCACTAGAACACTCCTAACAAGCACCTCTATTGTTGGCATCTCTGAAGCAGCAAATGAAAACTCAAACCCCAGATTGGCTTGTTTCCCCCGACAGACTGCTGGGACACAGATTCCTGGCCAACTGCAGGAGAGCTGGCAGACCTACACCTCTTTCAGAGTCAGCTTGGCCAGGGCAATGGAGGAACAATTGGTCTCACTGTCATTGGAGATGACAATTAATTAGTGTGCTGGGAGCACAGAGCAGTCTATCCAGAGAGCCCTTCTGAGGGCTGTGGCCCTGGCCTCTTGTCAGAGCCAATGTCTGCATTACATGATGCACTGGGGATGGCTTCTGGCCTCCCCTAAGGCAGTCCATCTATGAGGGCAGGAGGGTTGGAAACCTTCCAAGAACTTCATTGTTGGGAGGAAGGGGAAGGGAAGAACATCAGTAACATTAAAAATCCAACTCAAAACCCAAGACAAATATTCAGCAGCAAAAGGCAATGGTATGTTCGAGAACACTATGCTAGATCTAATAATAAAGGGTGAAAGGACTAATGTCTCATTGAGAAGTGCCTCCAAGCGTGGTGTGCAGAAGGATGTGTGGTGACAGGAACCAGCCCCATTGAGGAAAATTCGAGTGCGGTGACAACATCCTCAGCAGGCTTTATAGGCCCTCGTACCAAGTGCATTGCTCAACACACTGTGAATGAGAATGCATGAGTCACAGGATAGCACCCCCACTCCACTTGAGCCAACAGCAAAGGGCAGTGCTTATTTAACTGTAGAAGAGGATGACTGATGACTCCCAAGGGCTCTCCGGAAAGGAACATAACATCTCATCGTAGGGATGGGTGAATTAAAACATGACTCTCAAAACAAGCATCTGAAAACTATTTAAAAAACAGAACTGACAAGGGAAGTCACTGTTGCCACAGTCGCATCCACCACCATCTAAAGATGAGGGATCCCTCTGCCTCACCGCACCTTCAAAGGAGAGTAGATGGCCAACTTATCTGAGAGCAGCATCTGACCAAGAGCCAGGTGATAAAAGAAAGATACAAGGATAAGAAGCAGTTTCCTGTCTTGGGTAAAATCAAATCTCTTCCACCTGATCATGGCAACATGCGTGAACTCATCAGGATAATTAGAAGGTGCTTACAGCTCAACACTGTTCAAGCCTTCTTCCTGTTAGTGAGTGGGCACAGCATGGTGAGCATGTCCACACTGATTTCCAAAGTGTGTGAAAGTGAAAAGGATGAAGATGGATTCCCATGCATGCTATATCCTCTCAGGAGATATCTAGAATGAGACTGTCTGTGTGCCACAAGAAAACTGCTTCTGTTCTAGAATTTTTAAAGCTCTTACCAACAGGGGAAAAAAAAGGGAAGCTACCAACTGAGGTTGATCAGTTCATCCATCAAAATGGTAGCGTTCCTGCCTAGGAAGTTTGGAAAGTTGTTTTTTGCATTTCAAGCAGAAAAACTGAGCTCCAAATGAGCACATTCTGAAAACTGTTTTATTACCTGACCTAGGTTGTCTTGTTTTCAAATTTAGAAGTTTAAAAGTAAAAATAGAATTCTTTAGAAATAAGGAACAGTATTTTACTAAGATTGTATATGCTTCATAGAGTACACACCCTAACCCCTAAACTGCAGATATTGGGGTGGGGTCCGGAGTTCAGTTAGCAGCCATATGGAGTCTAAAAACAAAAGCTTGATTTTAACGCTGACCCCCTGAATACCTTACCTGCCAGTTCTTTGTTTCTTCTCTCAGCAAAATTGAATGAAAATGATCAAGCCTACTGGCTTTCCAACCTGCTCCTGCCTCGCAGCACCCAGCCTGCTGTAACTCACCTTCCCCTCTATGCTCCATTGACACTGTGCTGGTTAAGATGGTCAAATCCAAGAAGCCCTGTAAGGGCCTTGCTCACCTGTCTTCCTTTCAGTATCTGCATATACTACCACTCTGTCTGAAAATGTGTTCTGCGATTTTCTGCTACTACATTCTCCTTTTTCTAGAATACCAGTAATACCTTCCCTTTCCAGTTTGGCTTTTCACCTGAGTCCCAGGTCAGTACTTCCAAATGTCTGCTAGGCTCCCCACCTGATGTCCGCAGGCACTGTCTATTCCAACATGTACCAAACCCCCAAAGCTGTTCTTCCTCTTCTTTATCTGTCAGAGTTAACGGTGCCCTTATTCACCTAGTCCCCTCAGGGGGGAAACTCTGGACAATGTTGGCACTTCCCAGCCTCTTGAATTCCCACTTCCAATTAGTCACTAAGGATTATTCAATCTACTTCTTACCCATCCCTCATACTGTTTGCCTTTTCTCCGTCTCCACTTGTGTTGAGTCTGGACCTCATTCTCTCCTACATGGACCACAGCAAGAGCTTCTCAATACATCTTCCTGCATTCAGGAAGCTCTCTTTCAAATCCATTTGCCATACTGCTATCAAATGATTCCTCCTGAATTCAAACGCAAGCACATCTCCCACCTGCTTCAAATCTCCCCTGGTCTCCTCACACCTTGCATCTTGGCAAGCAGACTTCCTTTCAATTCCCCAAGCCCTGCAAGCCCATTCACACTATCAGGCTTTCTCTCTTGAGGTTCTTTTTGCCTTATGTGCCCTTATCCGTCCTTAAAAACTGCTTCTTGTCCTTCATGATCCAACTCAAATGCCTCCTTTTCTCTGAAGGCTTTCCTGACCCTTCCTGTGCCAATCCCCGGGCAGTTACTCCTGTCTCCTTACGTGCATAGCAAATGTTCATCCATTGTCTGTCTGTCTCAGGCTCTAGGAGTGCCCTGGGGAGAAACTACCACTTTTCTTCTCTCCCCTCTGCAGCTCCTAAATAAAGTGTCTGGTATCCTGCAACCACCAATAAAATTTGCCTGGAAAAAAATAGATGTTACTCTTTCCCAGACTTTCCCTGGTGTGTGTAACTTCCTAGTCCTTCTTGCCATGCAATCCTGTGTTCATTAATGTGCAGATATTTATGTCAAGCAACAGGACATTTCTACAATGAGGAAAGGGCAGCAAAATTGAATGGCTTTCCTACAAGCTGAGAGGCAAAGATTCAGAGACACATGTTTTCAGATAAAAAGACCTGTGTGTTTTTTTCCCTCTATGATCAACAAAAAGTTTATGTAATAAAATCCCTCAAAACAGGGTGCCTATTGTGTAGGGCATGTCTCCTACCCCTGCCACAAAATTTTAAATGATTAATAATAAGTATTCCCATTAGCTGGGAATTCTGGGTATACAGGACTTATGCTAAGGATATTCTAGTCTATAACAGCACTTCAGTACATCAGGCAAATAACATCAAGCCAATCTTAGCATCACTGTTCTAAGTGTTCTGCTTGTTGTTGTTGTTGTTGTTAATATATTTTATTGATTTTTTACAGAGAGGAAGGGAGAGAGAAAGAAAGTCAGAAACATCGATGAGAGAGAGAGACATCGATCAGCTGCCTCCTGCACGCCCCACAGTGGAGATGTGCCCTCAAGCAAGGTACATGCCCTCGACCGGAATCGAACCTGGGACCTTTCAGTCCGAAAGCCGACGCTCTATCCACTGAGCCAAACCGGTCTCGGCCTGCTTGTTGTTTTGATCTCCAAGCATTTGCATGGACCTCTGCTTTAATAACTGAGTCCCTGCCTGGTCCCCATCAGTCTCCAACTTGGTTATTCCTTCCCAGTCCCATCCCACCCTGGAGGTTATTACAAACACCAGTAGCAGGATGTAGTGGGAAGCTTGCTCTGCTTACTTTAGTTGTTGCTGCCCTACTTCCACTTGCTACAAAGATCTCCTTACTTTCCACTCCATCCTTTTCCAGCTTCATGCAATGCCGCCACCTCCCCTTGGATGTATTGTTTCAGTGGAAGGTTATTTTATTTTATTTTTTGGCTTAAGAGGCTTTTTCTTCCAGCTCTGGGTGAAAAATCAGCAAAAGATTCCTGTTCTTATCAGCTGAGTGCTTAAGTAAACAGAGCAGGTGCCAGAGTCAATAGGATATGGAAAATGAGATTTTGCTGGAGATTATTTGTCATGGGGCTCTACTGCCTGCTGACACAGAGTCAGGAGTTCACATTTTGTGCAGAGACCAGAAAGGGGAGAGAGCCAAAACTTCACCAAGGAGGCAGGGCAGGTTTGCCTGCACCGAAGTGGTCAGGTGAGGTCCATGCTTTCGTGTAACCAGATAGAGTTCGCTCCTCCAGGGGGAAGAATGCTCATGTTTGTAAACCCAGAGAAGGAAACACTCCATTCTGCCCTGCTCTCATTCCAATGGATGCCCAGTGTCCCTTGGGTCACCTGACCACTTCACCCACTTAGGACAGAGACTCCTTGGCCTGGATGCTGAGCTTAGAGGCACAGTGCTTTGGCAGAGAGACCAGCAACAGGGATAGAGTGGAACTGTGCAAGCTGTGCAGGCACAGAAAACCACAGCAACCATGGTTTTCCAATCCTCTGCCCTGCCAGGCCCAGGGAGCCCCATGCTCACTGAGGCTGCTCCCGGCTCTTGCACTGTTGGCCATCAGCAGGATTCAAGCATGAAGTTCTTCCAGCCTTTCACTGCTCTGTGAATTTACACTTTCTTTCCAGGTATGTGCATATCATCTCCAGGAAACGTCCCTGCTCAACTCTGGGGCTATGGGAAGACTCTTGTCACTCTTTGCCTACCCTTCTCCTTTGTCCTTCAAAACATGGCACCTTTTGCAGGCGGCTCAGGGATCTCCATATCTAGTGAAGAAACCTCACAGTTTAATAACTGAGTATCTCTGGCTTTAAATTTACAATGATATTTTCTACAAAAAGTTCAAAGAACTTGACATCAACCCCTCAGTGGCACTTTGATGGTGATTTCATCTTCATTTTACCAGTGGGAAAACTGAGACAAAATAAAATTGAAGAATTTATAACCTGGCAGTCAGTGGTGAGGTTCTCGAAACTGTGGTTCTTTTAGCATACTGCATCAAGCATGCACAGGTGGAGGAGAGACTTTCTAACAGGCCTTACATTTTCCCTTATCTCTTTCTATAAAAGTTGATGGTACTTTAGGAAAAGACAAGAGAAAGACCAAAGTGGGTAAGGATTGTTATCAACCAAACTATGCCAATAAGAAGAAAATTTTAGAAGAGCACACTGCATGTTACCTCCCTATTTTTTTGTTTTTCCACCCAGAAAAAGAGAAATTATCAGTAGCAGCCAGGAGGCAGATCTGAGCCAAAGTTACACTACCATGTGGCTCTGAACATATTTTAAGTTTTTGAGTTCCTCATCTGAAAATGAAGATAAGGGATGGTTATCTCAAAGGGATGCTATGGGACTTTAATGAAATAATGCACATAAATAGGATTAACAGGCTTCACACAAGGCAAATGGTTAATTAGATCAGTTCTTATTCTTATGCATACTACTGGATGAATACCAGATCCTGACTTCAGTAATTGTGAGTATAACATCTTATTTTCAAATCCATTTACCACGAAAGTGAACCATGAAAACCACTCTCTTGACCAAGAGCTTGACAGTCTTTGGGACAATACAGTAAAGCCACAAGAATTCTAGATTTTCCATTGGGCCCTGAGAAACTGTGATCAAATGGCAGTTTGGAAATGAACCTATGATACACACAACCGTAAGTCACAGAGACAGGCCTGCTGGGTATAATACAGAACAGCACACCACGGCTACTCGTGAGTGCCCTATTATTCCATTAAATTTCAATTTAGGATCTTCGTAAAATTACGACCAAAAAACCAAAGCACTATTTCATTAGAAAAAAGCAATTACCTTATATCCACTTTGTCCCATTTCTAAGAATCTTTTCCAGTATTACATAAAGCACCTAAATGAATTTTGGAGCGCCTCCAGGCAAGAGGGCAGAGCTTCTGAGGTCTGTGGATACGATAATGACAAGTTATTGCTATAAGAAAAAAATGAGTTAGGGGTTCAAACTGTTTATAAACCAGAATTGGAAGGCTCTTTCTGATTTTTATCCTGAAACCCAAATATAAAGCCACTATTTTCATATAGATCATGTGTCTCCCTTACATCCTGTATATAATAATAACTCTTAACTTATACCCAAAAATACATAATATAGGGAATTGTTGAGTTAGCTTCTGGAAAAGGTACTCAGTTTTATATGTTTTAAGTCACTTTTAGCCCAGATGAATGTATTTGAGACTATTATAACATTCAATGGCTAAAGAACATTGTCTCATGAGAAATAAGAATTGACTAATGCAACTGATAGCTCCACTTATTCTCAGGAATTACTGTTCACAATTTGTTTTATGTTAATTTTTTGTTTTGTTTTGTTAATCCTCACCTGAGGATACTTTTTTCATTGATTGAGAGAGAGAGAGAGAGAGAGAGAGAGAGAGAGAGAGAGAGAAGTAAGAGAGAAAAATCTATTGGTTGCCTCCTGAACGTGCCCCATTGGAGGTGGGGGCCCCACCAGGAATCAAGCCCATGATCCATCAGTGCATTAGCCAATGCTTTAACTGCTGATCCACACCAGCCAGGGCTGGTCACATCAATTTTAACATCAAAATTCTAGAAAAATTTGCTATGGAAATTATCAGGAAATATTCAAAAGAAATGAAAACAGGGAAGATCCTTCATGTGGCCAAACTAAACATAGGTGAAATATCAGTGATAGCATGCTCAGGATATATCTGTTCACTCACTGCTTCAGTTTTGATGTGCCCATGATTACTCTCTTTTTAAATGGCCCCTAAAGCCAGAAACAAGTCAGCAAGATGTGAAAATATCCTATTTTCTCTGCCCTGGATTCCCCTACTCATTCATGAACAAAAGTCTGAATGCCTTTTAAGGAGATGAGGTCAAGGCAAGTATTTTTCCTCTTTCTATACTAAGCCAGTACATCACACAATGGCAAGCTCTGTGAGAGCTGTGCACCTAATGCAATCTGTAGGCATGAAAATGCAAATGATGAAATGTACAGGTTGACATGGTATCAGTTTTGCTTTTCTATTAACAGAGTATAATTTCAGCATGTGAGATTTGCTCCTCTAGAAGTTCAATGTTTTGAAATAGAAAGTTTAAGTTTAATTGGGAGGAAAAAAAAACCTTACTTTTCAAAGGACAAATAACCAGTCTTTCTGGGAAATGGACACTTTCAAAATAGGAAAAGAGAGTATTTGATAAAGCTCTGCAAACAGTTCACTGGTTATTGCCTTTTCCCCCAGAAATTACTTCAATGACATAAAACAAAGGTACTGTTGTGCTTCATCCCTGACTAAAAGTCATTACACAGACTTATACCCTAAGAGTAGTCAGTTGGCATCTTAGTGAAGAAATATATCTGAAAATACAAGTGGAAATAAAGAGGGAAACAAAAGATATGAAAATTAGTATAATGAGGCAGCAAGTAGGAAAAATTAGTATCAACAAACAAAAGTAATTACAGAGGATTCAAATAAATTACAAGAAACATGGAAAAACTTGTTAAAGACTAATGAACAGGTATTGTGTATTTTCTGGGAAAAAAATCCCCTTTCATAAAAAATAAAAATTAATAAAACAAACTAAAGTATTGTGATTCTTGGCTAGAGATGTTAAGCTATGCTTCTAATAACAACCCCAAAGAATGATTTTTCAGGTTTCTATTTTGATGATGCTAGGTATAGGTATAAAACAAGCCTATCGCAACAGTAGTGTTTTTTTTTCTTTTTGTTGACTGAAATGAGGTCTATTTTGTGTGAAAATATAAAATATGTCTATCATTGGGATAAAAATCACATATTAAACACACAGAAACAAATATGATTTATCCACAGTCAGAAAATAAATGCCACAAGTGGTGATATAAACTTATTAACACATTTGAGGGCAAAGATGCTATTTGAATTTCCTTGTGGAAGTCAGTTCCACTATCTACCAATACAAAATACAATAGAATGAACTTGAAAGAGAAGCCTTTGCCATTAGCTGTAATGTCATAAATGGCTATAACTAAAAACAAGGAATCAATCAGAAACATCCACTAATATTTTATGTTTGCATTAAACACAGAAAAGCATTTAATTCAAGTTCTCATATTTAATGACTAAAGGTCCAGTGCATAAATTCGTGCATGGATGGGGTCCCTCAGCCTGGCCAGTGACTGGGCTGACTGAGACCAGCCAGCCAAGGGGAAGGGCCATGGGAGGTTAGCTGGCCGTGGGAGGTTGGCCAGCTATAGGAGGTTGGCTGTGGGAGTGCACCAATGCAGCTCCTGCGTTGAATATCTGCCTTCTGGTGGTCAGTGTGTCATCACAGCAACTGATTCACTGGTAGTTCGGTGGACCGGTTGCTTAGGCTTTTATATATATAGATACTTTTGTCAAAATATACATATGCCTCCTACTCAAAGAAATGAGAAAATAAAACAAGCTACAGCTGAATTCCTGGCATGGGGCTAGGTTTATGGGTCTTGTTTACCAAATATTTGTTGAATGAATAAATAATCTAAATATAATTTATATCTGCTTTATATTTTGGTATGGGAAGTGCCTGATTTTCAGTGAAAGGCATTCCTTAGCCTACACAAGTATTTCTCTTCTAAGACCAATGTGGGAAGAGGCTGAGATTTAAGAATATGGTTTACCATATAGTGAGACTCCAATGTTGGAGAACTGAAGCGGTGTCTAATTCTTAGTCTTGTGACTGCAAATGCACCTTCTACCTATGAAAGCCAAGTGCAATAAACCAGAGCAGAGGCGACATACCATTCAAGAGAATGGTGTGTTTCATTATATAAAAATTGGGGAATTTAGAACTATACATAACTACTAACAAGTAATTAAGTTGATTAGCTCAATCTCTTAAACTGGGAACCTGGCTTTTTTTTTTTTCTGGAGTAAGTGAATAATATCAGTATTTCTTACACAAATAATTGATATTTTGGGAGCATGTAAGATCTAAATGATTCTTTTCTCATAGAGAACACCTTTAAAAGGCTGGACCTTGCCCTGGCTGGTGTGGCTCAATTGGTTGGAGTGTCATCACCTGGTTTGACTCCTGGTCAGGGCACATTCGTAGGTTGCAGTTCAATGTATCTCTCTTGCACTGATGTTTCTCCTCCCCCCCTCCCGCCCCCTGCCTCTCTCTCTTCTTTCCTCCTTCCCTAAAATTAAAAGGGGGGAGGGGCAAAAAAAAAAAAAGGTTGGGCCATACTCTAACCTTCCACTTTCATGGTAACCTAATATCACTTTAGAAACACAAATTAAACTCTCATCATGTGGCAGAAGGGAAAGGACAAAGAAAGACCATCAGAATTAGGGAAAGCTCCTTACAGAATTACTTTAAGTTAGTTTTATGATATGTACTGTGAGCACTTTCTAAATGGGTCTGGTCAGTAATTAGGTAATTAACAATTATTTCTGGAATATCAGGCTGTGGATCAGTTAAGCCTTTATTACTATTACATTACTTTATCTTGAAAACCATAACATGAAATAAATAAGAGATTTAAACATAACTTCTTCCCACCAGTTCTTTTAAATATTTGTTTAATTGAAAGAATTTTGTGAAGAGGGAGGAAATAATCTTAGCAATCAAGATGTGTTAGTACCATCTGGGCATATATCTCTTCCAAATTCTCTCCATCACTAAGCCCTCCCTTTCATCATCACAGAAATCCTAGAGCTTGGTAATTTAACCACCACCATCTCTAAAACCGCAGAAAAGCTGAAAAGTTAAGCAAGGCACCCTTGCTCAGGCAAAACAAGAGAGCGAAATTCAGACCATCCAGGTCCAAGTGGTGTGGAAAACCCAGATATGGAATTGGCTGGGCATTGGCATCTTGCTACCTCTGGCCCTTTTCTTGACCAAACATGGAATTCTCTGTTGTGAAATTCAATCAGTTTCAATATGCATCTAGAATTTGACCCACATCGCTTAGCTCTGTGAGATTAGAGGTGTATAGTTCCCAGAAATACCATTTTTAACGATACGTATCTCACTTTTAATCTAGATCTCTGTTTAATCTGCAGGGATCCAGATCCACTGTCGTACACATTGTATTCCCATCAGAGGGGGGGAAAGGAGGGAGATCTACCTAAATTCCCACCTTGCATGTTAATGCCTATTAATAAAAGGAAAGAACTTGATACTGGTTTTAAAAGACCATTTTATTTTCTGCTGTTTAACTTAATAAAAAAAATTATAAAGCATGTTGAAACAGCTTAATAAAGGCTTTTTGTTTTGTTTTGAATTTAGGTTACATGGTTCACATAGCATTAGGCTTCTTTTAATTTCCTTTACAAACTCCCCAAAAGCTTTTTTAAGCAGAGCTGTCAGTTCTGTTTGTTCCAGTCTCTGATTTACATGGATGAGAGCAAGTACCAAGTCAGAAGGTTGTTGTAGCATTTCCATTACAATCCTGCCTTGGAAACTATGAGCAGAATCTACCCCTTCTGCTTTGCAAAGTGGGGCACTCTACTCACCCCAGTTCTTGCAGTTGAGGAGCATGGAGGGTTGGGGATGAGGGATAGTTTTCAGCTCATGGGATTAAGTCCCTGGACCCAACTGTGGTATGGGTTCAATGTTTCCTCCTCCAGCACAGAGATTCTCATTCCAGAGACACAGAACTTGGACTTTCCAACATAATACCTAGCTTGTCTCACTTGAGGATGATTGCTCTAAATCTGTAGTAATGAGTGAATCAAAGAAGGTAAGGTGTTCTGCTGCTCAATATCAGTAGCCTGCATATCAGTCACCTGGCATGATCACAACTACCTTCTTCTTCCCATCAGACCAAGGCATGGCATCTTCACTTCTCACCATTCCCTAATCTTCCTTGCAAAGTCAATCTTCTACTGTCAGTGGGCAGCCCACATGGCTCTTTCAGGTCTCCAAAGGCCTTACCTGTGGTCTTGTCTCAGTCTACATTCTCTTCTGCAGTATGTGACACCACAATCACATCTTCCTTCTTGAAATTGTGGGCAGGTTCTCTGCCAATCCCTCTCCCTGGAAGCTGGATCCATGCCTCCTTTCTTTCCTTGGCCAAGGTCTGTCCTCTGGCTGACTCCCAGGTACACTCACTACCCTAGAATTCTATACAAGCCCACTGTGATTCTTTCCACCCAGACTATAAAGGCCATTCCTTAAGCAGCAGATACCACTTGCATGCAGGTTAACGTCCACTTCCCTCACTTCTCCAACCCATTCCATCTTTCTCACCCCCAAAAGCCTGTGGGCATTTTACTCCTCTAACCTGGTCAGGCACCCCTGGTCAACTAACTCTATTCCTTGGCTTCCTCCTAATTTTCCTGTTGTTATTATCCTAGTCATTCCCTTCATGGGCTGGGCTGTTTTGCTTTTGCTACAGAGGAAAATAGATGTAAAATACTAATTTAATGATATCATTAAATCAATCCCACACTTTGTCCCACTTATCTGTCTGGCCAGCCTGCGTATAATAAAAAGCCTATCAAGTTTATTAAGCCATTAGTATAAAACTTGAAAACATGATTTAAAACTCATCTCCATTTGTGTAATTTGGAACTTTTGCTTTAAGTAAACATGCATGGCCTTCTTTTTAACATACAGATTTCAACTCTGAGTCCTGGCTGTCATGAGTGCCAGAGTTATAGTAAGACCCAAAGCTCAAGAAAATGAGCTCCATTCAGTTTTTCATGTGTTTATAGATTTGGACCGACTGTTCAATAAGCACTTTTTCATTGGAAGGCAAGATTCTAGAATGATGTTTTAAAGTACTGCTGGGCTAGCTCCAGCCATGCAGAATGCAATGAAGTGTGAGGCTGACTGTGGGGGATGAAGAGTATTTGTAGGAACCCATTTTGCTGCTTTTCTGGATCTTAAAAAAGTGAAGCTCTCACTGGCCTCAGGAAGCCACTTGTGAGCTAGCAAAATTATAACTTTCTTCGCTGGATTTAGCAAATTATGCAGTGGTAAAAACACTTAACTGCTTGAACAAAGAAAAAAAATCCCCAAATAAATGCACAGACTTCTATAATATACTAGTATCCTCTATATTGGGAAGGTCAGGAGAGGAATGATTAAGTGCAGTGTGGTTTTGTGTAAAAATTTTAAAGGAGGCTAATTTTCTATGCTTCCATATTGACAGAGGCCACAACATATTCCTAGGCTGGGATTTCATAGCAAGGCTGCCCTGAGCAGGATCACTATTTCTCAGCAGCACAATGCCTGGCCCAGGGCCATCCATAGGCTGGGTGAGGGAGCTCTGCTGGTGTCTGGTCTCCATGTGCTCTCTCAGGACTGGTGCCCACCTTTCCAACTGGTTTCCCTGCCAGACAACAAATGCAAGCACCTCACATACATGATCACTACTGCTGCCAGTGACCTGGAGAAGCAGAGAGTATCCTCGATTCATAGAGGAGGAAACTAATTTGACAGAAGGTAAGGAACATGCCCATTACTAGGTTTGACACCCTATCCACCAGTGGTGGTTCTCCCTGGAAGCTGGGCCCACATCCTTGTCAATAGCCTCTTTATAAATAATCCTACTCTACCCATTCTGATCGTGTCCTTGGAACCCAGAGTCATATACTCCAATTTTCTCCTGATAAAAGAAACTCAATCCTTTGCACTCTTAGATCCAAATGAAGCCCAACTTATTAAAACCCAGAACTCCTCTGCATTTGTCAGTAATCTATTAACTTATTTCTTTTAACTTAATCTGCAGTTCATTTTGTTATTTATTCCGTATTTCCTCCCCTATAGGAAAGGCCACCAGACCAACCACTCAGTCAGCATCAGCATCAAATCAGTTTCACCATGATGACATCGGACACACACTTTTTCAAGATATCATTTCAAGAAACTGCAAGCAATTTATAATAGTATGAAAACCAAAGGGTTCTTCTCTCATTATTACCTATGCATCTTTGAGAAATTACTGAACATATATATAGTGAGAAAGCTATTTGCTTCATATAATCCATAGTCTGAAACTTGAGGAACTTTCTGGCAATGCCAGCTTTGGTTAAAAAGAAAAAAAGTTATTTCAGAATAACCTAATTAGATGCTGTAAATACCAAGGAGTAAAGTCCTTGGAACTGTACATGTGAAAAGCTGCATCACCAATCACAAAAACAAACAAACCCGTAACTGTTGGGGAGAGGTGGCTAAGTGATCAATGGGCAGTGGCAAGGGGTGTCACAGGAACAAAGCTTGACCACAGGGCACCCAGAGTTCTAGGCCCAGCTCTCCAAGTCACTGGCTCTGGGTCCCTTGGCAAGTGATTTTTTCCCCCCCAATGGATCTCAGCTTTTTTCCATCTATGATAAAGAAAATCAGATATCTTTAATAATCACTCCAGATCTCCTCCTATATGACTCTGAATAGAAAAGTGCTATAAAAATAATGAAGAGTTGAATGACCGATTATAACTAGTTTTCACAACATTCATTCAGTCAACAGTTACTGAAGACTTACTCTGCACCAGTACTATTTTAAGGACTACGGGTAGAATGATAACTAAGATACCTAGCCCCACCCTGAAAGAGCTTACACGAAGAGGAACATATGTCAAATTGTTAAAAATTGTTATATTAGAAGTTTACAGGAGGTTCAAATGGGGACACAGAGAATTGTGTTTGATTCTAATATTCCTGGGAGGGGTGGGACCAAACATACTTAATAAATTCGGTATTATAATTATTTACCACTAGAGATGGTAAAACAAAGTTGGGCCATGGTTAAAAACCACAACAACAAAAAATAAAACATGCCCTGGCTGGAGTGGCTCAGTTGGTTAGGTATCATCCTGTGCAACATAGGATTGCCGGTTCAATTCCCAATCCAGGCTCATTCTAGGTAAAAGGCAGTTGGGAGGCAGCCAATCGATGTTTCACTCTCACACTGATATTTCTCTCTCTCTCTCTGATTTTCTCTCTCTAAAAATCAATAAACTATTCTTTAAATAAATAAATAAATAAAACCAGATCACCACAGCCAAAATGGTTAGTTGTGACATCTTGTCAATCTTTACTGACTGCCATGGTTGAGCAAATTATCAAAGTATCAATTGTATGCATTTCTATCGATATATACCATTTAAACTTCTCTTTGGATCAAGGCTAAGTATAAATAAAAATAATAAAGAACCCCCAGTAAGGATCCAAACTGTGCCCTACATATTGTGGCTGTTAGCAAAATATTAATTGAATGACTGGTTTAAAAAGTTGCAGTCAAATCCTTTTTAAGATTACCTACTCATTTGAAACAAACTCCAAAGTATGCAAGAAAAGAAGTCAGGCAGAAGAAGAGCACATCCTTGGGCTCAGACCCTGGTGCAAATCCATCGTCAAGTGGCCCTCTGAAGGCCAAAGGCAGTCTTCTTTCATGGATGGGAGGAAGGCTGACAATACTGGGTGTGGGAACTGCACACATTCAGGAATATATTCCTAATTCGAGACTGAAGTCCTTGCTATGACCTTGAGAACTGACTCATCTGACCTGGACTGTTCTGAGCAGTATTACGGAAGATGACCAGAGAAAGGTCTAAAAGGCATGCAGTAATAAATAAAGCCTTTCATTAAACACCTTAAGAAGAACTCAAGTAGGCTATGAGCACAAATGACTTATCAACCTAGACCATAATTTAGCTTTGAGATGTAAATCTATGTAAAATCTACCAGCCGTTAGCATAAATGTTAGACTTCCACAGAGCCAATTTTGCTTACAGATAATCAAAAGTTAGGAGTTACCATACCCTGACCTTTTCTCTCAGATGCAATAAGAAGTGTCAGCATATATTATGATATACTTTGTCTTTATAAGTATATATCACAGTATATAGTATATAAGTATGAGTAACCTATATATGTTACTTAGTAATAGAAATAGTAGCAAATTATATTACTAAGCCAATTCTGTCTCAGTACAGCTCTATGGTAATACTTTCAAAATAACCCACTCTGTCCAAACCAAACAAAATTCATTATTTTGATGTTCAAGGTACACGGCCACCTACTTTTTTCCATCTGCAATAATGCTTTTCAAAGAAAAAGCCAACTCTCACTGACATAGACCAAACTTTATGAATTATGTGAGTCAGAGGATACTTAAATGATCTTGTGGCATAGTCTGATTAACAGACTTACCTTTAATAAGGAAACAGTTTATTAAGTTTCTTCTTACATGACGAAATTTCCTGAAATTTAACTAGTCAAGAAATATAAATGCTAAATATATAAACATTATTTTCAACTGTCTCACCACTGTCTTTGTCAAATTTACTGACCTAAAATTTCTTTCTAAACAAGCTAATCATGTAAGTAATTTTTATTCTATTAGCATTTTGATAGAAAAAAAAAACCCACAAATAACTGACATTTGAGAGAGGAAATTTAACTGAATAATTTGTAGAACAAACCTAATTAAATGAAGTCAGAAAATTATATTTTCTATTCTTCAATGTTAAGCCATTTTCTCTCACAATGGGAATAACAAGCGCCAAACCTAAGTGCTTCAGGAGGAAACATGGAAGAAAAAATGATAAAATTAACAGGTCATGGTTGTCTGTGTTTATCACAGCAGTTCAGGAACATGAAGTATTTGTAAGAGAAGACTGGATAAATGGGAACATAATCACTTGGGTCAAGAAGGCTAAGTAAGTACAATCAACTTATGGAAAATTCTCAATTATCCTCTCAGAATTGGTAAACAATCATACTTACCACATATAAATAATAGGAAAGAAATGAAATCTTCTTAAATACTACCTTAATGACATCACTGCCCTGCTAAAAAATTCCTAACTACTCTCAAATGCTTCCAGAATAAAATCCAAGTTTTACTGTGCAGCCTATAAAATGCTCCTTAATTTAGCCACTTCCTACCTAGATTAATTTAGAACCACTACTCCTCAGCAGGGCCATGAGCCACTCTATGCTGAATGAACCTAACTGCCCTATCTCTACTCAAACCCATCCCCTTCCTGGAATGCCCTTCTCACTTCCCATCACTCAAGACCTAACATAAGGCCCCCCTGTATCACTACCCTTATCTGACCACTAAAGCCACAGAGAATGCTAAAAATACTTATAACTTCTAATTATATAGCTAACTAGATAATTTAAATATCTATATGTATATAGAGATTCCTTCCTAAGTAGTGTCAGTAGCTGGAGACTTTGTCTTTGAGATCTTTAAATCATCTCTGCAGTCAGAAACCCAGGTAGGATGGAAGGAGACTTGACTTGGGGTGAGGAATCCACAATACCATATACCAATGATATATTATAGATTTACCATGAAACCTATATAATTTTGTTAACCAATGCCACCCCAATAAATTCAATAGAAAAAGAAACACAGCTAGAACAAAATAAACTATTTCCCTTCTTCTCTTGGTTGTTTTAAATAATTCTTGAAGGCAAATATGCTCTCAATAACAGTTTTTTGAGACTAGGATAAAATATGATCTTCTGGCTAGGAGAGCTTAATCTGCTAATGGAGAATTTTGAACAGTTTCCTTGGGGGATACTTTAGTTATGTGATATTGATAAACACATTTGTTACATATCAATGAGGTAAGAAGAAGCAGTTTGAAATATTAAAGAAAGTCTGATGCCCCTAATGGCACAAAATTTCCCCCAATCATAAAACTTCAAGCTGTCTACTTGAAAAGGGTACATTTACTGATTGTAAATTACATCTCCAAGTTAATTTTTTTTAAATGTAATGTGTACTTATGACTCCACCTACATCACATACCATATTATAGGATATATATGGTAGGTAAGGAACTAAAAATTAGTTGGCAAAAGACAATTCAGCTTCCTTCTTCTTATGACATCATTTTATTTATCTGAAGACATTCCCTCAGTTCCCCAGAAGTAAATCACATACCTTTACTCAGCACTGTACTTTTCTTTCCAAATTGCAGCCACTACCCCACTACCAATATTACATTTCAGAACCTGAGGTGAGAGCAGCCAGTCCAGTGATCTGTTCAGATCAGATGTGTTAAATGTAGAGCTAAGAAACATTATTTTCAAAACACCCAGACTGGCTTAAATTTATCCTTGCTCCTCTACAGCACAATCAGAATTTTTGGATTTTTTATTTTGGGGGGTTAAGAGGGGGATAGATCTGTTATGAAATCCCAGAGGGGCCTTCAACAACCCTGGGTTATTCTGATCCCTTGTAATGTCTTCTTCAAAGGCAAGGTATTCAAACACTGTTTCTCCCTGGCTTCCTTCCTCTCTCCTTCACCCTGCTTTATTCCCAAGGTCTGACTGCACAATGAGCTCCCAGTCAGAGTGATAAAGATGTGCCAGTTGCCCAAAGTATGCTATAAAAACATCACTCTTTTCTGATCTCTAATACAACTACAGAACATTACTATCTGAGTGGACAACTGGAAACCTATGGTTCTTGAATCAGAGACCAGTTGCAGTTAAAAAAAAAAAAAGTACTCCTGTAGGACTACGTACTTGAGATTTTTCTAATTATGTGAGATCCACTGAGAGAGAGAGAGAGAGAGAGAGAGAGAGTATGTGTTTACCTAAATGGCCATGTGCAAGGAGCAAGAGTAGAAATTGAAAGTCTGAACAAAACACTGTGTCCTAAATTAGTATCTTATGTACACTAACTGTAAATTTATACTTTATTCCAAGGCTAATATGGACTACATTTTAGCAATTTCTCCAAATCAAATAAAAGGCCGCTCAAGGATCCAAAATCTTTGAAGACCAAATGCTATTACTTATCAATCTTATAACTTCCTTCTGTATTATATTCTACTACATTATATTATATTGTCTACCACTCCATACTTCTTGAGCACTCATGCAGCACAGAACTAAGACATTGGAACCATGTGATATCAAATGCCAACTCACTGTGGTTTAGCTGTAAAGTGTGCACTTAAAGTAAAAATTACATATGGTCAGAATTAACTGTGAAAATTCCTAAAATCAAATTACCCTTAAACTACTAGGATCTGAGTTCTTGGTAGCTAAAATCCAGGAAAAAAAACAAAAAACATTCTTTTGCTTCCATTAGCATTTCAGCTGTGGCTTTCCCTTCCCGGGGGCAATGGAAGCCAAGGAATAACTTCAGAGGGGGTACAATGTGTGAGCTGATCTAGCCATATGCTAAATGTGTACATGACACAGCTCTACTGTGCACGGAACTGTTTCTGACTCTGGGAAATTTACACTACAAATGTAATTTCACATGAGGTACAGATTACAAAGTACATTTTAACCCACTTCAGCATCCTCAGTTCTGACCACAGATTTGTGTGACTGGTGTGGAAGAAATTAGCCTCAACTTCACAGATGGGAAGGTTGAAGGTCCAGAAATATGAAGACAAAGTCTAAGATCACACACATGAAAATTTTCAGGGTTTCTGACTCATGATCCCATGCATTTTGCAGTATACAGCCTCTCTACATGTACCATACACAGCCTCTCTACATGTACCCTGCACCATGAAGGGGGCTTATATAGGCCCAGGAAATAACACAGTAATACCTAAAGGTTGTGCACATTGACTGGACACTCTCCCAAGATAAGGACAAATGCAAAACAAACAAACAAACAAAAAAAACAACAACAACAGAAACTCCAAGGTGAAATCTGGCAGAAGAGGGATCTGGCTTGGAGGAAAGTAAAAGGATATTCCAGGTCACGAGAATGTTCCCTCAAAGGCACTGGAGGGAGGAAACAGTAAGCAAACTGGCTTAGTTGGAAGGAAGAATGTGTTGGAAAGTACAAGAAAGTAAGGCTTTGTATTCCTCCCTTGGGGTCTAATCTGAAGACGTTGCAACACTCCAAGACCCCTCTTAGCTGGAACTCATTGAAGAAGAGAATCGAACTTGCAGTGATGGTGGTGAGCAGATGTTTGCCAGCACAATGAAATAGCTGTATCCATTTTCACATACAAGGTATAAACGGCTCATACTGACTCGCGGCTGGGTACAAAAAGGAAATGAGCCTTATTATATCTATTATCCTTTGCAGGCTTGACTTCACCCCCAAGGGAAATAAATGCTTATGTATTCACTAGCAGGGCTAATGGCAGACATGCCTATTTATTTTATATTTACTTGCATTGCTCCCAGGAGTTGAAAATTTCCCTGGAAATGAAAGCATATGTAGGAATCAAATCACAAAGCTGCTCTTCTCTTACTGCAAATAATGCATCCAGGACTTTGTTGGCAGGTGTTTTTATTTCAGTGACATTTCCAGAGATATAAGGATAAGGAAGAGGTGGAAAGGGCTGGGGAAGAAGAAATGTTTGGAGGAAGACTATGAAAGGCAGCCACAAAAACTGCTTCTGGATCCAGGGAGGCAAGAGGATGCCAGATATTCAAAAGCAGCTGAGTGCCTGGGCAATGAACAAATTAAGGCCATAAAACACCTATTGCATTGGTGTTCAGATTCATGATCATGGATGGGGTTCACACTGACGCATCTAAAACCTTCCATCATTCCTTTTGCTTAAGTACAAAACTCATCCAGGCTTCCACAGGCATTTCACACAGTATATGAGGCTCAGATTTGCCACAGGTATGTCCATAAAGATGGTAAGTGAGTTTTTCATTCACAGTCCCACTTACCTTTTCTGGAACATTGAACCTATTTCTGGCCTGAGCGTGAGCTCTTGGGGCAGTAACACTGGTTCCAAGGTGCACTTCTTATCACCATACCACCCTTCCACCTCAATAGATTCCATCTTAACACACTAGCTCAGAAATTTGCAGATAAAATTAGATACACAAGAAGCTTCAAAAGAAAGAAACAGGTTATTTCAAGGAGTCGAGATAGACTTTGGGGCAAGAGACTTTTTTCCCCATGTCCCTGAAAATCCCTAGAACTTTGGTACCTACTGTTTCTACTTACATTCAGAGTGGCTGGCTGAAGAACCCATCTGAGGTTTAAAGATGAGTGTGATGTATTTGACTTACTGAAATTACTGAAAACCACATTGCCTGGTTAGGCTTGAGTAACCGGCAAAAGAAAGAATAGGAGATAATAGCCTCACTGCTTCAGAAAACTAGTCTCCCTCACACCCCTCCAATCTAAAAACAGTCTTCCGTTTGTTATTAATTAAATCCTCTACACCACGTAAGTGAATCTCTTCAGTCAAAGGGCAAGGGGTTACATTAACCCACATTAATCTTCGCTGTTAGAGTAAGTGTAAACATAAATACAGTTTAACTTTTTACCAGGCTCAGCAACAAGCAGTTGTGCTATCTGTCCCCAAAGAAGACAGGAGCACCAGCCACGCCCACCAGCTATCAGGTTGAGAGTGTGAGTAGTCACTATAGGCAGGTTCCATCTACTCTCCCCCTAATCACTTTATGGATTTACTTTCCGCAATTATGATCTCCCTGGAGCTCTCGGGAACGGGGAATCGCCTGGAAAACATCCACTTGCATAGGTCAGAGCCAATTTTAATGCCCACAAAAAGCCTCAGAAGCTGAGCTCATCAACTGGTCACCCTTTTCCTGGTAATTAGGAGAATACAGAAGCCACAGTGCTGAAGGCATCACTTTATATATACTCCAGTGTCTCAGACAATGGAAACGTCTCAAAATGAGTGATGAAGCACCAAGGCCATGCTAGAAAGATCAAAGAATTTATGGAAGAAATACAATAAAATAACCTAATCCCAATCCATGCACCCAGTGTCCACCCACAACCAGACTAACCAGTTTAACTCACCATTGTTATTTTTCAATGGGGAGAGAGGGAAGTTGGCTAAAAAGAGGAAGAAAAAGGAAAAAAACCTACATACCCAGTATAGAAAGGTGCATGATATACAGCAGTTTCTCAAAGTCCAGTCACTCACATAACACCCTCACAGTTTTCTGCCATATCTGCATACCCCCAGGGTTATTATTTACTTCATATTTTTAAAAGATGCCCTATATCATATTCCATATATACCTTCCAATGAGCATACAACATAACTACTGATTTTTAAAAAACAGTCAATTCATGAAGTGGAAAGAAAATGGGGGTGGAACCAGAAAAAACAGGGCCAGAGTGAGCAGAGGCACAGATGGCAGAGTCTGGACACCCCCCTGGAAACAGTGGGACAGGACACAGAGCAGCTCCTACGGGCAGCAGTAAAAACTACCCATTGAGAAAGGGGGCTTTTAAGGCAGGCCTGGGTTAAATTTCAAGCGCCAACCACAGTGCTATCTGGATGAGTTGAGGCAAGTTACTTAATCACCCTATTCAACAAACAGGCCACAAACCTCCTTTTCCCAGTGGTTATAGAGAGCAAATGAAATAATGTAGTAGAGCTTAGCACTTCTCCTACTCAATCCAAGGTATCTGTTACAGCTGTTGCTGCTGTTGCTGTTGTTTTAACTCTAAAATGAGGACAGCCAAACAGAGCTCCTCTACGGGATTGTCCTAAACCCAATGTTTTCAGCTAATGTTTATTACAGACTTTGCTTACCAGGTGCCAGGCATTATGCTAAGCCCTGGATGTTAATTCTCATTTGATGCCATCTCTTTTGAGCTTTCCAATAACCCAATAAGGTAAGTATTATTAGTATCCCTATTTTACAGAAGAAAAAAAAGTGGGACTTGCCCCGGGTCATTCAGTAATAAATCAGTGAGCTGGCTTCCAATTTAATCTCTGGGGAAGCAATTAAACACTGTGGAGAGCTGTAGGAGTGCAAACTATCTTCAACTCAAATACCCTCAACTTGACTTTCATTACCTCTTAACCACACAATATAACCTTAAAAGGCCAAAATTCTCCACAAAGAGTAACTGAGGGGAAAAAAAATCAATTGAAACAGACCTTCATATCTATTATAGTATGAAATGAAATGCAATAAATCCTTTCAACTAAAGTTATTTTCAACATACTAGCCCAAAAAAGTCAGACTTGGAAGCATTTAAAATTAACCATTTTCAATACTGACGTTCCCAAGAAGGATGAGAATGTCAATGAATGGATAGCTGCAATTACCCTGTAACATTTTTTTCCATCTAATAATACCTGTAATGTTTATCTTGCACCCCTCCAAAGAAAATTCTGTAGTAGCTATTCAAATATTCTGTACTCCCATATAATTTGTTTATATTCCCTATTCTGTTTTATAGAGGCTGTCATTATAAAGGTTATTATTATCAGTTTTTCATGAAATTTGTTTTAGTATCATGAATACCACGTACAATGGTCTCAATAACAGAAATAGCTCCTCCAACATCCCGTGAGACAAGGAAAATGGGTAAAAAATCATCAGTTCTTTTCAAGGGACACTTGAGATTTGGAGAACTGCAATTCTGTATATTTGTTAATAAATTGCTCTATTATTTTTCAAATTAGGAAACTCTGCCAAGTGGGAAAAACATAGGTGAGTAATGAATGTTTATCCTTTTCAAATAAAGCTTGTTATCTGAGAAGTGTGATACAATTAAAGTAAGCTGCTTTAATTTAAAATTTTCATATAAAACTATTATGATCCCATTTTATTTAATCAAACAGGAATAACATATTTATTGAGATGAGGGCAGGAGAAAACTGGCTTAAACTGCCCTGCAAGCAACACCGCCCCCCCCCCAACTGCAACACCTACTTCTCTGTTGTCGTAATTATTTACTGCCCTGCAGTTCAAGTTCTATTGGCTCTAATTGTGTCTGAACTACAGTTGACCCTTGAACAATATGGGTTTGAACTGTGCATGTCTACTTATACATGGAGTTTATTTTCAATAAATACCTGTGCTGTTTTCAATCCACAGTTGGGAGTCTATAGATGTGAAGGGCCAATTGTATGAATTGATCTTCCCCACTTTATATAGCACCCTTGGATTTTAGTATCTGTGTGTGTGGCGGGGGGAAGGGGAGAAGGTAGGGATGGGGAGGCTGGGTCCTAGAACCAACCCCCAGATAATAAGAGATATTAAGTTTTTGGGGAGTCAAAAGTTATATAGATTCTGACTATGCAGGGTTGATGCAGTTTTTAGAACAGGGCATATGATCAATAAATATTTGCTGAGTGAAGAATGGCTGCTTTTGTTCAGTCTCCACCTTAACTGCCAGTTCCCAGGAGCATTAGACAGATAAAGTTCTGGCTCTCTGGTAAGAATTATGCAAAGCAATGGAGGACTTTTTTTTTTTAAAGAATTCCTTCCAAGCACATAAAAAACTGCAATTCAACTGAATTTAAAATCCATCCAAGGATAACAGCCCAGGGTAATGGCAGTAAGGAAAGGAGAAAGTGAAGCTGTGCTTTCAATTCAGAAGATTCAGTCTGGATGCCCCCTCTGTGGCCTATGGGCTGTGTGCCTTGGGCAATTTAATCCTCATGGGCTGGGTTTTTCATCTCTAAAATGGGAATCTTAACATACTTATTGTTTGGGGGATTTAAATGCATTGCATATAAAATGCTAGCACACTTTCTGGGCCATAAAATGCACTAAATAGGTTGGCTTCCTTTGCCTCTCCCAAGGTCCCTTTCCAACCTCTAGTTATTTAATTCAAAGAAATCATGATAATCAAGCTCCTGAAAAAAAGAAAAAGAAAAAAAGTGGGATGTAAAAATTAAGGCCTATCATAGTGCAATTGAGCTAAACATTTGAGATAGAAATTTTTAAGTTTGTGAGATTTTTAATATATTTTAATTTAAAATGATCAAAATAATGAGTCTGAAAAGTAATGACAAGTGAAGAGCATCTGGAAAAGATGTAGAAAAAGACTGCAGTTTTAACTGTAATACTAAACGCCTGTTTTTCTTTTTCCTGTGGAAAGCCATTCTTTAATGGTTCTTACTGGGTGCTGGATTGTTCTTATTGGACATACACCTTTGAATATTATCTGTTCAGACTCATTAGAAGACCAAACTGCAGCCTTGGTGATCATTTCCTTGATAAATAACCCCTCAATATCTAATAGATATTGGTGGACAAGGCCTAAAATATTTAAAGAATTACACACAATGCCTTTATTGATTAAAAAATGTATTCTTGTAAAGTAGCCACCCAAGGAGCAGATATACTAGTGAGATTTAACAGGAAGATTTAGGTTGTATCTATAAAGCAGTCAGACCAGAGCTGAAAAAATCTTATTGAACCAGATCCCTGAGTTTAGGCTTACATTCTAACCTCTGAATTCTGCTTTGCTGCTGAGCCTTGTCTGTTTTTTGTGATGTGCACATCACATTTTCCTTCAAGGAAAATACCCAAATCAGTAATCCGTTTAGTGTCCAAACATACCACACAACACATTAACTAGTAGAAAATCGATTAGCACCTGAAGGAAAGGGGAGAGGAAATTACTCATAATTGATGGTATTGAGAAATGTATTTTTCAGTCAGTCCTTCTAGTGAACAAGGAAGCCAGAGGGAAGCACAGTGGCCCTGGGAGAGACCAGCCGTGGGACAGAGAGTGTGGCTTTGTGAAGCAGGCCCAATACCGGCTTGCGAGCAAGTCCCAGAATCGCCCTGCTTCCTCTCCCTCTGTGGCAAAACGGGTGAGAGTTGAGAAAGATGTGCTGGCTGATCCTTTAGCATTTAGGGATTCAGAATAATTTTAACAGCTCTACTGAAATCCAACTGGAATTACTTATACCTTTTTTGCACATAGTTTCTATTACTGTCCGTAAGCCTGGATATTTTACTAAGCCATATTTTCATTTTCAAAAGCCAAGCTCCTTAATTTCATGGTATCCTAAATTTCATTTAGCTGAGAGTGATAGAAAATGGGCGTTCATCAGGGAGAGCTGTTTCTTCTGGGACTGTCTGTTTACCCTTAGTTTATACCTGGTGCCTTAGGTAGGCATCGAGTGTATTTTGCATTTTTTATTTCATGGGAAGAACACAGTTCTCAGGGTCTGCCAAGCTGAAGACAGTGCTCTACAGGACATAGGAACTGGGGCTGAACACGTTCTGGGTTTTGCATATGGGGGTGCAATAACAGCTTGTAGGCAAGGCAAGATGTGAAGGCGTGGTCCAGGCACATCCCTGCCTTGGGGTCTTGCTTCTGGCTGCCCCAGCCAGGCTCCCTGTAGGAGTCAGCATGCTCACTCCCTTCCTCCTGCAGGTCCTGACCCAAATGCTGGCATCTCAGTGAAGCCAATATTTTCCTTCATTCTGTATAACATGACCCATCCCCTTACACTACTATCAATTTTGTCCATAACATTGATCATCTCCTCACATACTATATAAAAGGTTGTGTTATTTTCTGTACACACACACACCCCATATATACACACAGCTACACAGCTACACACTACAATGTCAGTTGCACAAACGGCAGCCATCTGAAATACCTCGAGAACCTAAACAGCACATAGTATGTAGGAGGGGCTCAAAATCTCTTTGGTGAAAAAAATGAATGGTGTTCCTTCAGCTGACTTTTTGTAACATATGCAATAGATGGCTGATCCTTGCACTCAAAGCCAATTTTCTGCACAAATATTGTCTTTCACTAAGTTTTTATGGACACCACCAAGGGTGTACAGAGTATTCATATCCTGAGAACTGTTGCTGACCAAATTAGCTACCAAGAATTATTTTAAATGGTATTAAATAGTATGAATATACTGCCATGTCTTTATACATAATTTTGTGAAAAACAGAGCCCGCTAAGACATCAATCGATGTGAAGTTTTGTTCTCTTCCCCCAAATGATGCACAAATGGAAGAGCAGAAATGCTGGCCCACATTCTGTATTTGAGTGACCTAAACTGAACCCAGCCAGGGTTGTGGAAAAGTAAGCCATCCCGGAGGGCAATGTGGCAAAAGCTTCTGATTCAGTGAATCACACTTCTAGGAATTTACTTAAAGGTTGCAATCAAGTAAATATAAAAGTTTCAAGAGTTTCATTGCAGCATTGCTTGTATTAGTGAATGACTACAAAGAATGTATATGTCTAACAATTTGGGTTGACAGCCACTAACAAGGGGCCAGAGGAAATGGTCCACATGGAAAGGCATTCACAATGAGGTTCACGGAAGTGGCATGCTGAGATCCAATTTTTGGTAAGAGAAATGGGAAAAGCAAGTGTTCATGATTCATGGACCTGGGAAGTGACACTTGACAGAAAATTTTCCTCTTTTTCATTTGTCTGCATTTTCTAATTATTTTTGTCATAAAGAAAACTATTTTTAAAGCACCTGTGTGCGCAGGTGAGATACATAAGAACATGAGACCAAGTCAACAGTGAAACAAACTGAGCATTTCACTTAATGATTTTCAACCCAGTAAGTCTGTTGTTCTTGTCCACAGTTATCAAAGGCATGCTTAACAAAGTTACCGCCCTTCTGAGAAAAAAACAAATTCTCTTGGAATCAAAATGCAAACATTTCAGTTCACAGCTTATTAATCTAAGAAACTATCGTACAAAAGAACAGAAGTGAAATCATTAAGATGTTTTACTAAAATCAATTAAGATGTTTAGGTGACTGGGGGAAAAAACATAGGAGCTGGAAAGAGAAGGGGACATGTTTTTCCATCTGAATTCCACCAGTTAACAAAAATGCATCTAAACATCTAGACAATTCACACACACACACACACACACACACACACACACACACACATATATACTAGAGGCCTGGTGCACGAAATTCGTGCATGGTGGGTGGGGGTATGTCCTTCAGCCCAGTCTACTCCTTCTCCAATCTGGGACCCCTTGAGGGATGTCCAACTGCCCGTTTAGTCCCAATCCTACCTGGATCGGGACTAAACGGGCAGTTGGACATTCTTCTCACAATCGACTGCTGGCTCCCAACTGCTCACCTGCCTGCCTTCCTAATTACCCCTAACTGCTTCTGTCTACCAGCCTGATCACCCCCAACCACTACCCTGCCAGCCTGATTGATGCCTAAATGCTCCCCTGCCAGCCTGTTTGCCCCTAACTGCCCTACCCTGTGGGTCTGGTCAACCCTAACTGCCCTCCCCTGCAGGCCTGGGTCCCCCCCCCACTGCCCTTCCCTGCAGGCCCAGTCACCCCCAACTTCCCTCCTCTGCCGGCCTGGTCACCCTTAACTGCCCTCCCTTGCAGGGCTGGTACCTGCCAACTGCTCTCCTCTGCTGGCCATCTTGTGGTGGCCATCTTGTATCCACATGGGGTCAGAATCTTTTGACCACATGGGGGCAATCATCTTGTGTGTTGGAGTCATGGTCAATCTGCATATTACTCTTTTATTAGATAGGATAGAGGCCTGCTACACGGGTGGTTTGCCCTGAAGGATATCATCAATCAGGGGGGTGTTCCCTTGGGGTATGGGGTGGCCTGGGCAAGGTACCTGTGGGGGTTTTCAGGCTGGCCACGCCCTCCAGTGACCCAAGCAGAGGCCCTGGTATCTGGGATTTATTTATCTTCTACAATTGAAACTTTTTACCCTGGAGCGGAACCAAACCTTCTGCTGGCACAGCCATTGAAACTTTATTACCTTAAGCAGAGGCATAGGCCAGCCAGGGACAACCCAAGCCTCCTTCCTGCTCTCTCTGTGGCTGTAGCCATATTGGTTGGGTTAATTTGCATACTCACTCTGATTGGCTGGTAGGCGTGGTTGGTGGCTGTGGCTTGTGGGTGTAGCGGAAGTATGGTCAATTTGCATATTACTCTTTTATTAGGATACACACAACACACACACACACACACACACATTTTCCCTCCATTAGATTGGTTAGATGATTCCTTGCACACTTTCTTCTGGCAAGTTCCTATGGAGGTGTAAAGCCTTTTTCTCTTCCTGGAGAGCCAGCCTCCTTCAATGCCAGCTGTCTCTAATCAGTGGCCCAAAAGTTCCATTCTGCTCTACTTCAGAAGAAAAGGCAAATGGTTACGAAATCCAAAGGGGGTTTATTTGAAGTAGGGAAAAATTTAAAGCATGAAAGAAAACAATGAATGAAGCAAGCTGCAACAAAAGTGAAACTTTCCATAATGGTGAATAAGGAGTTAGGAATCTTTGTTCTTCCTGGCTACAAAGACTAGAGATGCCTGGAGAATATTTCCCTCACACCACTCCACTGCCACCCTCCAAAATGAAGTGAAAACTCTAGCGGACACCTCCTGCCATCAATTGGTGCTCTTAGAAAAGGTCACCATTTCCCAACGGCGATGGCAGGCTGTGGCTGCTCAGTCTTCAGGGATGTTTGCATGTTGGTCTCCTGCTAATGCACCCTACATTTCTGTTAGCCTTCTCTGAACTGTAAATGTCTCCTTCTACTAAGGAGACTGTGAGTTAAAGAACAGATCAGAATTAAGCAATCAGTAGCAGGGGTCAGTGTCCAAAGAGGGAGCCTTGAGAGGGAAGTACTGTTCTCTCACTTGAGACTTTGTACCACAGTTTAGTTCTTTGATGAACAATGACTGTGAAGAGTCCTCAAAAAAAAAAAAAAAAGCCACAAATGCCCACTGTCTGTGAGGATTATGTTCCATCCTTGGTTATGTTTTCTTTAAGGGCAAAAGGCTGCTGTTCGTTTCTGTTTTCTGGGCTCTTCAGAGAGCAACGGTGATGGCAGCTGCTTCCAAGGAGGAGGACGTTTTTGAAATGGGAGGAATTGAATAAACCCATTTGTCAAGAGGTCTTACTTTTGAATCAGGTCTCTGAAGGTTGTGCACTTTAATACCACACCGAAGCAGGCCTTATTTTGGAGTAATGGCAGGTGGTTTTCAATTAGAGAGTTCATTTACAACAAGGAGGTGCTCTGTGTTCTACTGTGAAAGATAAAAGCAACATTTCAAACCCCAATTTTGAAGAGCCAACCCTTTACCCACGCTGTATTGCAGCCAGCCAGCCACACTTCAAGGGAAGCAAGTGTCCATTCCCTGGGGCGGTGGCTCCCCACCCCTCACCCTGAATCAGATTCACCTCAATGTGGACAAGGTTATCACTTCTGAACCTCAACTTTCACATCTACAAAACTGGTGTAATATTTACATCACAGAACTACACACAAAGTATCCAGCACTCAGCCTGAGTTAGAGCAAGTCCTCATGGTGGCCACTGGCTTCTCCTTTCATAGGAAGCAGCCGAGGGAGTGGAGGAAAGCACTGATATCGGACAGCCGTGGCCTGAAACTCCAGCTCTACTCCTCGTTAGCCCTGTGATCTTCCCCAAGTCTCATCTGTAAAGTGGAGAAAACAGTGGTCTGCATCTGCTGGTTTTCTAAAGATTAAATAAGACTACATAGATTCCCAGCCTATAGCCAGCTGACTAAAACAGCAGTTAAGATGGCATTTAGAGATAGTCTAATCCCACATCTTCATTTTATAACTAAGAAAACTGGAGCTCGGGGAGATGAAGAGATGTTCTTAAAGTCCTGTCCTTTCCCCTGAACCTCCCGGTGGTACTCAACGATGAACACACCAGCAGAGATGTAAGTTTGGCTCTTTCTCAGGAGTCTTCAGGCTGGAGGAGTGGAGAACACCAAGCAACCCAAGTGCATGGCAAAATAAAGATGAAGAAGTCCCAAGAACAAGCTGAATTCTGAGAGCTCAGTAGGCTTTAATTAACTATTTTCTTTCTGCTTGTCAGGGGGTAAGGAAAAGAAAACAAACACCAATGGAGTCTCGCTCTACAGCACAACTTGCCTGCAGGTTAACTGTGTTTTAGTAACTGAGCTTGAAAATAAAAGAAAAGGCATAAAATGTATAATTTTTTATTTTATTTTGTTTTATTTTAGCTTTTCCAGGAGCTATGGTATTCTACATTTACAGCCCACAAAGACTATCCTTACTTTCATGGTTTTGAAAATACCCAGTCCCCAAATCTAAAGCCCCTTTCAAACTCCCTAAAATCCTTCATGATTTTGGACAACTTACGTTTCCCTAAAATTAATTTTTTAAAATGAGAGTGAGAGAGAAAACTTCTAGGAAGAGAGTTATAAAGACAAGGATGAGGACTGTGGTATTATGATTTATATTAAGAAATATATAATTTGGTTTTCATCCTTCTTCCTGGCACAGAGTTCCGACACCTTGGAATTTCCTAAGTGATAAGAGCCATAAGGGTGAAAGGAGAGTCTTCAGTTACCCATAACAAGCCCCTTTGAGCCACACCAGAGTTGATGTTAATGAGTGACTTTTGGAAAACACCTAGGTAACTATAAAATGGGGGCTGGTTGCTAGAGGGAACCAATGACATGATTAGGAGATTGGAATGTTCCCCTCAACTGAATCAATTACCAATAGCCAATGATCTGATCAATAGTACCTTTAGGATGAACCCTCCATAAAAATCCCTAAAATAAAGGGTTTGAAGAGTTTTCAGGTTGATAAAGACATGCAGGTGCTGGGAGGTGGCACACTGGAACTCAGGGCACAGAAAGTGTTGTGACCTGCCACATACCAGGCCCTATGCATCTCTTCTGTCTGCTTGATCTTGAGTTACATCCTTTTATAATAAACAGATAATGTAGTGAGTAAATTTTTTTTTCTGATTCTGTGAGCTCCTCTAACTGTCCAACTTGAGGAGGGGAATCATGAAAACCTGGTTCACAGTCAACTGGTCAGAGCGCAAGTAACACCCTGGATCTGTGGTTGGCATCTGAAGTGGGAGTAAAAGGCAGTCTTGTGGGGCTGACTCCTTAACCTGTGGGTCTGATACTAACTAACTGAATTGAACTATAGGACATCCGGTTGGTGTCAAAGAATTGTTTGATGGGGAGAAAACCCCACATTTGTTGGCCAGAAGTACTGAGTGTTAAGCAGAGGAGAGAAGAGGAATAAGAGTTTTTCCTTTAAAGACAAAAAAAAAAATGGTATTATCATCATGACAATATATCTTTTGTTGAAACTAGATTCAAATTCAATATATGTGGATATTAAAAGAACATAAAAATCTTCCCCTTAAGGCTTAAGCTTTTAATATGATTTAGTGACCTACTAAAATGCTCTAATATACTGTCTTCAGCATTTAAAAAGAAAGGTAGTGCCATTTTTATTTTTTAAATTCAATAAATCTGGAGAAACTTGTCAGAAAATATATTTACACAATTTAATTAAATTGATTTTTAGCAGTGGAAAAAAAAGCATCTTAGAAACTAATTTTTAATATTCCAACCATTTTTTCCAAAAAGTGGGAGCATTATGACTTGCTACAGAACAGAAATAATGCCCCACAGATTTCTGGAATAAATTTTGAGTTCTTTGGGGGAAAAAAATGGATTCCATTGTTTAAAACCAAGGGCACTGATTAGCATGGAAGATTTTTGTTGGTGGGCCATTCAAATATATATTATCCAATAATAAAGTGTTTACAAGACAAATGGAAGAGTAAATGATGTTAAAAACTTTAATGAGAACTGAATATGGTCTGTGGCCATGTAGTCAATCACAACAAAAAAGTGGGCTTCTGAACTTTATTTTATGTCACTACTGGGATCATTTCATCCACACCCTTTCAATAAGCTTTTACTTAAGACTTATTATAAGCCAAGAATTGACTCTTTGGCTCAAGTAATGGTTCTATGCCTTAGCAACTACTCTAGATCAGCATTCTCAAAGTGCGATCTGGGTGCCCTTGGGGAGTGCTGAGACCCTTGAAGAAGATCCAGGAAGCCTAATAACTCACGAGAACACTAAGGCATGCCGCGCCTTTATTGCTCCTATTCTCTCCTGACTGTGCAGTGGAGTTTTCCAGAGGCTACAAGACACGTAATGATGCCATCACTTTAATGGCTAGTGGAATATGAGCTTATGTTTTGACAGTGTCTCCATTTTAGTTTCTAAATATCAATATACCTAGGAGTCCAGAGTCATTTTTAAGCATGTGAAAAATGCTTAAAGTGCTGAGACTAATGTTTGAGACTCTCCATTCTAGAGCTAGCAATAACGCTTTAAGATACTATAAAGACTTCAGAATACTAAGTCTTAGGTGGCTTCTGTAATTCTTATGCTTAAAAATTAGTGTTCCCAGAAAAAAAAAAAAAAGCTAGTTAAGTACAACTACTGGGGGTAGGGCAACGGGGCAAAAGCAGGAAAGCGGCAAGTGATTAGCTGGAAGAGTGAAAACAGTTTACATGTCTAGCAAATGTCACCAATCCTTGCATACCTCAGTACAAAATGACTATAATTTAAACCTAAAAAAATATTTACTTGGGATTATCTTGTGGTTGGAGTTCTACCTGTCTTAAAAAAAAAAAAAAAAACCTGAATCTAAAAAAAATAAAAATCAACACTGAGTCTGCTTATTCTATACGAGAGACGCTGATTAAAAAGTCTATCAGCTTTTGGAAAGAAGTTTTTGGCCTGTGTTTACGAGAAAGATGAGGAAAATAACTGTTCCTGTAAATCAGAACAGCAGAGGGGGAGCCTCCAGATTATTCACTAACAATTAGCCCAGCAAAGGTCCCTTAAGTGTCTGATGCATCAAAACACTAAAGCCATTTGCTCCCTCAAAGAGGGTAGTGCATGGGAGAGTGCCTAAGATTCCATTTCAGCATGGAGCCGATAATCAAACCAGAACACCAAAAACATTTTATATTCTGCTCATGAGCCTGTATTCTCCTTTGTCCCTCCACACCCTTGATGCCCAGGGTTTCTTTTGAAATACCATGCATCATATCTTAAACTAAACACCTCAAAACAATTTCTGATTCCTTCCACTTTAGTCAAAATATACGGACTGAATTAAACATTTCAAAAATGTACTTAATCCTATCTAATCTTTTATAAGACAGTTTGTTCATTTCTGATCTGTGACTAGCATCTTGCCTTTGTAAATATGGCATTCCAGGCGTTTTCAGAATATTTCCAAAGAGGGATCATTCCCCCAATAAGCCAAGCTTATGGACAATATGTTAATTCTTCCAGACCCCTGCAAGCTCATTTCCAATTTGCTGTCTATGCTGAGCCCTTGACACTAGGCAGAAATGTTTCTTGCTTGTTTTTCCTCTTCCCATTATTACCACAGTCTCTAATGAGTTCTGCTTACTGTATTAAATTAGTTTACTTCTCTTTGTCAAAATAAATCATTGTTTACTTCTTAACCAATTAACATAGTTCTATCTCTATATCTATTCTTTTGTTATTTCCCCCCAGAATCTTAAGTTATAGTAGGCTAGAAAGTTTAATAAAAGGCCATGTTATCCCATTTTGGAGCTTTTGTCTTAATCTTTAGAATAATTTTCCACTTATGAGATAATGTTTCTGTCAAAGTCCATTTGTTTTCATTTTACAAACAGAAATTCTAGTAACAAGGCAAATCCTACCTATCTGTATCTACTGAACTGAAACAAGCAAAACTACAAGTTAGTTGATCCTTTTATCTACGCATAAAACACATGTAAATGAATCGTCCAAATGGACCCTGGTTTATTTGCCCAACGCATTTTCTACTTTATTCTTCAGTTTTTAACTAAAACTTTTTTCAACATGTGTGTGTTTTCTTTCCAGCACATACAATATTCTCATAGAAATAAAGATATAATTGCTTATTTGCACATGTCTTTGTAACAGTTATTTGGGCAGATGGGCAGAATATTGATACCCCTTTTATAATCCTCCCCAGCTTCCCTGTCATGTGATTTGATAGATAAAGACATTATAAATTTATCTAAGGCATCCTGAATTAGTTAAGCTGTGCCTGGGAAAGGCTTAGTAGCAGTCATTTCCTAAATGCTTTTTAATTCATTCTGAAAATACATGGGTTAGAATATGAAAATAGAAATAAGTCATAAAACAGCATTTTAGTAGTAATATGAATTCTAACAAAAATGCATTGAGGAGAGGTGATCAGGATACTCTCCCTCAGTTTTCAAAAGACCTAACATCATTGTGTGGGAATCATTTGCCCAGAGACTGATCAAATAAGTATTTCACTCAAAAGTCATAATAAAAGAAGAGAATGCTTTAATTTCCATAATCTGTTTTATTTATCCTTGTTTCAGAATTTAACTTTCTAATTGATTAACAACGTTCAGAAGTCCAAGTTCTATACCAGAAATCACCCCAGCCCTTTTTTTGTGCTTTGAGCACCAAATTTGTTACTTAAAAACTGACTAGATTCTAGTTTCACTTGTCCTTCTTTGGCATCTAGAGAATCTTAAATCCAGCCTTATAAATAGATTTCAAGTCCACTGAGTCCTCTAGAATGTTACCGGATACACGTAAGGCCTCTGTCCTCATCTTCTCTTCACAGTTGGGCCCCTGCGACCCATGGTCAGTCTCAACCCCCCTCTCCAATTCAGCACTCCACCCGTCACTGGCACCTGCTGCCACACTGGAGGCTGTGTACATACACGAAGTAGGCACAACCTATCCCACCACCACAACTATCACCAACTGCACAATGAATGGAGAGAAGGACATCCTCTTGGTCACGCTGGCTGCACGACGTCCACCCCAGCTTCTTCCCGGTCAGTGTCCATTGTCTTGGTCAGTGTGTGGAGTGACACAGCATTGTGTCACAGAAGAGTGAATTTTGTAAGCACAGCCCATTCAGTGATATGAAACCTTCCATGTTGAAAGAGCGATTTTTAACAGTAGTCATAAGCCATGTTTCATTAAAAACTGAAGCTGAAGAGCATTACTAAAAGTCAACATGACTTGAGTTTTAGTCTATGGCATTACTGGTGTGGAAATCAAACACAGGCTGGCCATTCTTCCTGGATAATGCTTCATCTGATAGGGATCTGTGAGTGTATTTAAAACAACAAACGATTCCTTTTGGAAATAATACAGTTGTTTAGTTAATAATACAGATTTTGAAAAGAAAGAAAACCTCCTGTCATATTTTGTAAAGTTCTTTTCTTACCCTCTGAAATAGGAGAAAATATAAGATGTGAATAGAACACATGCATATTTGAATGTAGTACACAAGAGAATTCCATTGAAATGTCAAACGGTTTTCTGTTCTAGCCAATTCCTAATTATTGGTGGGTAACCTGCCCACTTGATGCATCATCTGAGGCTTAGAAATCAGGTGGGTGATGAGGAAAAGAGGTGGACTAGGAGGTTACACAAGTACTTAAGAGTGACAGTTTTAAGTGAATGTATAGTTTCTTATTTACTTGGTACCTTGAGAAGAATTCAAGGAAATCTGGTCCTTGCATTTGAGCCATGAGGTTTCACAGCCTCAGCGTTCAGCAAAGGTGAAGTGTGGTCTCCCGGAGGGCGCCCATCCTGTCTGTCACCTCCTCCTCCCCACTCTCACCACAGCACACCGTGCTAAACTGTCTTAACCTCGGACACATCCATGGAGTGCCTCCTCCATGCTGGGAACAGTGTGAGGGCTTCGCAGCTCTCCTAATCCTCATGACGGCCTTCACAAGAGGCCTCATGTTTCCCATTTGAGAGGAGAGGAAAATGTGGCCTAGAGAAATTACCCAAAATGGCAACAGAGACACAGCTGGCATTCCAGGCCAGGTTCGCTAGTTCTAAGCTCAAGTTCCTTCTAGAATGCCATGCTCCATATGCTATTTCTCTATATTAACTGCACCACGTAGGTAAGGGTGTTACTAAATCCTTAAAATTGACATTTCACTCATATATCAATTTGAAGGCTTTAGGAACACAAAATATCAATTTTTTGCAAACAGTAAAAGTAGTATTACTTGTAATATACTGAATAGAATTATTTTATTTTTTGTGATAAGATGGGGAGAATACGTTACTTTTTTTCACTGATCATATATATAAGCATTACTTTCCAGAAATATTTAGTAATAAACTTAAGAAAAATGGTAACAGCCGAGACCGGTTTGGCTCAGTGGATAGAGCGTCGGCTTGCGGACTGAAAGGTCCCAGGTTTGCTTCCAGTTGGGGGCATGTACCTTGCTTGCCGGCACATCTCCACTGTGGGGCATGCAGGAGGCAGCTGATAGATGTCTCTCTCTCGTTGATGTTCCTGACTTTCTATCTCTCTCCCTTCCTCTCTGTAAAAAATCAATAAAATATATATTTTTAAAAAAAATGGTAACAAACATTTATGAGTGCTTTGTGGGTAGTACTCTGGCAATTGCTTTACTTGTTTACTTCATTTCTTCTTCACCCTGTGAGTTAGCTACTTATCATCATTGCCCTTTAACTGAGAAGAAAATTAAAGCACAAAGAGTGTTATTAATTTTCCCAAGATCACAGGTAGTATGTAGCTACGTGGATGTCCAGATGTTGCTGAGAGTCTGACCCCTGGACTATCCTGCTATCTTGACATTCAGGAACTATCTTCAGTTGCATGGACAGGGAAAGAAGTCGTCAGAGCTGAGAGTGGAGGTGGTGACACGCCAGAAAGACCGGATCCTTGGGTCTCAGACCCTCAGAGGAGTCAGGACAGCACAGACTGTTGATGGGAGAAGAGCTCTTGATACCTTATTCCTCCAAATGAGAGATGACAAGGAACACAGAGGACTGGGCAAAACCAAATATAGAAAATCCTTATGCTAGACAACACCTGAAATGGTACAGTTTGGTATAGAACAGTAGGACGTACGATGAGGCAGTGAGGCGCCCTGAGTGGAAGCCTGCTCACAGCCTTTGGGGGTGAGAGAGTTTTTAGCATTTTTTTAGTTAATAAATCCATTATCTCAACTTAAAAATATAGGAATTTACAACCAAAGAAGCTGAACTGGAACATTTGTAAGTTACTTAAAAATACTCAGTAACTACTTCTTTCTAAAGAACTTAGAATTCAGTCCGTTTAAAATAACCATTATGAACAATTTCTAAAATACATAAAAGTTTGGAGAAGGATAAAATGAATCCTCATAAACCATTCAACAGCCATTAAGCTTTTGCCATACTGTCCTAGTAGGCTTCTCTTATTCCACCTTTTAAAATTGTCATAGATCCCTCCATGCTTTAATACACATCTCTAAAAATGCATATAAATGCATATAAAAATAAATTTTTATAAGCCACAATGTGCTTTTTCAAACCTGACAAAACTAAGAATAATTTCTTGCTATCAGGCTTGGTTCATATTCAAATGTCACCGATTATCTGAAAATTATTATTTTTTAACTTGTTTTTTTGTTCAAATCAGGACCCAAACAAGAAGACATACATTGCATTTTGTCTCTTTAGTTCATTTTAAAATCTAGAACAACCCCTCCTGAACTTCCTCTTTCTATCGTGCCAGCAACTTATAGAAGAAACTAGTTCCATTAAAACCATTTTGTTCATTTCATGCTCCCAATTATTTACTATGCACCTCAGAACAGAGTGGACCTGGCTGATACCTTCCACCCCAGAGTCAGATTTTCAGTTCCCTTACATTTTTGTCTTCAAAGAAGAAAACTATGTATGACACATCGGAGGAGCAGCCATGTTTTGTCTCCCAGAAGTTATCTACATTGCTAATGACTAAACATGTCTGTTATTACAATGATACTTAATTACAATGGGAAGCACACTGAAGTCCTACTGGAGAGACTGGCAGGAATCCAGCCAATCCACCCCTTTACCCCATTACAAAGGAGGCACCAGTGCCAAACCTGGGTAATTCCTTCAAGAACAGAGCTGCCCATTGTTAATTATGGAGTTGGGGAATTAGCCGGCTAACAGACAACCGTGATGCAGGGCAGGGGAATCAGTTTGCTCTCTCCCAGAATGTGCTCAGCTCATTTTCTCTGTCAGGGTTTTTAATTATTTATGATGAAGCTGCATTGCATGTTTTGTAATAATAATGAAGTCTTGGTAACAGGAAACCTCACTGCAGCAGGGCACAGCTATTAAATCTTTGCTGAGAGCCGGGCGAGGGAGCCAGGGCTTCTTCCCAGCTCTTTTTTGACTGGTAATGACTATCAGGTCCGTAGGCACACACACAAAAGAAGGGAGAACTGGCCGACTCTGAATGGCAAATCCAGTTCTGTGGGTGAAGCCACCAGTGGCCTTTTTGCCTGTGTCCCTGGCAGCTCTTTCCGGCTCTGCCCTCACTGTCTGCCTTCAGCTCTGGGCTTGAGCCAAAGGCTGATGAGCCTGACAGTGGCCCGGAGCAAAGCTTCCTGTGGCTATGTCCCCTGAGAGTCTCATAAAGAGCCTCTCCATTTACACCCCTGATTTATATCCTGTGAACCTGAAATACCAAAGAAAAGGCGTACGTGAATGAAGTGAGGCCACTCAGGATCTGGAGAGCTGCTGCAAGCATCCAAGTTGGCCACATCCATGGTGTGCGGCTGAAAGGCACCTGGACCTTCTCCTTCCTGCTCCCCTGCGCTCCATTGTACTTGCTCAAACTCACTGTCTCATTTCAGAAATTACGGTGATTAAAAAAAAAAATCAATGATCATTTTAAGAGGTTTTCTCTGAAAAAAACAAAAAACAAAACAGGGTGATCCAAGATACTCTTCATTTAGAATAAAGTAAGTGAATGAGAGGGAGGGCCAAGAAGGTGGGGTGGGGAATATTATCCAGAATTATCATGTGCCCTAAATCTATGCGAGGGCAGCATCTTTAGAAGGAATAAAACACAGCCACTCTTAATTACTTAGAGGCCAACTGTTCTGTCACAGGATAATCTAAAACTATTCTCCCTCTTTCTCTCCAATTTGAGGTTACTACTAGTATCTCACATGCTGTGCTTTTGTGTTACTTCGTGCTAATAAAATGCGCAATACATCACACACTTGCTATCACTCCTCTTCAACTGATTATGGGTTCCTGGGGGTCAGCGAAGGTGCTTAAATCAGACCAGAGGTTTGCACACAGTAGGCATTTAATAAATAGCAGCTTTAATTAAAAAGTCCTAGGGAGCCTCCTGCCCCCCTCACCCATCCAGGCTATAGTGCCGGTCCAGGGTAGGATGTAGTGCAAGCATGGCTGGTGGGCCACGAGTTTCATGTGCCTGATGTAGTGTTTCCTTTGGTAATACTTATTATATCATATTGTAAGCTGGCCATGTCCTTCCTTGCTTGGGCCCCTAGCTAGCAGTTTAACAACTTGAGAGCAGCTTAGCTATGAATTATATATAATACTTAGCACCAGTGCCTGCCACATAGTTGTTTATTAAATATCTTGAATGAATGAATGAATGACTAGGGTAGTGAAAGAAATCTATGGACAACAAAGCTATATTTTTTCAAAAAATTACTTACGAAAGCAATAAAAATCGAGCTTTGATTCCACACTCAAAAATCAACCTCTTTTTTTATCTGTATTTCCTCTTGGAAGACAAAAAGTAAGGTAACTGAAAAACTTAGTCTGATACTGAAAGATATTTTGAGTTTATTATATATCCATTTAGACTTTTTTGCTATTCACTTATAATATATGCATTTTGAGATGTTTATTTCCTTCTTTCATATATATTTTTATTTAAAAGGGTTACATTGAGCATAATAGTTTTCAAATTTTGTGTGTGTGTTTTTTAAGCATAATAATGTCATGATTCGTGACTTCCCAGATTAGTACATACAGTTCTACTTCACTGTATTTCACCTGCAAAGAATTCTGAAGAGTGGTTAAACCACAATTTATTTCTTCAGTGATAGATATTTAGGTCATTTATATTTAGGTCAAGTTTTCACTCTTAAAAACAATGCTGTACAGAACCTAACTCACAGGGTGTGTGTGTGTGTGTGTGTGTGTGTGTGTGTGTTTTGTAGCAGGCACTGTACCAGCGGGACCCTTCAAATATAATGGTGAGAGGATACTCTCAGGGAGATCAGAGCTTGATGAGGAAGATTAACATTCTTCAAAGAATCACATTCACAAATATATAATCACAAGTGGGATAAATGATCAGAAATAAAGAAATATGATTATACAAGAGCATCTCTTTAAAAAAAATCTGGATTAATGGGGAGGTGGGCTGCACGTGTAGAAGGAAACATGGCAGAAACGTCCAAGTGAAAGACTATCTAGTTGGACCTCAGAGAACACTGGTAAAAAACAGTGCCTTTGCATTTAAAATTTTTTTTAAATATGTTTTTATTGGTTTCTGAGAGAGGGAGAAGGGAAGGCTGAGGGGGAGAGGGAGCGGAAAGAAGAAAGGGGAGGAGGGAGAGAGAAGCATCAATGACGGGAGAGAATCATTGATCGGCTACCTCCTGCACATCCCACACTGGGGATTAAGCCTACAACCCAGCCATGTGCTCTGACAGGGAACCCAACTGTGACCTCCTGGTTCATAGGTCAGTGCTCAACCACTGACCCACACTGGCCAGGTGCCTTTGCACACTTTTGAGTGTTTCTGTCACATATTTATTTAACAAATATGTACTGAGCACATATTACATGAAAGAACTGTGCTAGGTGCTGTTGATTAACCAGGAACAAAAGCGTTCATTCAAAAGCATATTCTGCAGAGAGGAACTGCTAGTTAAAAGAGAATATATAATTTAAATTGTGTCACATGCTCTCAAGCTGCCCACTTTGGGGTTTGTTCAGCCCTTCCAAGGCCCACTTGTTCAATGTTAGGAGACTCTTCAAAAGTGGGCAAATTTCTTGGCTCAATGTAGTTTCTTACTAAGCCAATCTGTGATCCTAGGGTGGCTGAACTGTCGGGGGCCACACAGACTATGCATTCTGACAGAACCACATCACAAATACCACAGTTAAAAGATGCTTCTGACACTCATCAGGGGACATTAAATGTTTTACGGTATAAGAAGTTTATTGCTAAATGAGATTCGGGGCTTGGCAGGATATTTAAATTATTCATGTTATCCCTGTTCTCCCTTATCATGGAAAATTGAGTGATGACTGTTTGGAAGCCACTACCCAGAAGGGCAGCTGATAACATCTCCCTGTGGTTAGATGTGGGGTGCTCAGCCATTCTCAGCAATTCCACTCAGGTTCACTCTTTCACTAATTCCCAATTTTCTGCATCTTAAGCAATTTTTCCCTTCATGCTTCTCACCACCCTAATATCCCTGCTTTACTCACTCCCCTCTTGCTCGGCAGATGATCCTGCCTACCATACCATTTTTGAAGGAAGTGATGGGAACTTGACACTTTGACGATTGTCTTTTCACTTCCAAGTTTCAAGCAATGGATAGCCTGCCTTTCCCAAACTGTTTTATATTATGTTCTCCCTATCGTCAACAGTTTCCCTCTTAAACAACGAATTTCCACTGACCTATCCACATACCCAGGTCTAGTCTTATATAAAAAACTTAACAAAAAGAACTCGTTTGAATTTTGCTTCTGGATTCCCCCTCCAACTACCATTTTTCTCCCATCTCCTTTCCCCAGCCCTGGTTAGGAATCCCACCACCCCATTCCCTAGGTGCTCCTCCTGCTTCTAGACAGTGCCATGTGTCACATTGGCCTCACCTGTATTCTGAAAGCACAGTCTCCATCCCTCCTTCTCCTGCCCTGGCCTCTGGACACCCTCAAGGCAGATGGAATCAATCTCAGGAGTGTGAAATTTGAGGGTCCTTACAATCTGGTTCCCTAGTACCTTTCCAGCTGTCAACCCACCAAAAGACTGGCCTCACGTTGCTTTCCTTGGCACTATCCTGTGCTTTCTTATTCTGTGCCTTTGCTCAACCCTCCCCCTCTCCCATTCATCTGTCAGAACCCGCCCCAGCTTTCAGAGTCCAGCGCAAATCTCACCGCTGTCTCCTCCTCTGCAGGCAGGGCTGTTCTCCCTTCCGCTTCACTCTCTTAGTAGCTGGTACATGGCTATGTCCCTCACAGGACATCACACTCCCTCTAATACCTTACTCACCCCTGTATTCCTCACACAACTGTCCCAAAATTCTAATTTGAATCCATCTTCCTTGTACTTTTTACATTTTCAACCCAAATACTTAGCTTTTCTGAACTCAGTTTCTTTATCAGTAAATTAAGTTAACAATGCTCACCTTTTAGAATTAAATTTAATTAAATTCACTGGGTAAAGCAAAATGCAACTTTCGGAATTTTCTTATATCTAAAGCACATTCCAAATACATAAAAAATATATATCTTATTTGCTTTCCACTTGCTGTCATCACAATTAATTTCTAAATAATATAATTTATAATTTGCCTTATGAAAAAAATATTTTCTTCTCATACTTGTGGTATATCTCCAAGTTTCACCAAGCATGCTTTTCAATAATATTACTATGACTGTTAGCATTAGTATCCTACTTCATTAAAAGTCTCAGCCTCATTGCTGAATTCCACAATAAAACTTTGCTGTGCAAAGTTGCAAGGAATACCTGAACAGGTTATGATAGTAACAGCTGGGATACCTGGTCTGAAATCTGCTAAAACATTTACTTTGAAATTGTAAGAAAGAAAAGGAAGAAAAGGAAGGAAGGAAGGAAGGAAGGAAGGAAGGAAAGAAGGAAGGGAAAAAGACAAGTGAAAATGATAAAAATAATAAAGGACAGGAGACCTAAATTAATTTTAAACATCAATAATCCACAAAAAAGTTAGCAATAATGCATTCTGATTTCAGGCTTAAGAACAGGGTTTATGAAATCTAAACTGGGGTAGGAAAATGAATTCCAAATTGTTTCTGGACAAAACAGGATATCTTTGAAAGGAGACTCTGAAATTTCCCCCAGCTTTGTCCTTGGTGGCATGAGAGGGTACAAGTGCCGCTAATCAGCCAGCCGGCATCCTAAACTGTGAACCACAGTTACTGAATTAACTTATTTCAAAGCCCTGTTTTACTTCACGTACCACCTCAACATGCAATCTTCAAGTTTTTGCTTTAATCATTTTGCAATTTGGCCCAGGTCTCATAATCATGCCCAGTTCATAACCATAGGAGGACGTAAAATTCATAGCTGTCACTGATCTCTAGGCAGACATCATGGTCTGTTAGCTGAAGAAATGATGTGAGCAAGGCCAGGAAGGAATGAGCACCGGACTGGTCAAGGCAGGGGCTGGAAGGGCTAGTGAGGGTCAGAGGTCATAAGGAGAGAGGTCAACTCAGGGTGGCAAGGTCAGGCACTTATGAATGAGAAGGAGACTGGACATAAAAGATTCAGGTCTGAGGAACCCAGGGTCTGATTCCACCTAAGTGGGCTTGGTCACAGACACAGGACTCGGGCAACAAGCATGGAACAGGTGCTCACAGTGGCCATCTGTAGGTTCATCTACAGATGTCACATACCCACTTTGCAACCCTGAATATTATTTCACCTCGCAAAGCCTCCATTTCCTCACTTATGGAGGAAGAGGATAGTAGCAGAGAGTGTGAGGAATAAAATGGGACATTGACATGTCCTAGGACATCTGGTACCTGGTGGGGACAAATAGCTGGCTAAGCATGGAGCTCTCATTAAATGTTAATTCCCTTCTCTTTCCCTAGGGACTAGAATGACTTCCCCTCAGGCTCAGTCTGGATTACAGGGGGGCAAGTGACCCACCTGGGAGAAGCTGGGATGGGAAGCAAAATAATTTCTGAAACTGGCTTTTCTAGACCAAACCTATCATTAAAGCACAAGTAAATATACCTTATTTTTGAGGGAGAAAACACAACATTGTTCAAAAGTGAACTGTCATTTCTCTAATGGCAGCTCCCAGGCCATAATTCTTGTAAGAGGCCACATAAAAATCAGTGCCTTTTTCCTCACACCTAACAGCCAAGCTACATGTACCGTCCATGCATGTTTCAGGGAAACACTAAGACAAAACAAAAAGTCCCATAAAATCGTTTTGAAATTGAAGGCAAAAATGTAAATGCCCTGACAAAAAGTGATGGGGTGGCTTTTGACTTCCTATATCTATTTGGATAACTGGGCAAGCCAGGTCAGACTTGTGGTGGAAGACAGAGCCACATCCTCTCCCCTGCTAGGATGAACATTTGCTGGATTGAGTCCATAGGAGATTAATGATACATCCAGCTTCCACTGGGACAGAAAGTCTCTTTTACATTTTGGCATACTTTTGCTCTTAGTTTAGTAAATAGCTGACTGCAGTGACTACAAATAATCAATTTCCAGAGCGCAAAGGGATCTGGATAATGAAGCTGATGGAAGTTTATACTTGCTTATACTTTAAGCACAAGGTTCATAAAATAATTAGTGCTTAGGTCAAATAATTAGCAAGTCTTTTCGGGTGACCCAAATTGCAGTTGGTGTAGGCTAACATTCTTTGACTCCAGAATGCTTAAACACTCCAACATGTTAGAAAGTGATGCAAACCGGTTCTGCTTTCTTGCATCAATTGTTCAGAATAATGTTTGTGATAGGATCTCCAAGGAAGAAGCTAGATTCCATACAGGCTCATTAAAAGAAGAAAAAAAAAGACACACAAAGAAAGATACACACAACACAACTGTAAGGAAATGAAATGCAAACTTAATCAAATATACAATAGTGAAATGATGTCAATAGGAAATTTTTAGTTTGCCTGTAGTATTCCATTGTTCAACGAATGAAAACGAATCTCCTTCCTAAAATTATTTATCATAAAAATGCTGCACATATTTGTTTTCTCTATGTTCAAAAGTTAACAATGGACCTTATTTCAAGTATGCATTCTCTACTACCAGGAAATAAAATTTGATCAGATATTAAGGATGACGAATCCAAAAGTTCCTCATTCTTTTAAAATAGAACTAATAATAAGTTATCAGATATACCATTCATAACAGTACTATTAAGAATTTTGTGGTCTGTATTGTTATTATAACAATACTTACATTGACAAGTATGAAGTCACTTCCATGGCTATTACTACTGTGATGATAATGCAATTAAAATCAGAGCTGGGCTACCTTTCTCTAGGCAGTCCAAGACCTGCCTGCTCGGGTGTCTGTGGGATATCTGCCAGGTAATTAAGCTCCCCGGGTGATTTGAGGCCTTACCAATGTCTGAGAACCACTTCCCCAAGCTCAGGGGAAATCTTTTCAGACCTAGAGAATGAAAGGAGATGAACTATCAAAAGTCCTCTTTAGAATAGGCAGTGTGACCATACTATTTCATATCTGTCTGAAAACTGCATGAGGTAACTGCACAGGGTCACTGGGTTTAGACTTGCTTAATATTGCCAAAGACTGATGATGTAACTTGGGAAAGATTTCAAACTGAACGCTTCAGATGTGAATGTCATTCAACACCCCTTTCTGCATTCAGAAATTTCTGTCCAAATGATTCTCAAAAGAGTCCTCACATACGAATTACTATACTTGTCCATTCTAAACAAGGGGGGCCGATATGATGAGCTACAATCTGAGAATATGCACAACACACCAGCCAGGGATTAAACACATATCTGGTCTCAAGCTTACTGTCACCTACAGTGACATTTATTCATCACAACTCACTTTTCAAATGAAATAAGCAATGCAAGTGATCCTATCTGACATATAATTAATATTTCCAAAAAAAGTACAATAGCCACCATCTAATGACCCAATTTAAAAATGACCCAATTTCTGGAATGAATCTAGAAGAATGTTTATGGCCAAACAATTTTGAAAAGAACAACATCACTGCTTGGATGGGATGGCTCACTGATTGAACATCAACCCATGAACCAAGAGTCACCATTTCGCCCAGGTTGCAGACTTGATCCCCAGTAGGGGGCATGCGGGATTCAGGAGGCAACTGATCAGTGTTTCTCATTGATGTATCACTCTCTCTATTCCTCTCTCTAAAACAATAAAAACATATTTTTCAAAAAGAACATTAATATTTTCTTTACAAAAATAAACTAAAGCATTACTTTCACCTACTGAAGTGAAAAGATTTAAAATGTTAATAAACTCCAAGTTGGCAAGGATATGATAAAAACAAGCATACTCAGCCTCTACACTTTATGCAATATATAGTATGACCTTTCAATCTATCAAAATTTAGCAACCTTTATCAAAATCCTTAAAAGTATATATACACTTTAACCCAGCAATTCCATTTCTAGCAATTTATCCTATAAGGATGTTCATTACAGCACAAGTGAGAAAGCAAATTAGAAATAAAGTATTGTTATATATCCAATACAACCCAGTATTTATATATAGACCACACTCCCTTATCTATAATCTGACATTGCAAAAGTTCTAAGAACTGAACGATTTTTATTTTGTATTTCATTTAACTTCATTCATTGTCATCCATGACCAGCTATAAGGCTAGTTACAATTTTTGTTCCACTAATTACAAATATTAATATATTTAGCTGCTGAAATGTCAAAAGTAAACCTATATGTATATGTACATAGTTAAGTTTTAGTGTGTTTATGTATCATAATGCTCATAGTGGCTTTCTCACATGGTAAAGTTACAAATGATTTTTACTTTCCTCCTTTGCTTTTATACGTTGCCTGAATTTTCTTTGTACAATGAACACATTTGTCTTTATATTTGTAAAAACCAATGTAGTTCAATTTGGGAAAAGGGGGGGGAAAACAACCTAGTCCTTCTGAAAACAACCAATCAAATAAATACCATATTTTAATTTCACATATTATAGCGATGTGTGTATTATAGTACTTAGCCAAGTAATTTTTCTAATGAATAAGTTTTCCCATCACTTTCTTGATTTGTGGCTAAGTGTATTATAGAACTGTGTGATTACATCTTTATAGGCGTCTAGATCAAGACCTAGTGACAGACCAAGAGTGCAGAAGCAGCTCGGACACCTCCCCTGGCTCCCATAAAAGACCATTCCATGGGCAACTGTGGGAAGACAGACGCACACTCAATAGTGCCAGAGGCATGACTACATGCACCACCCAAAAGGTCAGGAAGGAGGACAAAGAAAGGGAAATTACAAAAAGGAAGAAAGAATATATATACCTTCATGTCAAAACTTTCTCTTGACTGCATATTAAACAAAAGCAAACAATTTTGTTAAGTAATCTTGCCCCTCCAATAAGACTGCAAGTCCCTATAAGCAAAGCACATGTCTTAAACTTACTCTGGTCTGAAGAAAAATGAAAAAAAAAATGCTAAGGGTGTTGTGGTTTTAATTTTAATTGGACATTAAACAAATAACCATGTTTTCAATCAAAAATAAAAGAAATAAAAAGTATACAGTCAGGAAGCAGAAGTCAAAAGAATAGTTGTTAAAAATTAAGAGCCTGCAAGGCTTACGATAGTAATAATATCACACAGCTCCCTTTGGTTATACTTCAATTCATTTGTTCTACAATATTTATTGCACCCAACTGGGGATCAGGCACTGTGCTGGGTACAAGGACAGAACAGTGAGCAGAGCAGCCTTCTGCTGGCCCTGGCAGAAGTTGGAGTGGCCACACCGAACTCCACATACCCTTTCTTGTAAGGAAATTAAATTGTATGTGTCCTGGTGCCGAAGGTGTTTATGGAGTCAAGTATATGAATTGCCTTTTGGGAGTTATTAAGCCCAACTCTGGTTTTAAAATCCAGCCCCATAAACTTACAAGCTGAGTGAACTGGGAAGCACATTTTAAATATTTTTCATCTGTGAAACTAGAGCACTACTCCATACACCTCATACTTTTGAGCATATTAAATACCTGGCAATCAGGCTCAGAAGCACTGGGCAAAGGTTATTTCTCTCCCCTTTCCTACTCCGCCCCTTTCCTTTTCCTCACTGGAGTGGCTGCCCTCTACACTATTGGAATTCTCGAGGCTCCTTAGTTTCAGGAGTAACAAGGACCCATGAACCCCTTCTACTTACTTTCCCCACCATCACTTACATTCGAAACAAGCTATCTTAGGTCCTATTAGAGGACAGGCCACTGCCTTTGGGAAACCACTGGTGTACCAGTAGGGAACCCATTTCTCATTCTGGAGTCAGAGCCTCTTCAATATCTTTAAACAATCAACAATTTCTTCTTCACGCATTCTACATGTTACCCAAAGGCCCATACACATCTCCTGACCCGGCACTTTCTTAGAAGAATTCACAACAACCATTTAGTAGATGCTTACTATCCAGATGTTATCCTAAAAGTTTTAAATAATCTCTCTATATTCTCTCATTAATGCCCATGTCAACTATATGGAGGGGGTACTATTTAGACCTGTGAAGATTAAAATTCCTAAAACTCTGACTGCACTGTTGACACCAAATTTTCCATTACAACCTGGAATACAGGATGAAGGTCAACTGAAGAATAACAGAACCCAAAGTATTTTCACACCCAACTTTAGTGAAGGTTTGATTGCAATGCACTATTTAGCTAAATAGCTACACACCCTTAACCCCCTTTGTCATGGCAAAGCCTACTAAAAGACAGTAAAAATGGCTTATAACGGTCAAGAAAGGGACGACTAGGCTAGTCTTGAAAAGCGATCATCTACCTGAACTCTCACCACAGAACCACTGACTGTTCACCACCACCTAGACATGCCAATGTCTATACTATCACTACAGCCTCCTTTTAGCTCAAAACCATTAGAGTTTTTACCACAAGGATGTGTGTACATGGAAAGAAGCATATAACCTACCAACCAATCTACTACTGTTGTTCAACTCAGCAGAGATACCAAGTTTCTTGATATATGCCAGCAATGCCACTTCTCTAAGTCACTTCTCATTTTAAACAATACAAAACTGTAATAAAATGCATAAATCGCCTTACAAAGTAGTGATGGCAATGACTGAAAGGCATCATCTTAGCAAATTCACTTTAAGAAACATAAAATCAGGAAAATGTGTTCAAAGTATAAGTTGACAACGTATCATCCAAAGTTAGTAATCATAGCTTTTAATGAAATACTTTATTCCTTGAAAGATAGGTGTCCTTATGTAACAGGACTTAAAAATGGCATTATTTTTTAAGGATATTTGCTTGCTGATATTTGTATTTACATACACATACACATATTCATAAAGATCATCATTTATTAATAATAACCTATTTAAAAGCCCAATTATGTAGCAAGTTTAATTGATTTAGGGCAAAACAATAGAGTGGAGAATAAGAGTACAATATCTTATAAACAATAAGATTTTAGGCTTTGCTACACATGACATAGATAAGCAAAATTGTTGCTTTGCCAAATATAAAGCAAGCCCTACAAAAGCAGAAAGTAAGCACAGAACTGGAATTACTTCCTCAATGGAGTGAGAATGAAAAGGAAAAGTGCTAGCATTTCTCATACCCTCACTAGATCACTTCAGACTTCATTAGGCATTCACTTTCCTTGGCTCCAACAAATACATTCTGCCTAATTGAAAGTAGATGTACCGCTTTAAATTTAAGGGGAAAATCATGCAATACTTGGTTTAGAAGAAAAAAGAAAAGTATTTATGTGATGCTTTGCCAGGAGTTAACTAAGAACAGCCTAATGACCAGATTCACAACTTCCTACTAAAATGTGTTAAACTATGCCACATGTATTTTATATGCTGGCTGTCAGTCCTGGACATCCAAGGTCTGAGCAGCTGAAAGGGATTTAGAAGGAAATTGCTTAAGCAGCGTTCTCTCGTGTGTTTTCATAAACCAGTAATGTTCCTTAGAGCACTTTTTAAAAAAACAGCCAAATTGGTTTATGCTGACTAGCACATAAAAGATACTTTCGCTCATTTATTTAACAGAGTAGAACTATGTGCCAAATACTGTGCTAATTTAAATAACTAAAGCCCTATCTCTGCCCCCAAGTGTTAATTTTCTTCCTTTCATCCAACTGTAACCAATGTGAATTAGCTGAAGACACAGACACATGGGATGAATTACTTTCAGATGAGAAGGGCTGCAAAGAGGCCTAGAGAAGTAAGCGAGGGAAATATTATCTGAAGACAGTCATTACATGTGTACAATATGGAGAGGATGCTGGTCTTCCATCACCTTCATCCCCACTTATATAAACAGTGTCGAACAGTCATTTCTAATGCACGTGTGTGTGTGTGTGTGTGTGTGTGTGTGTGTGTGTGTGTGTGTGTAGATATATATATAGTTCTGCCTGTGCTTACTAACCCTACTTACTTAATCTAAATGAGTTGCTACCCTCATTAAAACATAAATGAATAAAAAATTTACATAATAGGAATAAAATACTGTTAACAAAAGTTCAAAACCAGCTTGCATTGCCTTGTTACCTGACTACAGCCCTCACATTGAACCTGACTAGATGATATATTTCCACAGCAGCTGGAGACCACAAAACAAATTTTACAAATCCAAGTGACCCTGTTCAGTCCTTCTAATATCCTATGGATAGTGACGAGATGAAATCAGAAGGGATTCTGGTGACAAATAAGCCAGATCTGGTTGGTGCAGAGCAATGTTAACCTAAAAAGGAGGTAGGGGAAGAGAACTTGGTAGAAACCCATTGTACTCAGAGTCCAGCTCCCACTCTTGTTAGAGGAAATACTGAAGTGAGAAGGAACATGACCCCACTGAGTAATGACAAAACCACACAGCAGTTCCATCAGCCTTCGTAAATAAGGTAACTGATAATAAAAATGTCACGTTGTTCATCTAGGAGAGTGGTCGGCAAACTCATTAGCTAACAGAGCTGCAAACCGCAGCTCGTCATGTGGCTCGCAAGCTGCAGTTTGCCAACCACTGATTTAGGAAAACTAGAAGTCCTTGTACGGAGGTAGGCAACCAACATAAGCTGAATAAGGAAATAAGCAAAGGCCCTAAGGAAGGGAAGATGTTTGCATTATGGAGAACAATTATACTATTTGTTAAAATACATGGACTTAATACTGATGATGTGTGTGCTCTCCAGCATATAAAAATTACCCCCACCAAAAGACAAAGAACACAGCCTTAGCCTATTGCTGAAGTCTTTCTTGGCTTCATAGTCTCCTCTGATAAAACTGAACTCAAGATGCTCATTCTGTATCAATAATAGCATGCCTCGGGATTATAGATTAATTTTAGCCAAGAAAAAGAAACAAAAAAATCTCATATTCATTGTCTATTTTTACATGGCTGTCATGGATATAAAATGAATAAAGAACTGCAATGATACGTGGATAGGTGGAGGAGGAGAAGAAAATGTGGCTATGAAGTATTTAAAAGATATTAAAAGAGAAAGGAAAGTATTCAATGGGATTTTGACAGTTGATATAGGTACTAGCGAATCAGTGGTGATGCAGCTTTCAATAAAAGTCCTCAGAGAAAGTGGTAAACCAACCTCGGCAGAAAAGGTGGTGGACAGATCAAATCAGTCATAAAAAGTCTCTAGATTCCTTTAGACTATTTATTAAGAAAAACATTCTCAAAATTTACAGAATTGAGAGTAGAAGGTTTCCCTGTGGAAAAATGCAGGCTGTCTTTGGTGGCCAGTAGCTAACAATGCAATTAAAACAACTATCACTAACAATGCCCACAAGACTTGCATCTGACTTTTTTAATTGACTATACTGAGGTGACACTGTTGAATAAAATCATATAGGTTTCAGGGGTATAATTCTATTATACATCATCTGTATATTATACTGTGTGTACACCACCCAAATCAAGTCTTCTATCACTATGTATCCTCCCATTGCCCTCTCCTACCTCTCCACACCCCCCTTTTCCTCTGGTATTCACCATCTGGTATCTGATTTTGAACTTTAAACACTGCTTTTAAAAAAAAAGGCTACAGAAACATAAATATTATAATTACTATGGGATTTAGATACAAAGAAAGAAAAATCTCCAAAGGGCTAGAGGCTGTTATCAAAATCAATCTTTTTACTGCCTTTTTTTTAAAATTTGTAATTGCTCTGGAATGGACAAAGTTCAAAAAAAGAAGGAGCTTTAAATTATAACAAAATACCTTTAACTGTTAGAGTTGTGAAATCAAAAAATCAGCGTGCAAAAAATAGTGTGGAGAAAGATTCAGAGGTTGTCTAGTCCATCTTTTATCTTATTTCAACAAAATTTCCATAAAGAATTTCACATGTTAAAAATACATTCTATTTTTTAACACAACCAGAAAAGGAGATTTCTCTACCTCCCTTGGTATCCCATTTCAATGACTGTCACTCAGAGGAAAGTTTTCCTTAGAAACCTCCTAAATCTAGTCATGCTATTTAAATTATTTTCTGTTTGTTTTATTTTTAATATAAATGGAAAGTTAGCAGTATTCATTTTCTCCATGATGAGAATTTTATAATAACTTCCAAACTCCTTTTTAATCATTTGTAAAAACATGTCCATATACATTTAACTTGAAACCCTATTATTATCATCTTCTTTCCCATTTTACAGATGAGGACATTCTGGCTTGGAGAGTTAAAGAATTTAGGCTTAGGGAGGAGATGTGCCAATCGCAAGGTAACTAAGTTAGGCAGTGCTTGGGGTCTCACTCAGCTTCTTGCTTCATATGTAACTGTTACTAAATCACAAACCATCAACCTCCTCCAGCTCCCAAAGCTGAACAAGCCCAGAATAAGCGAGCAGTTGTACTTTGGGGCTTAAGCAAATGCTGAGCAAAATTGAAGTTTACTTCTAAAGAGAATCCACATGCCAATTTATTTTCTAAATTGACAGTGTGATTGCAGTGGATAATTGTGGTTTGTGCCAACATTATCCCCCTTCTCCTACTAACTCAGTGGTAGGCAAACCACGGCTCGAGAGCCACATGCGGTTTTTGGCTCCTTGCATGTGGCTCTTCACAAAATACCGAAACATCGTGGCCCATACCCAGAAGTCGGTTTTCGGTTCTCAAAAGAAATTTCAGTCGTTGTTCTGTTGATATTTGGCTCTGTTAACTAATGAGTTTGCCGACCACTGTACTAACTGAACTATGTTATCCTCAGAGGCTGTCAATCAAATTGCCCAGGCCTGCCTAGTCCAATCAGGCAAGGTTTCCTGGGAATTTTATCTTGAGTGGAGTGAAAGAAGATTATAAAGGGTCAGAGTTCATCTGTCTTACAGATGAGTTCCTCAAACCTCCCCTGGTTTCCAAGAGCTAGTCCTTTGGCTTCTCCTCAGTTCTCAGAGGGATCTCCTGGTCCCACAAGTTCTTCTGCTTCAGTTAGCCAGTGCTGGCTTCTGTTGCTTTCGAGCAGAGAACCTAAACTGATACCATTCTTCAGAAGAATAAAACATACACTGGTCAACTTCTGCTTTTAGTATGTGCTTATTATGTGAGAAAGAGTAAAATCAAATCAGGCTCTTAGCATTCTATAAACTAAGAAAATTCCCTCATGCTGAAAAAGGTAGTACAGAAATCACTTGTTCATCTGCTCAAAGGCAGGAATAAGTTGGCAAGTTCTCCAAGATCTCGGCCACACTGTTTTCAAAAGAAAAATGGCTTCTGAGATCTTGGATTTCTCAGGAAGTACAGAAAATTCAGAAAGCTGTAACTGTGTTTAACAAGGTTCTTCCCCTGTGACAAGTCCTTTCTTAGAAGAGTTCACACACGACAGCAGGTACTGTAGCAAGCTGTCCTCCTGGCCTTTGGACCCGGAGAAAAAGGACACACGTTGTGGGGCCTGCACACTGCTGGCTGGGGACTCGAAGGCAGCAGCCGCCTTGGCACCACATGAGCTGTGGTCATGAGTCCAAAAGTGGAAACTAGGACAGAAGAGAAGGTGACGTTTCCCACCCAACATGAGCAGAACCCCTTAAAGAAGCACTGCATCAGCTGCTTTTCTCTTCCAGGGACTGGCAAAGGGAGCTGCAGCCTGTTGGTACTTTGAAACCGGCACAGGAATACCTTGATTTCACAGTTCATAGAAAGCATGAGGCAACGATAAAGGGACACCAGGATCTGTATCTGGAGTAATCCTCTCCATGAACAAAAACTCCTACCACATTTGCAGCATGTTGTGGAGGAGAGACAAATTAGAAAACCAGAAGCTTGCTTGCCGTAGTTAATCTGCAATCTGACTGGGAAAACAAGGTACACGCATGTGCAAAGGAGCAGGCAATGCAGGAAGCATGCCAACTCCCAGGTACAGACAGTAAGTACATAAAAAGATCCAGGGTCTGAACTTAATGAGCTGCTCCTTCCCCATGTAGACCTTCCAGAGAGTTCTTAGCCAGGTAAGCACAGAAACTGTTCGTCTCTTCCTTTTATTAAGAGCTGATTTCAGCAGCAAAGCAAAGAATAATCAAAAGAATACATCTATATAAGAAAGCAAAAATGTAATAGTAATGAAAATTCTCCCTTTTGGAAAGTAAGGAATGATGCAGTAATCTCATAGGCCTAGCGGAGCCTTAAGTGTAACTTTTGATTTGACTAAGCAACAAATACTTAATCCCTTCCAACATCAGCTATCAACAGTTGTGTTTAGAGGAACGGCAAAGTACCACTGTGGAAGAAACAAACCCCAGCCCACAGTGAAGTCCCTCATGTGGGCTGAGTCCAAGCAGCTCACCTACAAACATTATTTGTTTGGCAAATAAAGTCTAAGGACAGGATGGGAGGGTGGAATTACTTAGTGCTACGGGGGGGGGGGGGGGGGAAGTAGCCACTGCACAGTCCCCCCGCATCTCTCCTACCCCACCTAACGAGAGGGACTCTTGATTCAATCTAATAACACATAGGAGCAAAAGAAATTCCAGTATTCTGGTGTGCATTCCAAACCAGAACCATTTCCACAGCAAAAGAATAGGCCATATCATTTGTAAATTATGCTCTGCCTTATAAAATAAGTGAACTCAGAAGCAAGTATAAAGTTAGGCTGGACAATCCTGGAGTATTTTTATTTATGCTACTAACAGATTATGGCCAATGTGGCAGGTGGTGCAAAGAAGCTTTTTGAAAAATGAAATGGTTATTTATTTTATAGCTTTAATGTCACAAAATAATATAAATCACAATGCACTGCTTCCCAGTAATTGTTAATAAAATGCACATTAAATCCTTTAAACTATTTATAAAATATAAAGCATATTGTAACCAAAAACTTCTGTAGAAAATTCTAACCGAAACATAAAATGTTATTCATAAATGAGTATTATGAACTCAAGAAGATAAAACTCAAATTTCTTAGTCTGGATTCAAAACCTTTCACAAGCTTATCCTATACCCATGGCTGGCAAACTTCGGCTCTCGAGCCACATGTGGTTCTTTGGCCCCTTGAGTGTGACTCTTACACAAAATACCAAGGCCTGGGTGAGTCTATTTTGAAGAAGTGGTGTTAGAAGAAGTTTAAGTTTAAAAAATTTGGCTCTCAAAGAGAAATTTCAATCATTGCACTGTTGATATTTGGCTCTGTTGACTAATGAGTTTGCCGACCACTGTCCTATACCATACTTTGATTCTTATTTTCCAGTTCTCCCCTAGAAGAATTCTGCTCACGGAGTACACATTCCTTTTCTGAACATTCACTTCAGCCACTCCTCTTCTCCAGTGGGCCCCTCCCTCAGCAATTCCCTTGCCTCTTCCTGAATTGTGAATTTCTGCCTATTTCTGATAGCTCATTGCATTTCTTCTCTTATGCAGATCAACAATTTTGACAGCTATTTGTTTATCTGAATAATCATCTCAACCACATTGGCAGCAGAAGAGGAGGTTCCAGTTGTTTAAGCTTATAAATGATTTTGCTATTCATAAAACAAGGAATGTTTTGATCCTCCACTGTGTACAAGACACAATGCCAGGGACAATGAAGAATACCAAGATGAAACTGACATACATGTATGTTCAAGGAGCTTAATTGAGTCTAGTCAGGAAATCAGATCAATACCAAATTGTCATAAATAATACAAGCTAGATAATTATAAATACTCCACTAGAGGGTCTGCTACAGGAGGGTGGGATTACTTAGTGTTATGGGAGGAGGAAGTAGAGAACTCTAGGAGGAAGCTGCAGTTGGGTGGAACAGGAAGGAGAGAACATAATTCCTGAACAAGTATTAACAAAGTCAAGGAGTGGGCAGAGCTCAGAAAGTTAATGGATGAAGCAAGGGGAGTGTGATGAGTTAGAATATAGATGCTGTAGTGAAGATGGAACCAATGAGAAAATAATTTATATTATGACTTAAAGGGGATTAAACATATTGAAAAATGTTTAATTCAGAAGTCAGCACAAGCTAATGTCACTCTTTTAAAAAGTGTGTTAAGTAACCAAGAAACTGGTAAGATTTCACAGGATAATTATGATATTTGAGAAAAATCATATTAACATAATTTTTAGGATGTTGATTTCTAACTGAATGGTATTCAACCCAGTAAAGGCTACTTAACAAGAACTGATACAAAGAGCTCAAATAACACACTGTTAAGTATTCTTCAATGTGTTACATGAAGCAGGCATAAATTCCACTCCATTTTCTACTTCTCTGTGACTGTACAATAATGATCTTTATATGAAACTCTAACATCAAGGCAAGGTCCTAAAGCAGTGGTTCTCAACCTTTCTAATGCCCCGACCCTTTAGTACAGTTCTTCATGATGTGGTGACCCCCAACCATAAAATTATTTTCGTTGCTACTTCATAACTATAATTTTGCTACTGTTATGAATCATAATGTAAATATCTGTGTTTTCCGTTTGTCTTTGGCGACCCTGCTAGCAGTTCTCAACCTGTGGGTTGCGATTCACAGGTTGAGAATCACTGCTGTAGAGCCTAAGATCATTGGAAAACACAAATATTTATATTATGATTAACAGTAGCAAAATTAGTTATGAAGTAGCAACAAAAATAATTTTATGGTTAGGGGTGAACACAACATGAGAACTGTATTAAAGGGTCGGGGCATCAGAAAGGTTGAGAACCTCTGTGTATTCTCTGGAGCATCCAAGAAGGAATATTTTTGGTATAATTTATAGAGACTATGATAAGGTGTAACTGTGTGTGATGTATTTGTTGCCACACATCAATCACACCACACATGTGATAACTCAGCTAACATTCATCAGGTCATCATACTATCCACCAACTGAAGTTTGGAAAAGTCACTGGCATTAAGAAAATTTCCTTCAACAGAATGTCTCACACTTGCACCAAAATTAGCATGGTGCCTGCTTCAGAAATGCATTACATGAGATTTCGTTAGTGGTGGTGGGAGGGGATGGGTAAACCTGATCCTTTTAAATTGAGATTTAGGCATGCAGGCAGTCTCATCTGGTTCAGGTGCCCCAGTCCCAGGCCCACAAATCTGACCAGATCCTTTCACTTTTGAGAATAGAAGCAGGAAGGATCATCTGTGGAGGGTCTGTCTCTCTGTTATTTGTGGAGAGACTTTCTTGTTGCCATAAAAAAAAAAATGTGTGAGGATATCATTAGACAAGAAATAAGTCCGTTAATTTCAAGAAACCACCCAAGACACAAAAATGTCTGATTTCAAGATGATCTACATAGTTAGAAACTTCTACATGGTAACAGAAGTGAACGCATACAAAACTGCTTTATTTCACCTATAATTCATTTTTGGCGTTAAATCTAGTTATGAATCACCCTGGGCATACCAACTCCTTGTTATTACCTCTTGGTCCTGGAACATGGAAATATCCTCCGGAGTAGATTATCAAGAATACTGAGAGAATGCAAGTTCTGACTGAAGACACTACAATAACTGTTGGTGTAAATGTAGTGTGTTTTGTCAAAAGAGGTGAGATTTTACCAGCTTAGATAAAAGCCCTAAGGAATAAGACTGTGCACATCATTGGAAGCACTGGTTCACAGAATGGAAGAAAACAGGCTGTAAAGTATTTCTACAAATTCCAAATAGACTTCCTTGTCCTGGGGCTACGGCCTCTGCACAAATGTCCTCCCTGGGGTAACAGCAGGCAGCTGAGAGCTTTCTGAGGGGCAATGGCAGTGTCACTCACACCCGGAACACCCACCTTGTTTGGAATCACGTCTCTATAATATCTGGAGGGTGAGCAATGACAGCATTTGTTTTCACCCAAATATAAACTTGTTCTTCTATTTTCATTAAGAGCTAATGCTGGATATTGGAAAGGTTTGTTTTCTAAAAAGCTGCAAATTTCTATTTCTTCTTCCTAACCCTTTGTCAAATGATTTTAGAAGTTTCCGTGACTTTAACACTATTGCAGAGGAACTCGTTTGAAAGGTTACTGGAAGTAACAGGTGGACCTATTTTGAAATAAAATTAAGCCTATGGTATTACTGAAAGGAAGTCACCAAGTCCAAAATTAAACCAGACAGAATGGTCTTCAGCTACTTTCATTCTTTTTTCAAGGGAGCACAAAGAGTGGGAGGTTGAAGCTGGACGCCCCTCCTCTGAATTCTCTCACTTTGGACAGTTTGTCTTGAACTTCCAAATTGTCTTCTCAATGGAATGTGTGCCCTTACATTTTAAACCTCCACATATTTATCGTCGAACATCCAAATGTGCCTTTCACTGATATCGCTAAGAACACAACTCTAATTTTTTATAGACGTCACTTAAAACACTTAAGGGGGGAAAAAATTAAAAACAACTATTGAACTATTAAAAGTCCCAATTAGATGAGACAAAAAAATGTACATTTCAAAAACCCACTAGGTATCTCGGATGCGGATGTCTTAGCCAGTGGTTCCCATGTGCAGCACGCCTACCTTATTGTGCTCATACTTGTAGGGGATCTTGAGCGTGTCCATGGCTCTGATCATAGCCTGCATGGCCGTGAAGATGTTCTGATACACCAGCTTGGTGAAGCCCCTTTTGTCTTCATCAGAGTATCCCGACCCGTGGATGATTCTCATCTGCTTGATGAACGTACTCTTGCCACTCTCTCCAGTTCCTGAAAAATAGACAACAGAAGCTCATCAGACCATGACACCTCCCCACAGTCTCCCAGACACTAAAACAGAAATGCCAGCTGGGACTTGACATTCCCCAACCGCCAGCTCAGAGGAACATCACAGGAGAGCAGAGCTGCATCCCGGGGTGGACATGCCACCCATGGTGAACACTTAGCCATATCCAAGAATGCGAGTTCATTTCAGAGGCAGAGGAGCTTGAAAAACAACAACTGTCATCCCCATTGGAGGCCACTCAGCATGAATTTTGACAGTGATTTATAACAATGTATCTTCTAAGAAACACAATGAAAACAGCATCTTGTGAACAGAATAAACACTTGATAAAGCTCTTCCCTAGGGAATAGCTGAACGGCTTCCAGGAGGCTGTTTGCTTCGGCCAGGATTTGGGCTTGGAAATGACAATGCGCTTACACAAAAGCTGCTCAGAGGGTGACAAGAGAAAAATGCCTAACCTTTTCTAGACACTTTCTCTTATTGGAAAACGGGGTATACAGAGAGCACAATAAACAGATAGGAATGAAGATTTTTCTGGAGAGCAAATATACTGATTCCAGGGGTAGGGATAGGGTGGGAGGGATGCTGAGTATAATCCCAACCATGAATATTGGGGTGAAGGGAGTATCTAACAAGTAGCATCTCTAATGGAAATAAAATTGTAAAATTGTTTCTCATTATTAATCAACAAGTTATAGAAAAAAAAATGGTACCTTTACTTTCCCAAGCAATACAAAGGATGTAGGGAAGAAAAACTAGATTGCTTCCTTGTGTATTATCCCCATCACAGAGGCTTGCTCTGAGAGCCCAACTAAAGACATAACCATGAAATCAGAATCTCTGCCATTATTTTTCCCCACAACAATAACAAGAAATCTTCATGTGTGAGGTTAATGGTAGGAGAAGAAAAGGAAAGAAAATCAAGCAACAGGGCCTCCCTCCTGGCTATCCAAGAAGCTTTTGTATACTCATCCTCCAAAAACAAAATAACAAAAACAAGAGAGGAGATGAAGCACAAACTACATTGCCTAGTGTTTCACTTACGTCATACAAGAGCAGTCTACACATGGCAACTCTCTGGACCTAGTCACTAAGCCCCTGGGCAGCACATGAATGCAGCCTCCTAAGAATGTGGCATCGGTCAATGAAGGGGAAGGCATTAAGAGAAGAAAAAAGAATCCCAAAATCAACTCCAAAGTAAGATAATTTCCTGTTGCCCCAGACACACCCAGTGTCCCTCTCTTCATTTCCTCTTCTTGCTTTGTGCTCCAGAAGGCGGACCGGCAAGGATTTCATAACATTTCTCTTGTCCTCAGTCTTCCACTTGGATTTAGTCCATGGGAGACATCAGAAGGAGACCACGGAACAGGAGAATGAGGATGGGGCATTTATTCCCCCAGCTCCCCCTTGCAAGAGCACCACTGGTACTAGTATGCTGTGTCTCCTTCAAGAGGCCCCAGCCCCAGATGGGTGGCCCTCTCCACGTTCTTGTATCTACCTGCCTCCCCGCTTGCCCAGCCATTGTGGGACCCTGGTTACTGCACCAACCCTCACTGGTTATCTACACCTGGCTCACACCTTTGTAAAGCATCCCTGTATAAAAAGTCACCTAGCTGGGGCAGCCATATGTCTTCTGCTGGGACCTGAGTAATACAATACAAAATGAAAGATGAAGCAGGTTAAAAAGAAGAAAGAGCGGGAAGGCAAGGAAACAGAGGATACTCTCTTCTTCCTCTGTCCTTTCTCAATAAATCTTATTTATAAAGCACTTGCTTCTAGTTATTCTCTTAACATTCTTCTGTTTGTTTGTTGGGGGTATTTTGTTCATTTTTTTTTTTTTATTGATTTCAGAGAGAAGGAGGGAGAAGGAGAGGTACAAACATCAATGGTGGAAGAGAATCATAATCAGCTGTCTCCTACACCCCTTCTACTAGGGATAGGGCCTGCAACCCAAGAAGTATCCCACCAGGAATTGAACCATGACTTCCTGGTTCGTGGGTTGCTGTTCAACCACTGAGCCACACCAGCTGGGCACTTAACACTTTTCTGAAGGACAATCACAGTGGAGAAATGATAGAGCCCAAACAAGAATCCAGACTTCTGACTCTCCGCCAAAGTAATAATAAATCCAGTACCTGTCCCCCAGAACATGCATGTGTTCCCCTCCTTCATTTCACCCCTCTATGTCCAATTTCCAATGTAGACAGGGAAACAGTGGTCTCCAGCTCCTGAATATCCCCTCTCTTGTAAAGGAAAACTAAAAGCAATTTGTGTTCAACCCTTTATGTTTTTGCCAAGCACTCTGAAATACACGGTCACTTTATCCTCTCAAAAATCTGTACAGTAGATGTGTTTATTGTCCTTATCCCATGCAAAAGAAAAGGCCTTGAAGAGGTGGGGCATCATGGCTGAGATGACATGGCTAGTAGCAGCCAGCATGAGGGCTCAAGCACAGCCTTCAGTTGCCTAGTTTGGGTTTGTTACTACAGTTGACCCTTGAACAACATGTGTTTAAACTGCAAAGGTCCACTTCTAAGAGAGCAATTCAAACCCCCCACTGTTCAAAAGTCAGCTGCATGGTTGGGAGTCTGCTTATGCGGAGGGGAAGCTGTAGTTCTTGCGTGGAAGGTCAGCGCCCCTAAACACCCAAGTTGTTCAAGGGCCAAATGTTCATAGCTGCCACAAATTCAGGATAATTAACTTCTACTGTTTGACTATACCTCACTTTTATCCATTTAAACTAATTTTGAATTTCTGAATACTACTTTATTAATGGGGACTCATTTTGACTCTTGGTGCCATATTCCAACTGACTAGCCATCCCTCCCAGTAAATTTCACTCATAAACTTAATGTTCACACTTAGATTTAATTATTATAAATGCAGCAAATTCTCCGAAGCTTCACTTAGGAGAAAATCTGTCTTATCCAAATGTTATAGGCAAAATGATAAAAGTAGTCAACTAAATAGTTGGATTTAATCCAAAGACAGTATATGAACTAAATCATCAACCAAGCAAAAAACTTAGCTTCTTTGTTCCGCCAAGAGTTTTGTCATGAAAAAAAAAAAATGACTTGTTTTTAACAAATGTAGAGCCCAAAGAGTGTGTACTTCTCCTATTTTTATAGACTTACACAACATTCTCAGGGGGTTGAAATGGGCATTTTAATAATCTCCTCAGGATTAGTATGAAGAAAATATTTGGTATAATAAAAAGCTCCAGCTACTCCCAAATTATATAAAATTATGTTATTTTCTAAGGCCACATGAAAGTATAATGAGAGACTTCACAATTACTTAACTCTGAATGAAAGAAAGCCAAAGTTTCCACCAGTAGACTGCTTCATGAATGCAGTGGTGGCTAATCTCCTTTCACAGCACAGGGCACAAATTACTCTTGACCTAACTAAAGAAATAGAAATGTACTATTTCCAAAGACACTTACAAAATAAAATCTAGCAAGGAGCCTGACATAAATTGTGTATATGTGGGGGTATGTCTCATTTTTGCTAATTTGAATAAATCTCCCATAAATTAGTAACTTTAACAAGCATATCAACATAGACAAGGGTATGAGTCTCACAAAATTCCTGCTTCCCTCCTTCAGCAATCTATATGTATGTGGCTGAAGATTCTCCAGAAAAGTCACTTGTAGCTTTGGGCAAGTACTCAGCCTTTTCTAATCCCAGCTCCTCAAAGCACCCAGAAATGAGACTAAGACTCACGCTATTTAAAAAGCCACTTCATCCAGCATGAAAATTGGCTTTGAGGGATACTTTCTCCCCTTCCTAATCCATTGGATCAAGATAAAGCACAGAGAGCAATCCGAAGTTCACTTCCCATGTCCTTCCATCAGAACAAATATCAAATGTGAATTTAATGTCCTACTGTGGAATGCATCCCTTTGTAAGCTGTTAGAATACAGCCTACTAGTCATACACACTCTCACACACAGTCTGATGCTCCCATTTTAGGCTCTTCAACACAAAAGGGTTTCCACATACAGCCTGGGCCACAAATCCATACTTACTCCATGTGTCCTGCTCATGCCAAGCATCTCTAAAGTTTCACTGACTATTCTGTCAATTTGCACAATGTGTTCTGTAAATAATTCTGTCCAATTAATCTGTAAAGGCAAATCAGTTTTTCTTATTCCACACCCTATCTGAATGACAGTTTTAAATTCAGTAATATGCCAAAACTGGTTTGGCTCAGTGGATAGAGCGTTGGCCTGCGGACTGAAGGGTCCTAGGTTTGATTCTGGTCAAGGGCATGTACCTTGGTTGCGGGCACATCCCCAGTAGTGGGCATGCAGGAGGCAGCTGATGGATGTTTCTCTCTCATCGATGTTTCTAATTCTCTATCCCTCTCCTCTCCTCTCTGTAAAAAATCAATAAAATGTATTTAAATAAATAAATTCAGTAATACATTAACTTCTTAATGACAATGAATTATTATTTATTGTTGAAAGCTATTGTGAACTCATTGGTTCCTTCTCTCCCACTTCAGTTGGCTTCTTGGACCACAAAAGATCTGTGAAATTGCCGAGACCGGTTTGATTCAGTGGATAGAGCGTCGGCTTGCGGACTGAAAGGTCCCAGGTTCGATTCCGGTCGGGGGCATGTATCCTGGTTGCGGGCACATCTCCACTGTGGGGCATGCAGGAGGCAGCTGATCGATGTCTCTCTCTCATCGATGTTTCTGACTTTCTATCTCTCTCCCTTCCTCTCTGTAAAAAAATCAATAAAATATATTTTTTAAAAAAAGATCTGTGAAACACAATCCATGTAAAATTTCTCAATGCCCCAAACATATCAGTTACTAGTGTCACTGCTCTGAAGAATGCTGAGATCCCCACTTTCCACACAAAGGTCCTAGAAAATAGTTACTGAACACTGCATTATCAGGACCATCAAGGGTCTTCATGGTCCATTTCTTTATCCTGAAAGAAAGGCAAAAAGTACACCTCACCACTGCCCCTTCTTCTAGGCTTCCAAGAAAAAGAAGAAATTCCAAAATGCAATTATAAGCACTATGGTATTTAAAGTTGTACAATGAATATATTTGTTTTATCCTGCCAGTACCTCTGATGACTGTATTTGGAGATATTGTCAAACCATCAGAAGTCTACATCTGTAGCCTTTAATTAATGAAGGCTCGGGCCAAATGACCCTGCCCTGCCCTCTGGATTGGCCAGCACCCAGTGAAAGAACAGCGAAGAACAAACCCAAGTTTCATAGAGCTCAATTATAACTCAAGTACTGCACTTTTAAAGTACATTATTTTAGGCCAATAGTTTAAAATATGGAATCTCAGCATCACCAAAGCTGAACTTGGGCTACTTCCACATAAACTTGGATATAGTAGAACCAGATTTTTCAATGAGAATTTTTTCAACCCACAAGCACATCATCAACCCACACCTGAAAAAAATTAACAGTACTGAGATAAAAATGATTTAATAACACTGGGCCAAAATACAATCCATGTGTTGTCCATGTTCCAGGCTACATACTCTAAAATACATGTATTCTGCCTTCTGCATATTTTCTTCCACTTAAATCGGAACCCTGAACCTCAAACTGAGTGGCTCTAATACCAAAGTCACTATAACTTCATCTCTTTTAAAGTCTGTCCTTTGACGGTAAGCATTGGGGATATTTACCCTTTTATCCCCAGCATGCTTCTGGCAGAAAGTAGTAGTTTAAAATAGCATAGAAATTAACTAAATTTAATCTCACCAACAGTGAGCGGAAACACAATAGATGGGTAGATTAGTTATAGTAACCAGGACTAATAACTGGATGTCTCCAAGTGATAAAATCCTCATGGGAAAGTACCTGATAATACTTCCAACGTTACTCAAAGATAGAAGAGCATTGTCTTGGAAAATCCATTGTATCATGGAATATCCATGGCAAATATCTGGTGTTAAAAACTAGTATCAGTTGGTTCTACGATCTTCTGAATTTACTAAGAGCCCTTAAAATATATACTTTAAAATGTTGAATTTTATGGTATAATAATTATATCTCAATTTTTAAAAAAATTAAAAACTAACATCAGTATAGTTTGGAGAACAGGAGGTTTACATAAATTTTCATGCTAAAACTTTTCCAGAGGATGACTTTGAGCCAACCTGTCCAACCTCCTCCCATTCTTTTCTCCTCCAGAGAATGTTCACTCTCTTCTGCCTCTGGGTGTGATTCAGAGAAAAAGATAAGAAGTCCTGAACTCACTCACTTTACAAGGAAGGGAAAGTTACTTGTTCCAGGATTCTGCCAGTTAACAACTAATTAGGAAGAAGATGGACTACACTCTACTAAGGTTTCCTGTCTGTGCAGAGCTTCTAATCTTCAGTCCTCACAACTTGCTTTTTATAAAACACTTCTCCAACTCATAAAAGTTATAAATATTTATTATGGAAAATTCAGAAAAAAAGAAGAATTTTCAAAATTGCTAAAATTTAAACATTTTAATGTGTTTCTTTCCCTTCTACTTTTCTAGGCAAATGGACTTTTTTTGTTCTTGTTCTAAAACTGAATAATGCTGTGTTGTTATTTTTCACTCAACATATTGTGATAATTATTCCAAGATACTAATTATTCTTCAGAAATGATTAATAATGATTGTCTGAAAGGCAATCCTAAAGATGTCTGAAAAATTTGTGATAAACATCCCTGAAGAAAAATCTTGGCCTGAATTACTTTCTTATAAAAACATCATGAAATGCAATTAGGTGAACAAGTTATAAAAGCTCTGACGTGTCATAGTTTGTCCCACTGACACATACATCAAGATTCTTTTTAACCCCTCCCTTTTTTTAACCAACACTACATTTTTTTTAATACCTATAATTTGGGAGACAAAAGTAAATCTTTGTTTTAATTTACATCTTTATTTATGAAGCATGTTTCCTATTTAGTCACTTGTATTTCTTCTATGAACTTGCCTTTTTTTTTTTTTTAATTTGAGGACTCAGTGTCTTTCTTATTGATCTCTACAGTGGTTGGCAAACTGTAGCTCACAAGCCACAAGCGGCTTGTGAGCTGTGGTTTGCCACTCTGCTGACTAATGAGTTTTCCGACCATTGTCTTAGAATAATTTAGTTTCTAAAACAAAATTAATCTTTGGTTACAAATACTTCCCCAAGCCCTACCCGGTTTGGTTCAGTGGACAGAGTGTCTGTCAGCCAGTGGCCTGAAGGGTCCTGGGTTCCCATCAAGTGCACATGCCCGGATTGTGGGCTCAATCTCCAGCAGGGGGCATGCAGGAGGCTGCCTGTCAAGATTCTCTCTCATAATTGATGTTTCTATCACTCTCTCACTCTTCCTTCCTCTCTCAAATATATAAAAATATTTTTTGAAAAATACTTCCCCAACTTGTCATTTTCTTTTCATCTATTGATAAAATTTGGTCATAAATTTAAAACTTGTATTAATTCATCTGTGCTTTCCTTTGTGATTTAATTGGTTTATATTTCTAAAAAGGCCCAGAGATATATTTTACTCTAGTTTTATGAATTTATGTTTTATATTGAACTAATCTTCTATATTTTTATGTATGGTGTGCCGTGATTTTTTTTAATCCCCAAAAACTTTTTCCCCCTAAATCATTCTACACCTTAAAGCTATGGAGTGTTTGAACCAAACACATGGTTTTTCATATCCCCTAATGAGCTCTCAAATGGTGATTAATAAAATATATGGAACCTACCAACTCTGGAAAAGCAGCTCACCAATATTCCTTCTGTTGCCTTTTTTTTTTTTAAATAAATCTTTATTGTTCAGATTATTACATTTGTTCCTCTTTTTCCCTCTATAGCTTCCCTCCACCTGGCTCCCACCCCTTCCTCTGCCCTTACCTCCCCCGCATTGTCCTCATCCGTAGGTGTATGATTTTTGTCCAGTCTCTCCCTGCGCCCCTTGCACCCCTTTCCTCCTGAGAATTGTCAGTCCACTCTCTTTCTATGATCCTGATTCCATTATATTCACCAGTTCATCAGATTTTTAATTCACTTGATTTTTAGATTCTCTTGTTGATATGTATTTTGTTGTTCCTAATTTTTATCTTCACCTTTTTCTTCTTCTTCCTCTTCTTAAAGAGTACCTTGAAGCATTTCATATAATACTAGTTTGGTGTTGATGAACTCCTTTAGCTTATTCTTATCTGTAAAGCTCTTTATCTGACCTTCAATTCTGAATGATAGCTTTGATGGGTAATCTTGGTTATAGGTTCTTGCTATTCATCACTTTAAATATTTCTTGCCACTCCCATCTGGCCTGCATAGCTTCTGTTGAGAAATCAGCTGATTATCTTATGGGTATTCCTTTGTAGGTAATTGACTGTGTTTTTCTCTTGCTGCTTTTATTATGCTCTTGGTATTTTAATTATGATGTATCTTGATGTGGTCCTCTTTGGATTCCTTTTGTTTGGGGTTCTGTGCACTTCCTGGACTTGTAAGTCTATTTCTTTCACCAGGTGGGGGAAGTTTTCAGTTATTATTTCTTCAAATACGTTTTCAGTATCTTGCTCTTTCTCTTCTTCTGGCACCCCCATAATTCTGAGGTTGGTATGCTCTAAGTTGTTCCAGAGGCTCCTTACACTATCTTCACATTTTTGGATTCTTTTTTCTTTTCCAGCTGAATGTTTTCTGCTTCTTTGTATTTGAAATCTTTGACTTGATTCTTGCATTCCTCTAGTCTGCTATTAGGTCTCTGTACAATATTATTTGTTTCAATCAGTGTATGTTTAATTTCTAGTTGGTCCTTTTTCATCTCCTCTTGAGTCTTGCAAAATTTATTCATCTTTTCTAGGAAATTCTTGAGAAACCTTATAAGCGTAGTTTTGAACTCTATATCCAGTCATTTGTTTTCCTCCATTTCTTTTGTTTATAATCTGTTCCTTTGTCTCTGCATTTTCGCTGCTTCCCTAAGTTGGTAGAGTAGCTTTTTGTGCTAGGTGTCCTATATGGCCCAGTAGCTCCACCTTTCCAGTTACCTGAGGTGGATATTCTTGGTGCACCTCTTTGTGGACTGTGTATACAGCCTTGTTGTAGTTAAGTCTTGATTGTTGTTGGTATCACTGGGGGGAATTAACCTCCTAGCCAATTGGTTGTGAGGATCAGCTGTGTATACGCCGGAGTACTTCTATGCTAGAATCACCTTATGATACAAGACTTGCAAAATTACAAAAGCCTCCCTGTTCTGCTTGGATGGGGTGGAATCTCAGGGCTGAGCAGAGACAGCCTTGGCTTCCATTCAGCCCTGCCCTATTCGGCCCCTGGGTCTCCCTCAGTAATTGCTGCAGCCCTCTCTGCACATTCACATGTGGGCCTCCAGACCTCTGCCTTTCTGGCTTCCCTGAGTTTCCATGCGCTCCAGGGACCCGTATGAGTCTGGGTCCCCAGGGTCTCGCCTGAAACTGGGGTTCAGTGCAGTCAGAAATGAATTTCAGCGCAGTTGGGAGGTTCTGTCTCCCTCTGCTAGAGAAAGCCAGCGGCACAATCAGCAGTCAGCCCTTTGTGTGTGCCCTCGCACTCGAATGCCTCCAGACTTCTACCTTTTCACAACTCCCCTAAGTTTCCGTGCATTCCGCCCTTTTCACAACAGTCTAGACTCCCCCCATATGAGTCTCACCTGGAACTGAGATTCAGTGCAGTTGGATCTGGGGTTCAGTGCAGTCAGGAGTCTCAGTCTCCCTCCCACTAGAGGAAACCAGCCAGGCATTCTGCCTCCTGTCCTCTCCATGCGCATGTCTCTGTACCTCAGCTTTTGCAGCTATTCTGAGTTTCTGTGAGCCCCTCTTTTTCCTGCTAGTTGTAGAATTTCAGCTAGCTCTCCTGTGGTTCTGGCTAATGCCCATTCTTTTAGTTGTAGTTTTGAAATTGCTGTGCGAGGCAGTTTAGGTGTTCACCTATGCTGCCATCTTGGTTTCTCCCACTTCTGTTGCCTCTTCCTTAATGTCCCTATCCAGCTAGCAGATCAACCTTTCCTTTACTCATTGCACATTTAAAGTACTCTGCAAAACAGCAGAGAAAATAAGCCAGAATATTAAAGACTAGAGGCCTGAAGCACAAAATTTGTGCAAGAATAGGCCTTCCTCTTCCTCCCACACCCCCCGCGCCCCCGCCAGCTGCCATCACTAGCTTCCCTCTGGCCCCTGGCAGGCACCCAGGACCCAGGCTTTCCTTGCAGCCCCAGCTTCATCCAGAAGGATGTCCAGAAGGACTTCCGGTCTAATTAGCATATTACACTTTTATTATTTATAGATCTATCCTCACTCCCATTTAATAAGTCTATTTCTACCCATATGACACATTCTGCATATGCACACTCTCCTGGTTCCATCCCTTCAGAGCTCTGTGGCCTTGGGTAAGATACCTGTCCTCGCAAAGCAATACTCCTACCTACTTTGCAGTTCTGCTGTGAGTTTTCAGTGACATAATCAAGTGAAGCACAGTGTCTGGTACATATAAGTACTCAGTAAATATTAGCTATAATTCACAATGAAAAATCAAGTGGGAAAATGAGAGAATATTCTGATATAACTTGGGGGCAGGGCAAAAATGTAATCAAGAGAAATAGTATTTTATATATTTTTAATAATGATATTTAAGAGAAACCATTTTTCAATAAAATATTTTCAAAATATCAAAATTAATGCCAAAATAATCCGTGATGAACAAAATATCACAATTTTAAATAAACACAGAATTATACCATTCTAGCCTCTGAGAAGCTGCATTAAATACTGTATCCATGGCAAGTACCTTAGTAGTTAGTATCTTACCCTAGTCTCAGCCCTAACTCTAACTCACCAAAATAACTGAGATAATTATCTCCAGTAGTTCAATAAAGCCATAGTGTTTGGAGATTTTCAGCTTCAATTATTATTTCAGTTTTATTGGGTGCACACTCCATTCTGGACAACCTTTTTCATCTCATGGCACATATAAACTAATTACTAACATTCTGCAGCACACCAGAAAATACACGTTTTTGCCAAGCTGACAAAAAAATAAGTATAATTTTGATTCATTCACACCAGATGGCTATTATTGTGCTGACAATTGTCTTTTTTTTTTTTATTTGACCATCTAAGGGAAAAGAGTTTAGTGCCCCTGACTAAATAGTTGGGCAGTGCATGTTTTAAAAATTCTTGAGGCACACCTGTTGAAAAATCTCTGTTGTAGACATAGAATATAGGGCACATAGTCCTTACTTTCACAAAGGTAACATGTAAGTATCAGAAGCAGATGACATTAGGTAAATAGATAGATGAATAATAAAATATCCAGGAGATGAACGTTATGCATTAAAAAATGAAAGGATGCCCTAGCCTAGTGGTTCTCAACCTGTAGGTCGCGACCCCTTTGGGGGTCGAACAACCCTTTCACAGCGGTCACCTAAGACTATTGGAAAACACCTATTTCCCATGGTCTTAGGAACCAACACACCGTTCCTCGGTGTAGCAAAATGTAGCAGTGTAGTTTACTGTTGTTATATGAAGACTGTTACCCATGCTATACCACAATTCAAGACAAAATTTCATTTACAGTGGTACCTCGAGTTACGAGTGCCCTAACATACGAGATTTTTGAGATACGAGCCGTCGAGCCAGCGATTTTTGCTTTGAAATACGAGCAACATTTGAGATAGGAGTAATCGCGTGGATTGGCCGGCTGCACACAACCCACCAGTTTACCACGACTCGAGCGTCTCATAGTTTCCCATGCCTCAAGGTTATGGAACGAATTAAACTCGTATCTCGAGGTACCACTGTATTTGTAATTAGAAATAAATATTTCACAATATATAATTACAAATTGTTTTTATGATTAAGCACTATGCTTTAATTATGTTCAATTTGTAACAATGAAAATACATCCTGCATATCAGATATTTACATTACAGTTCATAACAGTAGCAAAATTACAGTTATGAAGTAGCAACAGAAATAATTTTATGGTTGGGGGTCACCACCACATGAGGAGCTGTCTTAAAGGGTCCCGGCATTAGGAAGGTTGAGAACCACTGCCCTAGCCGGTTTGCCTTAGTGCAGTGGCTCTCAACCTGTCTAATGCCATGACCCTTTAATACAATTCCTCATGTTGTGGTAACCCCCTAACCATAAAATTATTTTCGTTGCTACTTCATAATTGTAATTTTGCTACTCTTAATGAATCGTAATGTAAATATCTGTTTTCTGATGGTCGTGACCCACAGATTTAGCAGGGTTGCCTAAAACCATCGGAAAACACAGATATTTACATTACTATTCATAACAGTAGCAAAGTTACAGTTATGAAGTAGCAATGAAAATAATTTTATGGTTGGGGGTCACCACAACATGGGGAACTGTATTAAAGGGTCACGGCATTAGAAAGGTTGAAAACCACTGCCTTAGTGGATAGAGCGTCAGCCTGTGGACTAAAGGGTCTCAAGTTTGATTCTGGTCAAGAGCACAGGCCCAGATTGGGGGCTTGATCCCTAGTGTATTATGTGCAAGAGGCAGCCAATCAATGATTCTCTGTTATCACTGATGTTTATATCTCTCTCCCTTCCTCTCTGAAATCAATAAAAAATATATTTTTTAAAAATGAAAGGATAATGAACTACAGAGTGACATAGCTAGGTTAACTTGGGAAGCCAGGGCAAGCCTTTCTAAGAAGGTGCATTAATGCAGATATCTGAATATTCAAAAATCTAGTGATAGGAAAATTAGAAGGAAATAGCATTCCAGGCAGTGAACCAGCTGACACAGAGGTCAAAGTAGGAATAAACTTGGCTGGCATGTTGGAGGTACAAGAGGGCCAAGTGGCTAAGTTGGATCAGTAGTGGGGAAAGAGGTAGGTGACAGTGTGGGAGCCTTAGTTATAGACCCTAAGTCATATGGGGTGTCATATTTCAGGATCCAGTTTAAGTTTTATTCTAAGAGCACTACACAGCTTTGAGAATTTCAACCAGGAAATTAAAATGGCTTGATTTATGCTAAGTGAAGAATTTATTGTAAGGACAAGCTAATAGGGTAGTTCATCAATCCAAACAAAAGATAATGGTAGTTTGGACCAAAATGATAGGAGACATGATGGAGAAAAGTGGAAGGATTCAGGATTTTGTCTGGAGATGAATGGGAAATGGGTGGAAGGGGAAGAGATGATATAGGGATAACTCCTAGATTTTTAGCTTGAGTAGCTAGATTGATGGAAGTCCTACATTTTTAGAGAAGTTCATTCAGTTTGCAATGCTTATTCATTCCAACCAGAGGCACTTTTTGTATACTTACAAGGTCCCCTGCATTGATGTGCAGGATGCATATCCACATGAAATAGAAGATGCAACTTGTGTCCTACATTCTCTAGGCCTCCAACAAAAGCAAGGACATGGCCATGAATGAAGTCCTTATGCTAACAGATGAGTCATTGCAGACTGTAAAATCAGAGCTCTAATTTCATTTCCTATAAAATACAACTCCTTATGTAAAAGAGATATGAAACATTTTAGCCTCTCAGTTAGACACACACACACACACACACACACACACACACACACACACCTAATTATTTATATTTATACACAGTGGCATTTCTACACGCACCCTTCCTTAGAGAAAACTGGGGCTTGATATAATATTATCTGGAATACATAACTATGTCATAATAACATTTTAAGAAGAACTCTTCAGAATAAAAATCCACCCACAGATTTTTTTTAACATTGATTATTTCACATAATAAAAAGCATGAATGTAAGCATTCCAGATTTTTCAGTTACACATCATCATAATCAGCTATTTTACAAATGCATGGAGTGAGACATGAGTGGATGCACTTTGGAAAGCACTCTGAAGGTCTCCGTAAACCAGTAAATACTCCCCATGGATGGAATGGCTCAGGGGGTCCTCCCTACAGGAAAGCAACAAATTAAGTTTATAGTGGACGAAAAGGCTCAGGGTGGATCTGAAATGCCATTTTCAACCTCATTTCATGTTCATCAGGAGATGATCTACAAGCAGGTGTGTAGCGTGGAAAGGGACAGCAGATATGAGGGGAATCTCTGAAGCCAGCCACATCAAGGACAGAGAGCCACACATGGTCACTTGGCTGAAGATGAGGGAACTGCTCAAGAGTTTCCTACAGCTTTGGATTTTATTAGTATTTTCCTTCTTTGAATGTTGTACAGCATTAAAAACCATTCACTGTATCACTCACAAAGCAGGGGCCCAGGACAGGGTGTACTTTTTACCTATTATTTACTCTGTACTCAAACACTACTTCAAATGAGTTGAGTGAAAGCTGTAGTAGTCTTCTTTCATAGTTAACACATTAAGCACCCAGCCTATTTTGTCTTCTGGATGGAAAGTATAGTGTCAGTCACCGGTGACTGACAGGGCACTTAAAGTGTTAATATGTCAAAATCTTTATATTTTATTTTATTTTATTTTATATTATATTATATTATTTTTTGCTTTTACTCATTGGCTTCCTTATTTGCGCCTCTAATATTAATTATCTTTTGAGGTAGAGGAATTAAGGTGCTGGAGGGAAGGGGCAAATGCTTCTCCAATGAAGAGAAGCTGTGATCTGGGTTGTCTCACTGAGTGCTTGGGCATTCAAACTGCAGAACACCCCATGCTTTTTGAGTCAATATCATCCCAATATTTCAAATAGTGACATGAGGAATACCAAGGAGCACATATACATGGTTCCATGTCTGCCTAGTAAGCATGGAATTATGACAGGATCTTGAGGAGGGACAATGTCATGGAAAACAAGAGTTCGCGAATCTGCTGGGTAGAGAGGTTATCGAGATAGTAGAGATTTTTAGAAGTTCACTGTTTCTGTAGCATCTGAGAGTTCATTAAAATGAAAACTCAACTGAAGAGAAACGTTTCCCTTTTTGGAAAGAAAGAGGAAGAGCACAATTGAGAACACAAACTCATACAAGCAAGCCAAACCTATGCACTGTGCACATTTTTTAAATCCTCTCTTGGGAGGAAATGTTGATGTTGAACAAAAAACATAGTACCTGCTGAGGGTCTCATTATTAGCATGAATACCACCCAGCAAGGATCTTAAAACTAATCATTTCCAAAAGGCTAATTTGGGAGCATTCAACAACCACACCATAGAGAGATGCATTAGGAAATCATTTGGGCTCTCACTTCCTCTAGAGCAATGGTTCTCAACCTTTTTAATGCCGGGTCCCTTTAATACAGTTCCTCATGTTGTGGTGAAGCCCAACCATAAAATTATTTTCGTTGCTACTTCATAACTGTAATTTTGCTACTGTTATGAATTGTAATGTAAATATCTGTGTTTTCCGATAGTCTTAGGGAACCCTGCTAACAATCCACAAGTTGAGAACCACTAGCAGGGTCGCCTAAGACCATCAGCAACCCTAGAAGCATAAAAAAATAATTTTTAATTCAGCTTTTTTAAAAAGCCGGAACATTTACCAGTAGAGGGAGAAAGAAGCCCTTCTGTATTCAACTCTCAGGAAACTCTGAGGAGAGGACTATGAAAGGCCCTTGCTCTTTTAGATTTGACCTAGTTAGTCCAAAGCGACCAATGATGCACATTGAGCATTCACATGGGCTGTCCAAAGACAGGAGCAACATTGGGCACCCACCAATTGATGTCAAGACCATTCGCTGGTCTATTAAAGAGTTGCCCCCTTATTTGTTTCATTAATTTAAATTTTGCACCCTAATTTATTTTGCTTGATGGCCATGTTTTTCTAGCATTTGAGCCTGTGATAATAATAGGCATGCAACAGAGTGGTAATGGAGAAGACGGTCCCTTCCACTTTTGCCCACTAGTTTTTTAGAAATAGCAATGGCTATCCTAAGTCTCAATCAAAAAGAGTCTTTTTCCTTATTCTTAAGTACATTGTCCATGGAAAATACACTTCCTTCTTGAAGAAGACAGCACACTCTTTGCTCAGAAAGATCACACCTGGAAACGTGTAACCAAAAGGCAAGAAAAAAGAAAGGATAGACAACCAGACTTGATCCTGAAAAAGTAAAAATAGAGCAAAAGCACAGTTGCGCAGTTTTATTAGTGTTTAGTAAGGCTTGCACATATGATGACTTTCTATCATCCTATCTATTAAAGAGGTAATATGCAAATTGACCATCTGCAACCCTAGAAGCATAAAAAAATGACACAAGATGGCCGCCCCCATGTGGTCAAAGATGTCCGCCACAAGATGGCCAGCAGGGGAGGGCAGTTGTGGGCAATCAGGCCAGCAGGGGAAGGCAGTTGAGAAAGACTAGCCTGCAAGGGAGGGCAGTAGGGGGTGATCAGGCCTACAGGAGAGGGCAGTTAGGGGGAACACCAGGCCTGCAAGGGAAGACAGTGGGGGGGAGCCTGGCCTGCAGTGAAGGGCAGGGGGGTGGAACCCAGGCCTGCAGGGGAGGGCAGTTGATGGGGGACCAGTCCTGCAGGGGAGGGCAGTTAGGGGCAATTGGGCCTGCAGGGAAGCAATTAGGCCTGCAGGGGAGCAATTAGGCCAGCAGGGGAGCAATTAGGTGTCAATCAGGCTAGCAGGGAAGGGTTAGGGGGTGATCAGGCTGGCAGGCAGAAATGGTTAGAGGCAATCAGACAGGCAGACGAGCCATTGGGACCCAGCAGTCCTGAATTGTGAAAGGGATGTCCAACTGCCCATTTAGGTGATCAGGCCTAAACAGGCAGTCAAACATCCCTCAAGCGGTCCCAGATTGAAGAGGGTGAAGGCTGGGATGAGGGACAGCCCCCCCCCCATGCACAAATTTCATGCACTGGGCCTCTAGTTTGCTGATAAAAGGGGACGTGAAACTAATTACCCTTGTAATTTAAACTGAATCTCTCCTCTTACTACACCATCTATGGAATTGTTCCAAGAAACAAAAATTAGTTCAAGGAAAAGAGACTCTTACACTTGAGTCTTGATTTTAGGTAATATGACCCAACAAATGTTCAAATTACATTAGCATATACTCTGATATGATTGCTTGCACACTGACCTACTAATACATTAATATAACATACTAGAGGCCCATACACAGAGGCAGGGAGGGTCCCCTCAGCCCAGTCTGCACCATCTCCAATCTGGGACCCCTTGGGGGATGTCCGATGGGGCCTAAACCGGCAGGTGGACATCCCTCTTATAATCCTGGACCACTGACTCCTAACCGCATACCTGCTTGCCTGCCTGATCACCCCTAACTGACCAGCTTGATCACCTCTAACTGCCTCTGCCTACTTGCCTGATCGCCCCTCACTGTCCTCCCTGCTGGCCTGGTTGCTCCCAACTGCCCCTCAGCCAGCCTGGTTAACCCCAACTGCCCCCCATCCTGGCCATCCTGGTCACCCCTCACTGCTGCCCACCCCTGCCAGCCTAGATGCCCCATGCAGCCTGCTGTTCGGTCATTTGGTCATCCGTCACTGCCCCCCTCTGCTGGCCTGTTCGCTCCACGCAGTATGTTCAGTCATTTGGTTGTCCCTCACTGCTTTCCCCCCTCCCCCTGTGCCAGCCTAGTAGCCCCACACAGTCTGTTTAGTCATTTGGTCATCCCTCACTGCTTTCCCTCTTTCCCTCCCCCAACCCCCGCCAGCCAGGTCACCCCACACAGCCTGCTGTTCAGTCGTTTGGTCATCTCTCTCTAACCCGCCTGCTGGCCTGGTCACCCCACGCAGCCTGTTCAGTTGTCCTTCCAGTTGTTTCGGCCATGAGGGTCCCTGGCTTTTTATATATATATGGATGAGGCTATGTAATAATGGTAGTTTGAATAAAGAGAAAACAACCAAAAATCAGCCATTATATGTGCAACATTTCTCTGTAATATTTCATCACAGAAAAAATAGATAAATCACTAAGGCATCAAATGAAAGCTTGCATCATCTAGACAGTACTTGCTTACGTAAACCTTAAAGGTGGCAGAAATTAAATCAATGAAATGCAAAAAAAACAACATTTTTTTTATAGAAATAGTGAATCACTAAGCCTTGCTAAGTGTAGTGATATTTCTAGGCATTTATAAAACTATACACACAAACACACACACACACACACACACACACACACACACACGAGGCAGGGCTTCAAAAACCAAATGCTTTAGCTTAACTGCTGACACTAGAATAATCACTTTCATATCCTGCTGTCCACTTATGGCTCTCCCATATTTACTCACCTATGACTTTTTTTAAAGCCTGTTAATTCACTACATATTAAGTGGAATGACAATATTCTAGATATACCACAGACAGAAGTTGAGAATATAGGTTGAGAAAACATCCCATGATAGTGCAGTCTTCTTAATAAATATTATTGCTAAGGTGATTAAGTCATTACTTATTACTCATATTGTACTATAACAAAAATGGGAATTTTATTTAGTAATACACTTTTTTAAAAAGTAACAGCTTTCTTGAGACATAATATACCCAACAATTCACCCAATTAAAATGTACAATTCAATGGTCTTCAGTTTATTCATATAACCATTATCACAATCAATTCTAGAACATTTTCATCTGGAGTTATAAAACTTTAGTGAGTTGTCAAATATCTAACTAGTCAAAATACCAGACTCTTTAGTTAGAAAGCTTGCAACTAAATGCATTCCCTCTCCTTTTAAAGTAGCCTATATAATAAAAAAGTAATATGCAAATTGACCATCACACCCTCACAAGATGGCTGCCTACAACAAGGGGGTTAAGTGAGGGATGACCAAATGACTGAATAAGCAGGCTGCATGGGGCAACCAAGCAGGCAGGGAGGTTACTGAGGGATGACCAAATGACTGAACAAGAAGGCTGCATGGGGCAACCAGGACAGTGGGAGGGAGGGAGCAGTTGGGGGAAATTAGGCTGGCCTGGGAGGCAGTTGGGGGCAACCAGGCTAGTAGAGGGGGGCAGTTGGGGATGACCAGGCCGGCACACAGAGGCAATGAGGGGTGATCAGGCAGGCGGGGGAAGGGGTAGTTAGAGGCAGGCAACCAGGCAGGCATGCAGGTGAGCGATCAGGAACCAGTGGTCCAGGATTGTGAGAGAGATGTCCAACTGCTGGTGTAGGCCCAAATGATCCCTGGGATAGGGCCTAAACTGGCAGTCGGACATCCTCCGAGGGATCCCAGATGGGAGAGGATGCAGCTGGGGCTGAGAGGATCCCTCTCCCCCATGCATAAATTTCATGCTCCAAGCCTCTAGTATACTTATATTTGGTCTTCATTATTTTCTTCATTTTCCACTTAACACATGCTAAAGAGTTTGGATTTGATTCAATATTCTATAAAGAGCCACGGAAATTTTTTGAGGAGATATTAATTCCATTATAGGAATCTATTAAGAAGACAAGAAGCATAGCATGAGGGGATAGTTCAGACTTCACAGGAGAGAAACTAGACAAAAATGGAAGCGGGCTGCAACACAGCATCAAAAAAACTAAAAAGATACCATAAAAGGTATAGAAAGGATAGGGTGAAAACATTTACAATAGTGTTAAAAGTCATTAGCTTTGCATGTGGGATGAGTAACTTTTCTCTTTTTTTTTTCACTAGCTTATATATTCTGAATTCAACAAACTGAATAATTAGTTTGTAAAAAGCAAACAGATGTTAAAAAGAAACTGAAAAAAATATATAGTTTACTCCCTTACAGAGGACTTTAAATCACAGATGTAATAGAAGTGGTGATAAAGGTGAAAAAATAATGATCTTGAAGTCAGAATAAATGAAACATGAGATGGTTTGTAGCTGTATTTGGACTTCCCCAAGACCCTATCTTCTGAGGTTAAAAATGAGATAAAATACATCAGAAAATCTTAAAGCATGATAAAGGAATGATTCTACTAGTTGGTCAGCCTTTAGCTGAACATGTACTTTTGGGTTTTCTTATTAATTCTGCAGTGATCCATCTTTATGAGTATCATGATGCATTTGCAAAATGGTTGGCTGGAAGAGGATAAAACAAACTGGAGTGCTGAATTAAAACTGTAACCCTCACTTCATTAGACCTGTTCTAATCAAAGGAAGAAAAAAACAGTAGTACATTCTCAACAGGTTTCCTGGGAAACTCACCCCAAAATGGGAAGTATTATCAATCCCCAGTAAATATTTAACAATAGTCCTTGATCTCAGGACCTTGAACATTGTAGGAGTTCAAAGAAATGAAGTTCATCAGGAAATATTACACCCCCAAAAAATTTATGCATATAACTGTGAGGGTTCGGAGCCAGCCACCCCAAGATGAGGATTGTTTTGAGCTAAAGGGCAAGTTTAACTGTGGGTTCAGGAGAAACTAGTCCCTTGGCTGCCATTAAAATGTTCAACCTTGAACAATCACATAAATATGGGCCATAACTCCCTTTATGTGCAATAATAGTCAAATTAGAAAAACTCAAAAAAGTGCCTATTTCTATAATGACATAAATCTTTAACACCTACATTTATAATTAGCCACCCTTAATTAAAGCTTGGTTTTTACCACAATGCAATTGGGGGGAGAAGAGGGCAAAATCAAATACCTTTACCATGAAAGTGACTAAAATATTATTTTAAGATTGTCCCACATCATCTTAGGCAACTATCAAAGTAATGCTTTAAAAATTATTTCCATAGCAATAGAATATATTCATCAAATATTAGAAGAGAAAGTAAAGCAGCATGAACAAATAATATCGGTTTAAAATCTATTGATGCATACAGAACAGAAATGTAATATTAACAATACAATATGTTTGGTGGCAATACCAGTGATTTTTCTTTTATTCTTTTCTGCATTTTCTAAATCTGGGACACTTGAATGTATTTTTAAATCAAAAGTTATAATAATAAATAGCATTTAAAAATTATTCTAATAGGGCTTACAAAGCTTCAGTTAAACAAAGTAATCTGGCTGCATTCAACTTCTTTCTAAATTCATTCAAAAGCCAAGCATATCACCAATGGAGGCTATTTTATAAAACTTTGTCAAGATACAGGTTGTCACTATTTTTCCAAGGCCACTAGACATCTAAGCTGCCTCAACCCCATCTATCCTCTTTACATCAGACACCAAACCATGCCTCTTTCCTCCCCCATTGAACTTAACCATTTGTCCAACCCATTCTCTGAGGCCCCTTCTGGTCCAGCCCATGGGGAAGATGTTTGAGGGCAATGGAGCTTCATGGACCCCTAATATTAACCCCTAGCCACTGCCATCTCTTCTGTTGAGGCACTGCTCCAACCTCTACTGGTCTGCTATCTTGATACTAACTTAGCTTATCCAGAGTTGGATTAATCATTCAAAGTACAGTCACATAGTCAAGGAATATAATAGGACACACTGCCTCTTTAAAAATCAGCTGTGATTCCACAATTATTTGTTGATGACCAGAATGACAAGAACACCTAAATAATTCAGGTACTCAACATCTAAATGCCTCATTATGCAATCAATTCCTGGGAGACCTAAATTAAAAGATGGCAGGGGGCCCAGCTGGCATGGCTCAGTGGTTAAGCATCGACCTAGGAACCAGGAGGTCATGGCTCGATTCCCGGTCAGAGCATATGCCGGGGTTGTGGGCTCAATGTGGTGAATGCAGGAGGCAGCCAATCAATGATTCTTTCTCATCATTCATGTTTCTACCTCTCTCTTCCTCTCCTTTCCTTTCAGAAATCAATAAAAAATAAAAAGATGGCATGGGAAATGAGAGAGCGCCACGCAGGGTGGGAGGGATGTTTCGCCCAGCAGAATACTGAGGGCAATGGCCCACCACCGCCCAGAATGAAGCCGAGCAGCAGCTGGGGAAGCACAAGGTCTGACAGCTCACAGTTCTTTCTGAGTCTGTTTTCACAGTGGGACTTCCTTATTTGTTTGGAGTATTGTAAATTCCCAGAATATCGGGCACACCCATGCTCACATGGAAGTACAAAAACATACTGCAAAGCCAAATCCGGACGGTTCCCTGGCTATTAGTTGCAGGCCATCCATCAGATAAGGTTCGTTTTCTTTTACATGTTTAATATGTCACCTTCACAAAAGAGATAAGAACGCTTTAATGAAAATCTCCTTGCCAGCTTTCAAAGTTAGCACTAAAACCAGATAGGAAGTGGCTGTAAAGTTGCTTTGCACAGAAAGTATGAAAATAAGTAGTAAACAGAAACCAGATTTTCTTAAATTCTACACTGCTTTGTTACCACTAAAGTGAATGTGCTGCCTTAAGTCATGTGTGTCTGGATTATGATCACATGCAAGACCTCGGCCAGAATTGCTCACCAACATTTTATTCGTGCGGCTTTTCAAGAAAATGCAAAATGATCTTTATGTTTATTAGGAAAATAGAAAAAGCTTTCCTACTTTGGAGAATGCTTAATTACCTAGGTGAGAAATAAGCTGAAATAAAAAACAGATCCTCTTAGTGGGAGGGTGGGGGGAGAATGACTGTCCTAATTATACATGAATGATCTAATTAAACTGTTATCCACAATTCATTAAAGCTATTAATAAATTATAAACGGGAAAAAATGGATATGATAGTTAAATTTACAGGACCATTAAAACCTATTAAAGATAAAGACAGCCAAACACTAGTGGTGAACTTTCTTGAGTACGTGATCTCTAGACCTCACTTAGGTAAGGATCCTTAAATGCCTCTTCTGAAGGCTCCAGACCCCTGCCTGCTCATTTGCAAATGAGGAAACTGAGGTCTGCTTAAGTTCAGTGACTTGCCCAAGTTTACATCCTTTAATTTTCCCAGCATGTATACGGTTGCCACACTTCCTGAATTGCATGTGCTTCTTGGTTCCAAACAGAAAATGGGAGCATGCCTTGCTGCTGTCAGTGCAGAGGAGGGTGAGGAATCCTGAAGCGATGCTCAGAACAGATATTAGAAAGAAAATTAGCTGATGCAGAGGAGAACGCACCAAACACTGAGGCGGTAACGTCTCCAGTCACAGAAAACAGCCACGGTGCTCACTGACAGTGTGTGAAGAGAGAAGCATCAGGAACTAAGCAAAAAGAAAATCTCTATTACCTTTTATATGGCTAGAAAAACAGAGTTCCTAGGAGTTTCAAGGTGAATAAGATGTCCTTATTACTAACTTACCTATTACCAGAAGAAATTTTTCACTTAAAACAAGATAGTATCACAACACCAACCAGCCAGCAGAACTATCACTATGTCAGTCAAGGATTTAGAATAAGCAGAACAAATCTCCTTTCTAGCTGTAGGAATCATGTGTTTTCTTCTTAAGATTTCACATTTTAAAGGAACCCCGAAATTACCTAGGTAACGGAAACCTCATCAAAGACAGGCCATGCTACAGTGAGTGCCTGATCCACAGCCCTCGTATACAAACCCTGGGCATATGAACCTATGCACTCTACCACTAGACTCCTGGGCATGTGAACCCATGCACTCCACCACTAGTCTCTTCAAATGACCCAGAATCAAATGGGGAAAAAAAAAATAGAACATGCTGTGCATTGGTGTCCACAGGATGCATTTTACACATTAGCAGCATATTTATGACAACTTTTAAAGTACTTTACTAAAGAAATTGCTGGCCCCACACTTGGGAGCACAGTGACTGGAGCCCGGACTCTCAGAACAGGCAGACTCAGGCACTAGGTCTGTGTGGCTTGGAGCAAGTTGCCTAATCTCTGCTGTCACTTTTACCATTTGCAACATGAAGATAAGCATGCCTAACTCAAAGGGTGTTTTTTCAGATAAAACACATGTAAAGCCCTTAGCAGACTGCTTGTCGCAAAGTAAAATTCTGTGACTACATTATGGTAAATAAACCCCAAAGCTGTTCACTAAGTAGTCCCATCTCCCATCTCTGCCTACATGCTGGCCATACTTCGGGCTATGCCCATCTCCACACTCCCCCAACAAGCAATGCTCTTGCAGGCTTCCAGGCTTTTTATTCCGAGCCTTTCTCCCCACATGCCCTGCCCTGCCTGGTCAAATCTCCCTCATTCTTGTCCTTTAAGTTGGCCAACTCCCCTGAGGCCAGTTGGCCACTCCATCTATGTCTATTATGTGATTACATTTGGATTATAGTTACTTATGTAACAAGAAAGAAATTTATTTACTGGAATGAAGGGGGATGGGAGGGAGGGGGCAACAAGGCCAGTCTGTCCAGGCTATTTCCATGAGGCAGTGGGCTTATTAGCAGGACCCACTTCCCAGGAACACAAACTCTGGGGAGGATCTCAACGTGAAAGGGAGGAAGGAAAAAATGCAAAGAGCGTGAGATGTGACTCTGCCCTGTGCTCAAGATGTCCCCATATCTTCTCCAAAGTTACTAAACCTCACAAAAAGTCAAACATGGTTGAGTGTGTATGTGTGTGTGTGTGTGTGTGTGTGTATGCATATGTGTGTGTGCATTTGTGTGTGTTCCTGTGTGTGTGTCCACAGAAAAAAGCAAGATCAAGTGTATGCTATGAGGATGTTTTGGAAGGATTCTGAAATGCCTAAAGCACTAACGTCACATTCAGGCTAAGTTTTACCCAAATGTCAGAATGGCAGAAGTTTCCACGTACTACATGACTTGTAAATGTTTATGTGTCCATTTATTTTCCCGTTACACTACTCCATTGTGAAGTTCTCATGCTGGGGAAATCGTACTTGATCAGGGAATAGTATTATAATGCACATTCAGATTCCACAGTGCTGGGATGAAGCCTGAGATTCTGTTTGTCTAACTAGGTGGCAAGTGATGCTATGAGATCATGTGAGCAGTGCACAGAGTAAGCGTCACACTGCCTGAGTTCACAGTCTATCTCTGCCACTTCATGGCTGTGTGACCTGGAGCAAGATACTTCAGCTCTCTGGGCCTTCTTTCTCCCCCACCCCCATCCACACACAAAAGTACCTACTCCTAGGATAGTTACTGAGGATCAATGAGCGAACATGTGGGGTTGTGTCTAGAAGAGTATATAGCACAGAGAAAGTGCTAGATGTTATTCTTAATATATACTTCTGACTGCCTCCCTGCACCAATAAGTCTAGCAATTGAAAAAGCAGAAATAGCCCTGACTGGTGTGGCTCAGTAGATAAGAGTGTCGGCCGGTGGACTGAAGGGTCCCAAGTTCGATTCCAGTTGGGGGCATGTGCCTGGGTTGTGGGCACATCCCCAGTAAGAGGTGTGCAAGAGGCAGCTGATCGATGTTTCTCTCTCATTGATGTTTCTGACTCTCTATCCCTCTCCCTTCCTCTCTGTAAAAAAGCAATAAAATATAATTTTTTAAAAGAAAAAGTAGAAATCAATGTTTTTAATGCAATTATTTTTTAATATATTGAGAATATGAATAAACAAAAAAGTATGCACACTAAAATCCTCAGAGGGCATTGCTGTCATACTAAAACATGGGCAGAATTTAAAACTAGTCATTTTAAACTGATAAGGAGATATATCCAATATCCTCCATCTCTCAAAACCTCAGGTGTGGCTTTCACTCATTGTCCCAACCCAAGGACACAACTGCTGGTCAGGAGGCCTTTCACCCTTTTCCAGGGGGCTATCTAAGAAGGCAGGGGCCAGAGAGTTGGGGATGAAGGAGGGCCTGGAGTTAAAAGGTCTGGAGTGGGGTTCAGTCAGGAGAGCAGCCTCAGCCGCACAGGCTCCAGCCTTCCCTAGTGCTGGGTCAGGCCCCCAGTTGCAAGAATCAGCACAGAATCCTAACAAGAGGGTTGAGCACAGCAAAAAGAATGATGGCCGTTACTATTTACTGAGCATCCATTGTGCAGTAAATAGGGGCCTCAGTCATCCTATTCATCCTGATGGTGACCCTAAAGGTTAAATTTTATTGCCCCATGTGCAGCCTAGGATGCCTCCCAGCATTGTTTGCGAGACTTACTCATTACCCATCCTTAAAATGAATAATCCCGTAGCAGCTGACCCTGGAACCTCAGGGCACAGGGAGGCCAAGCAGGAGGCAGGAGGCAGACTGTCCAGGCACTGTTCCTCAGTGGGAACCAAAGCAGAACTCAAATTCTGAAATTCAGGCGTGACCCAGGGAGCAAGGCAGGAGCCTGAGGTCAGCACAGACAACACTCCAGGTCAGCAGCAATGCAAACCACTCAAGCCTAAAGCGGCAGGCTGGGCAGCGCCACCACTACCATCTCACCCCAGGTCACAGCCCTGGGAGTGGGTAGGTGAGCTACAGGAGGGAAAGCCTATTGCTCCATCTTGGGGGTAGCGTGAGGGGTGGGGAGGTAAGGGGTGAGGGGGGGGGAGGGTGCCTGCTACCAGATCCGGAGCTGGGAATTTCACTGTACTTTTAAAGAAAAACATTAAGAGGTTTACATGCAAATTCTCTTTAAGAGCAAGAAATGTTTCCCATGTGTTCTATATCTTTACTCATATTCAAACTCAAAGCTCCACCTTGGTTCAGAATCCTATTCTCTGCCTCCCTCTTGAATTCCCTGCAGTCTGGTTTTTGTCTTGAGCCCTAGGAAGAAACTACCCTCAGAAAAGATTCCAGCTTCATACCCCAGCTGGTGCCCTCTCCCCACCACCGCTTCTTCTTATATTTTATTTCTTACAGATGCACCTTCCTATTTAAAAACTTTGCCATATCTGGGTTAATCGACATGCTGTGTTCTCACCGGGCACCCTTCCTGAAATGATGCTCCCCTGTCAGCAATTATAATCCCCTCCAGCACAGATCCATGTGTTGGTCAGCTCTAAATGCATCGCCAAAAGCTCAGTTCCCTGCAAAGGGAATTGCGCATTTCAGGCAACTACAGCGTTCCCTGTCTGCAGTAGTTGGTTGCGCCTGCTGGCGTCTTCTCTGCACTGTTTCCTTCTTGATTGGTTTCTGTCTCTCCTCCACACCAGAGCGTCGTCACTACGTGATTCAGGAAAACACGATACAACATCCTTAGAGCCCGCCTCGGAAATCCTTGCTGGCAGCCCCGTGTCCACCAACCCTTCCCCATCAGGCACATCTCCCCTTTCAGGGCCCCCCCACTGCACCCCACTGTCATCCACGCCACATCCTGCTTATTTCAATATCTGCCTTCTCGTGAATTAAAAACATCTGTACAGATAAACAAGAAAATGTTTAGAAGCGGTTATCTCAAGGGAAGGGATGAGGAAAGGGAAGGCAGCCTTTTCCCCTCATCTCTGTGCTCTTTGAAATACGTTGCCATGTGCATGCAATGCACTTATTTTTCACTAAATGCTTTTTATAAAAGCACCAGTTAACATGTACAAATATGCGTAAGCACAAGAATAGTCACTGCAACGTTCTTATGGCTGGGAAAAGGGTGGAAAATAATAGGTAGAATCTGGAAACATCTAAATCAAGATGCTTTTTCTAAATCAAGAGGGTCTGGGCACAATAAATCTGTATCTATAAACTAATACTGGGCAGCTACGAAAAATACTTTGTTGTGATTGGAAACATATATATATTAAGTAGTTTATAAAGCAACTATTTTAATTTGGGGAAAAAATGTACATTCTTTAAGTAGGACTAAAAGCACTGTGGGACAAGATTTATATCCTCTATCTTCACATCCATCTACGCTGTGTGAGGCACATATATAAAGTAAGACTGCTGAACATAATCAACCTTTACCAAGATAGCCTTCATTCACTTACTTTAATCAATGATCATTGCTAAAGATGTTTGGACTCACCTTTCTCAAATACCTTCAGAGTCAGTTTACAAGTTATACAAGACAAATTAGCCTCTGGGCCTTATAGTTTACTCACTCATCTGTTTAATTAAAATGATGTTGTAGGTAGCCAACCTCTTTAAGGAAAGCCCATCTGTTCTCAGTCACGGCTAGAACAAGCCCCTCACTTAGACACCAGAGAAGTTTCCTTGAGAAGAGTGAACTCTGCGGCCTTCTGTCCCATGTAACCTCATGATTTTCCACACTGGGTTTGTGGGAAAGACCTTTAAGGGCTTATCTCGAAAAGGCATCAGATCCAAATGATGTGGACAATTTCAAAGTTTACATTTCAAAATTTCCTAAATAAGCTCCTTCAGTATTCACTGTGCTCAAGGATTAGTCAACACCACACAAAGTAGGTCTACTGATGCAGGCCAAGGGGGGCACTGCTTCCAGGCCTTTATACTACAAAGAGTGCTCACTCGCCCCTTCTTCTAGCTACCTGCCGAAAGGCATTCAGTGATCATTAGGATAACCATGAGTGCACAAAAAGACAAAACTCAAATATGTCCAATTCTCTATTTGTTAAAAAGCCTCATGGCAAGGCTAAAATTAGGTAATATCTGTATTTTTGTATTTCTCCATTCCATCTAATAATGTGGAAAAAGTATACCTAAAGTTGTATTGATTCAATGCAGAAAATATATTCATTTTTTTGTATTTAAGGACAACTTTTTGTGGTGATGTTGTTTCAAAAGTTGCACTGGTGTAGGACATGATCTAGCAATTCTACCAAAAAAAAAAAAAGAGAAGAACCCTTTCCTAGAGCTTTCCAATATATGTCAAATCCAACACAAAAATAAAAACAGCACAGAGGGTATTGCTTTATAAGAAATTTCCTTTCTCCCACCACTTAGTCACTGTAGAACAAAAATATCAATAGTACACAAATAATGAGAAACCAAGTATGTTCACAGAAATCAGATATGCCTTTATACCAAGTTTATTATGTTTTCAAATCATTAACTTAGAACAGTTAGGAAATTGGGAGAAATTAAGATTGCAGAAAAAATTAAGTTTCCGCTTTAATGAAGTTATTCTTTAAGTTGCTTATCAAATTTCAATACAAAACAGCCACTATGCATTTAACTTCCTGATCCCCAAATTCAGTTTACCATGCTAAATCAGAAATGTGTCACTTGACTACTAAAATGCAACGTGTGTTTCATTTCATCTGTTGCTTAATAATTCATAGGTAAGTGCCTAAGAAGCCCATTAATAAATAATGAGCAAAAACAAAATATCAGATGTCACGCTAGTGACTCAAACCAAAAGACAAGATTGAGACTGGGAAAACATGAAGAGCACTTCCAAATGGAAGAAGTAGAGAAAGAACCCCATCAAAATGAACAACTCTCTAGAGAGAGGTTTTAATAAACATGAAAAAAATATTTGTAACTTAGAATATGGACAAAATCATACACTTGCATAGCAGCTGCCTCACGTGGAGTACCCAAGTACATCATCCCGGTGAAGCCTACCAGGTGGAGATCTCTGAAGGTGAGGTTAGAAGAGGCACAGCACTCCTCAGCCACTGCCCTGGGACTTCCTCCAGCCTGTCTGAACTGTGCTCTCCATGGAGCCCTTCCCTGGAGCTGGAGGGCGGGTGTCTTTTCTCCTTTTTTTTTTTAATAATCCTCAACACAGGAAATTTTTCCCATTGCTTTTCAGAGAGAGTAGAAGGGAGAGAGGAAGAGGGAAAGAGACACAGAGAAACATCTATGTGAGAGTGACACATCAACTGGTTGCCTCCAGCATGCTCTCTGACCAGGGGGTGGGGAGCAAACCTGCAACTCAGGTGCATGCCCTTGACCAGGAATCAAACCCTCGACCCTTAAGTCTAACCATTTAACCACAGGCCGGGTGTATTTTGACAAGGTCTTGAGATGCTTCTGATGTGCATCCAGTGCAGGAACCCCTAATTATTTCTGGCTGTCCCTACACACACACACACACACACACACACACAATCCTCTGGGTGTTTATTGCTATTTCCATGTTTGTGGTATTAAAAAATAATAATAATTTGTGTGCTTTGAAAATTATTGAGTGTTTTCAGGGCAATATCTAAAAGCTGATAACAGAGGAGTTGAGAAGACTACATAGAGAAAAGGAGCACCTCTCCTTCGCCTTCCCCAGGAGGAACCTGCTGGAGGCTAGCTAGCCAGCCTTGCAGAAGGCACATCCAAAGGGGAGGAGCCAGAGGAGAACCTGCTGGCCCTACCAGGCACTGAGTGCCTGCACACCTAACCTAGTGGCAGACCTTCTTTTCTTTCTTCAAACAAAAAACAAAACAAAATATGAGCAGATGGTTCATGTGTGATGCTTTGTGAAGTAAAATAACCCTCTTAAGGCAGTTAATCTGCCTGTGTTTGAAGAGATATTAAACTGTGGCTATCAAAACTAAGGAAGTAAACAGAATACAGCTGCTGGCAATGAGAGAGAAACAATAAACAAAGGCAATGTCTCCTTGCACCACTGATCTGGCTTCCTACCTGCTGCAGGACAGGCCTTCCCTGAAATCCCACCTTGACTCTTAGAATTTTTCTTCACCCCAACACATACTGTTAGAGAAACCACCAAGTAAAGTGTTAATCTCTCACTGTCAAAAATATTTAATTCTCTATTCTCATCAAACTCAAAAATCTGGACACAAATCTTTTGGATCCCATTTAACGGAGTGGCACCAAGCATTATGCTTTCTTCCAGAACAAGGTTGAAGATGTCTTTGATGGAGCCCACAATGAACCTTGTCTCACTTCTTTATAACCTTAGCTTAGTACGTGATCTTGACAAGTTCAGTTGTTTCCTTTGCTCCCATCTGACAGGAGCAAATGGTAACATCGTCAGAGAGACAGGGTTCAGCTGAGTTCCCATGGAAGAGGCACTGTAACCAGATTTCCACCCTCTCTCAACAGGTATTTTGTCTTTTCTTCTTCTTCTTCTTCTTCCTAATACATTCAGCGCCGCCACATGCCACATGGCTTTAGAGAATTCCAGTTAACAGGAAGTCATCTTCCTTGGGTTCCATTAATGTAAAAAAGAACAGTGTCTAATGTGTGTCAAATTGGTTACAGTGCTACCGCCATCGTAGGGCTTACGGAGCAGAGCTGAGAGCACTTGAATGTTCAGACCTGTGTTTCAGAAGCATCCTGATGCTTACCCGATACCAAGAGTCAGGCTCAATGACACTGTTGAGCACACCAACTGTGTGACTTCCCCCAAGACAGAATTTCCCAGGCAGTTTAACATCACATTCTAATGAACTCAGACGGGCACTGAAGAAAGCCTATCATATTTCAAAAGCTGCCAGAGTTTAAAAGGACACAAAATTAGGACCTCAAAGTGTGGGGCGCAGCTACAGTGCTTGGACAAGTTCAAGCTGCAGACTGATGAGAGGGCACAGTCTTCTCATGGCCACGTGCAATTCCCAGCGTGGACGGCAGAGCCCTCCCAGCACGATTATAGCCAACAGCTGTCGTTGCAAGCCTGAACCTATGTTCCGAACACGTGGTCCCACGTGCCTGAGTGAAATGGGCTTAATAGAGTTCAGTTTACAACCACGAGAATGTGGTAAACATCTTGACCATGCCCTTACTTTGCCTCATGGCATCTGGCTATACAATAAAGACACGGCTTGTAGTCCATGGCTCTGTTTTTCTCCATCAGAGAAGGCAGCATGCCACCGAGACCCAGCTTTCTTCTTTTGTCTGTCTTTTCTAATCCTTCACTGCCCCCACTCAGGGTCACCCAACCTGGCTGAACTGGCGCAGCACGTAAGATGCCCTGGGACTGAGGATCCCATGGCCATGCCAGCCTGCCACATCAGAGTTGCAAAAGGCTTTCAAGATCCTCTACCTCAAACCCTTCATTTATTGCAGACACATAAACTGAGGCCCAGGGAGATTAAGAGAGCATATTAAATCCAGAGCAAGCTAATGGCAAAACCAGGCCTGGTAACAAGGTCTCTTAGTTCTTGCCACAGTGCTATTAAGCTGACAAAATGTCCCCGTCATTCCTGTGTTAACCACCGACCCAGTAACAAAGTCCTTCCCAGGAAGGCAATAGTGGTGTCCAGAAAAAACTCCATATTAGCACTCTGGGTAATAGGCTCAATTTTCATTAAATGTGCTCCTGACCACTGCACTATTTCTATTACAGCAGGTCTCTCCTGCATAACCACAGAATAACAACTGGCCTGCTAATAAGCCTGAAATGGTATAGAATCAGGCATAACACACTTTACACTATCAAGGCTGAAAATGTTCAAATGCCACAGCGATGGCTTTAAAATAAGTTTTGGAGGGGGCGAGGGCAGTGACGAGCAGCTTTAAAGAATCTTTACTCCTTACTAAAGTCAAAGTATTTTTATGCTGTTTCCATTTAAATACAAAACAAATTTGAGTAATTAAGTAATCCTATATGATAAAAAGGGAAAATGCAAATTGACCATGACTCCACCACAAAGATGGAGGCACCCACAGCAGAGGTGGGGGTTTCTGTAACACAAGATGGCTGCACCCACAACTAACGGAGGCCAAGTTCCCTTAATGAGCAATCAGCAGGGACCTGAGGCTGCACCGCTCCCCATGGGGCTTGAAAGGGGACCTCAGGCCTTTCTCGTGTCCTTGGAGTATAGGAAGAGCTGAGAAAATGGTTTCAAACTCCAAAAGACTCATGTTTTCCTTTTAATAAAAGGATCCCTTACTTCCAAAGCCATACATCCTATGAAAAGATCAATTTCCAGAGCAGACACTGTAGCCCTCTTGGATTAGCACTGCTCAGTCTCTTCTCAGCATTCTAAATTCCCGTTTCCACCTCTCCCAATCCAATGGAGAATACAGATCCCCAGGAAAACACTTTCTCATCCAACTCTGAGCCCAGGGAGGAGAGTGTGTGCACACTCACTGCAGGTATGGAAGTGAAGGAGACCAACAGTCTACAATGCAACATGCATTCAACTGTGTTCAACATGAAGTGAGACGACCCCTCCCCTTCACACGCCCACTGCTGGGCACCAGAGATACACTGCCTCTTTCCCTAAAGACAGCAGATAACAGAGTAATGAAACACCTGAATTACACAACAGGAACTGGATGAAAGAGGAGAATGGTACAAGGAGTCATACAGGGAGGCATCACTTACTCGGAGTTTTAAAATAGAAACAGACGATTCTCCAGTGGCCTGAGAAGATGTGCAGAGAGGATAGTGTAGGGGTCAATCATACCCAGGTATGATAACATTCCAATGCAGAACTTTGAATAAGGATAACACCTAATAATCCTGTAAGAGTACACCTGGGGATGGAATGATAGAAATAAATGCTGCAGCATAAAAATAAAATAATAATGATAATAATATCCACAACAGGTAAGGTCCCTGTCTCTGTCCCCTGGGCCCTGCATTGTGTAGCTATCTGCACTACACACAGGAACGGGCAGAGTCACTCTTGCATGGGAAGCAATTACTGAGAAATGGATGCTCTGGTGGCGGAGAAGAGCATGGGGAATTTGCTTGTTCTTTTCCAACTAGGTCAGGTTCACAGAGGCAATGGGATTTCATGAGTAACTCGAATGAAAGACCAGATATCTGTAAGCTGAAGAGGTAAGGAAGGAGGAGACTAGAGGCATCAGGGAGCCCACCTTGTTGAATATGGTTTAGGCTGTCCCCTCCATCAGAGAATGGAAGAGGAACAGTTAACCTGGGTCCTGCACCCTTAGAGGGAGCCAACTGTGGCTGCCAGTGGCAAACTCCAATCAGAATGAGAGGGCAGGATTTGTTTAGGCACATGCTTGTTGCCTCCTAAACACTTCTGCTGGTCGTGCTGCCTATGTGATATATCAATTGTGGGGCAGCTCATACAGGCAGGCATGTTCTTACAAGAGCAAACACTTCATTATTAGTCTATAGTTAACTTTACAAATGTGTCTTTTACAGATGTAATACTTTCAACAGCAAAGAATTATTTAAAAAAAAAAAGAGGAAAAGAAAACACCTTGGGGATCCACGTAGTTGTTACACACAGTTGTTAGATTTTTTCTTTTCTTCACTACCTTTTTTTTCTATATTTAACCTTATATAACACTAGCTTGAAAGGAGGTGTTGATGGCTGCTTTTTCAAGTATCAGGCTTGTTGCTGTCTTGGATCTCTAGCATCCAAATAATAAAATACATGACAAAGAAAACAAACAAATGTGTCTTTTAAATGAAATTTTGCCTTTATAAAAGTAATGTGGACAAACAGTATTTCTGGGTCTCATTTTCTTCATATTTATAAGAGGAATAGCAGAGTAGCTATTAACGGAGAAATGTGTTGACAGAGTTAAAAGGACAAATAACTGTATTTAGCTCAGTACCTGGAGCATTGTGAATTTTTAGTAAATGCTGGCTGTTGCTATTTATTTTTCATTATTTCATATAATTTCAAGAGTCAGAATTTAAAATTATATGAATTGGTTGACCTTTTTCACATGTTATACATTATTTCATATAAATGCAAGAGTCAGAATTTAAAATTATTTGAATCGATCGACCTTTTTCATATGTTAAAGATTATGTCTCTATTATATCCCCCTGCCAATTTCAAAGAGATTAGTTTGATCACCTGAAAAAATAAAATGTAACGAAAAAAGTACATCTATAGCCCCAACCCATAAAATATACCACTGAAATAGTAATAAATAACTTTCAGATAGTGCAATATTGTGAATGACACTGGCCTATTCACTAATGTGAAAAATTTAGGGTTTCCTTTGGAGGTTATGGAACTGATAAAATGTAAGAATGATTATCTGTAAAACTGATAAGTATTTTTAAAGAAGCAACTTAGGTTTAATTATTTGCTAAGGTTAGAGATATGCTTTTCAACTGAGCAAGCAATTCTTAGTCAAGATGTTTGTCACTAAGTTCTTCTAAGGTCTGTCACAATCTAATGCTAGTGTCAACCAGCCAGGTGAGGGAAACACAGGAGGCCCTCGGTGCAGGGCAGAGGGGAGTGGCAGAGACTGTGGCCAGGCACTTTAGCCAGTCTAACGGCAATGCAATGCAAACGGAAGTATGCAAAATAAAAGATGGCTGAAAGCTGATCTAAACCCTGAGACTAGCAGCTTAAGACCCTTGATAAACGCTTCAGCTTTCTGATAATTTCCCTTTTCCCAGCCAAAGTTACTCAAACTGTTATCAGTATTTAATACAATTCACTGTTACAAGAAATAAACAAGTTATCACTCTGTGCATGTTGTAATATAAGCCTCAATATCACTGTTTTTATTTTTATTTTTTAAATATATTTTATTGATTTTTTACAGAGTAGAAGGGAGAAGGATAGAGAGTTAGAAACATAGATGAGAAAGACATATCAGCTGCCTCCTGCACGCCCCCTACTGGGGATGTGCCCACAACCAAGGAACATGCCCTTCAAGTCCCCGGGCTGACACTCTATCCATTGAGCCAAACCGGTTTGGGCAATGTCACTGTTTTTAATAGATCTGGTATACAAGCACCTGCATCAGAATCAATAAGGGAGAAGGTCCCAAAGAGTTCAAATTTCTCAGATGATCCTCCACACATTAAAGAGAATCCTCTTCTCCCAAGAACAATTTGTTTATTTTGCAAAATTTTTCTGTTCTATTCAGATTGTCCCAAAGTCTCATGCCTCATTTAAATTTTCCTGGTCCTAGCCAGGTAGCTCAGTTGGTTAGAGCATCATCCTGATACAACAAGATTGCAGGTTCCATTCAGTGCACATACAAGCAGCAGCCAGTGAATGCATAAGTAAGTGGAACAAATCAGTATATCTCTCTCTCTCTCACTCCCTCTTTCACTGCTCCTCTCTAAAGTCAATTAAAAAATTCTCACTTTTATTCTATAATAAAATATTTTCTTTTTTCTGATGTATTTAAAGTCAAAGAACCATTCGTTTGGAATTATCTGTTTTATCTCCTTTTCTATATATAATTTTTATTTATATAGGTCTTCTTATGTTCTTTATACTTAAAGATAATGTAAAATGTATAAGTATTAGATGTATAATAAAATCTCCATAAAATACAAATAAATATTGAAATAAAAATAAAGACTGTCATCACAAATCAGAATTTTATAGAAACAGTTCTGCACATAAAACTTTAAACTATCACTTACAAACCGTAATTTGCCTGAAGGTATGATTTTGAGGAAATAACACAAATCAGTTTTGAATGTTTATCCAAACTTTATAGTATCTCTCACTGCTTTATTCCCTCACGTATTTTTATCTCTGTAATTACTAAGAATCACCGACTTTTGTCTATCTCTCTACTCCCCACAATTCAGTATTTCACAGTTACTCAAAGGAACGTATATATATATATATATATATATATATATTTTTTTTTTTTTATTAAAGGAGTCTTCCCAAATAACTGCTGACAAATCTAACTGTAGGTTAATCAATTTTTCTTGGCAAACTTCTTAAAAACTAAGGATGTCAAGATTCAGACCCAAAGAAAAGGTGGCTCCACAATTCTGGGAATCCTGTGTGTTCAAGCCAGGGCCCCACCCACTCTCTAAGTAAAATCTGCAGATGAAAGCCAAATATAATATTCTGGACAGCCTCCACCTCCAAAACAGCACGGCACAGGTGGATAAATGGATTCCTGGCCTCTTCGTTCAATACCATTTTTTTTTTACATTACTATTAGAAATAACAATAACCTGAATGGGATCGTTATCGTTTGTTTTCTTAGTTATTACAGAAAAGAATGGGTACAGCTTTGGTTTTGTTTATTACTAGGGGTAAGGAATTTATTTATTACTAAAAGAGGGAAGTTTTAATTCTACTTAAAATGCTCTATCAAATCATCCTGCCCTTTTTTTTCCTTTCTTTTCTCTATTTCCATCATTTCTTTCCCTTCCAAACTCTTCAAAAGCAAGAGATGGCAAAAGAACTGATATTGGTCCATTAAGATAGGCATTCCTTGCCCTAGCCAGTTTGCTCAGTGGTTAGTGTCGGCACTCGTACTGAAAGATCTCAGGTTCGATTCCAGTCAAGGTCTCATATTTCAGTCTCCAGTTCAATATGCTCAGTGGTTAGAGCAAAGGCCCTCGGACTGAAAGATCTCAGGCTCCATTCCAGTCAAGGTCTCATACTTCGGTCTCAAGCTCAATATACGGCCCTGGTTGGGGCATGTGCAAGAGGCAAGCAATTAATGTGTCTCTCTAACATTGATGTTTCACTCTGTCTCTCCTCTTCCCTTCGACTTTATCTAAAAAAAAATCCTCGGATGAAGAGTAACAACAAAAAAAGATAGGCATCCCTTTCTTTTTCTACTCTAATTTTAACTTTATTCTAATTCAACTTAATTATTCTAAGAAATGAATTTTAAAACTTTTGAATGTAATTTTCACATATGTTTTAAAATCTATCTGGGATTTTGTTTTTACTCCGGTATGGTGAGGCCAACATCAGGTGATGACTGCCACTGAAAAAACAATTGGTTACTCACAGTTCCCAAGAGGCCAGGCACGCCACACCAGATAACGCCATGTCACACACATCACATAGGACCACACAGAGAAGCGCCAGGGTCAGACGGGCACAGATGGAGCAGGAAAGCATAGCCAGAGCCTTTATTGTAGTTTTCACAATAGGCAGATCAGACTGGCCAGAATGGACAATTCCAGTGGGCTCGGGTAACATTAGGGCAAGGAGATAATGCTCAGTGAGAGCTCTAAAAGAGGTAGCTGGCAGCTATGGGGCTGTGGACTGGTTGGTTTGCATATGAAAAGCATGCTCGCTGGAGAGTAGTTTGCTAACTCCAGGAATTAGCCAACCCTGGGAGTAGTGGTCTCTCCAGGATCTGCAAAGCCAGATGCCAGATCATTGAGAATACAAAAGATAAGAAAATATAGTTACTACAATATATCATTTGCAAAAGATGGGATAACCAACCTAAGCTAAGACTCAGAGAATCCAAAATATTATTTCAGCCTTTTACATCAACATTCCCTTCACTAACACTTAGAACAAGTAGAAAAACAAGAAACATTGAGCTCAGTTTCTTTTCTTCATTTTTCATGCCTTTTTTTTTTTTCAATGCAGGACTAATGAGTACAGAAAGCCTGGAAATCATTTTGTACAAGCAACCACTTCATAAAAGATGTATGAGATCATTCTCTGTGTGAGATATCCTTAATACATTTCATTATTGGAAACTGAAGAGTTCAGGATCCAAGAAACAAAACAGTTGAAAATACTGCTTCCTTCTGTGCACTGCTAACACAAATAAAATAATCTTGCCTTTAAAAGTAATATCTGGTAATATTTTATATATAAAGTTAAAATGACAAGCACAAATGCTTTCAGAATCTAATCAATTATACCAGAGTTTGAATTTATACTCATTACTAAAAACAAACAATGGGAAACAACTAGGAAATTTAATAAAATATACAAAACAATTGTTTTAAGATGTTGGATAATAGGCAACACAGGGACACAAATAAGATAAATTTTATGACTGCCCCAGACAACTGCCTGGAAGCAGTTTTACACACACGTGGCAAGGGCAGAGATGGGGGCTGAGGGAGGCTAACAAGGGCGTGATAGGATGCTGGAAGGAGAGAGCTGCACAGAGGCTGTGTGGAGGCCACCCTGGTCTCCTGGCTCAGACATGCTTTATGGATGTGGAGGGTAACTCTCCCTGAGATTTGGGGAGAAATACTGGAAAGCAAAGTCCAAACGTTAGATCTAGACAGAAACATAGGAGAAAACTGGTGACCTTGGGTTAGGCAAATATTTCTTAGCTATACCACTAACTGCATAGTCCATAAAAGAAAAAGAAGTTGATAAAATGGATTTCATCAAATTTTTAAAAACTGATTTTCAAAAGACACTGTTGGCCAAATATATGGTGACAGAAGATGAACTGACTTTGGGTGTGGACACCCAATTAAAATACAGATCACTTATTTATCGTAGAAATGTGCGCTTGAAACCTATATGATCTTATTAATCAATGTCACCCCAATACATAAAAAACAATAAAAAGACAAAACACAGGCAAAGAGAAATTATTTACAAAGCATACATGTGGACTTATAGTCAGAAAATATTAAGAACTTTCACAACAAGTAATCCAAGTGAAAAAAAATTAAAAAGGGCAGATTTGCATCCCTCACAGATGGCAAAGGAGTCCCTCGGTATTAGTCATTAGGGAAATGCAAAGTAAAACCACATCCAGACGCTACTTCACACCTTCAGAAATGACAACAATTAAAAGGACTGACCATACCAAGTGCTGGCAAGGAGGTGGAGTAATAGGACACTGCTACTGGGAATGTAATATGTTACAACCACTTTCAAAAACAGCTTGGAAGTTTCTAAAAAAGTGGAACATACACCTACCACGTGTCCCAGCCATTGTACTTTTAGGTATTTTACTCAAGAGGGTTAAAAAAGAGAGGGGGGGGGGATGAGATGGCCGTTCATAGCCATTTTATTGTGGTAGCCAAAAACTACAAATGATCCAAATACCCATTAGTAGGTGAATGAATAAAGAAAAAGTGGTATATCCATACAATAATATGTCCCAGAAACAAGGGAGCTATCTCTTGATATACACAACGTAAGAGAATCTCAAAATAATTTTACTGAGTGGGAAAAAACAGCAAAAGTGGATATACTGAATAATCCCATATTTATAAAACTCCACTACACGGAAGTTAGTCTATAGTAACAGGAATCAGACCAGCGGTTGCTCCAGGGCTAAGAGCGCTGGGAGAGTGGAAACAGACAACTTTTGAGTTTGATCTTAATGGTGGTGATGTATATAAATGACAAAATGTATTACATGTTAAGCATGTATAGATTACTGTATATCAATTATTTCCCCAAAAAAACTATCATTTCAAAATATTATATTATAACAAACTATTAGGGCCTATCTAAATTATATTTTACTGGGATCATATTATACACAAGCTGAATATTGTGCTATATATGTTTTCCTTTATAATAGGATTTTACTAAGTTGCAAAGCACAGTTTAAACTTTTAAAGGTAATTACGACTCCCCAAAGGAATAAAATTCATTTTCCTCAGGCTCAGTTTACTAAGCAAGGCCTCACCATAACACAAACACTCAATCTTATTACTAGCCAAGATTGCACCCGAGGGAAAGTAGATGGGGCATTAATAAACATTAAAACAAAGTTTACTCATCATAAAGTCAGGAATTTCAAAGCTAAGAGACCCAGGAGGGGAAAGAGGTAATGAATTTGTGGAAAATAATGATATACAGTCTGTAACTGCAAATTGCCTCCTGAAATGTCCGTTTTCCAATACTAATCCTTGGCACGGGTGCTGAACTTGGACCCCACCACCCTCCAATAGCCCAGGTTCTTTCTCAGTTCTGGGCGTGCTCTTTCAGCAGAGGAAAAGTCCCCTTCCTCCTCCAGTGCTCCCTGGCCTGCCACTGCCTTTGCCATGGCCCTGCCCCAGGTCCTTCTTTGGTCCGAGCTTGGTCAGCACATCAGCTGCCACTGTTTTCCCTATTGCATAGTTTTGACCAGACACTCATTCTTCATCACTCTCCCTAAGGCAGTGGTTCTCAACCTTTCTAATGCCGCGACTCTTTAATACAGTTCCTCATGTTGTGGTGACCCCCAACCATAAAATTATTTTCATTGCTACTTCATAATTGTAATTTTGCTACTGTTAATGAATCGTAATGTAGATATCTGTGTTTTCCGATGGTCTTAGGCGACCCTGCTAGCAGTTCTCAACCTGTGGGTCAAGAGAAACTGTATTAAAGGGTCGCGGCATTAGAAAGGTTGAGAACCACTGCCCTAAGGGATTTCCTTTCTCAGTTCTTTTTTATTATTATGATGATGATTTCATCTTCTTTTCAAAATGTTTCCTTCATAGAATAAGAATGCAACACAGGAATGCAGAGTGGAAAGCTGCCCCTGTCCCCTGTCTCCTGATACCCCTGAGAGTCCAGCCACAGTTGCCTCTGTGGAAGGAAGAACCCTATTTCCAAACAGGGACCATTACATACCTCCAAAGTCCGGTGTCCCCATGCAGCAGTGTTTTATATGTGAGTGTCACCTGCACATCTGTTACACTTCAGCCACCTGCCATGCCTAGAACCAGCCTCTCTCCTAAAATCTCCGCCCCAGGCTTGTTGGCACAGGTCTTGTTCCAGCCTTCTCTGCACTCACAAGTGCCCTCTTGTTCCCCTTTCTTAGCCACCAGGAAAAGGAGGGAAGTCCTGATACAGGCTGCGACCTGGATAAACCTTAATGACAGGGCAAGTGCACAAAGGCAGACGCAAAAAGCAACATCTTGTGTGAATGCATTTAAATGAAAAATCCAGAACAAGCAAATCCATTGACACGGAAAGTAGTTTGATAGTTATCAGAGTTGGAGGAATGGAGGAATGGAGAAAGACTGTTTTGGGGGTGATGAAGATATTCTGAAATTAGATAGTGGTGATGGCTGTACAACTCTGTGAATACACTGAAAACCACTGGATTGTGACATTTTCAAATAGTGAATTTTATGTTATTATATCATCTCTCCATTTTTAAAAAGATACCTCAATTACTAATTTAAAAACAATTTTTAAGCCCTGGCCAGGTAGCTCAGATTGGACCATCGTCCAGATATGCCAGTGTTGTGGGTTCTATCCCCAGTCAGGGCACAAAAAAGAATCAACCAATGAATACGTTAATAAGTACAACAACAAATTGATCCCTCTCTCTCTCTCTCTCTCTCTCTCTCTCTCTCTCTCTCTCTCTTTCTCTTTTACCTCTCTCTTACTCCCTCCTTCTCTAAAAGTCAATACATTTTTTAAAAATTGAAAAAGATATCTCAATTATGGAAACTGTAGAAAAGCAGATACAGACACCAAGAATGTCATTTGCTTAAAATAAAAGTATTCTAGAGTTACTTCAAATAAAATCAAGTCCCTATGGGTTAAGTGAACCATTACCTGATAAAGAAAATTATTTTCCTTTTTTCTCTGCACAAGAGTCAAAAACTAAAGATTTCCTTTAAGTGTTTTCCAATTCTTATACCCAAGATAATAAGAGTGTCAAGATGTCTGAGTGTTCATTACCATACAGTTTCCTTCCTCTTGGTCTCTGAAGTCTATCTGGAGCAACCTAATGCAATAGCAAAGGAAAACGTCATCTAAATTAGGCTATTAGACAAGGCAGTGACATTCGATGCATTTAATGTATTTCCCAGACACTATCTCAAATGCTTTCCATTTCCTAATCAACAACACTGCTCTGTTCTCATAGATCTGGCCATCAGATGTAATTGGCCTTCAATTACATGTCATTCCTAATTAATCTTCATAAGTGTATGAAACCAAAGAAAAGACGGTGCTGTTTGCCAAAGCTGAGGCACTAATATGCTGGGCTTCTTAAAGAGAACGTAGGAAGAAAACCAGGGCCAGCGCTGGCTGCTGAGTAATTCCTAAGTGTGGGGATTTTATGGGAAATCACCTCCTGAGGGCAAGTTTATTCCACTCTCACAGGGCCTGGGGGAAACCATGCCGCCGGCATCTGCACCCATACGAGGCAGCACCCTTCCCCCAGTGATGCACAATTGCAGGGCACCAGAGTTTACGCTAAATAAAAATATTTTGGACAAATCATGGTAGAGCAGCATTTCTTTCCCTGAAGAACTTATAGTCTATTTACTTTTATAGCCTCGTTTAGTCTACCCCTCAAGTCTGTTATTTCTAAGCACTGGGAAATACAGCAATTTCTCCATAAGGCAGCCAAGCAGACCATTCAGTCTTATTCAACCCCTACATGCTCTCCCTTTGGCCGTGCCACCTGCAGGTGGAAAATACAACCGTGGCTCTCTTAATGATTTCACACCCTGTGACTCCCTATAATTTCCCAACACACTCGAATTACCAGCCAGGGCCCTAAAGCAGCAATTTAAGAATTTCTGCTGTCCTGAAAGTTAATGCAACTATCCAAGTTTCCCATTTAAACTCAGGAATTAGCTTGTTTATTGCCCAAGATCTTGCTTCCCTACACAATTAGTCTGATCTGCCAGTTTAAGACTGCATGATACTGAAGAATAAAATTAAGGCCAACTGGAAAACAGAAAAGTCATAAAATGTAGATGTCGACATCAGGCAATAAATGAGATGTCCAATCCTTCATCTGGTGAAGGAGAAAGGTTGTAGAAGAAAGATAATATTAACACAGATATGTTTACCTATGTCGGTATATACCACTAGTTTTACTAATATACTAATAATTTTAAATATCACACAGCAAAATGTTTTTCAGTAGTTTCAGCATCCCTGGCAAACATCCCATCTCCCTTTCTAAGCACATCAACAGTTCAACCCTACTGGTTTTCCAAGAAATCTGAGGCAGGTCTTTGCTTAAGTACCTAAAGGCATCACAATCATGTCTTGAGTGCCTACAAAATGTAAGGCAAAAGGGGCAAGGTTCTCTGTCTCAAACACGTGTTCCAAAGACGCAGGGAACCAGCACCCCTGCTCCCCAACACATCCTCAAAGTCTTCACGACCAATTGGATGTGAAAGGCTTGAACTTCATTATGAGAGCTGATGATCACAAGCCCCTCCTTTCCTTCTAGTCGCCCCACACCCGGTTACACACTGCCTATGGGCCTCACCTGTGCCCCAACACGATTTCCTTCCCCAGTTTTGTTCACTATGCAGCTTCGAAAGGCCCAAATGCACACAGCAGTCAGAGAAGCACTCACATCCTCTCAGAAGCAGCCGATGTGGGCCACTGTCAAAACTTGAGATGGAAAAGGAATATATCACCTTCATTTTTCTCAGGAAACATAAGCTCTTGCTCCGGATGCTCCCACTTTTCAGATCCACCCTAACCACAGCAAATGCATTTCCTAGAACACCTGCATCCCTTGCCCAGCACAGCTAGAAATATAACAGGCGACTAGTAATTCATTTAAAATGTTTGGACCTAGCAGGTTTGTCCTTCTTCATGAACAAGCAGGTTTTTTCTGAGATCGTTCAAAATTTAGGACATCAGAATCTAGGAAATGTGCTAGGAGAGAGCTTAAAATAAAAGCCCTCTACTCACGACTTTTCAGATTTCAGTGATTCCATCTTTGTCAAAGAGAACTTCCTACAGTGATGAATGTTATCTATCTGGTCTTTATCTATGTTCTTTCGTAGCGACTATCCACACGTGCCTATTGAGCCTTTTAAACACAGTACAATTGAGGACTGAATTTTTTATTATTTCATTTTAATTAATTTTCATTTAAATTGCCACTGTGCCTAATGGCTTGTCTTACTGCAGGCTTAGACAGACAGATCTGGTCCCTGAAAGAGGGGGAAAAGCACCATGAAAATAGACGTGGGTCCAAATCCTTGCTCTGCCACTTAGGACCACTGACCTTGAGCAGGTGTAAAGAGCATGTTAGTGGAGAAAAGTCATAAAACTAAACACAATAACATAAGCAAGGCCCCTTTTCAGTCCATGACAGTTTCCCTGCTGTCACTGGCAGAAGATATGCAGATACCTGCTCCCAATTTATGCTGCCACAGAGAAAACCACCAACCAACCAAAGCCTGGTAGGGTAGATACCAAATTGCACATGTTTGTAGCTTGTTTCTGGGAAGTGGGGTTGAAAATTTCCATCTCTGTTTTATATACTTATGTATTCCTTGAGCTTTTTTTCATACATATAACAAATTTTACTTCGATAAAAATAGTAACTTTTAAAGTGCTGCTCCAAAGTTTTAGCTTTCCTCCTGGTATTCCCAAAGATGGGCTGGTGGCAAGCAGACATAATAGATGCGGGCTCACAGCCATGAGCAGTTAAAAGAGACAGGAAGCTGGAACTGGTGGACAGTCTATGAAGCCTCTGAGGCCTGGCTGGACGCCAGCATCGCGTGTATCCTGAATGCCCAAGGCTTATCCTAAGGGCTATGCAGTAAATTAGATTATCCAGGTTAGCATCAGGGCCCACATGCCCGGAGTTTTTCTTCAATCCTTCTAGTCAGGGTTATAGACCCTCCTTTCTATTGGTCACACGTTAATTACAAGCAGGGAAGTTTGCTTTATAAATGTATCGGTAATAGTTACAGATAAATGATACACACTTTAATATGAGACTACATAAAGAAATAACTTACCACATAAGTCAAAGTTGGACAATCAAATAATCATCTCGATACATATGCACTGACTCTATTCCTGATTTAAATAAAATAATTCTAGTAAACCAGGAATAAAAGTACCTATGTTTAATGCAACTTTAAAAAATCTTTCACAAACACCCAACAGGTAAACACAAAAGGTATTCCCATTAAAGTCAAGACCAAAATAAGGATTCCTGTAATGGAAAATATCACTGAACATTGTACTAGAAGTTCTAGGAAAAATACTAAGGTAAAAATTAAAATGAGAGAAACCAAGATGGTGGCATAGGTAAACACCTAAACTGCTACTTCGCACAACAGTTTCAAAACTACAACTAAAAGACAAAACGGACATCATCCAGAACCACAGGAAGGCTAACTGAGTGGAAATTCTACAGCTAGAAGGAAAGAGAAAAGCACACTGAGACTCAGAGGAGCTGCAGGAGGCAGAGGTACTGAGAAGCACACGCAGAGAAGAGTGGCAACTGAGTGCGTGGCTGGCTTTCTCAAGCGGAAGAGAGAAAAAACTTCCGACTGTGCTGAACTCCAGTTCCAGGCAAGACTCTGGGGACCCAGACTCATACGGGGTGAAACTGGACTGTCAGGAAAGAGAAGAGCACACTGAGACTCAGAGGAATTGCCAAAGGCAGAGGTACCGGAGGCACGCAAGCATAGAGGGCAGGCAACTGAGTATGTGGCTGCTGGCTTCCTCAAGCGGGAGAGAGACAAAAGCTCCCGATTACACTGAACTCCAGTTCCGGGCAAGACTCTGGGGACCCAGACTCATTCGGGGAGAAACTGAACTCGAGGGCAGCTTTCTCTCAAAGGTGCTTGCAGGGATTACCACAGGTAACTGAGACACAGGGGCCTATTAGGGCAGGGCTGACGAGAAACCAATGCTGTTTGCTCTGCCCTGAGACTCCACCCCATTCAAGCTGAGCACAGAGGCTTTTGCAAGTCTTATCCCATAAGGGTGTATACAGCACAGAAGTTTTCCCAGTGCAGACACAGCTGATCCTCACAGCCAATTGGCCTGGAGGTCAATTCCTCCCAGTGATACCAACAACAACTAAGACTTAACTACAACAAGACTGTGCACACAGCCCACAAAGGGGTGTACCAAGAGTATCCACCTCAGGTAACTGGGGAGGCTGAGCCACTAGGCCCTATAGGACACCTAATACACAAAGCCACTCTATCAACTCAGGGAAGCAGCCAAAATGTGGAGACAAAAAGATCACAAATGAAAGAAATGGAGGAAAGCAACGACTGTAGGGTTCAAAACCACGGTTATAAGGTTTTTCAAGAAAAGATTGATAAATTTAGCGAGACCCTCAAGGATATGGAAAAGGACCAACTAGAAATTAAGCATACACTGACTGAAATAAAAAATGTTATACAGAGATCTAACAGCAGACTAGAGGATTGCAAGAATCAAGTCAAAGATTTCAAATACAAAGAAGCAAAAAACACTCAACCGGAAAAGAAAAAAGAATCCAAAAATATGAAGATAGGGTAAGGAGCCTCTGGGACAGCTTCAAGCATACCAACATCAGAATTATGGGGGTGTCAGAAGAAGAGAGAGAGCAAGATACTGAAAACCTATTTGAAGAAATAATGACTGAAAACTTCCCCCACCTAGTGAAAGAAATAGACTTACAAGTCCAGGAAGGGCACAGAACCCCAAACAAAAGGAATCCAAAGAGGACCACACCAAGACACATCATAATTAAAATGCCAAGAGCAAAGGACAAAGAGAGAATACTAAAAAGCAGCAAGAGAAAAACAGTTAATTACCTATAAAGGAGCACCCATACGATTGTCAGCGGATTTCTCAACAGAAACTATGCAGGCCAAATGGGAGTGGCAAGAAATATTCAAAATGATGAATAGCAAGAACCTACAACCAAGAATACTCTATCCAGCAAAGCTATCATTCAGAATTGAAGGTCAGACAAAGAGCTTCACAGATAAGAAAAAGCTAAAGGAGTTCATCGACACCAAACCAGTATTATATGAAATGCTGAACGTTATTCTTTAAGAATAGGAAGAAGAAGAAAAAGATAAAGATAAAAATTATGAACAACAAATACATATCTATCAACAAGAGAATCTAAAAATCAAGTGAATAAAAATTCTGATGAACAGAATAAACTGGTGAATATAATAGAATCAGAGGCACAGAAAGGGAGTGGACCGACAATTCTCAGGGGGAAAAGGGTGTAGGGGTGTGCGGGAAGAGACTGGACAAAAATTGTATACCTATGGATGAGGATGAGGCGGGGGGCAGGAGGGGTAAAGACAGAGGGTAGGTGGGAACCAGGTGGAGGGGAGCCATGGGGGGAAAAAGAGGAACAATTGTAATAATTGGAACAATAAAGATATATTAAATTTTTAAAAAGAATTAAAATGAAAGAAACAAATACTACAAATGAGAAAAAAATTATTTAGGGATTATATAATTCTTTTCTTTAAAAAGATGAGAAAAACAACAGAAAATAATATAATTTAAAACTCTAAGAAATATTCTACAAATATTAATTCAGTGTGTACCAGGATAAGTCCTGAGGCATGTACTAGAGATACAATGAATAAAAAATGGAGACCCAAGGTACATTTTAGAGCATATCAGAATATAAAATAAAAATAAATTCCTCATATTTTTTGTTTTGTTTTCATAAGCAGTATAAATGCAGGCGACATTGATTCCCATTTTCAGGCAATTCAGTAAATGGGCTTCATAAACCCACTTATAAATGTACAAAAATCCACAGCTTTTCTATAATCAGCAAATACCAGTTACAAGGTATAATTTAAAAACAGTTTATTCACTATAGCTATCAAAAGCAAAATATAAAATATCTAGAAATAAATGTAACAGGAAATGTGTAGGGCGTATATAAACAAAAGTAAAATATATCACTTACTGAGGCAAAAATAAGACATTAATAAAGGGGGAGAGGAAGGTAGGCATACCATGTTCTTAGACTGCAAGCGTACAGATTTTCCCAAAATTACTCTATATATTTAGTGCAATCCCATTCAAACTACCAATGGGTTTTTAAAGAAGCTGACAAAACAATTCTAAATTTCATTTGAAGTATAAATGGGTCAGGATGGGCCAACATTTTTTTCTTTAAGGAAAACATGAACTTTAAAAAGAAGTCATGATATCATCCCTGCATTTTCAGACAAAGTGGACTGACAGCCTGGCTCTTCGGCAAGGTGGCTCGATTCCCGCCTGCACAGCTCCCAAGGCTGGCATGGCTTTCACATGCCGCCAGTGTCTAGCTTCACCTCTCTGTAACCCCTCAGGGCAGAGCAACTCCCCCCTCAGGGAGGCCTCTGGAGCCAGATGTGTGTGAAGCCACTAATGTGCAGGAGGAGAGACAGCTGCCAGCACAAAGAACAGACCTTCATTAGGAAGGGTTCAAGAGCACACTGAGATTCAAGTCAATTCTTTGATGGAAAAGGGGGCGGGGGGGCCAGAGGGGGAGGTTGCTGAGAATGCATTTTCTGGGTCTTCATAGAGTTCAATATGAAAGATTTCCAGGAAACACAAAAATTGAGCAATAAATGAAAGACTTTGTTTGGCTTATTACAGGATAACATGGTAAAAATTTAATTTTCTCCTATGTTGAATACTATAGATTTGGATTCCTATGAAAACTTGAAATCAGTAATATTTGCTGGTTACATTTACATCTTGCTTAATTTTTAAAGCATTCTAGAATATAACTCATTCACCCACCCACTTCACACACATTACCTCCCCTCTCTGCTCTCCCCCCCAACTCCACCCCACTTTCCAAGTGGATGAAAATCCAGCATACATGAAGAATAAGAGGTTAGGCCTGTTTCACAGATACTGGAGACCTTGCCATGTATCAGAGAGCACTTGAGCTGCAGCTGAGACTGGGCTGAGCGCTCAATATCTGAGTCTGAAATAGGGACACTCCCAATTCCCCCCTCCTTTCCCACAGCCATGAAGCTAATGAGGTCCAGAGGGTCTTAAGTTATGAGCTTCCATCCCCATGTGCACAGTCAGCTGTATTGTAACAGGCTCAATACCCAAGCCTGACCAGACAGCAGTCCTTTAAATTTTAATACTGATTGTTCCAAAAGAGACCAATGATAATAACTAACACATGTGTGCTTACTCTTTGCCAGACACTGTTCTTAGGCCTTCAAAAATACTTACTCATGTCATCTTTAAAGCATGCTTTATGAAGTAAACACTAGTACAATCACATCCCAGTTTACAGATGACAAACTGAGGCACAGATAGAAAGGCCACCTAACTTCCCAAAGGCACAAGAGACCGCTAGTGGAGGGGCTGAGAGGTTCTGCTCGAGCCTTCGCTTTCAATCGAGGTGCAAGACTGCGTAGCACCATGCCTGCTGACACAGAACTCTGTCTCTCTGTATACCCCAGGCCAGCTGAGAGCACCCTCTGTTACGAGAAAATATGCATATGATGGCCCAACCTAAATTACCAGCAATAAAGTCTAATTAATATAAGTTGCAAAGCATGGCTAATTGTTGTTAAATCTTTGTACTCTGTTACATAGCTGAAAATATTCTTATACAGTGTTTGGAATTACTCAAACTACAAAAATCTATCCTGAAAACAATAAAGTTGATCATCACCTGTGAAATCTTACTTTGGTTATCAGCCCACTGTCACAACCCCTCCCTGAATGGTTCCAGCCTCGCTTGGATGGTCATGAATTTTTATTTTGTGAACCAAAATTCAAGTTTCCTGAGAGCAGGGGCCATTCTATAGAACCCTGTGAAATACTTTGTACATAGTACTTAAAACTTTGGTTAGGGATAGAGTGAAATATTTTTATTGTGGCAAACAAACAAAAACATTTAAGCCCTGTAAATAAATCTTAGACAGCCACATTTTGACAATTAACTTCCCCCTGCTAGCAATTTCTCTAATTCATCATGTCTATGGAATGCTGACAGAGAACCTGGAACTGCAGTAAGTACAATATTCAAATTAAACCAGTGAAGCCACACAATTGTCCAGTGAGTGATCCCATTATATAATCATCCCCATTTTATAGATGAGGGAACTAAGGTTTAGAAAATAAAGGAACTTAATCAAGGTTCCACCACCAATAAGAGATGATACTGGGATTCAAACCCAATCCTCAGCTTCCAGAGACTGGGCTCTTAACTGCTTGTCTCCCTAACTATCCCATCCCCTATTCCACCTGCCTCCACCAGCTTAAATTAGACCACCAGAAGTTTTTATCTATAGTTCAACCCTCCTCACAATCGCATTTTCTAGCTGAATTTTACTACAATATTATCAACCTTTGGATGAAGGGCAATAGAGCGAATAGTCCTATAAAACTTGTACTACCATAACAATCTTGCCTCTCATATGATTCAGTGTGTTCCTTTGAAGACCCATCAGAGAGAGCCTTCTGATCTTGGCATCATGAAGAGGTGCATCTGTTAAACAGTTAAGAACACTACAAATTGTAGAGCTGATAAAGTTGCTAGAAACAGAAAGATCAATGCCCAATTTAAGGTCCACTGAAATGTTTATGCATATGTATATATAATTTCATTCTGGTTCCATTTATTGTCTAATTATATGTTATACTAGAGGCCCAGTACACAAAAATGTGTGCACTCGGTGGTGGTTGGCGGGGGGGGCGGGGGCCCCTTTCCTCAGCCCAGCCTGAGCCCTCTCACAGTCTGGGACCCTCTCAGGGGATGTCCACCTGCTGGCTTAGGCCTGCCGGGATGGGGCCTAAGCTGGCAGTCAGACATCACTCTGGCAGCCCAGGAGCTCTCGGGGGTTGTCCAACTGCAGCTTAGGCCCACTCTCAGCCATCAGCCCAGTTTGTGGCTTAGCGGAGTTCCCCTTATGGGAGCACACTGACCACCAGGGGGCAGCTCCTATGTTGAATGCCTGCCCCCTGGTGGTCAGTGCGCATCATAGCAACAGGTCGATCCACCATTAGGGTCAATTTACATATTATCCTTTTATTAATAGGAGATTATGTATATCCAATTATACATTATAATTATAATTATCATAATTGTTTTTTACCTTTATAGCTACTTCTAACTTATGTTATATATAAGTAGAGGCCTGATGCACAAAATTCGTGCATGGGTGGGGTTGTGCCACCATCCAGCCTGCACCCTCTCCAATCTGGGACCCCTCAAGGGCAGTCAGACATCCCTCCTCACAATCCAGGACTGCCTGCTCCCAACTGCTCACCTGCCTGCCTGCCTGGTTACCCCTAAATGCTTCTACCTGCCAGCCTGATCACCCCCTAATCACTCCCCTGCCAGCCTGATTGATGCCTAACTGCTCCCCTACCGGCCCAATTGTCCCTAACTGCCCTCCCCTACCAGCCTGGTCGCCCTCAACTGCCCTCCCCTGCAGGCCTGGTCGTCCTCAACTGCCCTCCCCTGCAGGACTGGCCGCCCCTAACTGCCCTCCCCTGCTGGTTTGGTTGCCTCTAACTGCCCTCCACTGCAGGCCTGGTGGCCCCCAAGTGGCCTCCCCTGCTGGACCAGTCACCCCTAACATCCCTTCCTTGTCAGCCTGGTTGCCCCAACTGTCCTTCCCTGCAGTCCTGGTCACCCTTAACTGCCCTCCCCTGCAGGCCTGATCACTCCCAACTTCCCTCCCCTGCAGGCCTTGTCCCTCCCAACTCCCCTCTCCTGCTGGCCATCTTGTGGCAGCCATCTTGCGTCCACATGGGGCTGGCCATCTTTGACTACATGGGGGTGGCCATCTTGTGTGCTGGAGTGATGGTCAATTTGCATATCACCTCTTTATTATATAGTATAAGAGCATCTTTAAAATGCTTTGGAGATAAAGTAGAATATAAATAAGTGCCCAGTAGATGTTCAGCTCATTTTCAACAATGAAAACTGAAAAACAATTGGGTGACAGAAGTTATTCCTAAACTTGGGGAGGGGAATCCATCCAATAGGCTTATTTTTAAAGTTCAGACAGTACTTTAAAAAATTTTTAGTTAGTTGGCAACATTTAAAATCCAAGAGATTTCACATAAAAATCCAGATTCCTTGTTTTTCATGTAACCCTGTAAGCCTGCTCTCCATAGGTGGTGACATTTGAAGCTGAACAACTTCGAAGAGCCACGAAGTCTTAGTTGCCAGAGTCCCCAGCCAGATGGTGCCACTCGTTTAGAACCCCTTGCCTTAATCGCCGTGGCATTTGACTTTGCAGCTCTGGACTAAATCAAGGGCAAATCAATTCCTGATAAAAAAAAAAAGTCTGCAGCTGCAATTATTAGGCAGGATTTTCCAGCTGCTGGGGGAACCTCAAAGTACCCCTTTACCACTTCCATTTTTAAAGATGGGGTTAGAAATTTGGTTAGAGAGAGGCAAAAAAGAGAAAGATGTCTATTTACAAAACCTCCTAAGCCAGGGTGCATCCTTGAGCTGTTGGCACTAACTCCTTAGCAAGTTCTTTCCCAACCCCTGTCTGGGACTCCATTCCGCACCCCAAACCCCATTGCTAAATTGATGTCCCTGGGGCCACACAGACTGCAGGTAAAAGCAAAAATGGCACAATCAAGTCATCATTCTCCCAGGGCTCCAGCCCCACCAAGATGCCTTTCCTGGACCTCCCACCTGGAGGCGCCATGAACACAACAATCCAGTCTTCTCAAGGTCAAACCAAAACCAAGCCCCTTCTTGAAAAACAACTGTTGCAGCCATTGTTTGACACACAGGCATTTGGAGTGTTCATGCAGAAAAGTCAGAATCTCCCCTTGCAGGAAGTTCCAGGAAGGAAGTCAGTGCCCCATAGCTCAGCCACTCCTCAGACTAAAGAAAACAAAGGCAATGCAGGCATCCACGCATCTATCTTCCAGAATGGACACAGCATCCTAGAACAGGAAGCAGGATCCTGAGGCGGCAGCAGCGTGAGTGAGCAGGGGTGCAAGCTTTCCGGGCAGGCTCTGGTCAGAAGAGCCTTTCAATTTGCACTCTGAGGAAGAGGATCACATTTTGGGCCATATTTTGATCAAGATCCAACCTTGAAAGTTTTAGACTTGAACGGGATTGTGGTGGTATCAGTAGCTGGTGGCCAGATAAAGCAGCAATGTGCTAATACATGTGGAAAGTTAATCCTGTGTAATAGCCACATCTGTTGCAATTCTTCTCTCTCTTATTTTTTTAACATTCTTTTTAAAATAATGTATGTACATTTTAAATTTTTCCACCTAAAGAGATGGCAATAAGGAGTAAGTGTTTCTGGACCTATATTCCCCATTTCTATTCTCGTCCATTATTGTTTTTACAGTTCTTGGGAAATTATCAGTTTAACCAAATAACTGGCTTGTATCTCTTTTTGATTTGTCAACCTCAGAATCTACTGCCTGCCTGCCTGACAACCTCCTATCTAACTCATTCACACTTCCCTCACCTCCAATTCTTCCCTAGTTCTCTGGATTATGTTATTTTTAGGACTTCAATTGGTTAGCTCTGTTTCTTGTTTCAACAGCAGTATACCGTACTTCTTGACATCCCAGCACGTAAGAGAAGGAAATCAGCATCCCGCCGTGTCCCTTGATTGCCTCTTCCTGCCATCTAGCCTTGGACTTCTGTAGCTCTCCTCCCTGTTCCACAACCCCCTCCCCCCTACTTTCCACATTGCCAGGTTTTTAAGCCTTGGTTTGTTTTTTTCTGTAGTTATAATTACGTCTTCTTTGTCTTGTGTGGAGATTAACCAATAAGCTATTTAACCACATTTACAAAAGAGTGACCCTGGCTAAACCTCAGGGTCAAATGGGTTATCTTTTCTTACATGCCATTAATAATGCTCAAAATTATACCACTTTAGTTTACCTTAATTTTCACATTTGTAAAAAACAAACAAACAAAAAACAATGAAACAACTATTTGGTTATCCACCAGTTCCAGTCAATATTGACATTCATGTGGTTTTTTGAATCAGAATTTCATTACATGACCTCAATACTATACAGTGTCCATCCCTTTCTATTAAAGAGATGCACATTACTGTGAAAGCACAAGGGAACAGTTATTGAGCTAAACAATTAAGGCAATAAAAAGCACCCCGAGGCCCCAGTGCTCCAAGGCATATGCCCAAGGGGAGAGATGACACCAGGTGAAGAGATGACTCATTTAGCACAGCTACTTTTCCTCCCTTTTTTTTTTTTTTCCCTATGTGCAGGCCGGCTTCCTGGCTACTTGATCTTTGTTATTGTTTATTTGCTTTAAATAACAGTAGCAACGACATATAGACAAACAATTAAAAACACACACAGTCTTAAATTATTTACCTGGCAATGTTACAAAACAGAAAATAGGTCAGAGCACCTAGTAGAGAGTAAACTGCCTATTCCAAGATAAACTGATTTCTGAAATAGGCCAAGTTACAGGGGAAGCAATGTTGCACAGGAGCAAAAGCAATGGTTTGGGAGTAAGACAAAAACTGAGTTTCAATCCTGGGTAGACTACTTTCCTTGCAGAGTTACTAAAGCCCCTCTAAACCTCTGATTCCAAATCGGTAAACAGGCAACATGCTACCGCTATTGGAGAACTACTGTGAAGATGAAATAAGGTGATGTGTGTAACATCACAAGCACAGTCCCGGTGCTTACAAATCAATGCTCAGTAACTGGATCTTACATGTCCGGGCTCACCTGTCTCTCAAATTAGCTATATTAAATGAAGACCTGGCATCAAGCTGTATTTATCTGGGTGCCAGAAGAAAAAGAGGAGTGGCGTGGCAGGCAGGTATTAATAGAAATCTATATTAATAAAAGGGTAATATGCTTATTAGACTGGGAGACCTTCCAGACAAAGCCATGGTGGCAGGGCGGAGGGAGAGGCTGTTAGGGGCAATCAGGCCAGCAGGAGAGGGCAGTTGGGGGTGAGCAGGCCAGTATGGAGGGGGTGGGGGCAAGCAGGCTGGCGAGGGGGGTTATAGTTGGGGGTGATCAGGCTGCAGGGGGGGTATTTGGGGGCCAGCAGGCCTTCGGTGGGTGGCAGTTGGGGGCGAGAAGGCCAGCAGGTGGGAGGGCAGTTGAGGACAATCAGGCCAGCATGGGAGGTAGTTGGAAGTGATCAGGCCAATGGAGGGGAGAGGGGAGATGGGGGCGATAAGGCCGGCAGGCAAAGTTGTTAGGGGTGATCAGGAAAGCAGGCGAGTGATTAGGAGTCAGCAGTCCTGGGTTGCAAGAGGGATGTCCAACTGCTGATTGCGGCCCGATCCCTGTGGGCCTAAACTGGCAGTAGGACATCCCCCAAGGGGTCTCAGATTAGAGAGGGTGCAGGCCGAGCTGAGGGACACCACGCCCCCCTGCATGAATTTCGTGCACCGGGCCACTAGTCTAGTCATAAAACTAAAGGAAATGTACAAAATGAAGATAAGACATGCAATGCTAGACAAAAATGTGGTCAATGATAATGTGACTACAAAAATCTTTTATAATCAGACTTCCTGGAAAACATTTGCTAAAAACCTTTTATTATAATTCTGAACTAGGTATTAAGTCACTTTACAAGAAATATAAAGCATGCCACGGACAATTGAGAAGTCATTACAAAAGATACTACTTTACTAGTAAAAGAGAATAAAAATCCATAGCTCACAATTTATTCAAATTCATGGGGTATTTTTTTTAAGTGAAAGACTTTATATAGATCACTCCATATATAGTTGATCACAAAATTATTAATTCTAGAATTCTGCATGATGAATACTCCCACATGTTGTACATGCACAGAAACATGGTATCACTAAAGCTTCTTCCCCCAAACCAGGGACATATTTCAAGCTCCACCTCTCAGTTATAAGGCTTTTACTCTCTGCACCTGCAATCCATGCTACAGCAGTGATGTAAATTTAAAATGACCTCTACCCAAAATAATACTAGCCTCCTATATGCTTACAAAAATAGCTTGTATCTGAAAGTGACTGGTGAGGCGTTAGGATGGATCTAGACCACCATCTAAATGCATAACAAGTCAATAGCAAAAACAAATACAATCCAATTAAAATAATGGGCAGAAGATCTAAATAAACATTTTCCAAAGCTGACACAGATGACCAACAGGTACATGAAAAAAAAACTCTACATTAGGGAACTGCAAATAAAAACCACAACGAGAGATCACCTAACACCTGTTAGAATGGCTATTATCAAAAATACAAAAAAGAGCCCTGGCAGGATGGCTCAGTTGGTTGGGGTGTCATCCCCATACACCTAGATTGTGGGTTCAATCCCAGGTTGGGAACATATGGGAGGCAGCCAATCAATGTTTCTCTCTCACATCAGTGTTTTTCTCTCTTTCTCTTTCTCTCTTCCTCTCTCACTAAGATGAATAAAAACATATCCACAGGTGAGGATTAAAAAAAAAAAAAGATAGGAAATAAGTAATGGAGAGGTTATGGAGAAAAGGGAAATTTTAGGCACTATTGGTGGAACTGTATATTGGGGCAGCCACTATGGAAAACAGTATAGAGGGTCCCCAAAAATAGAAATACCATATGACCCAGCAATTCCAATTCTGGATATTTATATAAAGAAAACCAAAACACCAACTCAAAAAGGTATATGCATCCCTATGTCCATCAACACTATTAAAATAACCAAGATTTGGAAACAACTTAAGGGATGAATGGGTAAAGAAAAGATGGCATATTTAGACACATTGGAATATTATTCAGCCTTAAAAAAAGAATTAAAATATTATCATGTGTGATAACATAGATGAATCATGAGGGTATTATGAAATAAGCCAGACAGAAAAAACAAATAGTGAATGATCTCATTTTTATGTGGGATCTTTAAAAAAGTTCAAAAAGAAATGGTCACACAGGGTGGGCAAAATGGTTGAAGAGGGTCAAAAGGTGTAAGCTTCCATTCATAAAATAAATAAGTAATGGGGTTTTAGTGTACAGCGTGGCAAGTTAATAACACTGTACTGCATATTTGAAAGTTGCCTAAGAGAGCACATCTTAAATGCTCTCATCACAAGAAAAAAAAATTCTGTAGCTATGTATATTGACTAATGTTAATTAGACCTCCTATAGTGATTACTTCACAATATTATATACAAATACTGAAGCATTACGTTGTACACCAAAAACTAATTCTATTTTGTATGTCTTGTACCTCAGTTTAAGGGGGGAAGGGTCAAAATCAGCCCTTTTGGAAGGTGATATTTTCAACTATTTTGAAAATTCACTTCAACATATGCCTTCTGAGCAATTCCTCTGTAGGAAGCAATTGACAAAACACTATGGTATAGGAAGGCACAGCCAGGAGCATTGCTGACAGCAGGTGGGACAACCACGGTACCCCAGGGCATGTCAGAGTGAAGTCGGTATAAAGCAGGCCGAAAACACAACATCTACAGTGAATCAAATAAATTCATGGCTCGTTGTCCACTCCCAGGTCGTATGTTCTGTTTTGTAGCCAACTAAACATCCAATGGGCTGAAGTGGTTTGAAAATATTCAGTCCTTTTGCCAATCTTAAGTCTCATTTCTCTCATATTTCATGGTTATTTCTCCTATTCCTAGGCTTAAGGAAGGCTATTAGGCACTTCTCAAGAACAAATTAACCAGGTATATACGTCATTGCTCCAGAACCTTTCCCATAGCACAGAAACCAGAAAGCTGCTGGATCCTTCCTTCGTGGGCAAATTTACCTTGATTATCATTGCACATCACTTCCATATGGCTAGTTAACTACCTCACGATCCACAAGAGTGACTGCACATTATGGAATTATGAATCTAACAATTAAACAGACTGGGAAGATTTGAGGAGAGTGCTCTTCTTCTGTGTTTGGCCTCCTGAGGTAGGAAAGTATCTTGGCATTTGATTCAGGTTCCTACCTGGAGGCTGGGCCACATCTGAACCATTCCAGGCTGACAACTCTCGGCCCTACTGCTCACTCCCAGCACGGAAGGGTCACACAGCCTCTGCAAAGTGTGAGCCCCATTTCACACACACTCCGTGTGTCTACCTAGGTGCTTACAGAGAGTCCTTCCTACAGAACCTCTTCAGCAAAGCAGTATCACTATTCTCAGAACGAGTTTTAGAAAGAAAAGGAAATGACTCTGCTCTCCAGAAGGAGGCCTGGGCTCAAATTCCACGTCTGACACACTGTTTAAAACAACAGAGCACTGGGTGACTGCTGATGTTGACAGAATGCATGTGCACAGACACAAAAGTGAATCTTCTTGTCTGAGCAGTGGGCAGGTTCAAGACCGGTTAGGTTCATGGAACTATGGGCTACTGAACCCCATAGGAATTTTTCACAGGGAAACAACGTATTTTCATAGGGTTGGCAAAATATAAGAGATGGACATATATACCATAGGGCAGAGGGGAGACCTACAGTCATGCCTTCAAGTTGTTACACAGATAAGCATCAGCCTTTTCTGAGAAGTAACGTGAGCTTACTGAAAGCTTCTGTGAAGTTACTTACAGGCAACAAAATTGCTATTATATATTCACTGCAGTCGTGAAAAATTGTGTTCTCATTAATGAAGTCTCTACCAGGAGTCAATGTTGGATTCTGTGTTTAAAAAAAAAAAAAGCCAAAACTAATACAAGTGTTGAGAAGATAAATGTTATTAGAAGAAGCACGGTAAAGAAAATATCCATGGATCTCTAATTGGCACCTATATAATGTGCCAATGCTTGAATTCTTCAGATACCCACACTACCCAGCTCTCTCCTGTTCGGATACAGATGAGTGAAGTGTGCCAACACTTCCTCACAGAAACAGGCGTTTTTAATTTAGCAGCTATTTCCATGTAATAGCATGACTTCACATATGATAATAACATTTACACAGTACTTATTTATGGAGTGCTGACTATCAACATCATCTTTTCACAGAAAGCATCTATGTTATTTTTTAAAGATTCTTATAGTAAAAGACCACCTGTTAGTAGCAGCTCATACTGCTAAAATCTAAGAGCATGTGTGGCTGTGGCTCTGTTTTTCCCTCCCAAACTCCTCTTTGGGTAGCCTTAGGTTATCTCTACAAACTCTCAGTTCACTGCCTGCTCTAGTGAACCGGTCTGGCCTTGAGCCTCTCTAAAAAGCTGTTAGCCTCACTCCCTGCCGTGGGTGGCTGTGCACTCTGCTTGTTCTCTCAAGGCCCTCCTGCCTGTTCACTGAGTTGAGCTGTTTAATGAGCAGCTAGTCTGTCCTCATTTTCTTGCATTTAATGGAATCTCAGCAAATGTATTAGTGCCCTATGCATGTAAACCCAGCATCGCTGGCATGTCTGACCTTGGCTTTGGCATCATCAGTAGGAGAATGGTGACTCAAATGGCCACTTACTCTAATTCACACTCTTAGTCGGGGAGATCTTTCCTGCTAAGACAACTCGGGGACAGCAAGGCTGACAGGGGATCCTGCTGCACATCTGTCACTTGTGCTCAGCATCAGGGGACACAGAAATAAAAGGGCCATCCTTCTGTCCTTGCATCCAGCAACTATTTCTCTGCCCTCAGAAGTCATACTGGATCATTGCTGTATATGCAAACAGAATATTGGAGGAAAAACAACAGCTAGACCTAGTGACCAGGCATCCTAGAAGAGTAGATAAAAAAAAAAGTTGTTGAATGTCAGGTGAACTCTGAATAGAACTATGGTTATTCTGAAATACCTTACAGAGCTGATGAAATAATTAACCAAGACCTGGGAAAAGACATGATCCTAAAAAGATTAATTTATTTTGTTGTTACGTTCTTTAGAACTCTTTTACAAACTGATATGCCTTAAATTATCTTAAATGTCTTTTTTTAACTGTTATGAAAAAAGTCCCTTCATAGAACATCTCTAAAACTTGACCATGGAGAACAAACAGGCAAATTATCAGCCTATTCTGAAAAGAAACAGGTCAAAATTTAAAAACAAATGAACAAACAAACAACAACAAAAAAACACAACTGCCACCATCCAGCAGTGACTAACTTTTTAGGTAATATTTCCGAGTAAGTACAGGCTAGAGGACGTGTTTAAATCTCTAATGTTCTCTCACACAGAATTATCACAAAAGTTGGGATGGAATCATGATAAGTATGTGGTCCTGAAGACCTCTGGGAACTGAGCTGGAATGCTAACCCCTACCTGGATCCTAGAGGTGTGCACTCAGGAGCTCTGGGTTGGGCTCAGGAACCTGCAGTTTTAATAAAAGCATCCCAGGGGCTCCAAAGTTGGGGTTCCTTCCACACATTCAGAGACTGCACTGAAGGGCATACAGCAGAGCCAGGAAATACTTAAGTTTATCAACTGGAACTGACAAAAGGAGTAAGTTCCCAGGGAATTCTAGAGCAACCCTCAAACATATTCAGATTTTTAACAACTGAGGGGAAAAGGCAGAAATTTACAAAATTAATGTGAACTACCATTTGAGCATTCCAATGCTATCGCAGAGAAACAGCAATTCCACAGCACGGGCATATACTACTTGCTCCGAAACAGTTTTCAAAGGAGCCTGTGGGATTTTAATTTGATTTGGTTTTCCTTCTATGGAAACTCAGATCACATTATATGTATCATGAAAGAAGGTGAATGGTGAGCATTCATTTTTGCAGAAACTTATATTCTACAGAGTAAAGGGTAGTTTTATGCCATTTAAAATATTACATACTATTAATAAGTATAAGTAATAAAACACTGGGATTGGGTGTTGCTTAGAACAGTGCAAGTAAAGTATGTTTTTATTGATTTGAAAGACAGAAGGGAAAAGGAAACACTGATCAACTGCCTCCCGCATGCCCCCTACTGGGAATTGAAGTGTCCTTGGTACACAGGACAACGCCCAACCAACTGAGCCACACCAGCCAGGGCAGCAAGTAGGATTGTTTAAAACCAGGGGTCATTCCACTCAAATTTAAATGAACTTTGATCTTCTTAGTAGCGCATGAACATGAAGACTTTTTCTACTTATTTATTGTTTACTGGAGCAGTTTGATTTATAAAGCCTTCCTATTTGATGCTCTAAGACATCTTAGCCAAAAATATCACCTCCAACTGCTGCTGCTGTTTCCTGGCATTGCCACAGTTTAAAGTCCCACAGCAATATTTGCTTATTCTTCAGCCATGTAGATTATAGCCGCTGCCACCCTGCCTAGATATCCTAGTCACACCTGCTGTTTGCACACTCGCTCTCCATCCAACAGAATCCCGTTGCCCCAAGCAACACTATCCGTCTGATATAAACAGCCATTCTCTTTCTAAGTAACCTTTGAATCTTGCTGAATTTCCCAATATTAAGTACCCTATTTAGAGATGAGTCTTACTGTGACTGTTGATAATGCAATTATGAAATCATCTCCTTAAAGTCAAGTCAGACCTACTCAAAGGTCAGATCTTCACCAGTTAACTGCCATGATATCCTGAATTTATTTTAAAAAGTCCACTACTTGTGTCTATAGACGCTTATGGCGTACAAAAGGTTAAGTTTCTAGGAGAGATCCTTCCTGGCCCCTCCCACACTGCCAAATTTTGTTCTTTTTCTTCAGACTTTTAATCATTTATCAGTGTGTGTACTGGTTAAAATTTCTGTTTCCCTACTTGTTTGGATGTGCCAAGAGGATAGGGATCTTATTCTGTTGTGTATCACTGTATTCCTAGCACTCAGCAAAGTACCTGGCAATTCACCAAAGAATGTTTTTTTTTAAATAATGAAAACTATTTGAGATACCAGAGGTGCAAAGGTCCTGTCCCTCAGAGCTGGTTACTACCACTGCCACTTGCACCTTCACTGTGGCCAATTGCTTTTCATTCCTTGATGTTCATGTTGTTTAGCCTGACTTAATTTTCTCTTCTTTGCCTGTCATCATGCTGTTGGGGTAGCAAAAACAATACTAATTCCATACGAAGCTCTGTCTTCATTTGGCTTATTGTCTACAAACAACATCATGCAAACTACAAAAATGTCAATATTATCTTGAGTGTCTCTCTGGGTCTGCAGAGTCGTTGGCTCATGGAAGCTGCTGGGTGACTGCTTTCAAGACTTCTAAAATGCTAAAAGTCAAGAAGGCTGGAAAAGTTTTCTGGCAACTCAGAATTATACCAAAGTCCGAGGAATATCAGAGTAACATATGCCGAACAAAACCAGCCACTCTGAGTCACTCTTTGTAAGAGAGAGAAAAAAAGACTGAACACCATTAACCAGGTAAAAGCATCTAAAGCAGGATTCCCAGTTAAGTAATTCCATCCTTTTGAATCTCTCTCAGCAGTTCACCTGCTTGATCACAGGCAGGGCTCTCTATCTACGAATGAGTCACTTGCTCATTCATTCAGCCAACATTATTTACTGAGCCTCTACATTGTGCCTGGCCCCATTCTCAATACGTGGGATCTGGGAATGCATATTAGCTCTCATGGAGCTTCTAGCAGGCAGAGACTGACATCAGGCAAATAAACATATAGGATGTAAAATAGTACTAAAAACTCCTAGATAGAAAAAAACAAGAAAAAGGAAGGGTTAGGATGTGCTGGGTAAGAGAAGTCCTCATGCAGAAGATGTAGTTAAAGACTTGCAGAGAGGAACGGTGAGCTATGCTGGTTCCAGGCAGAAGAGCAGTCTAGGACAAACATTCCTCAAAGGCAAAGTCCCACACAGAGAAGGAAGGCTGTCGGGTTTGGAAAACATTAAGGAGGACGGAACAAGGAACAGAGTCCAGGAAAGGAGTAGGAGATGATGTAAGAGAAGGGAGGGAAGCAGGAACAGAGAAGGCAGAGGTCAGTAGGTCTTCCAGGATTTTAGCTTCTACTCAGGGTGAGACAGGAAGCTCCCAAGTGGTCCTCAGTGAAGCAGTACTATCGTGGCCTTATGGCTAAACAGGATAACTGACTGCTGTGGGGAAAAACACTGGCAGGGCAAGAGAAAACTTCCTTTAATACCTGCACTCTGGCCACTTGCTTTTCCTTCTGTGGAAAGAGTATCTTCTTTGTTCTACATGGAGACCATAAGGTATTTTGGAGCATAGTGATTAATGTGCCAGAGGATTTGATCTGGGACTTTTCCATCAATAGAGGACAGAACTGTTGCTTTCTCAGTTTTCTCCCTTTGAAGAAGTCTGATATACCAGAAACATGGGCTTCAGGGTGGACAGACCTGGTTTCCACTCCCATCTGATCCACTTGTAGGATGGGAAGTATGGGCCAGGTTATGTTTCCTCCTTTAAAAAAAAAAAAAAGTAAACAGCCCTAACCAGTTTGGCTCAGTGGATAGAGCATTGGCCTGTGGACTCAAGGGTCCCAGGTTCGATTCCAGTCAAGGGCATGTACCTTGGTTTTGGGCACATCCCCAGGGGAGTGTGCAGGAGGCAGCTGATCTGTGTTTCTCTCTCATCAATGTTTCTAACTCTCTATCCCTCTCCCTTCCTCTCTGTAAAAAATCAGTAAAATATATATACTTTTAAAAAGTGAACATACTACCCATTGAACATGGAGCCTGCAGGTGATGAATAAAGGGGGCTGTGATCATTGTTGCAGTGACGATGCTCATAGATCCCAAGGCTTTGTCAAAAATCCACATGCTATAGTTCTATAAGACTTAGGTACCATTTACTAATCTCAATTGTCAAATCCTCTTTCAAAGTGTAAATACCAGGGACTTTTTCAAAAGCTGATTCAAGTCTAAATACCTGCATTTCGTCAGGATATTACTTTATTAGATTTAGCAAGGATGGCAGTAGTTGTACTAAAAAGATCAAAGGTAAGTGTTAGCTGTGGACTTAGAACTCTGTTATTATTGGTGATGGAGAAAAATGATGTTCAATCCCAACTCTATGCCAGATGCTACCTAAGAATTCCCAGATAATTGCCCTGTTGAGCCAATTTTTCAAAATAAATTCTTAATTTTTTTGCAATATCTATCTTTTCCTTATAATTATTTTTAAATAACCTAGAAAACCGAAGGTTTTTTTAAAAATATATTTTATTGATTTTTCACAGAGAGGAAGGGAAGATGGATAAAGAGTTAGAAACATCGATGAGAGAGACATTGATCAGCTGCCTCCTGCACAGCCCCAACTGGAGATGTGCCTTCAACCAAGGTACATGCCCTTGACCAGAATTGAACCTGGGACCTTTCAGTCCGTAGTCCAACGCTCTATCCACTGAGCCAAACCAGTTTCGGCACATTTTATGTTTTTTAAAAATCCATTCTTTTCCATTACTTTCTGTTTACAAAGGCAGATACCTCTGGTTGCCTACCCTACATCCCCCCCCCCTTTTTTTTTAAATATATTTTATTGATTTTTTTACAGAGAAGGAGAGGGATAGTCAGAAACATCAATGAGGGAGACATCGATCAGCTGCCTCCTGCATGCCCCACACTGGAGACATGCCCGCAACCAAGGTACACGCCCCTGACCGGAATCAAACCTGGGACCCTTCAGTCTGCAGGCCAACGCTCCATCCCCTGAGCCAAACTGGTTTCGGCTCCACTCCCTCTTAACCTTGCTAGTGGAGCTCCAATTCTGTTAGGGCATCCATCCCTCCCTCACACACTTCAAGGGATGGTGGGTGGCTCGGCCCTCAGTTCAGGTGTGAATCCTGAATCCTGAAAGGGACCATCACAGCATCCAGGGTCTGGTTCCCCTTCCCAGGGGAGTGAGCTCACCTTTCTTGGCAGGTCTGACTTAAAGACTCCAGGAAGGACTAAATGCTGACACAGGCAGTGACTATGTACTGGAAGGATCTTGGGGAAGTCTGCCTTGCTCCCAAGAAGGAAAGACCAGAAAAGAGAGATCTAGATTTGCTGCATCTGGATATGGAGATGGAAGCTCTGTGTCTGGTTTGCTACGTGTCTAAGGAAACAGAATCCCAGAGAAGCCAGAGGCCAGAGCTGTCACGTCTGCAGCTTTATCTACCTCTGGATTTGCTTGACATGAAATAATTTCCTCTCTGCTGAAGCCAATTAGAATCAGGTGTTTCTACTACCAGCAGCCTGCTACAACCTGTTTTAATAAGTAAGTACTAATTTTCTTTTAACACAGGATTAGAGTTGAAAGCCTCTGGATAAATACTCACTGGTAGCAATGAGTAAATAGATGCCCTTTCCTCTCTTATTTGCTTTTCTTCATACGTGTAATATACATTCCCTTCTGAAAGGCATTTTAAAATCCCATAAATCTGAGATTTTTTTTTAAAAAAAATGTCTCCATTTTTATTAAACTTATCAGTATTCTGGTTTGGTTAGTTACCGAAGCTCATGAAAACTATTTGCCCACATATGCTTTTGGTATTTTAGCAGTTAGAAGGTTGGGAAGATTTACTGCAACCTTTGTGTTTCACTTTTATTCTATAGGTATTCAGTGCCTCAAGGAATTACAGGGGTTTTGTAGAAAAGCAGCTTCTTTGTAAGCCTTTTCCTGAGTCCTTCCCAGAGCTATGAGGCATTTCACATTTTTCCCTGCATAAATGTCTCAAGAATCCTGGAGGGTATATGTTTATGTGCATGTATGTATACAAGCACATGTATGTGAAAATCTACCGTCACTAGAAATTCTTCCTGGGAGACAACTTAAGTGTTAAAAGATGCAGGAATCTAAAATTCTACCTAAGCATTTTACAGAACGATGGCCTTCCTGCAAAACAAGATTCACAAAAATTGAGTGTAGTTACAATATGCCAATAAACAGCGTTTCCTCCCTTTCAGCACAAAGAGAGAGATGTTTATTTGCTTGCTTTCTTAAACACACATTACCTAAGAACACATTCCTTGCATAACTTCACATTGGCCTTTTTTATATGTGCAGAAGAAAATCTCCACTGAGTTCACTTATCTCAATGCCTAATGAATTTTTCTTCAAAATGTACTTACTAGAGTCCTATTACTTTCTGATTTCAAGGCTACTTACACACTCAAACTTCGGAAACTGCTTTCAGGTATCCAAACAGAAAATGCACACAGAGAAACAAAAAAAATTTTGGTGGCCAAACTGCTTCTCCACTAGTTTGAGGACATCTGCCATTCACAGATGACTAATCACTCATCTAGTCAGAGGTCCCTTCAAAGCAAAGTGAGTGGTTTTACATGGAATGTGGATGTTCAGGTGGTTTACATGGCTCTTCAGGCTAAATCAGTCCCTTGTAGGGAGGTACCCTGAAAGTTGACCTATTTCTGCTTTACCATAGCAGTGATATTTCTACCAAAGTAGAAAGACTGCATCACAAGTTAGAAACCATTGTGAAATATAAATGGTCTCCAACATAAAAAAAAAAAGTGCATAAAGTTGACACCTGTCAACAATAAATACCACAGTTCTTAACTGGGATCAGCATGCCAACCAGCAGCAGGAGAAGGAAGAAACGCATCCTTTCGATATTACATTTTCACATTTCCAGCACCCCATTTACTACCTTTTCAACCCTTTCAGAATTCCTTTCCCTCATTTTACCTGTTTCTGCACTTTTTCCTATCATTTTCCTCTGCAAAGTAGAACCATGTAAGAAACACTTAAAATGAGCCAGTCAATTACTTTATTTTCCATTAGAAAGTGAAAATTTTCTATTGAGCTTCTGGCATTGATGTCACATACAGATTAGTCATGGATTGAAAAGACTATGGTCACCAAATGCTATTTTGCTTTACAGGCATGGCTTTTATTCTAAAAAGAAAGAATAAGAAACGCTGAAATTTGTTTAATTTTTTTAAGCTTTTCTGACTTTTCAGTGACAGCCAAAGGCCTAAAAGTATTTTTAAAAATTTCTAAAAAGTCAGGTCAGTGTGGTTGAGTGATTGAGCATCGACTCGGGAACCAAGAGGACACTGGTTCAATTCCCAGTCAGGGCACATGCCTGGGTTGAGGGCTTGATCCCCAGTAGGGGATATGCAGGAGATAGCCAGTCAATGATTCTCTCTCATCATTGATGTTTCTATCTCTCTATCTCCCTTCCTGTCTCTCTCTGAAAATCAATAAAAACATATTTTTAAAATTCCTAAAAAAAAAATAAAAACTGAAAATGATTAATCCCACTAACCTCTATGAAAGTATAGGAATAATGTATTATTTCTATAGCTCTTCAAAAACTATCAGCAGATTTGAAACAAACAAGGGAATAATTTGATTTTAGGTAGAATTAATTTTATTATTTTTCTATTCTAATTTCAAGACATTCCTATCCTCTAACAAAAAAAAACACAAACATTTCAAAACTGTTAGCTTAAATACCCAGCTATATTAATGGTAGCCTTATATATAAAATATGGTGCCTTTGTTTGCATTAGAAGCTCATTAAATTCAAGTCAACTTAATTTAGCTCTCAATATGCTCTCAAGGTCTAAACTACAAAACCCTAATGGAGAAATATGCTCTTTTTAATTAGTTGTCATAAAATACTAATAACTGTTGATAATAATAAACTGTACTGAATTTTTCAGCATTTATAAGCAAATAAAGGAATATAAACACACTGCTGATTTATGAGTGTATCTAAAGAGAAAAAAGCACATAAAAGAGCAGGTAAATTTATAATTTATAATCAGATATTAATCTTTATAATATCGTTTAAAATCTTTCAACAGAAATATATATATATATATATTAAAAGAAGCTTCATGGACACATAATTATCAAATATTGTGAAACAATTTATTTAGAATTAAACTTAGTTCATAAAATCATGTTCAAACTAGCAAGGTATGAAAAAAATATTGAAAATCCTTACGAAGGAAACATAATTTTCCCGTAATGAAGTTGTTCTATAAACTCAAATACATTGAGTTTGTTTTAGACAAGGTATGTCTGTAGTTATTTCAGAAAACCAGGACTATATTAATAGTTCTTAAGTACTTAATTAGCCCTATTTTTCTGCTTGTTTTCTCTTTACGATAAGAAGTCTATGAATCCGTTGCTATCCCTTTAGAACTGAGTGGGATTATTTTATCCATCCTTCATCCGGGGCTACCATAATTTCAGATTGATCTATTTCATGGTTTGTTACTCAATTCCAGCACCCATATTAATTTCATTTTTATCAACTCCTATTTCCATATCCACATACAATACACCTCAATCACTAACAATACTCCACAAAAGCTATCTCTTGCCCTGTACTCAACATGAACCCCAATTTTCCATTCTCATATAGACTGAGTTATGTCTATGTTTCCCTGCATTCAAACTTACTTTCACTTTCTTATCCCTTTTCAAAATCATTAACTTATCTCTTTTAAGGAGTTTTATAAAACTTTTAGTACTTCCTTATTAGCACTTTCTTGGTTCTAGGCCTAAACCTGGATCACATACGACTAACCCTGGGATCAGCTGAAATTTCCCCTTTCAAGAAAGCTATTCAAACATCTGAATACACTGATGAATAGTTCGGGAGGTTCCCCCCAATCAAGAAAACCCATTTTAGATTTTAAATAAGGGAGAAATATTCTTCTATTAAATAAGTCACTTATGCATGGAGTCTGTTATAGCAGCTCATGTTACTCCATTGCAATGCTCTAAAATACATGTTAATGGCTACATAGTATTTAACTATGTGGCAGACAAATTTAAGTACTGTACACATATAAGCTGATGATTTAATCCTCTCAGCAATGGTTGTTCAGATGAGATAGTACCATTAATACCCCTAGTTATAGAGGAAGAAGCCAAGGCAGAGAGAAGCATTGCAGACTGTCCAAGATGCTACAGCTACCCAGGGGCAGATCCAGATGCAAACTCGAGTTTCTGGGCTCCAGAGTCCATGTTCTTATCTACTGTGTGATGCTACTCCTCCTAATTTTTATAACTCAAATAGGACTATTAATATGACCAATGATGATACAATGGGGGTGGAGTATGAAGACTGAGAAAAGGCATTACCAAGAAATCCTCAGGGTACAAAGTTAAGGTGAGAGGGCAGAAACAGAAGGATATCATTAACACAATAGTAGTCTATACCATTGGTAGGAAAACTCCTTAGTCAACAGAGCCAAATATCAACAGTACAACGATTGAAATTTATTTTGAGAGCCAAATATTTTAAACTTAAACTTCTTCTAACGCCACTTCTTCAAAAGAGACTTGCCCAGGCCATGGTATTTTGTGGAAGAGCCACACTCAAGGAGCCAAAGAGCCACATATGGCTCGAAAGCCGCGGTTTGCCAACCACTGGTCTACACAAAGACTTAAACTTGTCATGCCATGGAGAATTTTCTAGAAGTCACTGGAGACTTTGGTTTCATAAAATGGCAAGAGCTTGTTTTCATTTAGAAGGTTTAATCAATTTAATTTCTTGGAAGTAAAAAACGAAGAAATCTATGTGACTAATCTTTGCTACACTTTCTACCTGCATAGAAAGAAGGCTAAAGACTTTCTTACTTATAAAGGAGTTATCAGCTTATCTAACAATTCCTCTGTCCACCAGCACACAATCAGGAATCCACAGAAAAAGGCCCCCTCCGGAGGAGTGGAATATATATGGGCCCTGAATAAGGCTCAGAGGCTGCAGACTTGACAGTGGGTGGGACAAAGGAACTCATCATAAATACTTCGCTGTTCCCAGGACTGCTTTCTACCTACTTCCCCAGAATTAGCCAAGACTTGAAGTAGGTTAGGGCTTTATTTTATTTTATTCTGTTTTTGCTAAGTTTAAAACTTAATGGAAAAGTCACTGGTTTTCACTGCAAACACAACAACAAGCACAAATACTATCACTGAAGTCATTTGGCAATGGTCAGATAAAGGCTTTAAAAGGTCTTTCCTTTGTTTACACACATAAAGCTTAATTTTGTAGCCCTTCTGTTTCACAAAAAGAATCCAGATTCAAGGCTACACTTTGTTCTAATCTCAGTAAGTTAGTAAATAAGCAGTGGTTTTTAATAATTGTCAGCTGTTCTTTCCTTCTATGGACATGAGTCAAACATAGATCAACAATAGCTGTATTGGAATAGAAATAAGGGCTAATACTCAATAACTTTTATTGAATATTTACTACTGCTAGGCCCTGTGCAAAAATATTTACCAGATAATATCTCTCATTTATTCTTCACAGCAATCATTGTGATTATCCTCCACTAGAGACAACTAAAACTTAGAAAGATAAAGTAACTTTTATTTATCACACAGATAACAAATGTTGAAGATAAGATTCAAACCCAAGCTGAGTGATGCTAGTGCCCATATCTTTAAGCCAACATACTCCATGCATCCTAAAAGATGGTTTGTGAGTTGTTTCATCAAAGTAGGTAACAATAATATCAAAGGTGCTTGGCTGAGTCTCCCCAAAACCTCCAGAATATGCAGTCGTCCTTTTATATAAATCATAAATTAAAAGGGCTTGAGTTCCCCTCCCACATTCAACAAGAATGTCCACCTCAGCCTCTCATATTTCCAGAGATTCTTGAGAGGGCTTAGTTGCTCTGTGACCTTCAGCTTCAATTTCCTGCTGCCACCAAATTCTGTCTCTGGGTTGCCTCTTGTCTTTAGCCTTCTATACTCGTTCCCCAATAGGACTTGGTGTCTCACCTTACCAGGTAACAGAGCTTAGTACCAGGTCCCCCTTGTGTAGTCAAGAGCTGTGTCTGGCCCAGCCAGTGTGCTCAGTGGTTGAGTGTCTTTCCCATGGACCAGGAGCTCACAGTTCCATTCCCAGTCAGGACGCATGCCTGGTTGCAGGCTTGATCCAGTCAGGGGTGTGCAGGAAGCAGTCGATCAATGATTCTCTCTCATCATTGATGTTTCTCTCTCTCTCCTTCTCCCTTCCTCTCTGAAATCAATAAAAACATTGAGGGGGGGTGGGGGGAGAGCAGGCTAGCTCTGTCTGATCCCCAGTACAAGGCCTCCAACAGGAGGCTGTGGACCTGGTGGAGGAGGCTGCAAGTCAAATTAGAGCTGACTATACCCTCACTCAAGACCTAGACTCAATGACCATGAGAAGGCATGCACCAGCAGAAGGCATCTCAGGAGGAGACTGGAGTAGGCTCCTGTACATAGCCATTATACTGCTAATAAATATGGTTAATGACTTTCCTTAAAAGAGGATGAATTATATCAGGAGACATATGCCAATGGCCAACAAAATCAAGAATCAATCTCTCCCCCTCTCCCTCTCTCTCTCTCTCTCACACACACACACACACACACACACACACACACACACACACACACCAGAACCCAGACCCTCCCGCCGATGCCTGTGTAAAGCTAGTGGTCATTTACTGAGCAGGAAGGGCAGGGTCAGGCCGCCTGGTTTCCTGTTGAAGGCTGCCTCAGGCGTTCCCACTCACTGATAAGGAGGACACGCTCCCAGTTCCCCAGCAGGACCAGACAGCAAATGAAGAAAAAAGGCCCTGGCATCTCTCATGCTGCCTTTCTGTTGGAAGGATTTTAAAAAATAACTTATACATTACCTACTTTCAAACAGATTTGAAGTGAGAATCGGGTTTCTATGAAATACTCCAAACACAAATGGCATAAACCACTGTCTCATGCTGAACATCACCCCGTGATTCTCAGTAAATCAATGCTCCGATCCCTAAGCAAAAAAAAAAAAAAGTGACCCAGTATCCACAACCTCCACATTCCCTTTTACTTCCCACATCTGGACTGTCATTGCAAACAGTTCCCAAGAGCACTGGATTTGAATCTGACTTCATAGAAAAATACGTAAATACATACCATTACCTTTATGGGAATGGCTTCAAATTTCCTAACAAATACAGTTACTTGGAAATCATATTCTGCTATATATACAAACAAAAAGAATATACCACATAAGACAAAATAAATCAAAATATTAATTAATGAGGTTCACTAAACTACTGAATAAAAGTATCAGTATTACTCCGTACTGTATGAAACCCAAGATAAAGATGTTTTAACTCTACTTAAGAATCACTGCAATAAAAGTTGAAGAAAAAATAGGGACTTGTACCTGCAGATGTTTAGCATTATCCCTATCCTGAAGTGCAAACAGTATTAACAAGCAAATGATTTTGGCTTACAAGATTCAATCATCTAACAAAAGAATTTACTGCATCCGGGAAGTGAAGGCCAGCCTGAATGGCTAGGAAGGATCTCAAATAGAAAGCAAATTTTTCTGATTTAAATACTTCCCCTCTCCTGCTAAACAATCTCTTCAGGCTTGAGAGATAAATGTTTCTGCATTTTTCTAACCCCGAGCTCAGTATTTCATTCACCCAAAGGAGTGTGCTGTCACAGAAAACGTTCTCCGATAGTGGACAGATTACATAATGCGAAGCTGCACAAGAACTAAGTAAGGAATTGGGCCTCCAAGGACAAAAGTGGTATAAAGATCGCCTTTTCTTGCCAGGTGACTGAACAAGTAAAACTCAACAAGGCTTTGGGAAAATATTTCAGTTGTCTATGTGGGCCTAATACTGTGCTAAGAGGCCACATACGAGATGAAAAGAAATGATTTGTTCTTATGAAGCTCTAAGCCAGCTCTAAAGTCAAATTTCATACTATCCGATCAAAAATCACCAAATACAGAACATCAAAGAAAGAACAGCTTTCCATAAGTGAGTTAATTCCCTAGTCGGGAGGGGTGAGGGTTGGGGGGGTTGGGGGGAATGTTATTAAAGCTCTAACATAAGGTAACACTTAGTAAATGAGTACCTAGCCTTTCTTTGAGCCAAAACAGATTAATCATTCATCGGTTATAGATCATAACTTAAGAAAAAAAGTAAAATAATATGCTTAGAGAGTACTAAAAGCACATATTTAAATGAGAAATTTGCTTGTAGAACAAGACACTTTTGTTTTAGAACATCTAAGATTCAAATATTAGAAAATATAAACTATTAGTAACTAAAATCTACTATATCACCTTTAATTACAATTAAGAGAAGTAAAAAGAGATTAATTAACATCAACAATTCATTTTTGTTTCTAGGTTGAAACTATGGGATGATTTATAGAGAAAACTAACGTAGACAGATAACAAATAGGCCTGCATTTTATGTGAATAGAACTTAGAGAAACACTTCAGTCCACTGGTAAAACTGCTAAATGATCCACCCTTTCAGACAAAAACAAAAAGAGCTTTAAGGTATCTACACATATATCATTAGAAAAGATTATGTAGCAGATGTTATACCACATTTATGCCTCAGAAAAGACCATTGTACCAATTCAAGTGAAAATGGTTGCCATTAAAGGAACCACAACCCTAATAAGAAAGCTTGTTTGATGATACATGCAGAAGATGAAGAGTAAGCGAAAATGAATATATAATTACAGTGTGTCACCTCACTGACATGGATTACACTAACATGCATAATAATTTGCTAAGACTACAGACTGATAATTAGCCTTCCAACATGGAAATGATAATACATTGTTCTATTAGCGTTAATTTAAGATTATTCTAGAAAGTAACTATAAACATTTTGCTCTGACGGAACTTTAAACAGGAAACCAGCAAATTCTTACTATTCATCTTTTAATGTGATAGAATTTACTCAAATAATCTTTTCTCTTAAAGACACAACTTAGAACCCTACAGAGAAAAAGTGTTTAAGATCATGTAATTCTTCGTGAGACTCAAAATATTATTAACCAAACAGTATACATTTACCAATCAGAACAGACACACCAACCCAATCAGAATAAACACAGACTTAAAAACAGAAAACAACAAAATAATGATGCAGTAACCTTGTGACTCAAGTATCAGATGAGCATGTAACTCTGTCAGAATATAGAAAATAAGTAAATAAATTAAAAAGGCATTTATGTCTTGTCAACTACTTCTATAAAACAAGAAACCAAGAGTCTTGGGTTTGGATAAGAAGCAGAAATATCCCCAAAAGAATGGATTATTGTAATGCACTGAGTAAGTACAGCTGCTATCAGTGATCATGAATAAATCTTACTCAGTCTTTTGAATTATAAAAATAAATATTATTTTAAATTTTCATACCTCTTTGCACTGAGCTGGAAGACCTAAGTTTTACTCTGAACCCCGCCTTCTATTAAGTGGAAATTTAGAGGAGAGGAGAAGGAAACAAAGGTTTACTGAGATCCTTTATTTGCTCAGCCTCACCACCTTTTCAACTCTTCACACCAACCCTTAGTTTACAAAGAAAGGAGTTGTATCTCTGAGGCCTTAAGTAGTAGTCCTAAGATTCAAACTTGAAGATTCTATACAGGGTCATTAAAAGAACCACAGTTGATAGATGTTGTTTCTCGTGGATTTGAGCTCGCTATCCCTCACTCTTCCTCTCTCTCTAAAAATCAATAAAGGGGAAAAAATTAACAACAACAACAATGAATCAGAGGGAAAACATGTATCCTCCCCAAATGTAAGGATTGAAAAACAACTCCTTTATCACTTAATTCCTTCCACTAAGCCACCTCACAGAAAGGATCTATGGAGTTTATACCAGTTGTCAAAGGCCAGAAAGAACCAACGTCAACAGGATTATGAAATTAATATTTAAAGTATGTACAGACTCAAAGAAAAGAACACAAAAAAGATTCACACACACACACATCACACACACACACACACACACACACACACACACACACACACAAACACAAGAATCCTGGTTTGGTTGTTGGTTTTACTAAAGACAGAGGTGTCTTCTATAACATTAGGCTATGTCTGGATACCAAACCAGATCTTGGGCATTGAGGAAACAATGGCTGTCATGTCTTTGATGCCATTCAAGTCTCCTCTATGCCAACCTACTTTTCAAGGAGGAACCAGAATACTGTACATTCTCTGTGATAGTCCTTAGTCATGCCAGCCCACGAGCCTGCCCGTAGATAAATTCCTTTGTGTCAGGATTATACCTTTATAATTAGGAATCTGAACCTACAATTTACACAAGCTGACAAGAGGAAATAAATGAAATTAGGATTGAGTAGGGAAAAGATCACAATTGGCTTTCTATCATGTCCATAATGACTGTCTTTTCTCCGAACCTGAATAAATTCAGGGCCAAGAGAAAGTCTTAACGCTTCTTTTCAATCAACCACAGATCTGATATACAGGATGTCTTAAATCCGTATTGGTTATTTCATGTAAGACATCAGAAAAGTTCCATATCATTGAAATTGTTTTAATGCTAGATTTTTATGAGTCAAAGAAAAACTTGAATTTATGAGTCAAAGAAAAACTTGAATATTCATAAGAAAAAGGACTTTAACAAGTTAGAGAAAATTTAGCAACCAGGTCAAAGATTTGTTTTGTTTTAGCCTTTATGATTAGAAAACCAAATTTTTGTCCCAAATATAGAAAATGTGTTCACATATGAAGATGTAAAACAAAAGAACAAAAATTCTTGAAAAGTGAACAGTACCTTCAAGAGGGAAAATTAAAGTAGAATTAATTGTAAACTCTGACCCCCAAGGGCAAGGCCATCATTATCTTCAGGAACACAGGCCCAGAAGGAAGGCTCTTTTTCCAGAGGTTCTTTACCTCAGACCCTCAGACGAGGAATGACAAACTAGACTGTGTCACTGGACTCCACTAGGAACTACACTTTTAATCCTTTGCCTGAGCAGAGAGCATCAGCAATCCACTCATTCACTGTGCAAATTCAAAACCACAATGATTCTAGGTGCTGCTGGGGAAGAAGATGAAGCACAGATCCCACCTAATATCCCTAATTACAAGGAAAATTACTACAACCTACCCAAAGCAGACTTCTGCACCTCTCTGCCCATGGGCTTTCTCCAAGTCAGGGACAGTCATCTGACGGACCAAAGATGGTAGCAGAGTCCCCAATTAGTGACCTTCCCAAGTTAGTATAAATGCCAAGCTCCCTCTCCCTTCACTCAGACTTTATAGCATCACTGTTCTCAAAAAAGTGGGCTGGGGGACCCGTGCCAGCCACATCACCACCACCCTGGAGCTTGTGAGAGATGCAAGCTCTGGGGACTCAGCCCAGATTAGTCTGACTCCACAATGTAAAAAGGTCCCCAGTTGAGTCTCAAGCACATTACTGTTTGAGAAGAAAGCCCTGCTCCACACCATCCCCAGAGCTTCCCCCCAGACCTGAGCTCCACGGCTCACAGCAATGGCTGGTTGAGTAAAGCCTCTTCGGGCTGCCTTCTCTCAGCTATCTCACTTCACTCCCCAACCAGTGCTTCATGCACTTACCCAATAAACGCAGACACAGACACACAACAAAGAGTAAGGTGTCATGGGATTTCAAAAGAGACTCTGACTAGTACAGATCAGAACTGTTGAGAAAGAGGTAGCATTTGAGATGTGCACTGCACAGGCAGAGACAGAGGGATAAAAGGGAACCAGCAGGAGAGGGGAGGAGAGGGGGAAAGGGAAAGGTGAAGAGACAGTAGCAGCAAAGATCTGAAGACAGGAAGGGAAGGAATCCTTAAGCTTCAGCACCTGAGTGTAGCCAGGGTCAGATTAGTAAGAAATAAGGCTAGAAAGGAAGGGAGGGTGAGATCAGATAAACCTGACTGACAGAGACGATGGATGATATCTGGCCTTTATTTTGCAACTTACTGGAAGTAATTAACAATTTGAACAGAAGATAATCAGAAACAATATAATTTAAGCAAAATCACACACGAGAAATGTGAAAAATATAAGAAGGGCGGGGAGTTGGCCTAGTCCAGTTTGGAGAAAGAAACCTAATGTTACCTGAAAGGTGCATGAGTGTCCTATGTGTACATAACTAATGTCTGACTCACAGCAGTGAACAGAATGGATTATGGAAGAAGAAGGAAAATAATATCACTATGCATTTATTTGGATAGTGATTCGGTGTTTTTGAAGAGCTTTCATATACATCCTCCCCAGAGCTCCTCCCAACACTTTGGGTGCATCCCTGGGGCATGGCCAGCCTGCAACACCAACGCCCGGACCCAAAGCACTCCACACTAACAGGGTTGAGACTTTCAGGAGTTGATCACCCCCTGGTTCAACAATTCACTCGGTGAACTCAAAGGACTCGGCATACAGGACTCATCACTGTGATTTATTACAACAAAGCAAAGTAAGCAAAGAGAAGAAGTGCATGAGCAAAGACTGAAAGAAACTAAGCACAGGCTTCCAGGGGTTCCTTTCCAGTGGAGTCTCACAGGATGCACTTAATTCCCCAGCAAATGAGATGCTTTTTACCAGGGACACTCGAGTGAGCCCGAAAGTTCCAGGTTCAGTTACATAGGCACCGTCTGCCTAGCACCTGCCAAAATTCCAGACTCCCAAAAGGAAAACAGGTATTCAACATCAACCACGTTGTTTGTACAAACAATTTAGGCACCATGAGCCACAGTATTCAGTCCTGAGAGGGATGAGAACTCCCTGGAAATCCAAGTTTCCCAATGCCAGCCAATGGCCAACCCTGTGAACAGGACTTTCAGAGGACATCAGTCAGACCTGTGATGGTAACTCTTTCCGGCAGGGTCACAAATGCATTCTTGGAGTTTGAGTTCCAATTATGCGATTAATTTAACCCATTGTATGCCATAAACATCTGTAGATGCAAGCTACGAACATTTCCCACACGCCATGCACATCCATTAAAAATATTTTTTTTTCCTTAAGTGACAGCCCTGACCAACTTTAAAATCATGTTTCATGAGAATTTTCAGTTGAAAATATTCAAGAACACCAGAATTGTAATATATTTATTCTTATAATATTCCTTGCAAATTGTTTTTTTTTTAATTAAATTCAAAATATCATGGTGTGTGGGGATGGTTTTAGATGCGGAGCAGTTAACAGGTTAATGAATGGTCTGGCTACTTATCAGAGGCAAAGTATCACCAATAGGTGTTTGGGTATGTTAAATACAAGGATATAAGTACATATGCCAGTTCTACTGGGGAAAATTTGCTCTAACCTGTCAGTTAATTTCAGGAAGTAGTGTGATATAAAAACAAATCCATTGTGTGCATATAAATAAGAAATATAATTACACATTTCTAACTAGCTGCAATTATGTATGTTAATAAAAAAATACTGCGTATGACTCCTGTCCCCACAAGATCCCAATTAATTACAACTGTCTATTTCCACTGAGATCTGGAACCAACGCTTTAACTCCCCTCTTCCCCCCAAAAAATGTTACTTTTTAAACACAAACAAATCTTAGAGGGAAAAATTCTACCAGACAATAAAGACTAAACCTACTATTGCTTTTCCCCCTTTCTCAAGTGTGTCTGATCGGTACTGCCAAAATAATAAATCACCTGAAATCCAAGGACTAAAACACTCCCAGGTATCATTTAAACTGGGATATTGCTTTTCCTTTTCATTTTTATCACGCTTTCAGAAACAGCACTTATTCAAAGTCCTCTTAAAATATGCCTTTCGTAAATCTGCTGCTAAGTTATGATGGAAGTGAGGTGTTTACATATGGACACTAACTTAAAGCCATTCTGCAGTCGTCGGCAAACTGTGGCTCGCGAGCCCCATGCAGCTCTTTGGCCCCTTGAGTATGGCTCTACCACAAAATACCACGGCCTGGGCAAGTCTATTTTGAAGAAGTGGCGTTAGAAGAAGTTTCAGTTTTAAAAATTTGGCTCTCAAAAGAAATTTCAATCATTGTACTATTGATATTTGGCTCTGCTGACTAATGAGTTTGCCGACCACTGTTCTAAAGGAACAAATGAAGGCAGGTGTCAGGCTCAGCTTCTAACTCACTAGGAGATGATTTTTGCAATGTAACACATAATTTTCTTAACCTCAGACATGGCCTTGGTTGAATGGGGTAAAAGATCACATGAGGTGACTGGATACATTTCTCCACCCGCCAGGAGTAAATTTCAGTTCTCTGCTAGTGAGGTTTAGTGCTATGTGTGATGTTATTCTTCCTCGTAAAAATGATAGAGGAGCCACGCATTCTTTGCAACCTGGATTGTTCAGCTTTGCAGAGTACCTACCCAGTGTGGATTCTCCCTGCTGATTTTACAGTCAGAGGCCAGACTGCATTTGTACCTCAAGAGCCCTGGTACAAAAACTAAGTCTCTATGTTTTCAAAATAAGTGAAGTTTGCCTCTAACCTAGTCATCATTCAGGGACTAAGAGGAAAGAATCAACCACACAAGGGAAAAACATGCCAATAAAAGAATTAATGCTAATATTTTTTCCTTATCTTTCATTTTCAGCTGGAAAGGAGCACTTCAGAGCATAGTATAGAGCAGTGGTCGGCAAACTCATTAGGCAACAGAGCCAAATATCAACAGTACAATGATTGAAATTTCTTTGGAGAGCCGAAAACCAACTTCTGCACATGGGCCACGAAGTTTCAATCGCAATGTACGTGCGCCCCCGGACGTGGTGTTTTTGTGGAAGGGCCTCACTCAAGGGGCCAAAGAGCTGCATGTGGCTCTCGCGCCGCAGTTTGCAGACCACTGGTATAGAGCAATCCAAAAGACATTTTGTTTTGTTTTACAAAAGAACACTTATGAAAATGAAAACCTTTAAGCTAAAATATTTCATTTCAAATAAAAGAAATAATACAATGGTGTAACTATGAATTCTGATGCTGATAGATTTATTACTGCATTCCCTGCTCAAGCAAGCCACCACAGAAAAAAAAAAAGGGGGGGAGACAGGGAAAAAATCAGCCTCTGCACCATCTGACTTACCCTGGGTTCTATAAATGTATATGCAAAAACATACAAAGAGGGCTGGAAACAACGCTCACGTAGCCATGCATTATAATTACAGTTTCAACAGATACGAACTGTGCTTCATTTGCTCAACATGAATGTCAGCACAAGTGCATTTTTTCTTACAAGGAATCTTGACTGTGACCACTGAAATTACACAGGAAGCACACTTACAAGGGGGGCAGCTCCTAAGCAGCGGGCTGGGAAATTGGGGATGCTGCTGCATGCAGTCCTCACTTTGTGAATCCACACGTCTTGGAACATGGCCATAATTTACACATACGCAGTCAGCCCAATTTTAAAAACTCAGGTTTGGCTTGCAAGGCTAAAATCTCCAGAAAGGTATGTCATATCCTGTTAACCATAACTGGATTTATGACAGTGTGCCCTGCTGTGGATCCAGGTATAGAACTATGTTAAAAACATTTGTTTAAAACCCTCTCCCGAGAGAATCCAAGATGGCGGCATAGGTAAACCCTACACTGCTGCCTCGCACAACAATTTCAAAACTATAACTAAAGGACAGAACGGACATCATCCAGAACCACAAGAAAGCTGGCCGAGTGTAAGTTCTACAGCTAGAAGGAAAGAGAGGGGCTCACAGAAACCCAGAGGAGCTGCAAAAAGCTGAGGTATGGAGACACGCGCGCTGAGCGAGCGGGTGTGTTGAATAGCAAGAACCTACAACCAAGAATAATCTATCCAGCAAAGCTAACATTCAGAATTGAAGGGCAGATAAAGAACTTCACAGATAAGAAAAAGTTAAAGGAGTTCATCAACTCCAAACCAGTACTATATGAAATGCTGAAAGGTACTCTTTTAGAAGAGGAAGAAGAAAAAGGTAAAAGACAAAAAAAAAAATTATGAACAACCAATACATATCTATCAATAAGTGAATCTAAAAATTAGTGAATTAAAAATTTGATGAACAGAATAAACTGGTGAATAGAATAGAATTAGGAGCACAGAAAGGGAATGGACTGATAATTCTCAGGGGGAAAGGGGTGAGGGGTGTACAGGGAGAGATTGGACAAAAATCATACACCTATGGATGAGATCAATGGGAGGGAGCTAAGGGCAGAGGGAGGGGTGGGAGCTGGGTGGAGGTGTGCTATGGAGGGGAAAAAAGAGAAATGTAATAATCTGATTAATAAAGATTTAATTTAAAAAAAAAAACCCTCTCCCCCCAAAAAAAATTTTTTTTGGAAACATTTTCATGGGTAAGAGAGAAGGAAATAAAAATGACTTCAGGATTTTAACAGAATATAATACTTGGCTAGAGTAAAATACATTCTGATAAATTACCAAATTAATGAAATAAACTTACTCCTGATAGTTCATTCTGCTTATAAGTAATGAGTCCACTTTCCTAACAAAGTCAGACTTAAAACAATGACATTAAAGAGTGTTTTGACCATGTGAAGACCTGCCATACACATACATGGATAGAGACAAAAACTGCCCCTCTAAAGGTGACATGCTCCAATCTTCAGTCACCTTTTCTGTTAGAAGTTCTACAAAGAGGCAATATCCTTGGCAAACCACTGTTCGAAAGGGTATTCCACCACATGGGTAATAGCCACCTGGGCACAGGCTATTCAAGAGATAGGGGTGCTCTGGCCTGTGTGAATCAGTGATTAGGGTCAGCCTGCGTACCAAAAGATTGCAAGTTCGATTCCAGTCAAGGGTACACAGAGGATTGTAGGCTTAATCCCTGGCCCAGTTGGGCACCTGAGGGAGGCAACCAATCAATGTGTCTCTCTCATATTAATGTTCCCCTCTCTCCCTCCTTACTCCTTTCCACTCTCTCTGAAAAATCAATGAGAAAAATATCCTCAAGTGAGGATTCTAATGAACAAAATAAACTGATGAACAAAATAAACTGATGAACAAAATAGATCCACAGACACAGAAGCATAGAACAGACTGACAAATTTCAGAAGGAAGGTGAGGTTAGGGGAGGTGGGTGGGAAGAGGTTAAACAGGGAACTTACATGCATAGCCCCTGGACAAGACAATAGTGTGGTGAAGGCCTGGGAGGGGTGGGTATAGGGTGGAGGGGTCAATGGGGAAAAAAACAAAGGGAACATCTGTAATACTTTTAACAATACAGGTAAGTATTTTTTTTTTAAAATAAATGGGACCATACAGTAAAAAAATAATAATATAAAAATTTTAAAAATAAAGAGCGGGACAAGTGAAAGTCTCTTCTCAATTTTTGGCTAAAGAAACAGAATTATTTACTACCAATTCCTCTCCCATCATGACCACACCATCTAATTGGAAGAACCGAGTTTATTTCATATTAAATAATCATACATATGTTAAATTAAAAAAAACTTTCAACTACCAAATTTCCTAAATGAGAAAATGTAATGTAATTGGTAAAAATGTGAACATGATGTCAAATCCCGTAAAATAAAGTATAGGCTTCCCTCACTATCTGAAAGTAGAGCGTTCCTATGGACCTTTCATAAGCCAAAATGGTGTGAAGCGAAGAAGTAATTACCATTCGTTTACATGGAATTAATTTTGAGCATTCCCAAACCCCAAATTTAAAGCACACACAATGTCTTTATTTCACTGACCATAATCAAAATGCTGAATTACATCCAGTTTTATGCTAAGCATAACACCCTTAACAAGCTCTCTTAGGCTCATCATACTTTAGGACACACCTTGCTAATTAATGCACAAAATAGTGGAGATAAAGCACTGACACAGGTCAAAGCTTTGGGGCCTGATGCTGATTGTGGTTTGAGGAAGGAGTGTGACAGAGTCACTCCCACTGCTAGGGGTGCAGGCTATCTCTATAATGGCTGGGCTCACTGCCAAACAAACATTGAACACTGTTTTCCCTTTTCACCTTTTGTCATAAAAGCAAAATTCCTCTTTGGATTTCTTTCAGTTAGCAAAAACAGGTACTAATGCAGGTCTTCTATAAAAGCAAAATGGCCTAACATGAACTTTCGAAAAGCAGGGGACACCGATATACAGAATTACACGCTGACTTTCTTTCTTTAAGAACCACTTGCCTTATTCGGGGAGGCGGGGGAGAAGATGGGGGGATCAAGCCAATTTAACTGTAAAGGAAATAGGTGCTTCTCCAAAACCTTTCCTTTTTTCCTACATGGAAATTAGAACTCAAAGAGGGCAAGGAATAAGAAAATAATTCTTCCCTCCTCAATGATCATGGCCATTAGAAACTGGTTGACAACCTAAACTTCAGAGTGTAAGGAGAGATTCAGACAGACCCCCACAATGTGCAGTGTCAGGGTTGCTGCCAACCCACCCCACTAAAATGCTGTGATGCACGAGAGCCCCACTCAGGCAGGGCATCCTGACTTCCTTCTTTGACAGGAGGCCAGACCACAGTTGAGGAAGAAAGAGCAGATGTGCCTTCTCTTGATTGATTTCTCCATTCCCTTTTATACCAACACAAATTAAACATTAAGATCAAATTCAGGTCGCATAGTTCTGGCTTTATATTTTTTTTAGGTAAGTAAACAATAAAGTAATAACCGAAGACTTGGAATGGACAGGAGACTCACATTCAATAGTAGGCCGTAGAATCTTATTGTAATAAATAGGTTCATCTAATTTTCTTCTGAGAATGCACTGGGTAGGATTACAAATGCTAGAAGTTCAGGGGTAAAAGTTTAAATGATTTTAATCTTGGAAGGATGTTCCCACAGAATCAGGATGAAATTCAATAGGGATAAGTACTCTCAGCAATTGGGAAAAAAAAAATCCATGCAAATACATGGTAAAGGAACATGCAAAAATACAGAGGGCTGTATGCAGGTCACAGGTCAAAAACCAGAAGTCAAAAAACAAGGCTAGAAATGTAGCATTGTATTAAAAGTAAATGAAAAAGAACACTGGTAGAGAAGGTTACAGAAGCCTGCTGCACTCAGAAGTGCTATATTTCTTGGGATGATTTATAAAGACAAAGATTTCTGGGATCTCATGGAGAAGATGCAGACACATTATCTATTGTGCCTTCATAAAACCGTTACACCTCAAGTGTTGGGTTCCACTATGGGTATATTTTTAAGGAAGAAAACAAGTAGAATGATAAAGAACAAGACTTTAAATCTGTCTTACGAAAAATGATGGAAAGAACACAAAATGTTTCACACAAAGCAAGCAACTCCCAGGCATGCCATGAGGCCAACTTCAGTTATTTGTAAAAGCAGAGGTGGGTTCCAAAGGATGCAACCTGAAGCTACTTTCAGGAGAGATTTCAGCTCAATACATGAAAAATTTCAACAAACACATATGGATGACTAAAGAGTATTCCTCTCAGGGGATGATATTCCCACCACTGAATGTAGGGAGTGGGGGAGAAACTAACAGTAAAATCAGGGAATGTTATAGAGGTGGCTCAAGTATGGGGAGCAAGTTTGAACTTTAAAGCACATTGTTAACTGAGATTCTATAATTACAACTGTCTATGAAAGACTTCACATATGTTAATTATAATTCTCAAGACTCATAAAGCAGACTTCCTGGAAAGAAGGCAAAGTGCTCTAAAAACAACAACAACAACAACTTCCTTTCTATCCTTCAAAATGTACAAAATTGGGGGGAGGGAGAAAAATCTTATCTATGTTAATAGCAAAGGGCTTAAGAGGACAGAAGCAATACTAATGGACCAAAAAGAAAGAATCTGCTGGGGGTCTGTAGACAGCTCTGCTGTCTGTAAAACTGCAGTGACAAAGGTTCTGAAAGACTCCCTGGTACCACCCAACTTTGAAGAACAAGTGACATTGTTTTGGAACTCCCGTGCCCACCTATATCAGCAGTGGAGGGGAAAAAGAAACTCGACAGCCAGCTGATCCAGGTTGTTCCTCTGACCTGGCAAGGCAGAGAAAAGCACACCAACTTTGCCAAGTAGTCTAAAAATGCAGAGAAACACTTGATCCAACAGATGCACAGAACAAACATCCCATAAACAGTGAGGCACCATTCTGAATGATTTCTCATCAAAGTGCCTGGCTCACCACAAGAGAAGGAACAAACGAAATTGGTTACAAAATACAACAAAATTAAGAAGCAGCAAAGCTCTGAAGGTGCCCACTGCCACAGAGCCCTCCCTACCACCTTACTCATACAACTAAAGAACTAAAAACAGAATATATACCATCACCTTCCAGCCCTCCAGCTCAAGTGCTAAGGGAAAAACACAAACAGACCCAAGACAAATAGGGAAGGAAGTCAATGAGAGTCCACCCACACTATTTTTGGACCAACAGTAGGGCCAGACAAAATTTGGAACATTCCTAAGAAAAAAATGAAGACAAGGTACAGAACATGCAAAAAAGTAAATGAAGAGATTTTAAAAGACTTACTTTAGGAAACAGAAGAAAAGATAGAGTATAATTGCTTTGTACGATCAAGAAAACTTAAGAAGATGTGAACTATTTAAAATGGGATATTAAAAAAAACAGAATAAGATAGAAAACTGTCACAGCTTACAAAGTAAATAAGAAAAATTAATGATATTGCAGGACTTAAAAATGAATTTGAAGCATCAAAAACTTAGAGCAGGCATTTCAATCATCCAAAACTTACTTGTTAGCACTTGACATTTATGTCAACCATTGCCAAATCAATGGTGCAGATAAGAATTAGAGCAAATCACACAAGGAAAAGAACAGAGAAATTAAGCAATTAAAGGGAAGTTGACAGCTTTGCTAAAGAAACCTCAGAAATTGAATATATGAATGATGGGTATGCCTAAAGAAGAAGAAAAAATTTGGGGGGAAGAGAGAAAATATTCAATGATAAGTTGGGGAAAATCCTTAAAATAAAAGAATATACAGATGGAATGTATATGTTCAGAGTTTTTAGGATAAATAATAAATAAAAAACACTGAAGCATAATTTGGTAAAGTTATTAAACATCCAAAACAAACAAACATCCAAATAGAAAAAGTGAATCATGAAAAATATATTCAGGCTGGCTGCAGACTTCTCATTAAATTCAGATGACAGGACACAATGGAGGAACATCCACCAAGAGGCAAGCAAAGTGGATAGAAAAGAGGTGTAATCCAAGAATTCTATACCCACGCAAGTTAACATGTGAATGCTGTAAAAAGATATTCTCGCAGCTCATCGATTTTCTAACTCTCTATCTCTCTCCCTTACTCTCTGCAAAAAATTAATAAAATATATTTTTAAAAGATATTCTCAAACACACAAGAACTCAGAAGATATGCTATCCAAGGATTTCTTTGAGGAAAATATATCTGAAAATACAAACCAATCAACTCATAAGTGAATGAAAATAAATAAAAGTATACAACTTTTAAAAAGAATAAAATTAAAGAAACAGAAGAAATATCTAGTGATAGGCATTTATTTAAATGCAGAATTAATACTAAATATGTAATTTTAATTGCAGGTATAAATGTAGAAAAATACTAAAATTTCTGAAAGAGCCCAGCTGCCAGCATGGCTCAACAGCTGAGCATCGATCTATGAACCAGAAGGTCTTGGTTTGATTCCTGGTCAGGATACATACCCAAGTTGCAGCTGATCAATTTTTCTCTCTCATCATTGATGTTTGTCTCTAAAATCAATATAAAATATCTTTTTAATTTCTGAAAGAAAGCTGAATAATAAATAAGTAATATATGATAAAAATAATACTCAGATGAATTTCTTTAGGCTTAACTGGAAAAGATTCCCTGCGATTATCCCAGGTATTGAGTATAATAATCAAAGAATTGAGTTTTTAGAATGTAAAAATAAATTAGCTCTATGTATGAACTATGCAACATTACAGAATCATTTTTGAAATTTTAAATATCACATAGGCTGCAAGATCAAATGCTAACTTATGCCAGCAGAGATGAACAGAAAGCACTGGAGGGGAATACAGGTGGAAGGAGAGAAGCAAACCACCCCAGGATTATGAGAGCACATACACAGAATCTGAAAGTCAGGAAGCTATAACTGAAAGAGCAGAATAGACAAAATGTGGATTCAAATAATGAGCATGCAAACAATCCCGAATACCATGTACAACTCTCATTCCCTCTGACAAACATCCTTTTTTTTAAATATTCAAACTAAGATAATTTCAGATTTCTATATGTTTAGCCTTTCAATGACCATCATTAAGTTACAGGAGTAGACTTGAACCTTCAGAAAAAAAAAGTCTTTAGCCATGGACAAGTTTATGTTGCTCTTAAAAAGAGGTTTTTTTTTCATTCAATATATTCAGGGTTGTCTCTGAGAAGACTGTTAAAGAAAACAAAATATAGGCATAAAATAAAATGTGTTAATATTAACACTAAGATTTAGAGAACTGGTTTAACTATGGCATTGCTACTTATCTATAATACTCAGGAATAAAAAAAAAAATTAGAACCTACAAATGAAACACCAGGGAAAGCAGAGAATTAAAGTAATATAAATGATGGGTTGGTAAATTACAGCCAGAGTGCCAAATCCAGCTTGCTTCCCATTTTTGTAAATAAAATGTTATTTAAACATAGCCACACTCATTCATAAACAAAGTACTTATGGCAGAGTTGAGTAGCTACAACAGAGACCATATGGCCTAAAAAGTTAAAAATATTTACTACTAGGCACTTTAAATAAAAAGCTCCCCCCCGCCCTAAAAATAGTTTCCCAACTCCTGGTAATAGGTGAACAAATTTCTCCACTGAACGTGGGAGGCACACACTAAATAGTATTTCCTCTCTGAAACCAATAAACTGAGAAACATAACTTGAAGACTACTACTAAAAGTTATGCGGACTACCAATAGTAAAATTAAAGGCAGATTACAAAGCTTCCAAATTTTCAGAGATAAAAACACAAAAAACAACAAGCAATACTAACCAAATAGCAAAGGAAAGGGAGTAGGGGAGAGGAGAAAGGAGAGAGAGAGAGAACTGCCAGAAATCAGAAGAATCAGAAAGCCCTAACTGGTTTGGCTCAATGGATATAGCGTCCACCTGCGGACTCAAGAGTCCCAGGTTTCATTCTGGTCAAGGGAATGTACCTTAGTTGTGAGCATATACCCAGTAGGGAGTGTGTAGAAGGCAGCTGATTGATGTTTCTCTCTCATCGATGTTTCTTTCTAACTCTCTATTCCTCCTAGGACACTCTATTCTTCCAGATAAAAATAGCCAATTTTCTAGAAATGTCTAATGAAATTGAAGCTAAAAGTGATTTTTAAAACATCTAATTAAGTAATAAATTGAGATATTTTATCTGTATTTATAAACATGAAGCTCAGAAAATACTGTGTAATAAAAATTAATTCCATACAACGTAAATAAATAAAAGATCTTTTCCTCCCCCATTTGATTAACAAAACCATAATAATAGCGGAGATGAACAGAAATAGTCACTAAGATAAACTGGTAGTGGGAAAGTAAACCAGTATAACCTTTCTGAAAGGCAAAGTGGTGATGTGCATTAAATTTAAAATAAGCCTGTCACTTGGCTGATGACCTAACTCTGAGGACCTTATCTGAAGGGTCAAGTGTGCAAAAATGTATCCCTTTCAATATTCACTATAGCCCTGATTATAATTTTTGTTTATGAAATCAAATGAAATATCCATCAACAGGGATCAGGAATAAATGGTGGTGTACAGCCCTAGCCAGTTACTCCATGGTTAGAGTGTTGGCCCAAGAACTGAAGGACGGCAGGTTCGAGGACTGAAGGGTGGCAAGTTCAATTCTGGTCAAGGACACAAGCCTCAGTTGCAGGTTGGATCTCCGATGCAGGCTGGAGCACATGCAGAAGGCAACCAATTAATGTGTCTCTCTCACATTGATATTTCTCTCTCTGTGTCTCTTCTCCTCCCGTCCACTCTTCTAAAAATCAATGAAAAGAAATATCATTGGGTGAGGAAGTCCTGTGGGAAGGAGAAGGAGAAGCCCTGATTTGTAGCACCTGCCAATTTCGGTGGTGTAAACACTCCCATCGTAGCAGATTTCAAACTATCAAAATGAAGTCACTGAATGCAGAGTTGAGAAGAAATGTGTACAATCGGCTTTCTTGAGCAGGTGCAAGCTAGCTACAGCACGCCATTGTATGAGTCAAGATACACTGGAATAACAAAAAGTACACTGAACACTGAAAAGCCAAAATATATGATGTAAAAGTTTGATATTAACATAGTAAGATATTCAATACATATTACTGGACCAAAAAAGCCAGTCACATACAGAACACCATATGATGTGTAATGTCACAGTGTGACCTTATATGTGTATTTCATTTTCATTTTCAAAGAAAAAGCATCATTCAACAGTGATATGTAAAACACTACATTCTATCTAGTTTTACCCATAACAATAGCAGTAAATCTGGCTTTCAAGGAGTATATAAAATAGATTTATATTTTTATTTTAAAACAGAATAGCAAAGACCAACAAATGATTTAACTGCAAAATAATTAAAAACTTCTGTATTAAATAATAGCAAACAAAGAAAAATAACTGGGTTTAAGTTATTTGCTGTAAATATAAAAAATGGCTAATTTCATTTGTGTTTTCAGAGCTCACAAACAGGCAAAGGAAATGAAGAGACAACTTACAAAATTCAACTAGAAACAAACATATGGGAGGATGATTACTATCACAGTGATCAAACAAATGCAAATGTATAATTATGCATCATTTTTGCCTAACTTATTGATACACTGACAATATTGCTCATGATGCTTCAAATTATATACAATCATTTTGAAAAGGTTTTAGGTGAGTGTAACCAAGAGTCATAAAATTTTTCACATTCTCTGACCTAGAAATAACTTGTGTATTAATCTATTCTAACAAAAGTGTGTCTGTATGTTTAAAAATGGTTTCTCCACCAAGAACTTCATTACAGCATTATTCTGAAAGCAGGAACATTAGAATAAACTTAAATGTCCCCCCCAAAAGAGTAAGCAAGCAATTCAACATATATGCTCTAGTAGAATATTACATATCAACTCCAAATATTAACATGACATTAACTTTATCAGGCCACATAAAAAATATTTATCATGTAATGTTAAACTGCACAGAATGATTAGGCCTGTACAAGAAACATAAAAATAAAACATAGTAAAAAGGAACATGTAAAAAAATGTTCCTTATATTAGATTGGTATATTTTGGATAAATTCATGAATAAGTTTTAAATTCTTTTCTTCAAACTTTGTATTAAAAAAAAACTATTGCATTATTTGTACAATTTCATAATCACTGAGAAAACACATAAAAAAAAATTGTGCTCAACAGAATGCACTGTCAATCTTTCAAAGGCCAACAGGAAAATGATACCTTTCTTGATAATGTAAGAAAATTCATAAGTGGAAGAATATGAACACTTCTTTTCTCAAACTTTGTCTATTAAATACAACAGTTTTTCTCATTATTTAACTTTTTTACTATTTTAGAAAGCAGGCATACCACAGGCTATATATCGCAAATGCTCTTCCTTATTTCATCCCAAAAAATCAAATAAAATACAATATACATTATATATAAAGGAAAATATATTGTAACATAAAGGAAGAACATCTTTAGTAGAAAAAAATAAATCATTATGTGATTCAGAACTAGAGATACACAATGCCTTAATTAATTCTGGGAAGGGATACAGTACATTGTAATTTAAGTAGCAATTCACAGAAAGACTCGAGGGATTTAGAAAAACCCAAGACAAGAATCCCTGTTCCCATAGAAAGCATGGCCTGGAGTGGAAAGCCCTACAGAAAAAGTGTTTCTCAAAGGACATAGCTGGTGATTTTCATGAAAATATATTTGGACTCAAGATTTCTCTGAAGAAAATTAATGAAGTCCTAGGATTTCCTCCATTAAAATGCAAATGCTCTCCCTTATTTCATTCCAAAAAATAAAATAAAATACAATATACATTATACATAAAGGAAAATATATTATACATAAAGGAAGAATATCTTTAGTAGAAAAAAAATAAATCATTATGTGATTCAGAACTAAAATGCAACTTCTTGTCAAGCATTGTGTGGATATAAATTATTTATCCAAAACTGATCAAGCAATATGCAGGTTAGGTATCTTCTTTTAGGAGATGGGAAACTGATGGGAACCATCATTACAAGAGATGTTATGTGCCCGACACTTTTGAATTACTTCTAATGGGTCTGGATAACATCTTAGATGGTGAGCCAACAAATAATAGGAGAAACGAGAATGAATGTTCAGATGGCATCCCATTCATTAGGCCTTGATCACATCAAGGCCCTTGCATCTGCAGAATCCTGGTCTGATCCAAGCTTAGCTCCCAGAGGAGCTAGTATTATGGTAATTCATTAGTTCTTGACCCATTAGGAAGTGTTTGGGAATAAAAACAGAGATTGATTTCAAGTATCTTTTATTTCAGTACTCTCAAATTATTCAGAATTATTCAAATTATTCAAAATATATGTGCCTACACTATGAGACAAGCAATTTTCTTATGTCAATTCTATCATAATCAAATGTAGCCCATATTAAATGTTGTTCATAATTGGATGTAGGCTTTAGGGACCTTGACTAATCTGAGAAGGGTCCAATCCCCGGGTTTGGATGTAATAGCCCAAAAAGCATACAGCTCCCTAAGAGGGGTCTTTTTCAGCTAAAAATTACAAACTATTTCTAAACCTTGTTTTATTGCATTTTGCTTTATTGTGCTTCATAGATGTTCCTTCCCCCCCCCCCCCCCCCCCCCCTTTACAAATTGAAGGCAAGACTCTACACCAGCAAAACTCCCTTATTGCGCTGACCTGGAATCAAACCCACAGTATCTCCAAAGTAAGCCTGTATTACATATCCACCTGGGTATGACTCCACTTGGCAAGAATATCTCATGATACTACTTATCTACTCATTGCCTTGGGCAACTGAAAGGCATTCTATCGTAGGAGGAAGCCAGCCAGGTGGAAGCAGACTTCCTAGACAAGAATCTCTCCAGAGACATTCAAATAACAACTTATCACCAGATTAGCAGAGTTCTTAATCCAGTAATAGATGCATTTCTACTGCCTTAAAGAACTGACTGAGGTGTGTGTGGGGGGGGGGGAGCGTTGAGGGGTCAATGGAACCATGTTGCAAATTTTCTTTTTATTATGTGAGGGGGTTTTCAGAACACTGCTTGACATGATATCTAGGCTTAGTCTATCTAACCACTTCGAGGAACAAAAACAGGAGAGTGCATGCAACAAAACTCCTCCCATACAACCCAGGCTTCTGCACTTGCTCATCTCCCAACTCAAGCTACGGGAGAGGAAGCAGAGGAAGGGCAGGGTAGATGTGAGAATGATAAAGAAATGCAGCAGAGCAGTGGAGTTGACAAGAGGAAGCTGCATTGCCTGGCTCATCCTGATCAAAGACATTAGGCCGACATGCAGGCCACCTCTCCTTTACTGCACCAATGTACTAGAACTGTGGTCAGCAAACTGCAGCTTGCGAGCCATATGTGGCTCTTTGGCCCCTTGAGTGTGGCTCTTCCACAAAATACCATGGCCTGGGCGAGTCTATTTTGAAGAAGTGGCGTTAGAAGAAGTTTAAGTTTAAAAAATTTGGCTCTCAAAAGAAATTTCAACCTGTATTGTTGATATCTGGCTCTGTTGACTAATGAGTTTGCCAACGGCTGTACTAACACCACCCTCGGCCCTGCCAAGGCCCACTAGATCCCCATGACACTCCTTCACCTGTGACTGTTCTTTCCCCTTGCACCTGTCCAACTCCAAATCTGAAATCAAGGCAAATGAGCCTGAAGCTGATAAGATAATGAGAAGGCCATGTGCCAAGAGCAAAGTAGGGGTCAAAGAATGCCAAACACCTGCCTGACTCCTCCCGTAGAACTGGGCATTATAACACTGTAGCTCTTTCAGAAAGAGCAGGGTGAGAGTCCAGCTATTCCTTCTTTGGTCATAGAGTCCCTTCTTCAGAATGCAGACAAGAGACACAGAAGCCCTAGCTAGGCAGTTCAGTTCGTTAGAGCGCTGTCCGGATTCACCAAGGTTGTGGGTTCAATCCCCAGTCAGGGCACATAGGGGAATCAACAAAGTGATACATGAATAAGTGGAACAACAATCTACCTATCTATCTATCTACCTATCTATCTCTAAAATCAATAAATTTTTTTTTAATTTATTTTTTTAAAAGAGCCCCAGCCAGTGTGACTCAGTCATTGAGCATCAACCCATGAACAAAGAGGTTGCTGGTTCGATTCCCAGTCAGGGAAATATATTATTTATTTCAGAGTGGAAGGGACAGGGAGAGAGAGGGAGAAACATCAATGATGAGAATCATTGACCAGCTGCCTCCTGCATGCCCCCTGCTGGGGATTAAGCCCACAACCCAGTCATGTGCCTTTGACTGGAATCGAATCTGGGATCCTTTAGGCTGCAGCCCGACGCTCTATTCACTGAGCCAAACAGTCTAGGGCAGGAAGTTGCTTTCTTAAAGCTTCTCTGACCATGGCCATGACAACTGAGGGCAGTTCAGAGGTAACAGTGATTGATGACTGATAGATAGACAGATATTTTCAAACCAAAAAAAAGTATGAAATTCCTTGGTTCATGTTATGTGTCAACATTATCTGTTTTTCCAAGAAAAAATACACACAGTTATAAAAGAAAAAATGGACACAAATGGTCCACCCAAGGATTAATTCTATATCTTTTCTGGAAGACCCTGGAAAAAGGACCTACAGGCTCCAAATACGAAGCAGTCCCCCAAATGTGCTCCAATGAGGGGTATGAGGCAGTCACAGTGCCCAGGCCCAGTGGCCAACTGGCTCTCACTAAAACTGGCAGAAACAGCCTGGGAAGCAGAGATTGTTTGTAAGCAAATGTAAAACCTTGCTTAAAATCCAATGAAGCAAAAAATTAAAATAAAATAATAAATAAAAAGTAATGGTGAGTCTCAAGTAGCTGCCTAAGGGTGTCTAAGAAAACTCCCAGGCCAGAGCTAAGGGTGAACACGGAGCCTCTGGGCTCCACTCTTGTGCCTCCCAGGATGTTGCCCTTCCTGCAGGAAGCGAGAGACCCATGCTGATAGGACAGCAGGCGTTTGATACAGTTCCCAGGGAAGGCAGTGAAACTATCAGCAGCACGCCAGGCAGCAGGAGGGGCAACGCTGATGCCTCCTCCTCACAGCCCTTCCCCAGGGAGCTGGGAGCTGCCTGCGAAACACCAGAATTATTCCGAAAGGGAAAAAGAAGAGAAGGAGGGAGGCCAGGAGCAGCCCATCAGCCTGGCAATGCCTCCTTAGACATCCCATCACTTCTGGAGAGGGCTGGGGGCCAGACCCCTCGTGGAGTGAGTTTGAGCAGAGACTGGCCATAGCCAAAGCTACAGAGGGGAAGCAGGATATGTTCCAAAGTTCAAATGGCCCTTAGATTTGGTCCAATCTCTTCATTCTACAGGTTTCCATGGAAACAGTAAAGGAACAAACGATAGAGAGAGGTAGAGCAAGAGTACTTGACCGCCTTTCAGTTACAGGTTTTAGAAAAAACATACCTAAACCACTATGCAGAACCATGAGGAGTGTTTTAATTATTTAGCCAAATAAACTTGCACAAAGCCAGTCTGCCACTGCCTTTGCAGGATTTACCAATTTTCAAAAATATGTATCACAACATAGTGACAAGAGAGTTAAATGCTTAACAACTACCCTGGCATTCTTTGAAGGGCAAACCAGAAACAAGAATTAAAGTCATCCTGTATTATTAGAACAAGTCACAGGAAATGGGTCAGCTCTTTAGGACAAGAGTAAAACTGTCTTTGCCATCTGCCAAAAAAAAAAAAAAAAAAGGATATAACGCAGGAGCTCTGAAAAGGCTAGGCCCTAAAATATCAATTCATGTGCCAAGACAATAGTACTGGGCCCTGGCCTGGCCGTGTTGTTGCTCAGTGGATGGAGCATCAGATCACCCACTGAAAGATTGGGCTCCATTCCTGGTCAAGAGCACTTCACAGTCTAGGGCCCGTATCTGGTTTGCAGGTTCAATCCCAGGCCAGGATGGGGCGTGAAGGGGTAGACAAAACCAATCAGTATGTCTCTCACATTGATGTTTCTCTTTCTCTCTCCCCCCACCCCCCACCTTTCCACTCTCGCTGAAATCAATGAAAAAATATTCTCAGGTGAGGATTAAACAGAAGAAGAAGAAAGAAAGAAAGGAGGGGGGAGGAGGAGAAGAGGAAGAAGAAATTATTGTATCTTTACCTTAAAAACAAAACCAAAAAAAACTCAGATTGATGTGGTACAACAAAAGCAAAGATCCCAGCTGATATCTTCCTCCCTATCCTCATGAAAACACAAGTACATGTTTTAAGGCTCTCAAGTCACTGAGATGGGGACTTTCAAATCATTAAATGAGGAACCTGCACTATTGCTCAATACAGGCCTCGGCACTTTCTCCCCATCTAGCAAATGTGCTACATCCTATTTTGAAACCCAGTGGCCCAGGACAGATTACCTAGCAGGGCTCACTAACTCCCTGCTGGTATCATGAACAAGCTCAAGTTCCAGTCCTACCCACCCTAGAGAAAAGGAAGGAGAATCACATTTTATTTACTGACAGCACTCTTTGTCTTGCAGACCCAAGTGTTGCTAAAGAAAGTTAATCACCTCCCAAAAGCTTTCTTTCAATGTATTAAAGCCCCCAATTCCCTTCTCACCAGCTCAGCCACATGATGCTTGAAAGTAGCACCAACTAGGAAGTTCCCTAAATCTTAAAGAAATGTGCACACCACAGGATCCAAGGAACCCCTCCTAGCATTTGTTTAAGGAAGCTATGTTGAGAGAGTAAATGGGTGGGTAGTATTCACATAGAAGGGGTGCTGCAGCAAACAGAAGACCGAGTAATGGGTGGGTAAGACACTGAGGCATGTCTCTCAGAAACAACCAGTTACCAGGAAATACCGTCACTATCTACCACCCTGCTGCCACTTCAGCAAAAGAAAACATAAAAAAGAAACAAGAAAAATAAAAGAGATCAAAAAAAGTTTTTAAGACATAAGAAAGCAATATATATATTTCATTTTTATTTTAGCAAGTGATGGGAATTTAAAAAAAAAGTCAAATTCTGGAAAAGGGAAGTATTTTTATGATTTTGGTTCTCCAAAAGGAAAAACATGAGGCTATCTCTTAGAAATAGACATGAATATCTTCCTAAACATCACTATTTACTTCCTGCAACAGAGCCAAAAAGTCTCACTCCAGCTCTTTTTCTTTAATCTGTGGGTCAATTATTGTTCCCATCTGTGAGGTGTCAGGAGTACAATGGCACTAATAACATTCTAGTTCCTAACCACACCACCACCCATTATACACTTCCTTGAAACAACTATTTTGTTTCTAAAGCAATAAATTGCTCACAATCCAAGATTAATCTTGTAATAAAGGTGAGTAGAATTTTCAAATTTCAAAGGACTTGTGTGTGTAACTGATTTCCATTCAAACTGCTAGATAAACGCTATTGGCTTTTCAACCCGAAACAATATTAAGAATGTTGAAATGAATCATTCTCGCCAAAGAATGAATGTGAAGCAAGCAGGAGACAAAGAGGATTTCTATTTCATCTTTAAAACAGGATTCCTTTTACTGTGCCCCAGATGGCCCACAAAACAGCAAAGGGGTGAGGGGCAAATGGAGAGCATATGGATGGTGCCCATTAGAAGCAAGCAAGCAAATTCACTTCTTCCAGCCGGGAATCCAGCTGCCCACCTGCCCCCAACCTCTGATCCCAGAGGCCCCCAATTACGACAACAGAATATTTGTAAACCCAGCCAGGCATTGTGCTACACTGAGGTACAAAGGAAAAACAGCCACTGTCTTTGCCACCAGAGAGCTACCAATCTAGGGTAAGTGCTCATTAATAGTTTCTCACAGTTAAAGGGTGACCCACTCCAAAGAAATCGTACATGTATAACTCAGGAGTTCAAATTCTCAAATCATCTGCTTCCCCAGTTGTGTAATCCCCGGAAAGCTTCTACAATGGCCTTCAGATTATTTTGTCTTTTTCTTTGTATCAAGAGCCAATAGAAAAGCCAAAGCCAGGAAGGATAATAATACTCAGAAGGACATGTCAGTCCGAGGGCGTCAACTGTGAAACAACAAGAAATGTGAAAAGTGCTTGTAGCCTTTCCTGTTGGCAAATAAGAAATAAGGAGTGTCTCATGATCTTGCACCGAATAGGTACTTAATATCTCTTCATTTGACCAGCATTCTAGAATTCTAGATGCAGCTTTCTTATGGTATGCCTGGTAAAAAAAAAGTAATAAAAAAAAAATAGAGGAAATATTTATGTTCTAATAACTGGCAGTGTTTGATGAATATCTGAAATCTCTTCATAACTTTACTTTTAAATAGTAATACTCATTGTGTTCTTAAAATGGGAGCTGTGAAGGCTTTTAACAAAATATTCTGCACTGATTTCTAAAACTATGGCTAGGCATAAGGGTCAATCCCAGAGCTATTTGGCAAATTCAGTTTTCGGTTCCAGGCATCACAACATGGATGTTTGTTTTTGTTTGTCAAGTCCAGATCCATGACCACCTAGGATTTATGAACTCATTTTCGACAGCATGTGTAGATCCTTTTTACTGCATGTTAGCTGAGAAATCAGACAGATTTGTACATATCAGTAACGTAACAAATCAAAGGTGATTGTCCAACAACTTCCTATAATTTTATTAGTAACAGCTGTTCACACAAACTAGTGTTTGGGCCTGATATTAGCGCTTTCTTTAATGTTACTCCATGCGGCAGAACAAGACAAGACATTCACTGTTTACTGTAGTCAGTGACTGCCACAGACTTAATTACCAACAATCACACATCTTACCTTCTACTGCTATTTCACACTTCCCTGGGATTAATTCTGCAAAGATCTTAACATTGCCTCGACAAGCCAGGATAAAAGTTTCTTTTTGAAAAATGTCACTGCCCGCCTGTATAACTAGGAAGTTAGACATTAAATTTGTTGCTACAAACACTTGTAATTCCCCTCAACCCAAAACAGAAGGGTCTGGGGAGAAAGCAATGCTAACCTTCTTAAAATGGCTTCTCTCTTCCAAGATGTATCCTTTGGGCTCCCTGTTTTCCATCCAGTCAACACTTCCGTTACTATCAACAGAATCGATAACCTCCCCTTAAAGAAAAATGAATGTAAATGCTGGAATAAAATCACCCTTGGGCAACCATCTTCATTTCCTTTCAAGTATAAGTTTGCCTGGATCATGAAGAAAAAGATCTGTTCCTTTTTTTTCTGCTAAGTTTAGCATAGCAGACGGCCTCACAACTGCAAAAAAAAAAAAAACGGTCTCAGGTCCTTACAAATTCATCTGTCATAAAAACAATAACTACATGTAATAGGCATCTCTAAAACACGAGCATAAGCCACCTCTTGTAAAGTGCAACTGGGTTTGGTGGTGTTTTGCTATTGTTTTTTAATGAGAAAGGGACTATCAAATGTATTTGTAATAAACAAAATGGCCACTAAATTATTCTTCCGGTTCTCCTTCCCAAATGTACATAAAAACATTTGGAAGAGACATACAGGGAATGATTACACCTTCAGTAGGGTTTTAATTTGTGCCAAGGTTTCCATACGAAGAAATAACTTAAAGTACAGGACTGACAGCTACTATGTCAGCTCTAGACCAGGAATTCAATGCAAAAATCTTACTTTGAAAGGCTTTGTCAAAAGTCAGCTACAGTTTTGGTTTGTATGAGCATGCTCCCACTTCACTTTTCAGATATAAACTATAAGTACTTTAAAAAAAAAAAAAAGATGATGGAAGAGGAAATGAGTCCAAATAAATCCTGACATTTAGAAACATACTCAACACTTAAAAGCTCAAAGAGTAGCAAAAATAAAACCGGTGTGGTGTTAAAGCAGCCTCATAAACACCTTATTTTGGTGTTTACAGGGAGATGCTGTTATTAGGGCTGCTTAGAAGGGCACTTTCGTTCTGTGGTTCTGAGTGGCCATCCTAGACAACCGCTAACCTCTAGGTTAATTCAGGCAATCAACATCCCCATTCTTCTCCCTCCAGTGAACCCTACAGAGGGGCAGGAGAGAGTGTTTGCACTCAGACATGTGTGAATGAACTCTCCATACAATCTAAATTTTCCATCCAGAGCATTCCCATCCTTCTATGTCCCTTCTTGCTCTGTGCAGTTTTCAGTACAAATGTACATCTCTCAAATTTAAAATGTTCTGCCTGCAATTGCCAAAATTCTACATTCAACAGTGTGTTTCTCCTCATGTCACTGACAAGAAAATCTTAAAAATCTGTTCAGTCACCACCTGTATTCTGATGAGTGTGTCATGGAGAAAAGTGTATGGCAAAAAGCTGATAGGATTAAATTAGCTTCTACACAATAAAAAAATAATCAAGACATGGAATAGTTTTTTTCTTTTTCCTGTAAACTTTCATACTTAAAGCATAACTATCGTTCCCAAATGCCCTCAGCACAGTTCTGTAACACACTGGTTTGATATGTGATGTTACATTGTACATTAACACTTCCTACCCTGGAATGCATTTGTATTCAATTGGCTCAAAGAGATACATGCAATTTTGTTTAAAAAAAAAAAACACAACAAAACATTAATTTATCTGCCACAGATTGAAAACATTGCATATCCCCTTTTCTCTATAATTTATTCATTCTTTTATGGTCCCAATTTCTATCAGGAAGGTCATAAATAAATTTACTTATTCAACAAATACTAATTAAGAGCATTCTTTAAGTTTGATACTATCCTAGAAACTGGGATTTAATAGAGACCAATACGGACACAATCCCTACCTTTATAAGCCTCCAGTCTAGACTAGGAAGAAAACTGCATATGTAATTCATTTAGGATATTGAGAACATATATTCTTCCATCTAAGACTGGCCCAAACTATGCCTGATTTCAAAAGGTGGAACCCAATATATAAAAATGTTTTGTAAATCTTCATATTTAATAATTAAGATCTGAGGAGTAAAGATTTCAAAAGCATGTAAAATCAGAACAGGTAGGAAAAAGAATGTCTCTTCAAGGAATCAAGAAAAAAAAAATTCCAGCATAAATACCTGTGACTAGAAGCAGACACTCAAAGCCACTTCTTTTATATAGAATTAAAGATGTTGATGTTTTATAGTATGTCCTATGTACCACCAATAGAAATATTTAGTTATCAATATTCATGAATATTAATCAATTAAAGGAAATAAAATATACTTTATACCAAGAAAGTAAAGAAACATTTCAATGAGGTAAAGTATCCCCTTGTACACATGTAGAGAATAAAAAGTTTTCAAAGTTGTCAAAGAAAATAAACACAAATATAAATTATTACATTTAAGGAAACAATAAAATAATTCAGAATTAAATATATTTTATGGTGGTAGGTTTCTGACTTCATTTTTTTTAAAAGAATAAAGAAATCAAAATATGTAACTACTGCAGAATTTGGAACACACTGGCATAATTGCTGGGTATGAATCAAAATAGCCCAAATTTTACTGTTATCCTTTCATCTAGATAAGTAATCACTATTTCCCTTTCTAATTTCTCCATGTTGTTAACATATAAAATTTAATAATTATGTGAACAAATGCAAGGGTCTCCTGCCAAATAAATCAATTTGCATTAAAACTGTTTCAGGAATTTTATTTCAATACAAGGGTGATTTCTCGATTTAAACAAACTAGTTGAAAGTATCGGTGACTCTTTAAACTGTGAAATGATACATCCTGTAACCTCCTTTGAATAGGTATCATTTTTAAAAAATGAAGGAATAGCAAAACTCATGAAAGCAGCAGGTACAGAGTTCTCAAAAGAAACCTCTCTCCAATACCATCCCTTGTTAATATCAACCTTGTTCATTTCTCTCCTGGACTGAAGAAAATCTTGTAATCCATCTCCCTCTCTCTCTCTCTCTCTCTCTCTCTCTCTCTCTCACACACACACACACACACACACACACGCACACACGCTTGCAAAAACCTACATTTAGTATATAGCATTTACTATATAAATAGTATAGATACTGTGGAAGTTATGTTACAAAACAACGTAACTAGAATATGAAACTGTAGCAAATCTTACATGATGTCTAGGCATCCTATTTCTAACAGAAAGTTGTATAATTTTTTACATGTTACTAATGAATGTCGGTGCTAAAAGAAAGTCATAGTTTCCTACCACTTCTAATAGGCTACATTTGGGGGCCAAGGTGGGGCAATATTAAACCCTACTCAAGTAACTAATAAAGGGGGGTGGGGAGAATTCTCCACACTGCCACTACTTTAGCAGTAAAACTGGTTTAATTTGTTTTTCTATCTCCAAGTTCATTTTTTAAAGTACAGTATGTTATCTAAATACACAGTATGTAATGAAGCATCCCTATATGTGTACTTCCCCAAAATTTCTCCAAGACATAGAAACCTGGGCCCACAGACAGACATACCCGCTGGGCTCTAACTCAACTGCTAGGAACACAGAGCTGTCACATTTCAGGCTACAGGGATGGCTTGAGAGACCTCAACCGACTGATTCGGAGCTAAACAGAAACAAGTAAAGACTGTAAACAGGGAAGAAGAAAAAGAAAACCGTTCTTAAGTACTCTAAAATACATGCTTTTCTCCTCAATCCTGCACACACCCTATACATCTTTCTTGCCCTATTTTCTTCTCAACTGCACAAATCCAAAAAGCACTTTTCAGCCATTAGACGTAGACCAAAATGAAAATTAAATTCAAAAATTAAAAGATCTTCTTTTTCCCATTGCATTTCCCCACTCCTGGCTTCACTTCTTAAAGCCCACTCTTTTACCCAGCCCTTTGCTTTCTGTTCTTTAGAAGCATGTGCACATTTATCTAACCTGGTTTCACAATGAAGATAGAAAGCATGGCATGTGAGTAACCATTGGTAACTATTTGTGATCATTATATTTTGTTTCTGCTTGTAAGTGATCCAGCACATAAGCAGTTCAGTCCAAAAGACAACTGGGTCCTTGAACCAAGAGATGGAATGCTCAAGATAAGAAAGAAAACGCCTGTTTCTCAAATCCCAACTGACAATACAATATTTTCTTCCAAAAAAATGTCTGAGAAACGTACTTATTATACATGCAAATATACTGGACACAAGTGCAGGCATTTTTCAGGCCTGTAACTGCAAAGCTGTTTGCTCTTCCTACCACAATAATTCAGTTATGTCACACTGGCTTGAATGGCAACCCTGACCACTGATTCTGAACATTCTCTGAGATAATAATCAATAGAATTCCTAATTGAGAACCAACATTTTCTTGCTGACTTAGTGTTAAGAATGTTATGTGTTTTAAGAGATTCAAGGGAATTTTTTGCTGTGCACTTCCCGTTTTGCTTCTAGCCCAGATTCCCGAGATACGAAAATGCTGTCCGTTTTGAACAAAAGGTTTCTATTTGTTTCCATGAGCGTAATTAAGAGGCTATACTGGTTTTCAGTAGTAACTATTGTGAATTCAGGCCTACATCTGGGTTGTCTCATTAAACAAAAGATACCAGTCGCTGTCAACAACCACACAGCACAGCGCTCCCGTGTCCCTCTCCTTAATCAGGAAAGAATGGTGCAGAGCTCTGAGAAACATGCCTGCCACCATCCACGGGTCAAGAAACTCTTCGGGGGTCCCTCCTTTCGGTGGTCAGGTGGCTGGCGAACAGCCCTTGCGTGACATACTTGGGCTTGCCTCCCCGCCCTCCAACACAGAAGCCTCCTTTCTTTGGAGGGACAACCACTGGGCGCCCTCATCACCACTCCTAGGAGAATCCAGTCGCGAGTCTGTGCACCGCGTTCCACCCTCCTCTCCGGACCCCAGACACAGATAACAGATGCACATAGGCTACCCCCTCCCCCCCACACCATCCCCTCAACGTGCACTGGCTCCGCTGGCACCCTGGGTCCATACACACACACATACACACAGCTCCCCACTCCACCGCCTCACGGGGCACCCTGGCCACGACACCGCAAGTTCGATCCCTCTGCCCACCTTGCCACCCCCGAACCAATGCCCCACCGAGTGATCTGCCATTTAGCTGATTCACAGCAGATGAAGGCGCACAGCGGATAAAGGCGCACCCCCGAAGGCACGGCGGCGCTCAGGGATACCCGAAGGCACCAGCCCAGGCCCTCGGCAGGGCAGCCCGACCCCTCTGCGTGCGCGCGTGTGTGTGTGCGCGCGTGTGTCTGTCTGTCTGTGTGACCGGGCGCGCGCCCGAACGAGTGCGGGTAGGAGCCGGGGACGCGCCGGGGGAGGATAATGACCAGCCCCGAGCTCCCAGGGGCGGAGGCCACCGGGGGGGCCGCTGCCCCGGGAGCCCGGCATGGCGAGTGGGGGGCGCCCACCGGCGGGAGGGCTCGCGGCGGCCGGCCCCGGGCAGCACTCACCGAGAAGCAGCAGCTTGAGCTCCCGGCGGGCGTCCCGCTTGTCCCTGCGGAGCTGCCGCTCGATCTCGTCGTTGATCCGCCGGGCTTCCTTGGCCTCCTCGCTCAGGCAGCACGCCATGATGGACTCCAGAGTCATTCTTCCAAGTGCCTCCGCTGCAGCCCCGCCGGCACCCCCTGCTCACACGCGCGCACACACACGCCCTCCCGCCCTCGCTCCCCCGAGGCAGCGCTGGCCGCCGAGACCCCGCCGCCCGGGCGCGCGGCCGGGACGAGCTCCGGGAACGGCCGCGGGGGCCGCGGCCAGGGCCGGGGGGTGCGGCAGGAGCGCCGGCTGGGACGCCGGCTGGAGCGCGGCCGGCACGGGAGGCGGCCACGGGCGCTGGTTCGGGGGGGCGCGCGAGGAGAGGCCGCCGCGCCCGGCCTCGCTCAGACGCCCGCGCTCCCTTCCCCGGCCACGGGCGGGCCGCCTCGCCCCCCGCGCCTTCACCGCCGCCGCCGCCGCAGAGGCTCCCCTACGCCCTGCGCGGCGCGGCGAGAGCACATCCACCGGGGCGTCTCCGCCGCGAGCGGCCGCCGACGGCTCCCCGCCACCCGCGCGCCCGCTGCTCGCCGCCTGACACGGCTCCCGGGCGCCCTCGGCCCAGCCCGCGCCCCCCGCCGCCGGCCGCCGCGCTCCCCGCCTCCGCCTCCGCCCCGCCTCCGCCCGGCGCCCACCCCCGGCCGCGATTGCCAGGCGCGGAGCGGGCGCTCAGAGCTCGCCCTCCCCCTCGCCACACACACACATTTTCTTCTCTCTCTGAACTGGAGCACAGATCCGGGAGGGAGGCGGCGGCGGCGGCGGCGGCGGGAGGAGGAGGAGGAGGAGAGGGGGAACGGGCGCGGGGGGAGGGAGGAGGGAGCGGGGGGCGGTGCCGCCCGGCCCCTCCTGGAAGGCTCTCCCGGGCTCGCCGCCGCCGCCGCCGCGCGCGCCGCTCGGGCTGGGCCGGCCCCTCGGGCTCAGCCGGCGCCTCCCGCTCCCGCGCCCTCGGCGGGACCGACGGGCGCAGCGGTCACGGTCGCCCCCGGAGCGGGGCGGGGCGGGGCCGGGTCGCCGAGGCGCTGCCGGAGCCGCCACCAACCTGCCGCCGCCGGCCGCCCCGGGGAGGGGAAGCGCAGGAATATGGCGGCCTGTGCCGCGCCGCGCAGCCCCCCGGCCCGGGAGCGCGGCCCCGGCTCCGGGACGCCGCGGGACTCGGCTCCGCCAGCGCGGGCACCGCCGTCGCGGCTCCGGGCTGGCGGCCGTGGCGCCCGCGCCCCGCGGCTTCCGGACGGCGCCGCGCGCTCGCGGAGCCGCAGCAGCCGCTTCTCTGCTCTTTCCCGGGACGATTCCTCCAACGCCGTCCACTTCGAAAGTGTCTCGCGTCACCTCTGAGCCCAGTTCGGTGGTAGACAATCAGATACGACGAGGGAAGAAAAGGGATGGTTACAAGGGTTAGGGGTGCGGGGTGGCTAATAGGCGAAACAGTCCACAAAGTTACTGAACATCCCTGAGGAGAAGGGAAAAAAAAGGAAGCTGCCCAAGTTTCCAAGAGCTTCCTGATAGCTTCCAACTTTTCATGCCATTGAGGTTGTTTGGGGGATTTTTTCTTTTTTTTTCTTTTTTCACTACTCCGTCCTCTTGTTTTTGAAAAGGCACAGGATGTTCAACAGCCAAGTAATCGAATTTACCCTTCTGGACGGAGATTGAATTATGGGTGACTGCTGGGAAAATGCAAAGTAATGGGGAAGGAAAGACTGAAAGAGTAAAAACCGATAAATGGGAAAACCAAGATTCCCCCAGCAAAATTTTAGTCTCGTCTTTTGTTTTTCCACTTCCAGTTGGGGCAGTTTACTTTAGAATGTTGTTTGCATAGTATTTTGCTGTGACCCAAGACAGAAAACTAGACCCCCCCCCCCAAAATCTCCTCGCTCATTCAGGTTTTATTTGACGTAATAGCTTCAATAGGTAAAACTCATTGCTTCCTGGCTTAATGGGACCTGAGATCTTGAAAATAAATAGCATTTTATGATGGGAATCCCTTTTACACATTGCGTGTTTTCTCCGAGATGCCTCTGGTGCAACCTTCTGGTCCAGAGTTTAAAGGAAGGTCATGACTGTTCTGTTTGCTTACAGATCAGGAACCCACAGAAGATTCTTGATGACAAATGTGTGACTACCTTCTTTTATTTGTCATTACCTCCACCCCTTGACCTGCTCTTTCTCCCTCCCTCCCTCTCTATTTCTCTCTCTCTCCCCTTTTCCCTCCCCTCCCCTACTTGGCCAGGACTTAGATCAAACAAGTCATGAAGACATAAGATCTATATTTTAGGCTTCTTTTTTTAAAGGATATTTAGCCTAGAAAATGATTAAATTTCACCTTGGTCGGGAAAACAGAAAGGACAAACTTCACTCTCTTTATGTGAATGCCTACAGAAAGCTCTAGATTTGCTGTGAAATTAAAATTTAAAATTAAGTGACTAATGACATTAATCATTGAAATTCAATATACAGAAATTTTAAATGGTTTCAGGAGGAAAACTTAATTATAGGTTTGCCTTCTCTGATATATGCATATGAATGGGTTTCAGAGACATTAAAAAAACAGAAAATCAAATGACAGTTCAGGAAGCTTCAAGTGTTTGGGTTTCCTAGCCAAGGATCCTCTGAGATTTTTGAAAATGTCTCTCAGACTGTGCCATCAAGCTACCAGGTAATCCATTTTGACTGAAATGACCTATTTTGTGATGAAAGGAATTAAACTGTTTCAATTCACTGTACATAAAAGTCTGTTGGGTTTTTTCTTTTTTTACCCCTGAATCCCTAGCATAGGGACACTCCTTGGCACCTAGTAGCTTTTGAAAGGCTAAGATAAATCAATAGGAGGATGTTCTTTAAAATACTGGGAGGAAATAAGGAAAACCAAGGCTCTCCAGGGATAAAGCCATATATGGGGTCAAGAAGGAAACAGGAAGAGAAAATTCCCAGTCTGGGCTGAGATCTCTCCAGAAATCTTTGCATGTATATCTGGAAAGCATTTGCGAAGCAAATATTCATCCCAATCAAGCAAACTAAATCCACATAGAAACTACTAAAGTTGTTGACCATGTTCTAGAGGCAAATACTCTTTAAAATATGCAACTAAACATGGTTGTTACAAAGTCCTAGTTCATTAAATCAGCAAACATTTACCTCTTGTCTCCTATGTGTAAATAAGGTGAAAGTGCAGGATGGGAGAAATACTAATATGAATACAATATGATCCTTGCCCTCAATAGGCATATAGTCTTAAGGTGAAATGTGGCTGTGAACAACTATCGTAAAAGACAAAATGAAATCAATTTGTATTAAAATCAAGATAGAAGTAACAATCTAAAGGTACTAAAAGGGAGGAAATAATTCATTCACTGCCAAAGACTTCACGGGAAAGAGGACATTTAGGTGCGTCTTAAAGAATGAGTAGGCAGTCAATAAATCTGTATCTAAACCACTAAAAAGCAAATCAGTAATTCCAAATCATCCCCAAACAGTAAGACGATAAGCCATTTTGAGAATTCAAGGGCAATCTCTAGATAGCTGAAAAGCAAGCCACAAAACCTCAGGAGCTTGAATATTGAAGCCCAGAGGAACATGGGAAGACCGTCACCTCTTCTGTGGTATCCTGAGAGGGATACCTATCCCCATGATCATATCACTCTGCCTGTCCTTTGGGATCTGGAAAAGAAACCCAGTCAAAAACAGAGTTTAGTCTCTAGAGTCCAAATGTGAAAAGGCTGCATTCCCCAAAAGGAGTGTTGGGGGAAGCAAAAGCCTGCACTCCCTGTTCCCAGAGTCACTTAGCATGGCTGTTTCACAGCATACACCACACGCATCTCTCTAATTGTCTACTTCCTTCTCCCTCTCCTTTCCCCTTTCTCTCCCCGCTCTGCCCTTTTCCCTCTCTCTGCTTCTGCTTCTCCCTCTCCCTCTCCTCAGTTAGGAGCTGCTTGTTTTTCCTAACTGTTTTCAGGACACCTAAAAGAGTGCCTATCCTACAACAGATAGTAAGCAATGAATAAACAAATGAATACCAGAACCTCCATCAACCAGCAAACACACTACTACTGCCTGTGCCAGATGCCTGAGGCATACCAAGCCCTTAATAATCTATTTGGGCAAACAGGCCTCATGCATAAAAGAATAGACAACAGTGAGAAATGAGGAGCACTTGGCTGCTGACGTACAGTATAGAGAACAGATTGCTAGGAGTTGGGAAGAAGGAGCAGTTTCCCAGGCCACCATTCAAAGCAACCCTAAAGAGTATTGATAGGCATACGCTAGTCACCGGAAAGACCAAGTTGAAATCAGCCTAAAGCGTTGCATATCCTACAAGAGCTGGGCAAGAACTGCTCTGTGCAGAGCTCGCTGGCACAGCTGTCCGGCCAAGGAATGAAGTGGCCTTGCTGAGGGGGATGGCAGGCAAACAGGCCGGGGAAGACGCAGAGAGCTGCAAATGGCACCACCTAGAGGACAGTTTTCATAACGGCAGAAATAGGATTACCTAAAAGAAAAGAGGGTTTTAGGGTCAGTAAGTAGAAGATGAAAAGCCAGGTGTGAAACAGAACACCTTCTTCTGAAACAGGAAAGTACCCACACTGCAAGACCACCAAACTGATATCCTAGACATAACTGATATTTCTACAGTACCCCAGTGACATATTTCCATTACTATCCTCAGAAATGCATCCAAGAAAGTCTCTGACTAATATACCTACTTAGTGCTTATCAAAGGTCAGCATTTTCACAGGAAGCATTGTACGCAGTATAAAGGCCATCCAAGTGCCACCAGACTGGAAGGCCCTAAAAGGTTGGCCACATGGGAACAATTTTTAAACTGAGTAGGCCCGTGTTTCAGCATTGGACGCTATTAACTAATGTTTAATGAATGAATGATTGAATGAGCGAATGAATGAATGTGTACTAAAATCAGTGAGATATCAGGTCACCCAAAATTGTAGTCCAAATACTTCTGGCATGCAAAGGATCAAGATTAATTTAGCTAATATAGGAGTTTCCTTCCTGCCCTGAAGTTACTACAAGTTGGAGTCACCTGTCCCCCAAGATTCTGTGCCTTTACTGGACTTCCACCTAAGAAATACAAACTGGTGGTCTTTCGCCTGCAAAAGTTTTATTTTAATTCAATGGTGCTATCAAAAATTTTGAATTAGCTGTTAAACTTAAACATCAAGAGATTCACAGAGAAATCAAGGTTTCTGTTTCCTGATCAAGATCTGACTACCCCAGGTCTATATTCCCACATCATGACCATTCCCCCAGCCTAACTCACTCCCCATTGCTGGCAAACCTGGACCAACATATATTCCTCATTTAGTAATATGCTGAGCATTCCAAGTGTGCACCCTAAGGCAATTAGCAGGATGGGGATTGGATTTTGGAATTAATCAGATAATTGAGGCAATTTATTTCTTCTCCATTTTTTTGTTTCCATGTTTCTTCATCAAATAATCACTTATCCCATTATACTCATCATTATACTCACTTCCCTTTGATGATTTCTCATGTAAAGCTCAATAAGGGCAAGATTTTTGGTCTGTTTTGTTCACTCTTAAGCCCAGCACTTATAATACTGGCTGGGATATAGTAGATGCTTAGTAAATACTTGTTGAATGAATGAAAAAGAGATTCTCCAATCAAAGAGGCCACATGGCAGTCTGGCTCTTTTTTTTTTTTCATTATCCAGATGATACCCACCAAAGTGGGCCCCCTCTCATTCCTTAGCCCCATCCTTCAAAATATTGCCTCAAATGAGTTCACCGCGGAAAATTAGCCATCACTGGGATAGCAAGAAAGCTGGGGATGCAACATTTTTGTTCAAAACCCAAATGGAAACATGCATTAATTCCACCTAAATCAACTTTATGGGAAAGTTGATATTCCTGACACAACTTCAAATAATGTGCGTGTTATATATTAGAGATCATGACACAAAATAGAGTCAAAGTTAATTGCTCAATGTGTGATAAATTAATGAAACACAGCACATATTGATGAAAAGTTTGTAATTAAAATATCTGTTATGCTGCCTTCTTGATTGAAATGATCTTAATATTAACCTTTCAATTAATTACTACCTTTGTAATTTTTTCAATCTGCCATTCTGAATTTTACCAAGATGTAAGAGAGCTTAATAGCTTTTCAATTTTTAATAGGAATATAAAATATCCTTTCCTGACCAAAAAGAGATACAACAGTATCTCTCTTATTTTTTTCTTTCCTATCTCTTAGGCCTATGACAATCTATTTGAGCCACAAAACTTTCCAAAAGCCCTTTTTAAATGTGTCAGTGTACCTCCTTCTTTGCATCCTCATACAAATTCTTAAAAACCAGGATTGGGATGAGGACTTTGGACCATATAAAATAGGGCCTGGAATAGGATGAGGTGAGTGAGGTACTACTAGTTTTTTGCCTTAGGCTCCAATATGGCTCCACACAGAACTATTAGTGAATCTCCCTTTATTTAAAATTTTGAGCCAAAACCAGTTTGGCTCAGTGGATAGAGCGTCGGCCTGTGGACTGAAGGGTCCCAGGTTCTATTCCTGTCAAGGGCATGTGTCTTAGTTGCGAGCAAATCTCCAGTGGGAAGTGTGCAGGAGTCAGCTGATCGATGTCTCTCTCTCTCATCGATGTTTCTAGCTTTCTATCCCTCTCTTCCTCTCTGTAAAAAATCAATAAAATATATATAAAAATAAAATAAAATTTTGATAATTTGTACTTCATTGGGGTTTTCATGAATTTTTTAAGAATGTGCCTTTAAGTATTATGTACCTTGATTACTGAGTTGTTTGGTGGTCTCTCAAAATTTGCACCTTAGGCAGATGCCACACTTCCTCACCCTCTCTGGGCCCTGGTAGAGAAGTTGTGCATGAATTGGCACACAAGTGGAGAAGTTGTTGCCCTAGAAAAAGAATGTGCTGTGGAGGATTACCTATTCCTTTACAATTTAAAATTTTCATGATTTCTGCCTGTGGAACTAGAACAAAAGAGTGGGGTTAAGAAGCCACTGGTGGTCTGAATTGAAGCAGAAGCTTCTACAGCCTCTCCAAAAAAAAATGCCCAAAAGGAAAAAACAAACCCCACTCAGAGATGATGAGGAAAATGCAGAAAATACTACATATCCTCAGCTCACTATCTGGCTTACAATAAGAAACAACGGCCATAGAATAAAGAGTCTTAAGATATCCAAGGAAGTTCTTTTAAATCCAAGAAGTATTTCTTAAAAATAAAGTGTACTCAAAAGCCCATTTCTAAAAGGACAGCAGTACAGATGTACTAATTAGGGAGGACCTGGAATCCCCACACTTCCTCCCTCTGAGCTAATCCAACTGGCACATTTCCAGCAGGGTCATGCATACCTACAGGGTCAAAGAATTGGTCCAGGTTCTGCAGCCAGGAAGTGGCAAGAGCTATACTAGAACTTGAGTTTTCTCATTCTCAGTTTATTTTCCCTGATGCCCCCTGCCTTTAAACTCAACTAGTCCTTAAGGAAGTTCTACTTGGTCTCCAGCTTTCCTAGTCTCAGAATTTGTCATATTTTTGGAAAGGGTCAATGTTTCCTTTAATCTTTTACCTGTTCTCAAAAGCCCATACCCTAGTGATAATAAATCACAGCAACCTGGCATGAGTATTTGCATTTTCAACTCTATGACTCTGACCCTTGGCTGCACATTAGAATCACCTGGGGAAACTTTAAGTCATACTAGATGCTGGAATTTTACCACAAATATTTGTATTTAATTGGTCTGGGTTAGGGCTTGTTATATTTTTCAGTTTTGGGTTTTTTATTGTGTCTCTCCCCCCCCACACACACACCAAGGTATTCTAATAAGCAGGCAAACAGAGAACAACGGGATTATAGTAATAAAACTAATTACATATATTCAAGACCTCAGCTAGGAGGTGGATAATGCAGCCATAATTACCTACACCACGTCGGAGGTACAGCCAGTCCTATACTAATATCAGGGCTCACCAGGACCAAGCTGGTTCTGTTGCCCACCCACAGTCCCATTAGACATTCAGATATTTTTTTTATTTCCCTTTTCCCCTTACTATTGTCTTAAAATTTTTCTCAATGGTGAATGTCCTGGATGGGGGAAAGCTCAGAAAATACAGGAAAACATGCAGAAGAAAATGAATGTTATCCATAATTCTAATACCCAAAGATAATCATTTTTGTTAGTTTTTGAGTCCTTTCTATTTAAATGGATAGTCATGAAATTATTTGTAAATTATAATAATAGAGTACATGCTGGTATTTTTTTCAAATTATACAGGCATATGGAAAAATGCTCAAATACAACAAAATTTTACACAAAAAGTCTCCCTCCCACTGCCAACCTACGTCTTACCTCCCCAGAGGCAACCAGTGTTACCAGTCTTTTGGCAGACTTCCAGAAATATCTATATATATGCAGACAAATTGTTGCATACTATATAATTTATTCTTTAGTTTATTTTTCCTACTCAAAATATATCTCAGAGATGGGTCCATATCAGGCATTTTTTTTTTTATCACATTCTTTTCCATTGCAGATTTCCTGAAATTTCTTAACCAGTTCATTTTTTATGGGTATTTGTTTCTAATGTTATACTACTTTTAAAATACTTATGTATTTAGTTCTTTGTTCTTCCCATGAATTTTTTATTTATTAAATATGCTTCAAAAAATCATTTTAGTACTACTTGGAATTCCACTATATAAATTTATAATTGTTCAAATCATACTGAATTGTTAGACATGTATGTTGTTTCCAATTCTTTATCATGATTCATGATACTGCAATGAACAATCCTTGTATATAATTATTTGTGCCTCAGTGTCCCTAGAATAAATTCAATAGAGTAGAATTATTGGTCCAAAGCACAAACACTTTTGAAGGCTTTCAATAGTACCAAATTATAACTATAATCTTTCTTCATCATTATAAACTACTTTGAAGCTTTAATAATTTCAGAGATTTTTTTTATAAACCCATGCCTCTATATAAAAATTATCAGCACTATCTTAATTGAATAACAATCCACATACATAAAGCTTATTTTTAATAAGTTTGAAGTCATTTTATTTTAGGGAGCTTAAATAATACATAAAACCCATAACTCTGGGGAAAATCTACTTGGTAGTACATCTGAAATATTTCATGCTTTCTTTTAACACCAATTCACAAGGCTCATTGTTTGCCTACATTTTGAGTTTGCTCTGTATGTATTTTCAAAACTTCATTTTGGCCCTCGCTGGTTTGGGTCCATGGATAAGAGCATCAGCCTGCAGACTGCAGGGTCCTGGGTTTGATTAGGGTCAAGGGCACATGCCTGGCTTGATCCCCAGTGGGGGACATGCAAGAGGCAGCTGATCAATGAATCTCTCTCATCATTGATGTTTCTCTTTCTCTCTCCCTCTCCCTTCCTTTCTGAAATCAATAAAAACGTATTTTTAAAAATAGATAAATAAAAAATAAAAAACTTCATTCTGAAGACATGGAATACCTTTCAGCTTTGCATCAGGGGTGTAGCTTGCCCAGAGCAAATAAAAACTGTACTGGTTAAGCCTTCCCTTCCATTCACAGGGAGCCAAGATAAGGATCAGCTTGTTCAGCTGCATGAGGATTAGACCTCAACAGTGACATTTTGCAGGGATCAGAGGACGGACATTACCAATTACTCAGGAAAGGAAAAAAAAAATTGCTCCCCAGAAAGATAGGAAGTCCTATTAAATATCTACCTTGTCAAGCCATAGGCTACATGCTGCACTTTTGCTATTTTACTTGTAGGGAAAGTCTCCAACTACAGTACATTTTCATTGGTTTTAAAAACTAAGAGCCAGATTATGTAAGGATAAAGCAATTTCATGGGAATTCTTTCATGAAAGAATCTGTTTCAATCTTTTTAAAGTCATCACACATCATTTCTCTTGGACTCTATGTCCTGCCAAGTGATTAATATCTGAAGGTCTGAAATCACTCATATGCACCTAAATTATAGTTAGAACTTACCTGAAGTACATGCCTTGTAAGATTTTTTTTTAGTCGGACCTGCCTGCAGAATTTTGAGGCATGTGGTGGAATGTCAATGAGGTGGCAGATTGCTTAGATGCCTGTTGTTGGCTCTGAAATGCCCCCTGGGCCATGTCTTTGTGCCAAAGGTATTTATTCTGGTGTATATCTTTCTACAGGGGTGGGCATAAGGATGCCAGTTCCACTAACTGCAATTAAAGGACTACAGATACTAAACAACTTCAAAGCAGGAATAGAAAAAGGAAGATTATCTGAGAAGGCCAGAATCACTCTCTTTTCCTCTCCATAAAGAATACTTCAATAACAGGTTGATTAATGGGGTTTTAGGGCCTGACTATATGGAAGGCAAAATATTTAAAATGGCAGGAAAATAATTTGTGTCTTCTCAATACATTTTATTCAATGTATTTTTTAAAATACGCTTTTATTGATTTCAGAGAGAAGGGACAGGGAGAAGAGATAGAAACATCAATGATGAGAGAACCATTGATTGGCAGTCTCCTGCATGCCCCACACATTTGTCAATTTGGTAAAATAGAAATGTTTTGCAAAGGCGGCTGTTCTGTCATTGAATGACTAAACCTCAAAATCTTTGAGCGCTAAACATGGGGACCACTCCTGATACATCTTAGGATTGTAGTTGATAGGCATCGTATTAGAGTAACGGGGAGGAGAGAGATAGTTGGACAGTAAGAGGGGAGGGTCATGCTAGTTTGTCCATGAAGCTTGACAAGACAGATCCCACTTTAAGTCCCATCCAAGGCAGTTGAATATTACACAATGTCCAAGGATTACGGTTACATGAGCTCACAATTCAAATAACTTCATTCCTTCTTTTTGTTTAAAATTTTAAATTTTTATTCATTCATGTATTTATGCAATTCCCATTTGTAGCAAGGCAGGGCACAGGAAGAGAAAGAAGTCTGTAAGTAGAAGGTGAGTCAAGATCAGGAAAGCTGGCCTCCAGGCAAGAAGGTTGGAGCCCAGCTCTAGTTTCTGGGATAGGGCTAGTACCCTGAAACATTAGGTTCAAGGAAAGTTAGCAGAGCGGAGTTCAGGGGTAGTGAACTAGAAACCTTAGTGCACAATTGCAGTGGCTGCCAGACAACAACCAAAGCTAAATTTTAAAAAGGAGACAGAGATACTAGGAAGGGAGGGAAGATTCAAGATGTTTAATTTCAGCTTACCTGGAGTCCTATCTTCTCTTTTATCTTGAACCTATAGTGGGAGTTAGGTTTAAGCAGACTGGGAGTCCTATTCCAATTGACCTTGAGAAAGAGGAGCAGAGACATGCCGGACGCTGATTCTGGGAGATGGTGAAGTTAGAGAAACTCCACACTGCTGTACCTTGAGCTCATGACCAAATTGGATGTAGTCTAGTATGAACAGGCTAATGCTACTCCCCAGACAAAGTTGTCATGATTATCTCTCCTGGGGGGAAAAGCATCTGTGTGTATCCAGATATATAGTAATGCATGTCAAAGAGCTGAATGACATCATGAGACATGTTTATCTGATACATTTGAGGACATTTGTTTAAGGTAAGTAAAATGCTACCCAAGCATCTTGTTCTGGAGGTGATGGAAAATGATGGACCTGTTTTTGGAAGAGCTTCATGGGCTCTTTATAACCCCCAAGAATTTCTAGAACGCCTGCTGTGCCTTTGGGACTGTGCAGAGTACAGTTCCTGACCTTCAGCAGTCATTCCAGCAAGATGACAGGGAAAAGTATGCCTTCACTTGCTATTCATTTCAAATGTGCTAAAATTTCACATTCAGGTGAACAAGAAAGAAACTTGTGGTTTTTCTATGCATAATAAGCTTTTCTAAAGGAAGAGGTTTCTAAATTAGAAGCAGTTTATCCAATCTACAGTAAGAAGAGGGAAATAATCAAGAAAATTCCTTGGAAATCATTTTTTTTTACTCTAGCACCATGCAAATGTCACATTAATGCACACAGAAAGTGTGAGTTATAAACATTCTCCAACACTTAACACATTTTTGCTAATTAACAGTATGCCGTCTATAAGTCACACTTCCTAATTGATTTGCAAAAGGTTAGAGTTATCTAAACAGGCTTCATAAATGCATTCATAGTCAACACCATGCTTAATTCTTGCATGGATTCTGGTAAAGTGCATGGCCTGACTAAGCATCTGGTTCAGTTTCTGTCTGCATGGGACCACTTAAATAGCTGTGTGCCAAGTACTAAGTGCTTACAATCTTAACAATGTGTGTCAATGAAGATCCCAAGAACTTACTTACATTCCTTACAATGTTGTACTCCCATTGCAACAATAAAAAACATTCAACTACATAAACTATTACAAATCATTTCCTTGCAAAAAAGATATATATGATAAATAAAACATTTGACATATATAGATAGTTTAAAATGTTAAAATAATATATTTCCAGGAAAACTTTTGTGATTAATTCCTTGAAAATCCTTGGAAGTTTTTGAAATAGAAAAAAAAAATGTCTTTAGAGGTAGTCTTCTGTTTGTGGTTGTTCCACTTAATTATTTTGACAAAAAGTTTTAAGTCATAATTTATAATTTACATTATTATCTGTCCAATTTTCACATGACCAATTATAATTTATCCTAGAAAGATAACTCCTCTCATCATTTAAGAAGACTCTATTTTAAAAAATATTTTTATTGATTTCTGTGAGGAAAGAAGAGAGAGAGAGAGAGAAACATCAATGATGAGAATCACTGATCGGCTGCCTCTGCATGCCTCCTGCCAAACTGGAGATCGAGTTCACAACCCGAGCATGTGCCCCTGACTGGAATCGAACCTGGAAGACCCCCCCAGTCAGCAGGTCGACACTCCACCTACTGAAGCCAAACCAGCCAGGGCAAGAAGACCCTTGAAAGATTTGAAAATGATGATGCAGGCATCCCTCACTGACAGTTGCAAAAAACAGTAAAGAAGATAGTAAAGTCTTATCTTTATGTCCAAATTATTGAGAATATAGCTGTAGTTAATTAAGCCTCCCAACAAGTTAAAAGTGCAGCAATTAACATTTCACATGCCTCAGTACTTAAATAGCTCAATAGTTTGGGGAAAAGACAGCTTAAAACACTGGAGATTTTCTTATCTTGCAAAATGTATTGATGCATTTTGTTGGGTGGAGATTTCTTTTTCTTTTTTTAATTAATTGTCAAGCATTGGTGATAGTGTGAAGAAATAGGCATGCTATTATCTTACAAATTGGCATCACGTTTTTTTTGAACAGCAATTTGGTGAAAATTGTAAAAATAAAAGCCTGAAAAAACATGTACACCTTTTGACCTAGTAATAACACTTTTATAAATCAACCCAAGAGTCAAATATTAGGGAATTAACCTTAGCCAGTTTGGCTCAGTGGATAGAGCATCAGAATCGAACTGAAAGGTCCCAGGTTTGATTGTGGTCAAGGGCACATGCCCAGGTGTGGACTTAATCCCCAGTTGGGGGTTCGCAGGAGGCAGCTGATTAATGATGTTCTCTCATCATTGATGTTTCTATCTCTCTCTCCCTCTTCCTTCCTCTCTGAAATCAATAAAAATATATAAAAATATTAGGGAATTAGCTAAATGCCTTACCAGTACATTATATCCACATGATGAATTAGGGAGTCACCATAAATAATCCTATATAATAAAAGGGTAATATGCAAATTGACTCTAATAGCGGAACAAACAGAATGACTGCTAGACCAGTCATTATGAGGTGCCCTGACCACCTCTTGGTCCTTTCCCGCAGCCAGCAGGCTACCATTATGAATGAGGAACCAGGTGTGGGGTGGGAGGTGGCAGCAAGGTGTGGGGTGGGAGGTGGCAGCAAGGTGTGGGACCAACTTCCAATAGCAGCTGAGGAAGATGGCCCTGATTGCAGGCCAGGCTTAGGGACCATACTCACGCACCAATTTCATGTGCCAGGCCCCTAGTCATCTATATAAAAATGATACCTAATATTGGAAAAAATGTATTATGAACTATAGTATTTGTTAATTTAAAAAAAGCAGGTTGTGAAACATGTGAATAGAATGATCCTAATTATGTTTTTTAAATTTTTCACCCTAATAAAAGAGTAATATGCAAATTGACCATACCCCCACTACCCCAACAGGCCACACCCACCAGCCAATCAGGAGTGAGTATGCAAATTAACCCCAATCAAGATGGCTGTGGCCACGGAGAGAGCAGAAGGCTTAAGTTTCCCCAGTAATGGAGGAAGCCAAGCTTTCCACCTGCCCTGGCTGGCCTAGGCCTCCACTCAAGGCTACAAAATTTCAATTATAGAAGATAAATAAATCCCAGATACCAGGGCCTCCACTTGGCTCACCGGAGATGTGGCTGGCCTCTAAACCACTATAGGCCCCTCGCTCAGGCTGCCCCATACCCCAAGGGAACCCCCACCCTGATCAAGGAAACCCTTCAGGGCAAACCAGCTGGCCCCCACCCATGCACCAGGCCTCTATCCTATCTAATCTTATCTAATAAAAGAATAATATATAAATTGACCATCACTCCAATGCACAAGATGGCTGCCCCCAAGATGGCCACGACAAGATGGGCAGCAGGGGTGGGCAGTTAGGGGTGACCAGGCCGGCAGAGGAGGGGAGTTTGGGATGACCAGGCCTGCAGGTAAGGGCAGTTGGGGGGGACCCAGGCATGCAGGGAAGAACAGTTGGGGGGACCAGACCTAAAGGGGAGGGCAGTTAGGGGCAATCAGGCTATCAGGGGAGTGGTTAGGGGGTGATCAGGCTAGCAGGCAGAAGTAGTTAGGGGCAATCAGGAAGGCAGGGAGGCAAGCGGTTCGGAGCCAGCAGTTCTGGATTGTGAGAGGGATGTCTGACTGCCCAGGTAGGATCCGGCATAAATGGGCAGTTGGACATCTCTTGAGGGGTCTCAGATTGGAGAGGGTGCAGGCTGGGCTGAGGGATACACACCCCTGTGCACAAATTTCGTGAACTGGGTCGCTAGTATATACATAATAAGTGTGTGGGTGTGGGTGTGTGAGAGAGAAAGAGAGAGAGAGAGAGAGAGAGAGAGAGAGAGAGAGAGAGTAAGGCTGCACCAGATATCAATAGTGTATCTTGGAAAGGAGATTATGGGTAATCTTTACTTCAAACTTCCTGCTCTTCTGTATTTTTTAAGTTTCAAAAATAACCTATTTTACTGTTGAAATTCAAAACATATCTATTTAAAGTACATTTATTAGATATAGTGCAATGTGATTGTATTTAACACCATTGAACTGTACAATTACAAATGGTTAAAATGGTAAATTTTATGTTATGTACGTTTTATCAAAATAAGAAGTTACATTTATTAGAAAATGTAGGTGTCCTTACACTTTGCAATGAATTTTTAGATACATCACTAAAATCACTACCCATGAAGGTTGGACTTCATTAAACTTATAATTTTCTCTGAGAAAAACATTGTTAAGAGAATGAAAAAGACAAGCCACATATTTGGAGAAAATATTTATAAAACACATATCTAATGAAACATTGATATTCAAAATAGAGAACTCTTAAAACAAAAAGAAAACAGATAACCCAATTTACAAATGTATAAGAGATCTGAACAGATCTTTTCATCAGTGAAGATAAATTGCAAATAGTCATATGAAAATATGCTCAACATCATATGTCATGAGAGAATGCACATTTGAAACAACAGTGAAAAACAACCACCTACCTTATTAGAATGGCTAAAACCCAAAACACTGACAACCCCAAAAGCTAACAAGAATGTGTAACAACAGGGACTTTTTTGTTGCTGGTGGTAATGTAAAGTGGTAGTCACTTTGGAGACAGTTTGGCAGTCTTACAAAACTTAACATACTCCTTTACAATCCAGCAATTGAATTCCTTGGTATTTGCCCAAATGAGCTAGAAATTTGTGATGACACAAAAACCTGCACGTGGATGTTTATAGCAACATTCTTCATAATTGCCAAAACTTGGAATCAACCAAGACTTAGATAAATAAACTGTGGTACAGCTAGACAATGGAAATAAATGAGCTATCAAACCACAAAAAGACATGGAGGAAATTTAAATACATATTGTTAAGTGAAAGAAGCTAATCTAAAAAGGTTACATACTGTACAATTCCAATTCTATAACATTCTAGAAAAGACAGAACCATGGAGGGAGTAAAAATTTCAGTAGTTTTCAAAGAAGGGATGAATAAATATTGGAGCACAGGGGATGTTTATGTCACTGTATGGCAATGGTGATACATGTTACTATACATTTGTTAGAATCCATAGAATGCACAGAACAAAGAATAAATCCTAATGTAAACTATGGGCTTTAACTAATAATGTACTGTACCAATATTGTCTCGTAAACAAAAAAAATACACTAAAATAATATTTATCTTTAAAATATATACTTACTAACCAAAATAAAGGTCATTGTTTCCAGTCACAATTCTCTTAAAATATGTATTTCCATTTCCATAATCACCCTTTTGTTACTTACTTTTTTGGGGATGCAGTTCAACTTTTTATTTTTATAAAATCAGAATATGCACAGCAGATACAGACTATCAACTAAACGAGAAGTGGGGAGGAAGACAAGATGGCGGCATAGGCGAACACCTAAACTGCTGCCTCGCACAACAATTTCAAAACTGCAGCTAAAAGATAGAACAGCATCATCCAGAACCACAAGAAAGCTGGCTGAGTGAAAATTCTACAACTAGAAGGAAAAAGAGGGGCTAATGGAGACTCAGAGGAGCTGCAAAAAGCTGAGATACAGAGACACGCACGTGGAGAGGATGGGTTGCGGAGTGCCTGGCTGGTTTCCTCTAGCAGGGGGGAGATTGAAACTCCTGATTGCACTGAACCTCAGATCCCGGCGAGACTCATACGGGAGGAGTCTGTACTGTCGTGAAAAGGAAGGAGTGCACAGAAACTTAGGGGACTCGTGAAAAGGCAGAGTTCTGGAGGTGTGTGAGTGTGAGGGTGAACACAGAGGGCTGACTGCTGATTGTGCCGCTGGCTTTCTCTAGCAGGAGGAAGACAGAACCTCCCAACTGCGCTAAAATCCACTTCTTACTACACTTAACCCCCGTATCGGCGAGACCCTGGGTTCCCAGATTCATATGGGACCCTGGAGCATTTAGAAACTCAAGGAGCCACAAAAGGCAGAGTTCTGGAGGCACGAGAGTGCAAGTGTGCACAGAGAGGGATGCAGCAATTACCGAGGGACGCTGAGACCCGGGGGCCGTGGAGGGCAGATCTGGTGGGAAGCCACGGCTGTCTCTGCTCAGCCCTGAGACTCCACCCCTTCCAAGCCAAACACAGAGGCTTTTGCAATTTTGCAAGTCTTGTATCATAAGACTAACTCCAACACAGAAGTTTTCCCGTTGTACATACAGCTGATCCTCACAACCAATTGGCTTGGAGGTCAATTCCCCCCAGTGACACCAACAATAATCAAGATTTAACTACAAACAAAGCTGTATAAACAGTCCACGAAGGGGTGCACCAAGAATATTCATTTCTGGTAATTGGGGAGGCGGAGCTACTGGGCCATATAGGACACCTAGCACAAAAATCTACTCTACCAACTCAGGAAGGCAGCAAAAAGGTGAAGACAAAGGAATAGATCATAAACGAAAGAATTGGAGGAAAACAAATGATTGGATATAGAGTTCAAAACCATGGTTATAAGGTTTTTCAAAAATTTTCTAGAAAAGGATGATAAATTTAGCAAGATCCAAGAGGAGATGAAAAAGGACCAACTAGAGATGAAAAAGAACCAACCTGAAATTAAACATACACTGACTGAAATAAAAAATATTATACAGAGACCAAACAGCAGACTAGAGGAACACAAGAATCAAGTCAAAGATTTGAAATTCAAAGAAGCAGAAAACACTCAACTGGAAAAGCAAAAAGAAAAAAGAATCCAAAAATGCGAAGATAGTGTAAGGAGCCTCTGGGACAACTTCAAGCGTACCAACATCAGAATTATGGGGATGCCAGAAGAAGAGAGAGAGCAAGATACTGAAAACCTACTTGAAGAAATAATGACTGAAAACTTCCCCCACATGGTGAAAGAAATAAACTTACAAGTCCAGGAAGCACACAGAACCCCAAACAAAAGGAATCTAAAGAGGACCACATCAAGACACATCATAATTAAAATAGCAAGAGCAAAAGACAAAGAGACAATCTTAAAAGCAGCAAGAGAAAAACAGTTAATTACCTACAAGGAAGCACTCATATGATTGTCAGCTGATTTCTCAACAAAAACTATGTAGGCCAGATGGGAGTGGCAAGAAATATTTAAAGTGATGAATGCAAGAATCTACAACCAAGATTATTCTACCCAGCAAAGCTATCATTCAGAATTGAAGGTCAGATAAAGAGCTTCACAGATAAGAAAAAGCTAAAGGAGTTCATTAATACCAAACCAATATTAGATGAAATGCTGAAATGTACTTTTTAAGAAGAGGAAGAAGAAAAAAGTTAAGATAAAAATTATGAACAACAAATATATATCCATCAACAAGAGAATCTAAAAATCAAGTGAATAAAAAATCTGATGAACATAATAAACTGGTGAATATAATAGAATCAGGGGCATAGAAAGGGAATGGACTGACAATTCTCAGGGGGTAGGGGATAGGGGGGTGCAGGGAGAGACTGGACAAAAATCATACACCTATGGATGAAGACAATGCAGGGGGGGTTTAAGGAGAGGGAGGGGTGGGAGCTGGGTGGAGGGGAGCTATGGAGGGAAAAAAGAAACAAATGTAATAATCTGAACAATAAAGATATATTTAAAAAAATAAAAAAATAAAATAAATGAGAGGTGGGGAACCTTCTTTCTGCCAAGGGCCATTGGATATATATATATTTTTTATTTTTTATTTTATTTTATTTTATATACATATATGTTTTTATTGTTTAAAGTATTAAAAATAGTAGTACATATGTCTCCTTTTTTTCCCCCTTTTTGCCCTCCCCCCAGCTGGATATTTATAATATCATTCACAGGCCATACAAAATTATCACCTCAAAAATTAGACTGCTATATTTGGTCAAACATTTTATTAACTCAGTGCTAATGCCTTGGCAGGGCCAGACCAAATGATATCACAAGCGTTAGACAGCCCATGGCTGGATGTTCTCCACTCCTAATCTACACGAATAAAATAAACAATTATTTTTTTATTATTATTTATTTTAATATATTTTTTGATTTTTTACAGAGAGGAAGGGAGAGGGACAGAAAGTCAGAAACATCGATGAGAGAGAGACATCAATCAGCCGCCTCCTGCACGCCCCACACTGGAGATGTGCCCGCAAGCAAGGTAAATGCCCCTGACCGGAATCGAACCTGGGACCCTTCAGTCCGCAGGCCATCGCTCTATCCACTGAGCCAATCCGGTCTCAGAAATAAACAATTATTAAAGCTACAGTAACTTGAGGTTCAATCTTTATATTCAGAAAGTTTAAATCCATTTTATGTGATTTTCAAAACCTTATGTATTAACTGAAAATATTGTTTCCTAGTAAAACTTACTCCCATGCTGTTACTGAATGTACAAGTCACTGAATATACCAATTGTACAGTTAAGATAACCACGTACGAGGATTGCAATGTGCAAGACACTCTCTGAAGAAAAAAAATACACACAACCAACAAAACTCACATAACAGATATCTGAGAATATGGACACTTTATATCAGTGTTTTGAAGTGTTTCATTAATATCTTGAGACATGTGTAACAAAACCTTGACATGACTTAATTTCAAACCACCAGTTTTGTTTTTACATCAGAAAGTTATGGCTACACTGCTAATGCCAGGTCTGCTTAATCTGACTGAAAGTTTAATACTGTATGACTTAATAGTGGAAACTCACACTACCCCCAAATTAACACTGTGTGGTCATTTATGGTGTCTGTAAATTCCCAAGCAGATAATTTTCATTTCATGTCTTTCAGATAGGATCACTGATTCAGTAAGAGTCTCAAGTCCCATCATTTTTACATTTTGGTGAAATAATTTCACTATCTTGAATAGATAACCCATATACAGTTTGGGGATCTAATTTCTCAAACTTGTAACAAATGTTTAAAAAGAAACCAGGGCAAAACACTCACATGCATAAACCTTAAGAGTTCTGTCATTTCTGATGATAATACATTAGGAAAAAGGTCAAGTAAGATGCCAATGGTATTTATTTAACATAAATATATTTATTATTCTCTGTAAACACTCAGATGTAATTTCCACAACATGTAAGCAAGTTGAGACTTCAGGACTGGGACTGTGACAGAAGAGGACTCTTCTACCTCATAATTGAGACCAGTAGTATGAAAAGGAGTGATATAGCTAATTCAGTCTTGATTCACATTTTGCTCACGTCAAGGGATCTGCTCAGGTGCATAGAATATGATCAAAGTGGCCTCCTGACACTTTTAATACTCCAAGATATTCGGGTTCATGAGGCTTAGGAGCCTTAATAAAACATTGTCCATCAGCTGAAATATATGAGCCTTGGAGTTAACTTTTGAAGGGAGAAAGCTGGACAGACTGGGCACTCTGGGATTATCCCAGGCACCTGGCATGACATTGGGCCTAAGACCCCAGGTGCCTCAGAGAATCTAGAGTGGAATCAGGTAACCAATGCAGAAAGCCAGTCCTTTCTGCAAAGCAAACATACTGGCTCATGGTTCCACTAACAATATGCATAAGACCTTAGTGTCATTGTCACTGATATGACAAGTCCAAGAAGCCAGGCAGTGACACTAAATGTTAACTTTGTTTTCATGCATCTCTCTTTGTCTGATATTAAAATATTATTTTAGTCCATAGAGTAAAACAGAGTCATCGGACTTGCACACTGTTATGAGAGCAATTATCCCCATTAGATATCAGTCCTCAGGATTCAGCCTTGCCTGGAGCTGTGCATTTTGAAATGCCAGGTACTTTCTCATATAAGTTGGCAAGTCATTCAATTTTCTGTTTGATGTTGTAATCAGGTAGTTGATGTTATAGATCAGTAGATACTCAAATCTCTATCCTACAGGGAGTGCTGACATTGGCATGAAACAGCTTGTTAAATTTGGCAGTCTACATTGCACATTTGGCCTGCTAAAAAAGTATTACACACAGGGAAGATGCATCATAACTTAAAATTAGAAAAGTGTAGAACTGAAAGAGACACTCAACATCTGACCCTGCATGAGAGTTACATGTATTTCCCAAGCACTGTAAAATCCTAGAGTTCAGGGACAATGTCTTATTCGTTTCCACCTGATGAACACAACCTGCTTCTTTATACTTGGCATGCAAAATAATTTAGAGTTGTTTACATGGCAACCCTTCTGAGAGGTAGCACTCCTGTTTATTGTACGCATGTTTTTGCTCCACAAGTCCCTCATGCTAAGGCCAAAGTCTCCAGGAGTGTGATGCTTACTATGTCTAAGGGGTCAATCTTGTTTATTGTTGCCTCAAAATTAGAAAGAGAAAATAAGCCAGTTCCCCAATAGGTCTTTCATTGACCCATAGCATTAGTGTGGAAAGAGGAAATACTGCAGGTCCAGTGCAAGGTCCCATTTACCATACTAGTCTGCCCTAGTTCTCACAAGTGCCACGTATAAAGGATGGGTTGCCTATTTTTATTCTTTTTCTATATTTTTATTGATTTCAGGGAAGAAGGGAAAGAGAGATAGAAACATCAATGATGAAAGAGAATCATTGATGAGCTGACTCTTACACGCTCTACACTGGGGATCGAGCCCGCAACCTGGTCATCTGACCGAGAATCGAACCCTAACCTCCTGGTTGATAGGTCAATGCTAATCACTGAGCCACGCCATTCGGGCTCACCTATTTCTATTTTATAAGATTGGTCACAGTGGTAAAAGGGTACTTGTACAGAGCCAGACGGAAGATGTATAGGCCTCCTAGACAGAATGTTACCAATTTTCTCTCCCAATGCATGCTTCTCGGGCTCTTTAGCATTCAGCTGCCTTTGGCCAGTAAGTTGGCTGCCTTCCTGGATATGACAGATTGCTCACTTTCCCAGGCCAATTCACAGCCTGAAGATCTCCTTAGCTAAATGGAGGAGAAATGTTAATGGTATTTGCCAGTCACTGTTTTGAGTACCATAGATGCTTCAAAAATATTAAAAGGGAAGGGCCACATTAGAAGAGTTTTCCTTATTTTTTTAAAAGACTGTTCTCTCATAGACATTTTTGGTTGTGTTCCCTCTCACAATGACTGCTACTTCTCTGCAAATATCTCCTCTTCTGCATTCACAGGTTCTAGAGGTGGGCACCTTTGTCAATTTCACAGTATGTGCCCTGTCTTCCTGGTCATCACTGGCTGCATGGACCACTCCCGGGAACAGTGGACTGATCAGGATTCCTTTCTGAGGATTTAGAATTAGGGATGAGATTTCCGTCTCAGAACTGGATTGGCCTCTTTAGGTGAAAAGATAAAAACTCTTAGAAGCTGGGTTGGTTTCCTGATGCTATAGCCAAAAGTAGTATTGATGTAGAGCAAATCTATTTCTAGTAAGTATAAAACAGGGGACAAAAGGAAGCTAACATAATGATGTGTCCAGTCTTGTGCTGGGCAATTTGATTTTATTATCCTGGGGGTATTTTTCTTAATAAAATAAAAATTGGCTCAACAATATAATCATGGGAACTATGTCCTTATCAGAACATTGATATGTCATCAAGACTTTAGTATCAGTGTCCATCAAATACAGTGGTACCTGGAGATACAAGTGCCCTAACATACGAGATTTTTGAGATACGAGCCGTCGAGCGAGCGATTTTTGCTTTGAAATACGAGCAACATTTGAGATAGGAGTAATCGCGCGGATCGGCCAGCTGCACAGGACCCACCAGTTTACCGCGACTCGAGCATCTCATAGTTTCCCACGCCTCAAGGTTACGGAACGAATTAAACTTGTATCTCGATGTACCACAGTATAGCCATAGAGTGTGAATTGTACCTTTCTCATTCTAAACCATTTCTGAAATATTTATTATTGTGGGCAAATATTGATTTTGACTCCCCAGTATCCATTTGTTAATCTTCTGGCACCCAAATCCCTGATTTTCCTTGGGGAAACTATCCTGAATGGATTTGGCCATGCTTAAAAATGACCTACCCCTAGAATTTTCAGCTATGTGAACCAATAAAAATCCCTTTGTTAAAGGATTATGTTCATTAGGTGGAAATGAATAAGACATTGTCCATGACCTCTGTATTTTACAGTTTGAACAGGTTCTGTTTAATATACTTACTAAAAGTACATGTACATCTTATCAATGGGCTCACTTATTTCCTTTGTAGACTCTTTGACTCAGCTCTATGGTTTCCCCTATTTCCCCCTCTCTTCTACTCTACCGGGAATAGTGTGTGTGTGTGTGTGTGTGTGTGTGTGTGTGTGTTCCACTAGGGCCTTCGTTTTAAAGAGACATTGTGGCTGGTCATTTTTCAGGCTTGGTTAACAAAAAAGTATTTTAAATGCTGGGTTGAAAATCCATGTTCTCTGTTTCTATATCTTTCTTTCCTCAGAGTATAAAGTACTGTCAAAGATAAGTGCAGGTATGAGTCCTGGCATGCCATCAAAATGATAAGAAAAAAATATAGTTTACAGTTCACTTTCACATGTGTTCTTTCATTTCAACTTTAACATGTAAAGGAGTTGTCTTTATTGCTGTAATGAGAAAATAGATTCAAAGAAGTAAAGGGACTCAATAATTGATCCACAATAGTGGCTAAGTCTTGGGTAGAAGAATGCCTTGGGTAGAAGAATGTGCCTAACACCTTTCATGTTTTAATCCAATGTCGGAGGCATTATATTACATTTGCATTTAATAAGTGTAGGAATTGAGATTAAACTGTCACAGAACATACCCAAGGTCATATCACAAGCCTGTGCTATTCCCTATTTGCTAATCAGCAAAATCAGAGTTTGAATTCTTGAGATCCAACTCAAAGGACTTTTGTACAGTCAGTATCATTACATACAATACCATGGCAAAACCCATAAACTAGAAACAAGAATGAACTTGACTACCTGGGCTGCTCATCAAACTAGAATCTGGAAGCCTTATTTTTACTTAGCACTCTAATGATGCTGCAAAAGGATTTATGTGTTTTGCATTAAAATTTCACTATTTTAACTAACTAAAATGAAAAGAACTTATAGACTAGCACATAAGATTTAAATATTTTAGAATTTTCAGATGGAGTACTTAGTTAGCTCTCTTTATTTTCCATTTCTTTAATATACTGTATCCACCAGTCTTGCCATCTTTAAATCTCATTTTAAATCATTTGGCATTTAAAATTATTACTATGCATACCTTTGGAGAAATATTTCATGACTAACACATGACATTTGTATAGATAATAAAAATGTATAATGGTATGTTTCAAAGAGTAAAAACATATTTTTAAAGAAGGTTAATTGGACCAGAGGGGTGTATGTACCCCCCCCTCTCTCTCTCTCTCTCTCTCTCTCTCTCTCTCTCTCTCTCTCTGTGTGTGTGTGTGTGTGTGTGTGTGTGTGTGTGTGTATATATAAAACTGTACAACTGTACAGCTTTAAGTTTTACTGGTTAGCAACTGACCTTAAGGAGAAGATCTGGGTTTTTAGTGACTTTTTAGGTAGGATTATAAATGATACCTGGAGGTCAGAATAATTTGACTTATAATAATAACATCTCAAAAAATAGTGTTTTTGACTGACTTTTTTTTACTATTTTTTTGCTGTTTTTCCATTTTCCCTTCTATGAAAAAAAAAAAAGATGATGACACTGATTTTTGTACATTAATACAAAAAAAAAGAATTTGTCATAAAAATCTCTATGGTAGTCCTATATTGGCATTCCATCATTCAGGAAAGAAATACAGGTGGCCACCAGCTAAGCTGGTAGTCTCTTTGATTAGATTTGGTTCTGTCGATCTTGTGTTCCTAACAGTAGAGGGCAGGGTGCAGGGAGATCCAATACCCAGGACAAAGCCTCAAACCAGGTCACACAGAGGAAAGTCAAGCTGATGAATGGGCAGGGAAGTAAAAACAAGTAGGAGACAAAAGTATAGAAGCAGGGACAGCAGAACTGAGCAGCACATTTGGGATCAATTCTGCAAGGTGAACTGTCATGGAAGGAAGATTCCCTGGGTACAGAGCCATAGGGGCTGTTCTCAGGAAGAAGAAAATCTACTACAGAAGAAAGGAAGGTCCCTGTGGGAACCCCTTTCACATCCTGAGTGGTTCAGGGTTCTAGTTCAGGGTTCGGGTTCTGGAGAAGGCCGCACACAAATGAAAAGAGACTAGAAAAGCATTAATTTGGGAAATGTGGGTCAGGCAGAAGCCCAAGAGAGGACTACTCCCCACTCTGGCTTCACCATCCCTTTTATTAAGATTAAGATTATAGGATACACCCATATTCCCTAGACTGGAAACTCCAATAATAGTCAATCAGTGAATTTATTTAGGACTAACCGGTGGAGGCTGCTTCAACTACCAATATCTAATGATTAGCTCTGACCCTTTAGAGCAATTAAGGTTGATCAGCCCTCTGGATTCCCTGTCCACACCTCTCTACTAATAAAACAATGATTGGCTTCTAGCAGGTCACAGCATTTTTCTATAGTAAAGTTTGGCTTGAACCAATTAGGAAACTTTTGTTTCCCATTTTCAAAACCATTTTACTTTGGAAATTTTCAGTCATTCACAACATTAGAGAGAATGATAAATCCTCAGGTACCATCTCCCCTCTTCAATAATTGCCATATTTTGCCAATCTTCTTTCATTTATTCTCCCTCAGCTTATTCATTTATTATTTTTGCTGGAATAATTTCAAGCATATTCCAGACATCGGGAAGTTTCATATTCTTCATTATGCATCTCTAACTGGTACTTATGAAGCATCTCTGATAAGTAAATTGAAATTTTAACATCTTTAATACCACATTTATATTAAATTTATTTGGTTGTCTCAAGTTTGGTTTGGATCAGGATCCTAAGAAGACTCACGTGTTGATTTTGGTTGTTTTGCCTCTTAAGTTTTTGTTTTTTTTTCCCAAAGTAGTCCCCCTTACCCAGCTGTCCTTTCTCCGTGTCTTTGATTTGTTGGAGAAACTGGGTCATTTGTCCTGTAATGTCCCATATTTTGGTATCACTTAACTTGTTCCTCCATCTCTCTGATTTTCCATACACTGGAATATTGATATAGATACTGGGTTGAATTCAGATAAAATTTTAGGCAAGAATATGTCATAAATGATGCTATAAATAAAATATTTACAACCCATGGGCCAAATCTATAGACATTCAGCATTTCTTGCCCACAATTCCCTTCCTCAGTCCTATTCTCTGGAACTTTTCTCTGATGAGTCTCTCCCATGACCTCTCTGAAAATTATTCTTTCCTGATTCACTACCCCTCCTTGAAAGTGCAGTTCCTTTTACATCTCATCTAAGTCAACTATCACTCTTTTTAACTATAATATAATTGTTTACATGAAAAAAAGGAAGAAAGAAAGAGTGAAAGAGAGAAAGAAAGAAAGAAAAGAAAAAAGGAAAGGAAAGAAAAGAAAAGAAAAGAAAAGAAAAGAAAAGAAAAGAAAAGAAAAAAGGAGAGAGGGAGGGAAGGAAAGAGGGAAGAAGCGAGGGAGGGAAGGGAGGGCAGGCATAGGAGGAATGGAAGGAACAGTGAAAGGAGGAAAGGAGATAGGAAAAAGGGAGGAGATAGTTTAGGATGGAGAATAAATAAAGACTATTATAAATGCAACAAGCGAGGCAGACTTCTTTAAAATGGGAAGGATCAGAGAATCATGAATACTGCTTCTCCAGCTACAACCCTTTACTGTCCTGGAGTCCATACACTCTCCTCTGGAACATCTGACAGCATACATCTCATCCCTCAAGGTTTACTCCACCATGTTCCCACGCCCAGCGGGTTTACCTGACCAGTTCATCTTCTGTTGCCCTAATCTTGCCTCTGTTCTTGATAAACTCCCTTCCTGGCCTTATCATGATGAGCCCATTTGACTTTGCCATAACGCATCCTACGCTATGCAGTTCACCATGTTCTTTCTCCTCCTCTGCCTCTCCAGGAGTGGGCAACAAGAGGCTTTCTTTGGCAGAACAAATGAATATTTGCTTATTTATTAATCCCCTCATCCCCCATCCATTCACTCACTCAGCAAACATTTGCTGAGTTGTATTAAATGAAAGGTACTTGCCAGCAACTGCATAATCTACTCAGACTAGAGATATGCTCTCTTCCTCTTACACACACAAAAAAACCCACGTAACTGTTCTTATCTTATTTCCTTTGCTGGTCTCTATCTTATTCTTTTGCAACAGTTTTGGATTTAAAAAAAAATTAACCGTACAGCAACAGTCAAGTCATAGGCAGCCACAGCAGTTCTGGTAATATCTATGTTGTGCTGAGTTTACTTTGTAACCAAGCCTTCAGGCAAAATTTTGCTAAGAAGCCCTTCTCTTGTCTAGTTTCCTCCAGAAATATTTTGCCCCACCCTTTTGGCTAGGGTGCTTTAGTCTCAGGTTTCTCTTTTAGCTTTTGTCTCGCAGAAAGAGCCCAGACATGAGGCTGAAATTTTTTTTTTTATAAATCTTTATTGTTCAGATTATTACAATTGTTCCTCTCCCCCCTCCCCCATAGCTCCCCTCTAACTAGCTCCCACCCCATCCTCTGCCCTTACCTCCCCCGCATTGTCCTCATCCATAGGTATATGATTTTTGTCCAGTCTCTCCCCCTAACCGCCCTCATCACTTTCCACCTGAGAATTGTCAGTCGACTCCCTTTCTATGTCCCTTTCACCAGTTTATTCTGTTCACAAGATTTTTTATTCACTTGATTTTTAGATTCTCTTGTTGATAGATATGTATTTGTTGTTCATAATTTTTATCTTTATCTTTTTCTTCTTCTTCATCTTCTTAAAGAATACCTTTCAGCATTTCATCTAATACTGGTTTGGTGCTGATGAACTCCTTTAGCTTTTTCTTATCTGTGAAGCTCTTTATCTGACCTTCAATTCTGAATGATAGCTTTGCTGGGTAGAGTAACTTGGTTGTAGGTTCTTGCTATTCATCACTTTGAATATTTCTTGCCACTCCCATCTGGCCTGCATAGTTTCTGTTGAGAAATCAGCTGACAATCATATGAGTGCTCCCTTGTAGGTAATTAACTGTTTTTCTCTTGCTGCTTTTAATATTCTCTCTTTGTCTTTTGCTCTTGGTATTTTAATTATGATGTGTCTTGGTGTGGTCTTCTTTAGATTTCTTTTGTTTGGGGTTCTGTGCAATTCCTGGACTTATAAGTCTATTTCTTTCACCAGGTGGGGGAAGTTTTCAGTCATTATTTCTTCAAATAGGTTTTCAGTATCTTGCTCTCTCTCTTCTTCTAGCATCCCCATAATTCTGATGTTGGTACACTTGAAGTTGTCCCAAAGGCTCCCTATACTATCTTCACATTTTGGGGTTCTTTTTTCTTTTTTCTTTTCCAGTTGAGTGTTTTCTGCTTCTTTGTATTTCAGATCTTTGACTTGATTCTTATGTTCCTCTAGTCTGCTGTTAGGTCTCTGTATAATATTTTTTATTTCAGTCAGTGTATGTTTAATTTCAGGTTGGTTCTTTTTCATCTCCTCTTGGGTCTCGCTAAATTTATTGGCCTTTTCTAGAAAATTCTTGAAAAACCTTACAACCGTGGTTTTGAGCTCTATATCCAGTCATTTGTTTTCCTCCAAGTCTTTCATTTGTAATCTATTTCTTTGTTTGTGCATTTTTGCTGCCTCCCTGAGTTGGTAGAGTAGCTTTTTGTGCTAGGTGTCCTATAGGGTCCAGTAGCTCTGCTCCCCAATTACCTGAGGTGGATACTCTTGGTGCACCTCTGTGTGGACTGTGTGTACAGCCTTGTTTGTAGTTAAGTCTTGATTGTTGTTGGTATCACTGGGGGGAATACCAACAAGCCAATTGGTTGTGAGGATCATCTGTGTCTATGCCTGAAGAACTTCTGTGCTGGAGTCAGTCTTATGATACAAGACTTGCAAAATTGCAAAAGCCTCTGGGTTCGGCTTGGATGGAGCAGAGTCTCAGGGCTGAGCAGACAGCCTTGGCTTCCCATCAGTCCTGCCCTACATGGCCCCTGGGTCTCAGTGTCCCTTGGTAATTGCTGCAGCCCTCTATGTGCACACTCGTGCTTGCGCACCTCCAGAATTCTGCCTTTCCAGCTCCCCTGAGTTTCTGTGCACTCCGGGTCTCGCCTGAAACTGTGATTCAGTGCAGTCGGAAGTGAAGTTCAGCGCAGTTGAGAGGTCCAGTCTTCCTCCCACTAGAGAAAGCCAGCAGCACAATCAGAAGTCAGTCCTTTCTGCCTGCACTGGTGTGTGCAAATCTCCAGACCTCTGCTTTTTGTAGCTCCCCTGAATTTCCCTGAATTTCTGGGTACTCCTCCCCTTTTCCCAAAAGTCTATACTCCCCCTGTATGAGTCTCATCCAGAACTGGGGTTCAGTGCAGTCAGGAGTTTCCATCTCCCTCCCGTTAGAGCAGCGGTTCTCAACCTGTGGGTTGTGACCCCTTTGGGGGTCGAACAACCCTTTCACAGGGGTCTCCTAAGACTATTGGAAAACACCTATTTCCCATGGTCTTAAGAACCAACAGACTGCTCCTCGGTGTAGCAAAGTGTAGCAATCTAGTTTACTCTTGTCATATGAAGACTGTTACCCATGCTACACCATGATTCAAGACAAAATTTCATTTATTTGTAATTAGAAATAAATATTTCACAATATATAATTACATATTGTTTTTGTGATTAATCACTATGCTTTAATTATGTTCAATTTGTAACAATGAAAATACATCCTGCATATCAGATATTTACATTACAGTTCATGACAGTAGCAAAATTACAGTTATGAAGTAGCAACGGAAGTAATTTTATGGTTGGGGGGTCACCACCACATGAGGAGCTGTATTAAAGGGTTGCAGCATTAGGAAGGTTGAGAACCACTGCGTTAGAGGAAGCCAGCCAAGCACTTCACCGCCCATCCTCTCCACGCACATGTCTCCATATCTCTGTTTTCTGCAGCTCTTCTGAGTCTCTGTGAGCCCCTCTCTTTCCTTCTAGTTGTAGAATTTCCTCTCAGCCAGCTTTCCTGTGGTTCTGGATGATGTCCATTCTGTCTTTTAGCTGTAGTTTTGAAATTGTTGTGTGAGGCAGCAGTTTAGGTGTTCACCAATGCCGCCATCTTGGTTTTTCTCATGAGACTGGAATTTATGTAGTCAGTTTAAGGTGATTTCCACACAGTAGACAGGAGCAACCTTAAGAGCAATTGGGTTTTACCAAGACCTGGTTTGGGCGTCCAAGGGGAAGCAATCACTTTGTCCTGATATAAACTGGAGAGGGCCCGGCAGCCACCTGGAAGAAACTTCTATTACCTGTCTTCAACTTCAGTTATTTCTTAAGTGAATACACCTCAAAAATTCAAGTATTAATCAGAAATGGTTGAAGAGATAGTTCTTTCAATGGTAGTCCTTTCAGAACTCTACTTCTTAAATCAGGAAAGAGAGAGAGAGAGAGAGAGAGAGAGAGAGAGAGAGAGAGAGAGAG
>JAAGEH010000226.1:21884081-21921436 GCA_011751065.1 Lasiurus cinereus | reverse complement strand
AGAGAGAGAGAGAGAGAGAGAGAGAGAGAGAGAGAGAGAGAGAGAGGTGCTGGTGGTGTTTTTCCTCTTACTGCCTTGGCTTTGCTTAAAACAGTAGTGTAAGCTGTTCTTTGAAGCATCCCAGGGTGCTGCTGGGCCCTGGGTCTTTCTGAAGAACAGGAATGGCCTGGCTCAAAGCCAGCTCTGCTTCCCCCTCGCCGGGGTATTGCCATTCTGCCCAGGTGCTGCTGATGACCTCGTACCATTATTTTAAAGGTGGAATCATATGGGTCCTTTTCAGTTTTAATTCTTTACAGTTTTTTCAGTGTCTATAAAAGTAAAGGTGGTACTATAGAAAAACTCAAAAAAGGCAAAGAGAATAAAAATATTCTGATATCAGTTAGGGAGAATCACTTTTAATATTTTGGTACCTATTTTGCTCATGTATGTATAGAAATTATATATTTTTTATACAAAATGAGGATCAGATTATGCATCTTAACGTGTAGCTTTGGTTTTATACCTATTAGATGTAAAATTTTTCACATAAGCATTTACTTTTAAAGATTTCAGTTTATATGCTATATATTTTACTAATGCTACTTGACATCTGCATACAAAACAATTTTTATAAGAAAGTGAAGCACTCATTCACCTTTTTCTAACAGGTATAATCACACACAAAATCACCAGTCAATATTTTTGGTGATCAAATATTACCCCTAGTTGAAGAACCAGAAAGTAACATTTAAAAAAAAAACCATAAGAATTTCTCAGCAGTTTTATCTAAAAGGTTGGCCTTTTTTAGGGTGTGAACATTTTAAAATTTGATTCATAGGAACATTTACATAGACTGTTTGCTCAGTTTGCTTTAGAAATGTACAAGAAGTGATGGATTTAAACTTTAGCAAATGCGCTTAATAAAAAATAAATTCCACTTATCCCTGGAACAAGAGGTTATATTCTTTATTTGAACAGTGTTAGGTAGCTATAAAGAAAATCACAGGGAAATTCCTGATTAAAAAGAACTTTGATTCTCTTCTTTCTACATAAATATATCAGTTTACAACCAGACACCCCTCTTTCCCAAAGGAAAGGCTGTTCTCAGACACAATGTATTCTCTGTTGAAAATTACTTTTGTACAGTGACAGACATCTTAAAACATTCAAACATACTAGCTTATTGGATTCTCATTAAAAGCCTGTCAATTGGGCAGGCTGGGATTAATATTCCATTTTATAGAGGAATTTGGTAAGCCAACTGCTAAGATGGTCCCCAAGGACTGCCACCTGGTATTCATGCCCTTGTGTAATCCCTGCCCATTGAATGTGCGCTGGATTTTGTGACTTGCTCATAATCAATAGACTACAGCAAAGATGATAGGATGTCACTTTTTGGTTAGGTTAGAAAAGTGTGACTTCCGTTGAGGAGCAACTCCCTTGTTTCTCAGTTGACATGCTTGGATGAAGCAAGCTACCGTGCTCGGGAGGCCCATGTGACAACACACGCGAGGTTGGAAGTGGATCCTTCCCCAGGTAAGCCTTGAGATGATTACAGTTCAGGCAACTCCTTGGGAGACCCTGCCGTACGAAAGAGAGATAAACCCTGCCCAGACCCCTGGCCCCAGGGAACCAAGGGATACTACATGTGTGTTGCCTTGAGCACCTTGTGGCATTTGTTAACAGATAACGAATACCAAGAATACACTGAGGTTGAACATAACCTGACTGTGGAAATAGCAAACATTTCTGCCATCCAGAGGTGAGCTCTCTGTCCATGTGATTGCTTCCAACCAGAGCATCCACTGAAAGTGGCACTGCTAGTATGTGACTTGTAAGGCTGAGTTGTAAAGGGCTATGCAGTGTCTGAGAAGTATTTTTAAGCCCTGAGCTACTGTATAAAAAATCTGACTACGTTGAGGCTGCCATACTGTGAGGAAGCTCAAGCCACTTGGAGAGGCCTCGTGCTAGCACTCCAGTCCACAGTCACAGTTGAGCCCACACCTTCCAGCTCAGGACAAGTAAATGAAGAAACTTCTAGTGATTCCAGCCTGAGCTATTCAAGTCTTCCCAACTGAGACACCAAGCATCATGAAACAGAGACAAGTCATGCCCACTACACACCATCTGAATTCCTAACCATGGGATTTCTGAGCATAATAAAATGCTCAGAAATGTTGTTTCTTCACTCTACTGATGTTGGGGGTGGTTTGTTACTGGAATAGGCAGCTGGAACACTGCCCAGTGTCACACAGCTTGTAAGTAGTAGAGTATCCAAGTTTTTGGATTCCTACTTCAGCACTCTTTCCACCACTCCAGATGTTGCCTTTTTATCTAGGGTTTTCCTTTTCACTTGCTATGAGAAAATCTTGTCTGTAGCAGTAGTCAACTTCGGCAACTTTGGAATCACCAGGGAAGCATTAAATAAACTGATGTCTGGGTCCTATTCCCAAAGGTGCTGACTATTTGGTCTGGAATACAGCCTAAGCATCAGGATTTTTCTAAAACTTCCTAGGTTGTTCTAATATACAGTCACATTTGAAAACCACCATTCCATACCAACATGCTTATCAATGTAAAAGATTATACCTTGTCAGTATCAAATCGATTCTCAGTGACCCAGCCTAATGAATGAAGCAGAGAGAGAGATTATTCGAAAGAGATAAAATAATAATTATATTATATAGAGACTATGTGTGCATGTGCGTGTTTGTATAAATGTACACATGAGCACCACTATATGTCTGTATGTGAGTATTTCAGGGGCAAAAGATGAGCTTTCCAACATGTATATGCCATGCAGCATGTGAAGCACCAGGGGTTACAATAATGCTAACACCTGATATATTTGGGCTAAAGGAATTTACTCCCCAGTAACAGGAAAAAGAAGAGAAGAGCCTTGGAATATAAGATTTTGGGAGTATTACTATTCCATTTAATAAGACTCATCACAAGGCAATCAAAATAAGTAGGGATTGATGAAGTAGTGTTGAAACATAAGTACTAAGCACTGGGTAATCTCACCAGCTAAATGCTTGATTCTGGATGCTAGCCTCATAACTCTCAAAAATCAAAACTGTATATGTGTATCACATAAAATGGCAAATATCTACAGGCCATAGACCTTTGGGGTCATTTGCAAATCTTTAGAATCTTGAAAGTTTAAATTCTTGATTATGAGGGTCTACAGATTCCTGTGAACTATAATTTTACAAAGATAATGATATAAAAACAATGATATAGCAGCATCGAATAAATCAGTTTTTGTGATTTGTTTTAAATAAGAATGCTTAAGAAACTTGACTTGAATAAGAAATTACCGCCGGGACCGGTTTGGCTCAGTAGATAGAGCGTCGGCCTGCAGACTGAAGGGTCCCAGGTTCGATTCCGGTCAAGGGAATGTACCTTGGTTGCGGGCACATCTCCAGTAGGGGGTGTGCAGGAGGCGGCTGATGGATGTCTCTCTCTCATCGATGTTTCTAACTTGCTATCCCTCTCCCTTCCTCTCTGTAAAAAATTCAATAAAATACATTAAAAAATATTGAAAAAAAAAAGAAATTACCAAGGATGTATGTGTGTGTTTTAGAGTGCCTACATAATACACAGAATTACTCTATATACAAACTACATATTTTTTTTTTAAGTTAGCTGCCCTCCCTCTCTCTACCAGGAAGGGCAAGACTATTATATATACAATTTTTACAGAGAGAAAGGGAGAGGATAGAGAGTTAGAAACATCAATGAGAGAGCAACATCAATCAGCTGCCTCCTGCACACTCTGGGGATGTGCCCGCAACCAAGGTACATGCTCTTGACCGGAATCGAACCTGGGACCCTTCAGTCCACAGGCTGACTCTCTATCCACTGAGCCAAACTGGTTTTGGCACAAGCTACATATTAAAGCTATAAAATTATGGGCAGTTTTATTATAATCATCAATCTTGTTAGGAGACTAGATCTTAATTATTCCCACCACACACAAAAAGTAATGTGATAGAGGTACAAACTACCACTACAATGGCTATCATCTTAATATATAGATATAGGTATAGGTATAGTATAGGTATAGGTATAGGTATGGGTATAGGTATAGGTATAGGTATAGAGATAGAGATAGAGATAGAGATAGAGATAGAGATAGAGATAGAGATAGAGGTAGATATACTAGAGGCCTGGTGCATAAAATTCAAGTACTCGGGGGTCGGGGGTTGGGGGGCTCCCTCAGCCTGAGCTACACACTCTTGCAGTCCACAACATCCTCTCAGGACTTCTGGCTGAGTGGCACTCCCCCTGTGGGAGCTCACTGACCACCAGGGGGCAGCTCCCTGCATTGAGTGTCTGGTCCCTGGTGGTCAGTGCAAGACACAACAACCAGTCACACCATTGAACAATTTGCATATTAGCTTTTTATTATATAGGATATGTATATGTTTATTGTATGTATATGCATATATACACACACATATATAACCCATATGTTGTACACCTTAAATTTATATGTTTTATGTAAAATAGATTTCAGTAGTTGTGATTTAAAAAAATGTTAAGCTACTAAATTGTTCTTGTTTTTCAGTAATTAAAAAACATTGAAATTATATAATCAAACAAGGTAAATTCTGAAACAATCGAAGGAAATGACTCACTGAAATATGAAGCTAATAACTGAATAATATGCTTTGAGAGAGAAGTGGTATTATCACTGAAACCCATCACAATTTGATGAAATTACACAATAACCATTTAAAAATACATGTGTATGTGTGTAGGCACATGTGTATTTCTCAGATTATATTTTTATGTGCCAAAAAAATTGGAAGAGGCCCTAGCCAGTGTGGCTCATTTGGTTGGGCATCGTTCCAAGCACCAAGAGGTTGCTGGTTCGGTTCCTGGTCAGGGCACATGCCCAGGTTGCAGACTCAATTCCTGGTAGAGGGCATGTAAGAGGAAGTCAATTGATGTTGTGTCCTCCATCAATGTTGTTCTCTCTCTCTCTCCCGCACCCTCTACTTTCCCCTCTCTCTAAGAATCAATAAAAAATATATTTTTTAAAAAAGCTAAGGAGCTTTACTGTATTTTTTAAAAAGAAAAGAAAGAGAAAGAGATCAAAACTGGAGAAAATTATACAGTAGCTGGGACATGGCTGAACCATGGTTTTAATTGTAAATGTATTGCTATTCATGGTAACATGACTCTGAGATAAACAGTAGGTTCTCCTTTTAGTGGACACCACCTATGTGGGTGTGTCGAATGAAATATATTAATTCTCTTTCTCCCCTGGTTTTAGCTCTGCAGGTCAGTGTGTTTCCTTGACTGGCTGCCAATTAAACCAGACTCTGTCATTTATAATGTGCTTTTGCTAGGTGTTACCCTTAAATTGTGTCCAAAAATCATCCTACTTTGCCCTACTTTGCCAACCTCAAGCTTTCATTTCTTGAAACATTTAAGAAAAACACTGTGCTTTCTCATTTCCTACTTCACAGGGCCTGCCCACATTCAAACTGAAAAAAAAAAAAAAAAGCAATAAATCTCACCATACTGCTTGGGCAAATCTTCATAGGAAAGTAATTTTTGAACTGGCCTTGGGAAGGGGAAACCTGTTAGAAATGGTCAGGAGTTTTTAAAACTCACACAGTTCAAAGCCCTCAGGATGTTAGGAAATGAAGAAGTAAAACTGATAAAAAGTAAATCATATTACAAGACAACAATATACATCCAAAAATTGCTTAAATATTTGTCAAGTGCTAAGTATAGATCATTTGTGCTAGGAGTTTAGAAAAGGGAGACATCACCATGCATGAGATGGAGTAAACCTGAAGTAGGTGGCCTTTACCAGAACACTGAATTCTGTGGACATTTGTATAAGAAGCAACAGCAGCACAAGTAAAAAAAAACAACATGAGCCGAAACCGGTTTGGCTCAGGGCAGGTATCTTGGTTGCAGGCACATCCCCATTGGGGGACGTGCAGGAGGCGGCTGATCGATGTCTCTCTCTCATCAATGTTTCTGGCTCTCTATCTCTCTCCCTTTCTCTCTGGAAAAAAATCAGTAAAATATTTTTAAAAAGAAAAGAAAAACAACATGATTGATGTCTCTTTCTCATCGATGTTTCTGACTTTCTATCCCTCTCCCTTCCTCTCTGTAAAAAATCAATAAAATATATTAAAAAAATGTGTTGGTGGCTTGATATCATCACCTCAGAGTAGACTAATGTAAGTTTAGTAATTTATAAAATTTAGTAATCTGTAACATCTACTCCAGAGTTAACTGCAGTATTATGCTTTTAGTGGATGTCACTTTCATTTCTTTTCACCAGTTCTTCTTCTGTGAGGTATACATCTGTTTTTTCACAAGAGGCTGGTGTATTGGTGAGCAGATAGGCAGAGGAAAGACAGAGGGAACTGGTTGGACAGTCCACTAATGACTCATTGTCTTGCTGCCAAGCAGAGAAGAGATGATCTTTTGATGCCTTCAGCTTTCTATCTATACTAAGTTCATTTTTTATTTTCTAAGCAGCTTCTCTAAAATAAAAATTTATTTTCTAAAAAGAACACAAATTAAGCAAATTTTATTTTACAGAAATATTAACCAAGGATAGAATTTAGAAGCTGACCCATCGAAACTTTCAGTTCTCCCGTGTCTATTTTACAGAGGATGGTTCATTTAAACTTTATTTACACATATCTAATTTTCAAGCTCAAATTCACATAAGAAACAAAAGGGAGCAGTTTAAAAAAAAAGAGAGAGCACTAACCTAGAAGGTAAGGTTTATCATATTTAATTTGAGCTCTGCCTTGAACTGGAGTGTGGCCTCAGGCACATTACAGTAACAGTCTGGGCCTCCATTATCACCTGGTCACTGGCAACTATAACAGTCTGGATTTTTTTTTAAATATATTTTATTGATTTTTCACAGAGAGGAAGGGAAAGGGACAGAAAGCCAGAAATATCCATGAGAGAGAGACATCGATCAGCCATCTCCTGCACGCCCCCTACTGGGGACGTGCCCGCAACCAATGTACATGCCCTTGACCGGAATCGAACCTGGGACCCTTCAGTCCCCAGGCCGATGCTCTATCAAACCGGCCTTGGCTAACAGTCTTGATTTTGAACTTTATATGTGTCCACTTCAAAAAGTAAGACAGCACCAGGGAGCAGACTCCTGCCTGATTCTTTATCCAAGCCTATGAAAAAATACTGTATGAGTTTGTCTGTCTATTTTTGAGTGTGAAACAACTAGACAAAAACTTTAAAAAAAAAAAAAGATTCAACATTCAGAGCCAGGTTTTCACATTGTACACTGTTCCACAAAGTGATCTTTCAGATTTGCATAGGAGTCATAGTGGACCAACCCAAAGCTTTCTGAGGAAAGATGACATTTTAATAAGTGCATTTTATATGAGATATTATTAAAAGAATTTGATAGAGAAAGAGGAGCCTAGAATTTTCCTACAAAGGTACCTGAACAAGAAAAATCATAAATTAAAGCCAGAAATGTTCAAGCCAATAAGAAAACTTATACAGATTTAATAATGGTGCCTGATACCAACCAATATTGAAGAAATGTCATCCCCTGCAATATACAGACCTGGCTCTGAGAGCCACCTGTTGAGAAAGCACTGAAGAGTAATGACAGCTATTCAGGTAACAAATTTGGGGAGAAACTCAATTACCCCAGCAGCCCTTTTTAATTCCACTACTAGTTTTCATGAACAAATTGTCATTCATATTGTAACTAGAGGCCCAGTACACAAAATTCATGCATGGGGCAAGGGGGATGTCCCTCAGCACAGCCTGCACCCTCTCCAATCTGGGACTCCATGAGGGATATCCGACTGCCTGTTTAGACCCGATCCCACCAGGTAGTTGGACATCCCTCTCACAATCCAGGACTGCTTGCTCCCCGCTGCTTGCCTGCCTGCCTTCCTGATTGCCCCCTAATCACTCCCCTGCCAGCCTGATTGATGCCTAACTGCTCCCCTGCCATCCTATTTGCCCCTAACTGCCCTCCCCTGTAGGCCTGGTCCTCCCAATTGCTCTCCCCTGCAGGCCTGGGTTCCCCCCACAATTGCCCTTCCCTGCAGGCCTGGTTGCCCCAAAATTCCCTCCTCTGCTGGTCTGGTCATCCCTAATTGCCCTCCCCTGTAGGCTTGATTGCCCCCAACGGCCCTCCCTTGCAGGCCTGGTCCCTCTCAACTGCCATCCCCTGTTGGCCTGATCACCCACAACTGTCCTCCTTTGCAGGCCATCTTGTGGTGGCTATCTTGTGTCCACATGGGAGCAGCCATCTTTGACCACATGGGGGCAGCCATCTTGTGTGTTGGAATGATAGTCAATCTGCATATTACACTTGATAGGATAGAGGCCTGGTGCATGGGTGGGGGCCAGCTGGTTTGCCCTGAAGGGTGTTCTGAATCCGAGTGGGAGTTCCCTTGGGGCATGGGGCAGCCTGGGTGAGGGGCCTGTAGTGGTTTGCAGGCCAGCCATGCCCCAGGCAACCCAAACGGAGGCCCTGGGATCTGAGATTTATTTATCTTACAAATTGAAAATTTGTAGCCTGGAGTGGAGCCAAGCTTCCTGCTCGCTCCTTGGCCATAGTAATTTCTATTGGGATTTTTTTATCTTCTATAATTGAAACTTTGTAGCATTGAGTGGAGGCCTGGGCCTGCCAGGGTGTGTGGAAAGCTTGGCTTCCTCCATTGCTGGAGAAACCCAAGCCTCCCTCTTGCTCTCTCCTTGGCCACAGCCATCTTGGTTGGGATTAATTTGCATACTCACTCCTGATTGGCTGGTGGGCATGGCTGGTGCATGTGGCTTGTGGTGTAACGGAGGTACAGTCAATTTGCATATTACTCTTATTAGATAGGATGCTTACTGTGAAAGTTGTAATGGTTTCATTTTGTGAGATGCCATCATAACAAATAAAAACTCAATGATTCATGGGATATAATTTCTTCTTAACCTACATTATATTCTAATCATAGTAAATTATTAAATGCATAAAAGCCTCACATCCTTCATGCCCTGCTAACCAATATAATTTGATTTAAAGTGATTGCACATTGATGTGCAATAACATTTATTTTTCTTTTAACCATTTTAACATAATTGATTGACACAAAAGTTCAAGAAAATAGATAGTGTCTACATTGTCTTTGAGCTGGATGTTATTTAAAAGATTTGTGCTTGAAATGTTGAACTAATGGCAACTCAAATTGTTCTTACAACACTATAAAATGGCTATTTTAGGAATTATTTCCTTGGAGAAGACATATATGATCAGATAATTATGTTCTAGAAGACAATAATGTGTTCTAGATAGAGCAGAAAGCTGAAAAGAACTAGTAATTCTTTTTTAATAGTCAATAGTAGTCTGACCAGTGTAGCTTAGTGGTTGAGTGTCTTCACATGAACGAGGAGGTCACAGTTTGATTCCCAGTTGGGGCACATGCCTGGGTTGTGGGCTCTATCTCCAGTGGGGGTAGGTAGCCAATCAATGATTTTTCTCTCATCATAGATGTTTCTAACTCTCTCCCTCTCAGTTCCTCTCTCGGTAGTCAATAAAAACATATTTTTTTAAGTAGACAATAGTAAACTACTGATATAAAGACTAACGCATGACAGTATCTTATACAACAATTTGTTTTTCCTAGGTCTCCTGTTATGAACAGTGGCCAACAACTAATAGCATGACTGAAGCTTCAAATACTTTATGTATATGCAATCAGCTAAATAAAAATTTGAGCTTCAGTTGGACTAATTTCTAACCACTTTGTTCTAGTTCAGGATTACCACATTGTACAAACTCAAGGTCACTATGCACTTTTTCAATTATAACTCATTGAAGGTGTGAATGGTGCCACCTTTGAATTATACAATATATTTCCCTGATACAGTTTATAAAAATTACAAATGGAAAATGCATATAACTAAATATCAAGATACTAAAGTCTTTTTCTCACTTTTAGTAAAATCAGATTTCAAAAGCCATAGTATTTTGGAAAGAGAGATACTTTTTAAAAATGTTTTGTTTTAGTTTTGGTCCCTTTCCTTCCCAGAATTCTATTCTTTGGGCCAGAAGTTATCTCTGCACTTCAAGCTATGTCAGTGTTTTTATCAATCACCAGTGATTATTGTGGAGGACAGGGCAGCCAGGCTTGACCAGTCATGGCCCTGTACTGTCTGGATGATTGGCCCAAAGATAAGCATGTGATTCTAGCTGGGCCAATCAGAGTTCTCCCATGAGATTTGATTTGTGGATATAGAGCTATGGGGAGGTAAGCCTGCAAATGTTGGCAGCCATCTTCCCCTATTCCCCCTCCTCCTTACCCCCTTTCCCCCCACTCCTGTAGAGGGAAATCTTGTCACATAAAATTAGATCAAGAGATTAAAGCCACGTGGAAAAAAAGAAGAGTAAAGGGATGAGAGATAGAGGAAAATATTTCTAAGGACATCTACTTGATTCTATCGATTTACCTCTGACCTTCCGGTTATGTGTGCAAATAACTTATCATTTTTTCTTTTCTTTTCTTTTTCTTTTTTTTTTTTCTTAATGCAGCCTACAATGAGTTTCTGTTGCTTGCATTCAAAGGAGCCTGACTACCAGAACCCATGATTGCAAGTTTTTCATTCCTCTCAGGAAACTGCTCTGAGTGGAGTTGATTTAAAGCCATATAGTTCTACATTTCTTCTCAAAAAGAGAAACAAATGTTTTCTTCATTTTAAACACCAGATCTCTGGTGTTTTCTAGTCAATACTCAAGATTACCAATAATAGATAGCAAGTGAAGTAAGTAAAATTTTAAAAATATTTTCTACATTAAAAACCATTCTAAGCAGAGTTATTGATAAAAAGATAAAGACACTTATATCAAAACCATCGAAGTGTTCACACTTTGCCCCATTAAGCAGGTAGAGTTCATCTCACCTTTTACTATGGTATGAATTTTTTCTTACATTAAATGCATAGCTAGCAAACAAGTCAAAATGAGAGCAGTAGTTCTAATACTGTTACTGCATTTAAAGTATTAAAGTTTTAATACTTTATTTGGTGAACTTGGATAAATTGCATAACCTTTCTGAGCCTCCATTTTCTCATTATCAAAGTGGAGACATTTTAACAAATTGATGTGTTTAGATTTTCTGTTTCTTGCATCTCACTGTTTCTTATTCATCATATGTTTCCATGGTCACACAAAGCCTGCCGCAGAATAGACACTTAACAAATAACTGTTAGGAAAATGGGTTAAATTAATGAATGAATACTTATTTACCTAATGGATTTTCATGAAAAATATATACGAAATATAAACACCGTAAACATGACAATACCTGACATCACAGTTGCTAATAAATATTAGTTTTCTTCCCTTCCTTCTCCTTCCTGCTATAGAGACACAGACCATTTAGTGTACCTCATGCATTGTCTACCAGGTCTCACCCTGAGCCTTCCGTATTAAAAACCTTCCAGAATTCTCCATAAAATGTCCTGGATGATTAATCGACTAACTCCAAAGCCAGCTTCACTGTGTGTGCCATGGAATTGCACTAGAATACCTTGCTCTACTTTGTATGTCTCTATGTGATTTTTCTTTTTTTCACGTTTTCTTGTCCTCTCTCCTGTGGTCTCTTTTCGACCGTGTTTAATAGAGCATATAACACAATGCAAATTCATTAACTGCCGTAATAATAATGCTCAGACTTCAATAAAATTTGCCGGATTGGAGCAAATTGGACTCTTCCCTTCCTTATGTTGCTTTATGTAAACTAACTTAAGGCACAGGCCCTTTTATTTTGAATTTTTTCCTTCTGTCTATGGAGGGCTAATTCTAAACTCCGTTTCACTTGAGGATAAATCACTGTTATACTAGAGTAATAATTGCTAACAATACCATACTATTTACAGTTTAAAATGGCTTTTCACAAACACGGTTTCACTTACTATTCACAGGATGTGAGTTTAGCATGGCTTTTGTAGTACAGCTGAATGGGGCTGGAATCTTGACTGTATCACTTAACAGCTGTGTGATTTTATGTGCGATACTTAACCTCTCACACCCTCCGTTTCCTTCCTTGAAAACTTGAAAGAAAAGAGAATCAGGCTGCTTAGGAAGATTGTGGGAGTCAAATGACATATATAAATCATGTACCATAGTCAGAATTTCATCAATTGGGTGAAGCCATCTAATAAAAGCATTATACTTATTATTTTATGAGAAAATGAAGGCATCGAGTGCAAAGGAAGCAATCAGAAGGCTTTTAAATAAATTTTAATTCTAAATTCCATGTTCCCATATACTTCTTTGCCCTTCCCGCAAAGCAGCCTGCAAAAAAGCTTCTTGACACTTTCTTTACTTTGATCTTTGTAACAACCCTAAGTGGTTTTTGCAGAAAATTACTCTTCAGCTCCGTGGGGAACTGAATTTTAATGGATGAGTTTTAATGGCTGTTCAAACTACGTACTTGAAAAGGTTGGTCAGCATCACAACCCCAACAGAAGAGAAGTAGAACAGACATACAATAGAATAAGAACTGAAGCTGATGGCACTAACCTAGGACATTTAACAGTGACTCACAGAAATTGGAATCTAAACTCACTCTTACCTGATACTCAGAGATGGTTCTCTTACTTTTTAAATTTTAGTTAATTGTCCAAAAAGGTGCAAAAGGGCTCCAGAGAAAAAAAAGCAAAGAAAGATTTTTTTACTGCCTCAACTCTCTTTATGCTTAGGAAACTAGATTGCTGCTATTATTAATTATTATATTATATTATATTATATTATATTATATTATATTAATTATTATATTATTATTTTAGAAATGGTAATATTTAATATAACAGATAGCATTCACTGAATGCCTAATTTGTGCTAAATAGTATGAAAGTTATTTTAGCTTTGATTTTTTAAACAACCTTGAAATGTAGGTATTATTATTCTTTTATTAAAGAAGAGAAAGATTAGAAGAGTTTTCTGGTTACAAAGTCCAGAATAAGGGTCATAGGTAGAAAAGAAACTTTAGTAAGAGAGAAGCTCTAGATCATTCAGCTGTAATTATCTTCTCCTACCGTGTCCTGACTCCTCCCTCCTCTCACTTCCTTCCCCTTCCCTCTGCTCTCCCCTTCACACTAGTCCCAATACCTCCCCTTTCTCCTCTTCTTCCTCCTTCTCCTTCTCCTCCTGCTCCTTCTTCTTTAGAATTACTATCTACCATTCTATCTATCTATCTATCTATCTATCTATCTATCATCTATCTATCTATCATTTTATGTATCTGACCATCTGTCTGGCCATCCATCCATCCATCCATCCATCCATCCATCCATCCATCTATCCATCCATCCATATATCTATCTATTTTACACTGCTGGAGAATGAGACAAGTATATAATTACCAAGAGTTCTGCCTCTAAATACAATAGTCATCTTAACTGATGTTTTGTGTTCTTAACAAACAGAATGACCTCAGTTTCTCCAGGACTCTTAGGTAGTCTCTAATTACATTTGACGTCTTTTCCTGAATAATGGCAACAAGTCTCATAGCTTCTTTGATTCTGGAGAGTGATCACCGGGGCCATGTACTTCTGAGAAGCTCATATTTTTCATGCCCTTTCACTCTCCTCTTGATGCCCTAACGCACCCCTATTGCAATACTCCACATGCTTTAGATTTTAATACAGGGATAATAGAGGTGATATATATCTCAGGATAAGAAACAAGCAAAAAATGCAAGCAACCATCACTGGTCTTTGAATCCTTGCCCGTCTCTACCATAGAGAATCTATTTTCACTTTTCATAGCCTCATCAACCCCCTAACACTTTTCAATATGTTAGCTATGTGGTGGGACCTGTCATTCCTGTGTAGATTTTGCCCCAATTATTTTCCTCAAAGTACCAAAGGCCAATCTAAAAATCATTGTTACCTTATCATGCAGAAGAACTGAAACCCCCACCCCCAACCCTTTTTTTGTTAATCCTCACTCTAGGCTATTTTCCCATTGATTTTTAGAGAGAGTAGAAGGAGGGGGAGGAGACCCAGAGAGAAAAACATCAATGTGAGAGAGACACATCAATTGGTTGCCTCCTGCACATGTCCTGACTAGGGTTAGGGATGGAGCCTACAACTAAGGTACGTGCCCTTGACCAGAATCTAACCCGGGACCCTTCAATCAGAGAACTGATGCTCTGTTAACTAAGCCAAACCAGCTAGGGCTGAGCCCCCTTTTTAATTCAACATCTTCTATCCCTACTAGCCTGGGATCTCTCTTTCATCAACAAGAGACACATGGAAGCATCTTCATAAAAGAAAGATAAATTTTCTCCTGAGATAGCTTTTCTTTCTACCTTCAGAGAATAAAACTGCTATCAGTTTTCCTCTTTTTCTTCACTGCATCTTTGTTCCTGTCATATTTACCTCATCTCTGAAGGATAAAGGCCAGAGATTTCAGTTCACCATAAAAACTAACATTATCGGAGGAGGGAAGAAAATAGCATATTGTATTCTTCCTGAAGGTAGGGAATATGCCCCTTCTGGTATATCTTCATGAGCTCTCATTAATATTCAGGCAGTTTCAAGGCACTCATGATGGTGGCTATAAAGGAAAAGACATATTTGGGAAGTTGATGGAAATTACCCTCTTTCTTGAAATCTCCATCAGTTTAATAGTCTCAGCCGTCAATCCTGAATTTGTTTAACGAATATTCACTGAGCATAAATAAAAATGTCACATGCACCATTAAGCACAATTAACTTAATGGTCAACAAATTATTAAAAGCCTTTGTGATGGATGGAATTACAGAGTATTTTTCTAAGGGCTATGAGAAAATGAAAGAGGAAAACACTAACTATGGCTGAATAGTTCAATAAAAAGTTCAACTTCATATTGTCAGATTCCTGTCTCTTTTCTATCCCATGTTTTTCCCAGTTAATTAAACCATGGTTTGAAAATTGCATAAGCTAGACTTAAAATTCATTATGAATTCATGTTCTGGGTCATGTAGGTTTTGGAGAGAGGAGAAAAAAAGGTCCTCTCTAAAGTTGGGCAGGATGGTGGCCCAATGATTCTACCTCAGGAACATTTCTTACATCACCCATTTTCCATAGAAAATTCGAGTCAGTGACCAAATGTTCTTGTGGAAGAAGCTGTGTTGGCATAGTAAAAGGATTCCAGTATTGACCTTTAAGAAACAAGATTTTTTTTTTAACTCTCAACTTATTCACTAATGGAATTACAAAAGTAAGCCTCATTTTCTCAACAGTAAAATAACAGATTAAGTGAATGAATGATTTTGAAGATCTATTTCAGACAAAAGATCTTGAATCATTACAACTACATAAAGAAGGAGCCAGTCTGATTTATCTGTAGATTTATTTATGTAATTATTCATTCATTTCTGGCATACTATAGTTAAGATCATGGATTTTATGGTCAAATAGTCTTTGATTTGAGACTTGGTTTCTCTACTTTCTAAATAAAAGACCTTGGACAGTGAACTTATTGACTTCTTTGTGATCCTACTTCCTCATTTTTTAAAAAAATATATATTTTATTGATTTTTTATAGAGAGGAAGGGAGAGAGATAATTAGATACATCAATGAGAGAGAAACATCAATCAGCTGCCTCCTGCACATCCCCCAGTGTCCACAATCAAGGTACATGCCCTTGAACGGAATCGAACCTGGGACCCTTCAGTCCGCAGGCTGACACTCCATCCATCGAGCCAAACTGGTTTCGGCTCATTTTTAAATGAAAATTATATTACCTTCATCATAAGGTTATTGAAAGGTACATTAGCCAGAGTTCTTCACGGAAACAGAACCAACAGAATGTGTGTATATGTTGCATGCATTGTTTTGGATAGATACAAAGATAGATGATAGATAGATAGATAGATAGATAGATAGATAGATAGATAGATAGATAGAGACATAGAGACATAGAGACATAGAGACATAGAGATTTTAAGGAATTGGCTTATATAATTGTGAAAACTGGCAAATCCAAAATCTATTGTTAGGCCGACAGAATGGAGACACAGGGAAAAACTGATGCTGCAGCTTAGGTTCAAAGGCAGTCTTTTGGTAGAACTCCCTCTTTCTAGGGGAAGGCCAGTCCTCTTAAGGCCTACAATTAATTGGATGAGGTCCTCCCACCTTACGGAGGGTAATCTGACTAACTCAAAGTCTAGAGATTTAAATGTTAATCTTATATAAAAAATATTTTCACAGCAACACATAGTCATGGTTGACCAAATATCTAGGTACTAAACTGACATATAAAATTAACCACCACAGAAGATGTATTGGCAATTCATGGAACAAACTTAGCATAATGATTAACACAGAAAACAAAAAATAAAAACTATTTTTATTGCTGCTGTTGTTACTATTGTTTATTGTGTATCTTTTTTTTTCTTTTGCTGGTTCTAAGGATATAACTCACGAGATACAATCTTGGTCCTCATGGGACTTACAGTCTAAATATAGATTTTAATAAGCCACCTGACCATATAATAGTATTCATAGTGTTCTGAATACTATTAGAGTAAGAGTATTATGAGAAATACTAGAGGCCCAGTGCACAAAATTTGTGTATGGGGGGCTGTCCTTCAGCCCAGCCTGCTCCCTCTCAAATTTGAGACTCTTGAAGGATGTCCGACTGCCCGTTTAGGCCCGACCCTACTTGGGAGAGTCATACATCCCTCTCATAATCCAGGACTGCTGGCTCCCAACTGCTCACCTGCCTGCCTTCCTGATTGCCCCACTGCTTCTGCCTGCCAGCCTGATCACCCCCTAACCATTCCCCTGCCACCTGATTGATGCCTAACTGCTCCCCTGTCTGCCTATTTGCCCCTAACTGCCCTCTTCTGTGGGCCTGGTCAACCCTCAACTTTCCTCCTCTGCTGGCCTGTTCACCCCTAACTGTCCTCCCCTGAAGGTTTGATTGTCCCCAACTGCCCTTCCTTTCAGGCCTGGTCCCTCCCAACTGCCCTACCCTGCTGGCCTGATCACCCATAACTGCCTTCCCTTGCAGGCCTGGTCCCTACCAACTGCCCTCCCCTGCCGGCCATCTGGTAGTGGCCATCTTCTATCCACATGGGGGCAGGATCTTTTGACTACATGGGGGCAGCCATCTTGTGTGTTGAAGTGATGGTCAATCTGCATATTACTCTTTTATTAGATAGGATAGAGGCCTGTTGCACAGGTGGGGGCCAGCTGGTTTGCCCTGAAGGGTGTCCTAGATCAGGGTGGGTATTCCCTTGGGGTATGGGGTGACCTGGGCAAGGGTCCTGTGGTGGTTTGCAGGCTGGCCATGCCCCCCAACGACCCAAGTGGAGGCCCTGGTATCTGGAATTTATTTATCTTCTACAATTGAAACTTTGTAGCCTAGAGCAGAGCCAAGACTTCTGCTCCCACAGACATTAAAACTTTGTTGCCTTAGGCGGAGGCTTGGGCCTGCCAGCGTATGCGGAAAAACAGGCTTCCTCCATTCCCAGGGGCAACCCAAGCCTCTTTCCTGCTCTCTCTGTGGCCTAGCCATCTTGGTTGGGTTAATGTGCATACTCGCTCTGATTGGCTGGTGGGTGTGACTGATGGGTGTGGCTTGTGGGTGTAGCAGAGGTATGGTCAATTTGCATATTACTCTTTTATCAGATAGGATGGGTATCAAGATAATACATAAAAGGGCGCTCAAATCAGAATGTGTTGAGGGGTAGAAATTACCTTGCTAAGATCTAATGGATGAAGTAAGATCTAATGTAAGTTAGAGTGTAGCTGTACAACAGAAAGGATGGAAGAAGCAAGTGAAGACAAAAAGGGTAGACAGATTGGCAGGGTTAAGCTTATAAATGGCTCTTACCAAGCTCAGCAAGTTTGGACTTTATATCCAAAGCAATAATGACCTAAAATACGGTAGTGATGCTGTAAATAGAAAGAAGAGACAAATATGGGAGATCTCAATAGGTGGAATGGATGAGACCTGAGGATTGATTAAATGTTTAAGGTGGGAAGAGGGAGGAAAGCTGATACTTAGGAGTGAGCTGGGCTATATTTAGAAGCTGCTATAACTCCTTTGGATCTAAGAAAAGATATTTTGAAGACTGTTGGAGGACTTTGCTTTATTTATTTATACTTGCTGTTCTTCATTTTCCTCATCTGTAAAATGAAGATGGGGGATTCAATGCTCTTTGAAAAGCCTTGTCTTACTCTAAAATTCTACAAACCTGTGACTACTTTTTAACTTTATATATAAATACATTATTTTGTACTGCCAAGTCAATATCTAAAAGCAATAAATAGCATCATCATGCTGCTATTTAACTATGATTTTGCAATTATTACAGGATGCCACAATGAAAATGATCAGGAAATAAGATAAAACATGCTAGTGTCTTTTATAATGTTCTGTTTGAACTGTCAGTAAAATAGAGATTGTTGACGCTGTAGATCTAAAAAGATTGCACAAATTGTTCTAACTAGAATCAGATTCAATAAGCAAATTTCTATGAATAGTGAAACAATCCAAAAAGCTGATCTGGTTGGGGGAGGGGGCATAGGAGAGAGAAACAAGCAAGCTCTTTTTTTTTTTCCTATTGTGTGCTTGAGAAAAAAAGATATTGATTGCTGTGGTTTCAAGCCCTTAGTTTATCTTTTATGACACTTGAAACCCAGTGTTTGCTCTACAGCTTGGAGTATATTTGGTGTACTAATAAAGGCCCCACAGAACCTGAAGGAGAGCATGCAATCAAACGAGGATTTGAACTGAAAACCAGTCCATATGATCATTGTGTCCCTCCTGGAAATAAATCTTATTTAGAAGTCTTTTTTTAATAAGGACTGAATGGCTAAAAGATTTTCATAGATAATCTGGTATAAGCCATTTGAAACCTGGTTGATGGGTTACTGGAATTCTTTTTACTTCAACAACTTAAAGAGCTAAACATAAAGCTGTGGTTCAACTATCGGATCTTCTGTAAAAGTTCTGGGAGCAAATATCTTGCATCAGAAATACCACATTTGAAATGAGTTATCATTATTTAGTTTGGCTCACAGAAAACCATTAGTAGACAGTTGATCAAAAACTCAAAATGTATATTACTGTAGATAAAAGTCTACAATAATATGTGGGTGGGGTAGTATCTATAACTTGCTAGAAAGCATCTCAAAAATAATCAGCAAATTTAATTTCAATAGTTTTTCTCTCATCTTACTGCACCTAATTGTATAAGTAATCATCAGAAACCGTATTTTCTTGGGGGAAAGTAGGGGAATACATGTTCAAGTCTCATTTTGGCAGTCTGTCATGTAATGCTAGCAAGTTCTATTATAAAAGCTCGGGACTTATCTAAGGGCAATGTAAATCTGATAAGTGCTTTGATCTCGCCAATCTGGTCTGGCTCAATGGTCAAGCATCAACCTATGAACCAGGAGGTCACAGTTAAATGCTGATCAATGACTCTCTTATCATTGATGTTTCTAGCTCTCTCTCTCTCGCTCTTCCTCTTTGAAATCAATAAAACATTTTAAAAATACTTTGATCTCACAGTAGTAATATTATATTTATTTCATCATTGAATTAATAATTGGTTATTGACTCATATTCTTTCTTCATTTAAATCTAAACTTGAGAATTACCTCTTCCTGAAAGATTCCAAAATAACCCTTTCTGTTGTACAGCTACACTCTAACTTAGTGCTCTTTAAAATGTTTGAATTATAGACCAAATTTTTTTTCTAACAAATATTATCACAAAGTAAATTTACTTAAATATTTTTATAATTTTAGATATCTTATTCCAAGGCAATAAAATGAATTCAGATAACCCAAAGATTAGTGAACCAGGTCTGACTTAACCTGAATAACATTTTTACATAACTTTGCTGATGTCATTGCTACAGGCTTGGTCCCCAGTAGGGGGCGTGCAGGAGACAGCCAATCAATTATTCTCTTTCATCATTGATGTTTCTATCTCCCTCTCCTCTCCTAAATCAATAAAATAAATAAATAAATAAATAAAAAAGAACCTGACAATTCCAAGTGCTGACAGGGATGAGGGGCAACCAAATATTGCTACTAGAAATGCACAGTGATTTTTCCACAACCCTAAGAAACACAAGAAAGAGAAGGAAAAAAATGGGATATTATATCCAATGCCGGATATAATCAAACCAACAGCTTACAGACCAACACCCAGTGTAGTTTGAGGTAAAACTAGAGGAGAATGGCCAGGGTCGTCAACACTAGATTCCACTTACTCCCCATGGTCTTCACCCACCAGATTTGAAAAATGCCATTTTTAGATTGAGATTCCTGAGTGAGTCTGCTGTAGGAAGAGGGGAAGGAAAAACGTATGTAAATGTGGTCTCTCTTTCTCTCTTTCTTTCTCTCTCTTTCTCTCTCTCTCTTCCTTCCTCCCTTTTTCTCTTTTTCTTTCTTTCTGTGATAATCTACACCAAGATGGATACTAAGTAACTAATGGTTAGATAGTGTATATAGAGTAGTTACACTGGAAAATTCATGTTCCTGGAGGGATAGAGTGGGGTGGCATGAGATTTCAGCATGCTAGTTGGAATGTTGCAAAATTTTTAATTTATAAATTGTTTATTTTTGTAATTTTCCATTTAATATTTTCAGACCATAGTTGATCATAGGTAACTGAAACAATAGAAAGGGAAACCATGTATAGACTACTGCCAGTGATTTTACAGAAGTGTTAGGAATAAAAATAATAGGTAGTATTTTTGAGCTCTTACTGATATCAGGAGTTTATGTGATTGGCCACTCACATAAATTATCTCATTTAAGCCTATGAGGCAAGTGTTAATATTACCTTTTACAGAGGAGAAAATTTACCTGCAAATCCAGTGGTTTGGTTAATCACTTCCTCTTCCTCAATATATTTTATTCGTTTGGCTCCCAGGACACTGTACTCTTTTTCATTTGCTTATCTCATTGGTTATCCCTTCTCAGCCTTCATTTTATTTTATTTTTAAAAAATATATTTTATTGATTCTTTACAAAGATGAAGGGAGAGGGATAGAAAGTCAGAAACATTGATGAGAATGAGACGTCAATCAGCCGCCTCCTGCATGCCCCACACTGGAGATGTGCCCGCAACCAGGATACATGCCCCCGACCAGAATCGAACCTGAGACCCTTCAGTCTGCAGGCCGATGCTCTATCCACTGAGCCAAACCAGTCTCAGCTCAGCCTTTATTTTAGTTCTCCTCATTTTAGCACCCCAGGGTTCAGGCCTTGGATTTCTTCTTTCCCTGTCCAAACTTTCTTAATGAACTCGTTTATTAATATGACAACGACTCCCATATTTTTATCTCATGATTAACCTCTCTTTTGAATTTTAGACTCATACATGCAGCTGCCTATTTGGCATGTCCACTTGATGCCTCACAGGCATCTCAAAGGTAACATTCTAAAAATGAAGTTCTCATTTTTTCTGACAAAGCTATTCCATCAGAGATTTTTCCCCTTTCAGTAGATGGAAACTCCACCCTTCCAATTGCTCATGCCAAAATCCTTGGTATCATTGTTGACACTTCTTAAGCACACTACTTCCCTCCACCCCCACAGCTACCAACCTGGTTTGAGTCATCATCACCTCTTGCCTGGATTATCACTGGCAGCTTCCCACTTGGTCATCTTGTTCCCAAACTCGCCTTTCAAGAAGCTATTCCTGCCGAAACCAGTTTGGCTCAGTGGATAGAGCGGTGGCCTATGGACTGAAAGGTCCCAGGTTCGATTCTGGTCAAGGGCATGTACCTTGGTTGCGGGCACATCCCAGTCTGAGTGTGCAGGAGGCAGCTGATCAATGCTTCTCTCTCATCGATGTTTCTAACTATCTCTCTCCCTTCCTCTCTGTAAAAAAATCAATAAAATATATTTTAAAAAAGAGAAGCTATTCCTACTACAGAATGATCTTCCTAAAATGTAACCCTAACTACTTCACTTCTTGCAACTCTACACAAATGTCACTCTCTCCACCCTCCTACAAATGTAAGCTCCAAGAAAGAAAAAATATTTGTCTTTTGTATTGACTCAATATATCCCAAACACAGAGAACTGTGCCTGAAATATCTGTTTGTTGAATGAATGAAACATGGAGAGGTTTTCAACCTAGTCCTAAGTATTTTAATAACCTATTTCAGAAGTAAGCCTGAATAATAAACAATTTCTCCTCCTCATAAAGAAGCAGTCTGCCTCAGCAGCCTCTATGAGGAGGAGTGTCTAGCACCAGCATCAACAGCTCCCCTGAAAGAAGTAACATACCGGTTGTATGTATCATTCACCTCTTTTGGAGTAAAGTCAAGTTCCTGACAGTTGGGTCACCCAATTTGCTTAGAAAATATAATGTTGAGTTACAAGTAACATTTTTCCTTATACTGAGAAGCAATACAGTCTGTGGTGTATTTTTTTTTTTTTACATCTATTTGGAGTTTGAAGATGAGTTCTCAGAATTTATAACTCATAAAAATAGAACAATGTGAAATTCCATGAAATGGGTTTTCTATAGCGAGATTACCGAATAAGGCTGACTTGTTATCAGATTATACCTTGATAACAGATGCAACAAATGAGTTCTGAATTGCCAGCAATTGCGATTCTCACAGAGAAGCAAGCAACAGCTTCTGTTAGTAAGGACTTCAGGGAGCTGATCCACCCACAGGTGGATTTCACCAGAGTGTTCAGCATAAGGCTCTGGACCATGTGTTCTTCATATCCACCGCTTGGCTATTCAGACCTAAGCTGACCAATGGCAGAACCCACCCCTCAGCCCCCATGGTAGATTGTCCTCCAAGGGTTTTGGCTTCTGAATGAAATCCAGATGATGTTCTCCCTGCTCTCTATCACCAACCAAATTCTTGCTCTGGTCTCATGTCTAGTCTTCCCTAGTGCTCCCAGCATTACAAACGTGTGGCTAGTCCCAACCTGCTGTACTTGGAGAAAGGGAAAGATTAAAAACCAGCTTGCTTGGAGCTTAAGGAATGAACAATTGTAAGTACTGTTTCCATAATTTGTTTTTTTCCAAAAAATAAAACCAGACTTCCAAAACCCAATGTTAGAAAATAATGGGAAGGAGGCAAGAAAAACACTCTGTACTTCCTGAAACATTTATCCAATTTGCCCATACAAATTTCCAGCAGTCTGACCACACATACAACTACTAAGATTTATAGCTCTATCTCTAAAAATTGGACAATTTGCTTTAATGACAAGAGTTAGTTAGAACACTTGGAGACGAAAGAACAATTCTAGTCTAGGTCAGTGTTTAAATTGTTTCAATGCTGTAGGGTTTGTTGGTTGCAAAAATAAAATCAGCTAAAAAGTATTGAAAGGAAATGAACTCCCCTCCATCTTGTCCTATAGGGCTGGGACCCCTGCCTAAACCCCTCCCTTTTCTGGGAGTGGCCACAGGTGTGCCAGCAATGTCTTAACTTCCCAGATCCCCACCCAAATGGACCAATGAAGCTCCAGGAACACAGCGAGGGTCCAAATAAGGCTAAACCACAGAAAGACCCTAATTCAAGCGACCAATTTCTGTAACCCTCATCACTTTCCTAAGCCCCCTAATTATCCTACCCCATAAAACTCATTGTTCCCGCCCGGCTCGCTCTCTAGCCTCGCTGCTGCGCCAGAAAGAGGCTGAGAGCCAAACCCGGGTTTGAATAAAGACACTTTGCTTTTGCATCGGAAAAGGCTCCTTAGTGGTGGATTATTGGGGACGCCAAACTCTGGGCACAACAGTATATACAAAAAATAATAAATTTCAATCACCACGACCATCTTTTCTTGTGGCAATCATTTCTCCATAGGAATCCACTTTAAAATTTGGAATATTCCATGTTAGGCAGTATTGCCTCCTTCACAGTGGATACCTGGTGGTAACTGTCATGACAAGGAGGCTTGGTACCTGTGTTTGCTAAAATACTTGCTTCCCTTGACATCCAGGACACCACATTCTGCAGGTTTTCCTCTCACCTCCCTGTAATTTCTCAGTCTCATTTCTGGTCCCTCTTATTGCTCTGTTTCTATCCATTGAACTGACTGATACAGATTTAGTCCTTGGCCATTTTCTCTGCCTTCATTCTCTCCAGTGATGAGCTCAGCCAGTCTTTACAAAGCCATCTATATGCTGATGACTCCTGCCATTCTATCTCCATTTGGGTATCAAATAGATACATAAAATTTAACATTCCCCAAACTAAACTCCTGATAGCTGCTAGCACCCCCACTTAACAGTCTTTCCCATCTTTTTTTTAAATTAAATCTTTATTATTCAGATTATTACATTTGTTTCTCTTTTTTCCCCTCCATAGCTCCCCTCCACCCAGCTCCCACCCTTCCCTCTGCCGTTACCTCCCTCCCACTGACCTCATCCATAGGTGTATGATTTTTGTCCAGTCTCTCCCTGTACACCCCTCACCCCTTTCCCCCTGAGAATTATCAGTCCACTCCCTTTCTGTGCTCCTGATTCTATTATATTCACCAGTTTATTCTGTTGATCAAATTTTTAATTCACTTAATTTTTAGATTCACTTGTTGATAGATATGTATTTGTTGTTCATAATTTTTTGGCTTTTACCTTTTTCTTGTTCCTCTTCTAAAAGAGTACCTTTAAGCATTTCATATAATACTGGTTTGGAGTTGATGAACTCCTTTAGCTTTTTCTTCTCTGTGAAGCTCTTTATCTGCCCTTCAATTCTGAATGATAGCTTTGCTGGATAGATTATTCTTGGTTGTAGGTTCTTGCTATTCATCACTTTGAATATTTCTTGCCACTTCCGTCTGGCCTGCATCGTTTCTGTTGAGAAATCAGCTGACAGTCGTATGGGTGCTCCCTTGTAGGTAATGAACTGTTTTTCTCTTGCTGCTTTTAATATTCTCTCTTTGTCTTTTGCTCTTGCTATTTTAATTATGATGTGTCTTGGTGTAGTCCTCTTTGGATTCCTTTTATATGGGGTTCTGTGTGCTTCTTGGACTTGTAAGTCTATTTCTTTTACCAGATGTGGGAAGTTTTCAGTCATTATTTCTTTAAATAGGTTTTCAATATCTTGCTCTCTCTCTTCTTCTGGCACCCCCACAATTCTGATGTTGGAACGCTTATAGCTGTTCCAGAGGCTCCTTACATTATCTTCACATTTTTGGATTCTTTTTTCTTCTTGCTTTTCCAGTTGAATGTTTTCTGCTTCTTTATATTTCAATTTTTTGACTTGATTCTTGCCTTCCTCTAGTCTGCTGTTAGGACTCTGTATAATATTTTTTTATTTCAGTCAGTGTCTCTAGTTGGTCCTTTTTCATCTCCTCTTGGGACTTGCTAGATTTATCCATCATCTCTAGTTGGATCTTTTGCATCTCTAGTTGGTCCTTTTGCATCTCCTTTTGGGACTTGATAAATTTATCCATCTTTTCTAGCATATTCTTGAAAAACTTTATAAGTGTGGTTTTGAACTCTCTATCCAGTCATTTTTTTCCCTCCATTTCTTTTGTTTGTGATCCCTTCCCTTGTCTCAGCATTTTCACTATGCCGGGGAAACTTCTGATACCAGACTTGCAAAACCGAAGAAGCCTCTGTTGAACTTGGGATGGGCAAGAGACCACCTTGCCTTCCAGTCGGCCCCGCCCTCCACAGCCCCTGAGTCTCACATGACTGGGTAATTGCTGGAGCGGTCCTTGTGCGCGCGCGCCTGCCCGCAGTGCCTCTAGACTGCTGCCTTTCCAGCTCCCCTGTGCACCAGGACCACCGGAGTCTAGATCTCCAGGGTTTCGCCTGAAACAGGGGCTTAGTGGAGTCAGAAGTGGCACAGTTGGGAGGGTCTGTCTCCCGCCCCCTCGCGAAAGCCAGCGGCACAATCAGCAGTCTGTCCTCTGCGCAGTGCCGTGCGCGCCATCAGTCCTCTGATCTTTTGCGACTCCCCTAAATTTCTGTTCACCTCTCCCTTTTCACAGTCCAAACTACCCCTGCATGAGTTTCAGCTGGATCTGGGGTTTAGTGTCATAAAATAAGAGGTTCAATGCCGTTGGGAGTCTCCGTTTCCCTCCCACCTGAGAAAGCCAGCCAGGTACTCCAGCACCCGCTCTCTCAGCACGCGCGTCTCCGTACCTCAGCTTTTTGCAGCTCCTCTGAGTTTCTGTGAGTCCCTTTCTTTCCTTCTAGCTGTAGAACTTCCACTCAGCCAGCTTTCCTGTGGTTCTGGATGATGTCCATTCTGTCTTTTAGTTGTAGTTTTGAAATTGTTGTGCGAGGCAGCAGTGTAGGTGTTTACCTATGCCGCCATCTTGGATTCTCCCTTTCCCATCTTAGTAAATGGCAATTTCATCATCTAGTTGCTTAATCTAAAATCCATCACCCATTTATTTATTTCATAATGCCCTACATTCAATCACCCAACAAATCCCATTGGATCTATATTTAAATTGTATCCAGAATTCAAACACTTTTCACCACCTCCTCTGCTGGTTGAGGTGAAGCCATCATTATCTTTTTCCTGGTCCTTTAACTGGTTTCCCTGTTTTTATTATTGTTTCTCCTACAAACTATTCTCTACACCAGTGGTTCTCACAATATGGCCTTGGACCAGCAGATCAGCATCACCTAGGGACTTGCTAGAAATGCAAATTCTCCTGCACCACAACAGACCTACTCAATCAGAAACTCTGGGGATGGAGCAACAAGCCTCCAATGTGATCCTGGTGCATAATCAAGTGTGAGACTCACTACTCCACAAAAGGGGTTAACCAGAATGATCCTTTTAAAATGTAAATTAGATCACCCTCATCTCTTCCTTCAAAAACCTCTAGTGGCTTTCCAGCTCCTCAGAGTAGGCGTTTGAATTATCATGATGGCCCACAGGGCCCACCATAACCCTTTCTCATTCCCACCATGTCTGTAGCCACTTCTCCATTCTCTCTTCACCCACCGTGCCTGATCCATTCTGGCCTCTTTGCTTTGCCTCGGGGCCTTTGTATCTGTTTTTTCCTCTGCCTGGAGATCCTTCCCTCTCTCACCTCCCACATAACCATGAGGTTCTCTTGCTCCTCTCCTTTTGGTCTCTGTTCAAATGTCAGCTTATCAGAGGGACTTTTCCCAGCTACCATGTTTGAAATAAAAACCCTTGTGCTCTGTGCTCCTTTCTCCCCTTTACTCCATATTGTTTTTATGCATAACCCAACACTGTCTGGCATTTGCTATATTGTGGTTATTTATTTGTTTAATGGTCGCTGTGACTTTCATGATACATACCCTGTGAGGCAGGGATCTGTATCTGTAGTGTTTATTGCTGTACCACCAGAACCCAGAACAATGCTAGCATATGGTAAGGTCTCCATAAATATTTTTTTAATAAGTGAATATCCAATAAAGTGAATAATCCAAAGCATTTCTCTGAGGAGATGATGCATTTATTGTAATGATATTGCCATTGCTCAAAAAAAATTTATTTTGAGCAAGGGAAGCCAGTTAGGAGGTTATCTGCAATAACCCAGGAGAATGATAATGATGGTTTCAATTCTAAGAGGTAATAGCAGAGGAGGTGGTGAGAAACAGTTGGCTTCTGATACAATTTGCATATAGATCCAATGGGTCAAGGTTAATTTACAGGTCACAAATGGACACCAGTCTCAGTATTTAAGAGAGGCTGCTGCTTTTTAAAAAGTAAAAAATACAGTTCCTCAGCTTTATCACATATATTATTTACTAGTCCCAGAATCATATGACATTTGGCATTGCACAAATCAAATTTCCCCTTGAAAAGTGAAACACAGAATCACAGAAGACATTCAAAGGCTCTGAATGCAATTCCCTATATGATGAAAGAATAATTCTGATTTCTATTGAGTACATTTTTATATTTGTGTGATTTAATCCTCACAGCAATCCTCTGAGGTCCTTGTTATTAACCTCATTTTTCAGATGAAGAAAATGAGGCTCAGAGAGGTGAGCTAATTTCCTCCCAGCTCCCAGCTGCAGAGCAGGACAATTTAAATGCAGGCCAGTTCACACATTTTCTCGATGAGTAAGAGCAACATTTTGGGAACAAGCATACATACTCCCTAGACGAGAACACTCATTTTGAGCATTTCAATATATCTTATTTTTATCTCTCTCAACCTCATCCTCATCTCCTAAGCACAACTTCCCTGGAGGGTTGGACCCTGCAGTGAATACAAGATGTCACCAGGACGGATGTCGTCAGGAACTTGAGGCCAGTCCTGCTGTCCTGCTGCTCAGGCTGGGAAAGGAGCCTCCTTTCAATGGCCAAGGCCCTGGGTCAGGTGATGCAGTTCCTCCAGATACTGTTTCCACTGTCCTCAAAGAAACCGCTGCCATTGCCATGGGGATTCGAGGCTTCCCAGAGCTATGTAGCCTGCATTGTCTCAGGACAAGGAACTATTGTTCCAGTAGAAATAGAGGGTGTTTCTCACTGGGGATTTGGACTTGAATAAGGATTCACATTTCAACGCCTCCTTTTGTAAAAATGGGTGATTTTTTTTTTTTTGCTTATGGGGTGTATGTTTTTTTCAGACTCAGATCACAGTTCCTAACAACTGTTCCTCCTACAATGTTTCTTAAGAATGTTAGGTATGCACTTCTGGATGTTAGGCACTCACGAAATAAACATCTCATTGCATGTTAACACGAAGGCCCCGTGCTATCTGGAGCAGTCTCTGGGATTGCCTTGGCAGAGGGGCAGGGGTGGGAGTGGGGACTGGGAAGAGACGGGTTCATAGGTGGGAACTGGCACTCCTGGAGAGCAGCCTTTAATGCAGCAGACTTTAGATATGTTATCCTAATTAGCCTTACAGGCACCTGGGCAGGTATTATGCAAGTTTTACAAACGAGGAACGTAATTAGGTAACTGGAGCAAAATCACACAGCTGGAAAGAGTGAAATCTGGGATGGGTTCCCAGATCTCACAACAAACCTGTTCCCTTTCCATTTCCTACTCCATGCTCCCTTGCTGACCTTTCTACATGTCAGTTTCTCAAATGAGCCACCTGTCGGAAGAATGCAGGATTCAGTGCTTGAGAATGCTTCTGTCATAGGGCATGTCACATAACAGGTAAAGTAAGTCCTCATTTAACATTGTGAGTAGGTTCTTGGAAACTACAACTTTAAGGAAATAATAATAAAATTGGTAAAGGAAACCGATTTTAGTATAGGCAAATGGATGTAAACAAGAGTTAAGTTCCTAATGTGTATTTCTAGTCACAAAAACATCACTAAACTTCTAAATAAAGACCCAAAACACTTCTCATATTAAACACTGAAATAAATGTGAGCTATATAGACATTATGAAAGATTAATAAAGACAGAAAGATAATGATTTTCTAATCTACTTATTCCAGTTCAGGGTCTTGGATGGCCACCCTCTTCTGGCAGCTCAGGGCACAAGGTGCTGGACAGGACATCCTTCCATCACACCCACACCTGCACTTATTCAAACTGGGACAATGTAGATATGGCAATGAACCTCATGCTCACATCTTTGGGATGTGGAAACTAGAACACCTGGAGAAAACCGACGCAGACCTGGGGAGAAAGTGGCCCTGGCAGTGAAATGATTTTTTTAAAATATCATGACATTATAATGAAACAAGGTTGAGGATCTACTGTTATTCAGTAAAAATCACAATTTCTCCTCTCTGTCTTCCTTCTGCCTCACCTCATCTTACCTTTCAATTTATCTTCCTCTTTTTTATCTCTCTCCTATTCTTTCAACTCCTGCTTTTCTTCCCCCTCAGATTCTTTTCTTTGTAGAAAAACAAAATCTAAAGATCCCATTCCCAATGGCAACATAGCTTTAAAAACACCCCCTAGGGATAAGTCAACCAAAACAATGCAAGGTCCGTGTGAAGAGACTATAACATTATATTGATGATATATAAAAAAAGATTTGAATAGATAGAAAGTATGCATGTTCCTAGATGAAAAACTTTATATTCTAAAGATATCAACTTTCCAAATTAATCCATAAATTCAGTAGGTTTATCAAACTTGATAAGCTAAGTTTAGAATTCATATGGAAGAGAAAATGCACAAGAACAATAACATTAAAGAATAAAAAAAAGAATAATGAAGGAACTGACATTTCAGTTATCAAGTATATTAAGTTTATGTTAGATAAGGTTGTATTGCTTCAGAGTAAAGACATGGACAAATGGAACTGAAAAAAACACACACAAAAAAAAACAAAGTTCAGAAACAAAGGAACATTAAGACAATAAAAAGGGGGCATTTCCAAACAGAGTAAAATGAACAGACTACTCAAAAATTATTATATTGAGAGGGTTTGGAATTCCTTCTGAAAATATAACTCAAATGCCGGTAATATATCATACCTACAAAATCCAAATGGATTAAATTCTAAACACTAATTTTTTAAAAAGCCCATATCAGAAAGAAACTACAGTTAAATATGATACATCAATTTTTTAAAATGTATTTTATTGATTTTTAACAGAGAGGAAGAGAGAGGAATAGAGAGTTAGAAACATCAATGAGAGACATCGATCAGCTGCCTCCTGCATGTCCCCTACAGGGGATGTGCCCTCAACCAAGATACATGCCCTTGACTGGAATTGAACCTGGGACCTTTAAGTCCGCAGGCCGACACTCCATCCACTGAGCCAAACTGGTCTCGGCTACATCAATTTTTATAATTTTGGAATGGATGGTGAAGGCCTTCCTAAGGAAAAAAAAAATCAAGGAGATGTTAAGAAAAAGGTCTTCCTTAAAAAAAAAAATACTATAGAGATCTATATGTCAACAGACACCAAAATAAAAGATCCTCATGAAATCCTTTACAAAATATGTAAAACAAAGTATAAAATACAAATTTACTCAAAGTTCCTAAAATTATTAAAAAGATACAAATTGTAAAACTGAGTAAAAGAAATGAAGAGATACCCCTGCTAGTGTGGCTCAATGTTTGAGCATCTACCCAGAAACCAAGAGGTCACCGGTTCTATTTCTGGTGGCTATAGCTCAATCCCCAGGAAGAGGATCCAGAGGCAGCAAATGGATGAAGTTTCTCTCTCATCAATGTTTCTCTCTCTCTTTCCCTCTCTCTTTCTCTCTCTCTCTTAAAATCAATGAAAACATATTTTTAAAAAGAAATGAAGAGATAATTCACACACAAAAAAAGAATGATAAAACTTTAAAAGATGTTTAATCTTAAAAATAATAAAGGAAATGCAAAACAACTAATGAGTTACACTTTGTAACCAATCAAGTTGTTAAAAATCAAATAGATTGACACCAGTATTCTCAGGTAGAAATGGGTGATATCATATATAGCTCCTAAGACTATAAGTTGGCACAACTTTTTTCTATGATAACTCAGAAATATCTATCAAAATTTAAAATAAGCATATCCTTGGAGTTCTGAACTTCACTTCTAAGACTCTATTCTTCTAAAATATCCACACATGTTCATAAAATAAGTAAACATGAATAGTCATTTCCGCTTCATTTATAATAGAGAAAAATTGAAAAAGGGCAGCAATTTCCTTCAATTAGAGAATGGTTAAGATAAATATAATATATTTATATGGTGGAATTCTATATGACGATTGAAAACATGAGATGATTTACATTTATTACATACAAGAATTCCAAGACATATGGTCAAGTGAAAAAAGCAAGAAGACTTGGTTTTTTACTCTTGGTAGTTTCACATTACAGTGGTACCTCGAAATACGAGATTTTTGAGATACGAGCTGTCGAGTAAGCGATTTTTGCTCTGAAATACGAGCAACATTTGAGATAGGAGTAATTGCGCGGATCGGCCAGCTGCACACGACCTACCAGTTTACCGCAACTCGAGCGTCTCATAGTTTCCCATGCCTCAAGGTTACGGAACGAATTAAACTCGTATCTCGAGGTACCACTGTACTTGTATTAACTGCCGTAAGCCCATTTTGCTTACATAAACAGAAATAAAAGTAAGCATAGCAGTGCTATTACAGTTCTCCTGTGTCCAGGAGGCTCCTTTGGCTATGCCCTCCCAGGTCAGGGTGGTCTGTGACTCTCAAGGCAAGAGGCTAGAGGCCCAAGAGCACAGACTGAAGTAATGCTAAAGTAGCGCAAGAGAGAAGTGCTTCTCCTCAACTCCCAGTGTAATGTCTTAGCTCTCAGCAAGAATCACTCACTTACTGGTAATCCTTCTTCTGCTTTGAGCTTTAGTGGAAGTTCTTCTAGCAGTGCCCATGACCCAGCAGAGAGGCAGCCGTCTTCTGATTCCTGGTAAACTCCCTCCTCTAACGGGCAAAAGCAGCACCAGGTCTCTCTCCTTTCCCTCTCCCAAAACTTTATTCTTGTTTACCTGAAATAATTTAGAAAGAAAGAAAAACTTCTTAAATAAATTTTTGTAATATAGACACAATACATGTATAAAGAGTATATATTAGATTTTCCATCAAACATCATTTTCATGAAAAAAAGTCAGTGAGAAAATTAGAAAGAAAACTTTATCATCCTGCCTCATAGAGTCATTATTCTACAATATTTCTTTGCATATGAATTTCTTCTAGTTATTTTGTACTATTTTTTCTTCCAAGTGGGTTTTTCACCTTTTAATTATTTTAGACTGTTTACCCTTTTTTTCCACATGAGTATATTGGTTAACCTAAAGTTCACATGCTGGCAAGCTAGAAAAGCATACATGATCAGAAAAATATGAAAGCAAGAAGAGTTCTTCACATGTTGAAGAACAACCAAAGTACTTCAGCATTTTGAGCAGAAGGAACATTGGCTTGAAAATCAAGAGACTATATAATTCTTGATCATTTTGTGCCAGTCATTCCATATGACCTTGGACAGTCTGTGACTTCTTTGATATTTTACAGATACTTGAGTTTATCTGTAAATTAAGTGAATTGGGAGACAAAATTTTTAAACTCCCTTCCACTAATGAGATACAAAGATTTCATTGATTGCTGGGAGTGCAGAGTAATTAGCACACAGAACTTAGAAATAGAAACTACAATAGCAACATTTATAGCTACCATTTCATGTGCACTTACTAGGCTATGTGCTTTATATGTGATTTTCTTTGATTCTTATAACAATCATTTGAGGTAGAAATTATTTCCTCCATTCTGTTGATGAAGAAATTGAGGCTCAGAGAGAGTAAATAATTTTCCCCAGGGTGTGAAACTAAAAGTAAAGAGTCTGGATTTAAATCCAGGTCTAATTCTGAAGTTTGCATTCTTAAGTGAATAACTAATCAGAATCTTTAGTACATGTCATTTTAAAGTTACCTTTGCATTAAATTGTTCCCCTTGCCTGGTGTGGGGAGAAGCAGGAGAGTAAGTGAGCAATACGAGGCATTTGAGAGTCCCTGGTTCCAGAAAGGGAATATAACAAAAAGCTTCTTCCATTCTCCAGAATGTTCAGTTGTGAATGAGGCAATGAGTTTGTGTGCCAGGCTGGAAATGCCTGGCTGTGAGGGCATCCTGAGAATTTCCACCAGGATGAGAAATGATTTGAGCTGCTGAATACAGATGACTCTGCCAGTGTTGAGCCTCAGAAAGATACTTCCAGGTCAGGTTTTCTGGCTTGCCTGAATGCCAGTGATTCACTCATTATGTGATTAAGTGACAGGCTTATGTTTCCAGAGCTAAATGATTCAACAGCTTCCTGTGCTATTAAACTGAGACACACACACACACACACACACACACACACACACACACACAAAACAAAAGGCAATTAAAAACAATCAAAGCATTCAAAAATTAAGATTCGATTTCTGCATTTGCTAAACTTTCATCAAGAAAATCAGTGATGAATATGATACACAGAGAAGTTAAAAAAAGCAACCAGTTATTAAATGTACATGTTTCCTGAACACTTAGAATATTTAGGACTGAGCCATTTTTCACTTGTATTAAGTTGCATTTATTTAGACATGTGCCTTTGAACACTCCTTTAAGAATATTTCCCTTTCAGTTTTAACACATGAATGGGTATTGTGGGAGAGAAAGAAAGTTTTCCCTTCTAGGTTCTACCAGCTGGTCTATTAATCAAATATACATGAGATAGATTAACAAGAGAAACTGACCACATTTAATTACATACAAATGTAAATGGGAACACCACATACATGAGTGAATCAGAGTCCCCACAGACATGAGAAGTTCAGAGACAGAGAGCGAAATTGAGGTATATAGGACATTCTGAGCTACTAGTAAGGATGAGGTGCAATATCTTATGCACCCCATCGAGTCATTTCTTACACTGCTGGTTCTATAATCTACTATCTGTAAAGGTTAGACAGGTTCTTTCAGTATTTTTTAACAAGCCCTATTTAGCTATTTGTTTTACTCTTTACAGATTTATTTTATTTTATTATTGTTTAAAGTATTACATATAATAGTACATATATCTCCCTCCCCCCCCGCATTGACCTTCCCCCAGCCTCCCCTACCTACTATCGCATTTCCTCATCCCACCCCCACCCCCAGCGTCTTGTGTACATTGGTTGTGCTTATATGCATGCATACAAGTCCCTTGGTTGATCTCTTTCCCCCACGCCCCAACACTCCCCAGCCTCCTGTAATTTGACAGTCTGTTTGGCGCTTTACTGCCTTTGTATCTATCTTTTTGTTCATCGGGGTATAATGTTCTTTATTTTCCATAAGTGAGTGAGATCATTTTTCTTTCATTGCCTGGCTTATATTACTTAGCATAATGCTCTCCAGGTCCATCCATGCTGCTGCAAAGGGTAAGAATTCCTTCTTTTTTATGGCAGCATAGTATTCCATGGTGTAGATGTACCATAGTTTACTGATCCAGTCATCTGCTGACTGGCACCTAGGCTGTTTCCAAATCTTAGCTACTGTAAATTGTGCTGCTATGAACATAGGGGTGCATATATTTTTTCTGATTGGTGTTTCTAGTTTCTTAGGATGTATTCCTAGGAGTGAGATTACTGGGTCAAATGGGAGTTCCATTTTTAGTTTTATGAGGAAACTCCATACTGTTCTCCACAGTGGCTGTACCAGTCTGCATTCCCACCAGCAGTGCACAAGGATTCATTTTTCTCCACATCCTTGCCAACACTTTTCGTTTGTTGATTTGTTTGATGACAGCCATTCTGACAGGTGTGAGATGGTAACACATTGTCATTTTGATTTGCATCTCTTGGATAATCAGTGACTTTGAGCATGTTTTCATATGTCTCTTAGTCTTCAAAAAGATTCCATTTAGGTCCGTTGCTGATTTTTTTTATCGGATCACTTAACTTCTTTTCATTAGATTGTGCAAGTTACTTATAGATTTTGGAGATTAAACCTTTATCAGTGATAACATTTGCAATTATATTCTCCCCTACAGTGGAGTATGTTGTTGTTTTATTGATGGTTTCTTTTTGCTGTACATAAGCTTTTTATTTTGTTATAGTCCCATTAGTTTATTTTCTCTTTAGCTTCCATTGCTTTAGGACCGGTATCGGTGAAGAAATTGCTTTGGCATATGTCTGAGATTTTGCTGCCTGTGGATTCCACTAGTATTTTTATGGTTTCCCATCTTATGTTTAAGTCCTGTATCCATATGGAGTTTATTTTTGTGTATAGTTTCAATTGGTGGTCTAGTTTCATTTTTTTGCATGTATCTGTCCAGTTTTCCCAACACCATTTATTGAAGAGATTGTCTTGACTCCATTGTATGCTCTTGCCTCATTTGTTGAATATTAATTGAGCATAGTGATTTGGATCAATATCTGGGTTCTCTGTGGTATTTCATTGGTCTATATGTTCTTGTGCCAGTACCAGGCTGTTTTGAGAACAGTGGCTTTGTAATACAGCTTGAATCTGGTATTGAGATTCCACCTGCTTTATTCTTTCTCAGGATTGCTGTGGCCATATGGTCTGTCTTTCAAATTGACCCATGTGCACTTGAGAAGAATATGTATTTTCTGTGGCTTTGAGGTGGAATGTTTTGAAGATGTCAATTAATTCCATCTGGTCTAGTGAGTCATTGAGGATTGATGTTTCTTTGCTGATTTTTTGTTTAGAGGATTTGGTGATAATGGGGTATTAAAGTCTCCTACTATGATTGTATTGCTATCAATCTCTCCCTTGATATCCTCCAGTAGTTTTTTTTTTTTTAATGTATTTGGGTGCTCCTGTAGTGGGTGTGCATTTGTTTACTAGAGTTATTTCTTCTTGTTGGATTTCTCCCTTTAGTATTATGAAGTGGCCTTCTTTTTCTCTTTTTATGTCCTTTGAGATATAATTTGTCACATGTAAGCATTGCTACTCCAGCTTTTTTTTTTAATATATTTTATTGACTTTTCACAGAGAGGAAGGAAGAGGGATAGAAAGTCAGAAACATCGATGAGAGAAATCGATCAGCCGCCTCCTGCACACCCCACACTGGAGATGTGCCCGCAAGCAAGGTACATGCCCCTGACCGGAATCGAACCCAGGACCTTTCAGTCCGCAGGCCGACGCTCTATCCACTGAGCCAAACCGGTCTCGGCAGCTTTTTTTTTCATTTTGATTCACCTGAAAAATCTTTTCCCATCCCTTCACCCTCAGTTTGTGTGCATCTTTTTTTCTGAAATGAGTTTCTTATAGACAGAAAATATATGGGTTGTGTTTTCTTATCCAATCCATTACCTCATGTCTTTTGATTGGGGCATGTAATCCATTTACATTTAAAGTTATTATTGATAGGTACTTATTTGTCACCATTTTTATTCTTTACCCCTGTGTTCCTTCTTTGCTCTCTATTTTTTTTTTACAGTAGACCCTTTAGCATTTCTTGCATTGCTGGTTTAGTGGTAATAAACTCCCTTAGTCCTTTTTTGTCTGTGAAGTTCCTGATTTCACTCTCAATTTTGATGGATAACCTTGCTGGGTACAATATTCTTGGATTCAGTCAGACCCTTTCTTTGCATGACTCTGTATATTTCATTCCATTCCTCTCTGGTCTGATGTGTTTCTGTTGAGAAATCAGTTGCTAGTCTGATAGGGATCCTTTGTAGGTGACTTTCTGTCTTTCTCTGGCCGCTTTTAAGATTTTTACTTTGTCATTCGTGTTACCAATTTAATTATAATGTGCCTTGGCATTGGTCTTTCGGGGTTCATTTTGTTTGGGACTCTGTGCATTTCTTAGATTTGTATGGGTTTCTTCTTCCCTATATCAGGAAAGTTTTCTGTCATTATTTCTTCAAACAGGTTTTCTATTCCTTGCTCAGTTTCCTCTCCTTCTGGAACCCCTGTTATGGGGATGTTGTTTGTTTCATGTTATCCCAAAGTTCTCTTAGGCTCTCCTCCTGATTTTTATTGGTTTTTTAGGGTTTGTTTTGCTTGGGACTCTGTGCATTTCTTAGATTTGTATGGGTTTCTTCTTCCCT
>JAAGEH010000226.1:21850915-21879081 GCA_011751065.1 Lasiurus cinereus | reverse complement strand
TATCTTAGGATAACAATATATATCTCCTAAGGATAAGAACACTGTTCTCAAAACCACAATATCATTATCTCACTTAAGACAATTAACTGAGAGAGAAAAAATGGCGGAGAAATAGACAGACGCGTCTGGAGCCTTGTCTCTGGGCAGAGGGAGAGAGAGCAGCTGAGAGTCGCACTGGGAGTGTTTGTTGGCAAGTTAAGAGTCAGTTATTCTTCAGGAGAAGGTGGGGGACTGCTGGACAGGGCTCCCCTGACCAGGTGGCCCCACTGCCATGGAGTTTTTGTCTGCAGGAGCCACCAGCGTGAACGCGGAGACCACACCATCTTGCAGAGGGAGGTGGATGTCTGCGGCGGTCTGAAAAGCTACAGCTGCAGCACCACCGAACAGTTGGGGGACTCAGAACACCACTCTCCAATCGGCGCAGACACACGGACTCAGAGGAGCTCCACACGGCACACGGAAAGGTCAGATTTCGCCTGGGATAAGGTGAGGTCTCCTGTCCCGCAGAACAGAGATGCGCACACTGTGGGAGCCGCGCTGCGGGAAAGCTGCCTCTGGAGATGTCCGCGGATGTGGGGCACGGCGTGATCCCTAAGTGTGGAAGGGGATGCTTGGACCTGTTGACAGAGGGGAGCTCTAGAAAACAACTCATTTTGATTTGAGGCAGAAGGACAGCTGGGAGTTATTACAGTATCCTGGCTGCTCCAATCCCCACAAACCGGTTTTGAGAACCATAAAGTAGCAGGATCTAAGCACAGCCTAGAGAGGTCCTGAGCTTAGTCTCAGAGGTCAGTTCTGAAACACTGCCACCCAGTGGATGACGCACATATTGACTCTGGCATAACCACAAAAGAATAAAAAGATTAAAACACACCTCAGCAGTGGAACACAGAGAACTGCAATACCCTCCCAACTGGGAAACAGGAATGCCAAGCAGAACAATAGTGGAAGTGAATGACCTTCACTACTGCCCATTCTATTTTTTTTCTTTTTCTTTCTTTTCTTTTTGCATATTTTAATTACAAAACTATTTTTTTTTCTTTTCTTCTCAATTGGTTTTACCTTCTTAATAATTACATTTTTGTTTTCAACTAGTATTATTACTACTACTATTTTACCTTTTTGGGAAAAAAAGTGTCATTTTGTTTTCTCTTTATTTTACTTTGGGATTAGGGTTCTACATTCTATTTTCATCTTTCCTTTAGCATAACTTTACTCTATCTCAACTCTACCTTTATGCCAACACTCTCCTCCTAACTTTCCCCATTTTGTTGTCTTGTTTCTCTTTCCCTTTTCCAACTTTAGATTCTCCCTATTCTTTCTCTTTACCTGGTTAAAATTTCACCCCACTTATATATCTAATTTCAAATCTCCTACTAGAAGTTCATACAAACCTCTCTCTTCTTTTCTTCATCCCAAAACTAATTGATTTAATACATGAATTTGGCAATGTAGCAGGATACAAAATTAATGCCAAGAAATCTGTGGCATTTCTATACACTAATAGTGAAATTACAGAAAGAGAGACTCAAAAAGCAATCCCATTTACCATCGCACCAAAAAAAAATTAAGATACCTAGGAATAAACCTAACTAAGGAGATAAAAGACCTATATGTAGAAAACTACAGGACACTGAAAAAAGAGATAGAGGAAGATGTAAACAGATGGAAGAGCATACCATGTTCATGGTTTGGGAGAATCAACATCATTAAAATGTCCATACTACCCAAAGCAATCTATAGATTTAATGCACTACCCATTAAAATATCAACGACGTATTTCACAGACTTAGAAAGAATTCTTCAAAGATTCATCTGGAACAAAAAAAGACCACAAATAGCCATAGCAATTCTGAGAAAGAAGAACAAAGTAGATGGGATCTCAATACCAGATTTCAAGCTGTATTACAAAGCAACTGTTCTCAAAACAGCCTGGGTACTGGCACAAGAACAGACATATAGACCAATGGAATAGAATAGAGAATCCAGATATCCACCCAAACCACTATGCTCAATTAATATTTGACAAAGGAGGCATGAACATACAATGGAGTCAAGACAATCTCTTCAATAAATGGTGTTGGGAAAATTGGACAGATACATGCAATAAAATGAAACTGGACCACCAACTTACACCAAATACAAAAATAAACTCAAAATGGATACAGGACTTAAACATTAGATGGGAAACCATAAAAATACTAGAGGAATCCACAGGCAGCAAAATTTCAGACATATGCCGAAAGAACTTCTTCACTGATACTGCTCCAAGGGCAATGGAAGCTAAAGAAAAAATAAACAAATGGGACTACATCAAAATAAAAAGCTTTTGCACAGCAAAGAAACCATCAACAAAACAACAAGAAAGACCACTATATGGGAGAACATATTTGCAAATGTTATCACTGATAAAGGTTTAATCTCCAACATTTACAACCAACTTATACAACTTAATAAAAGGAAGATAAACGATCCAATAAAAAAATGGGCAACGGACCTAAATAGAACCTTTCGAAAGACGACAGAAGGCCAAGAGATACATGAAAACATGTTCAAAGTCACTAATTATCCGAGAGATGCAAATCAAAACGACAATTCGATACCATCTTACACCTGTCAGAATGGCAATCATGAACAAATCAACAAACGACAAGTGTTGGCAAGGATTCAGAGAAAAAGGAACCCTTGTGCACTGTTGGTTGGAATGCAGACTGGTGCAGCCACTGTGCAGAACAGTATGGAGTTTCCTCAAAAAACTAAAATTGGATCTCCCATTTGACCCAGCAATCCCACTCTTAGGAATATATCCTAAGAAATTACAAACACCAATCAGAAAGGATTTATGCACCCCTATGTTCATAGCAGCACAATTTACAATAGCTACAATTTGGAAACAGCCTAGGTGTCCATCAGCAGATGAGTGGATCAGAAAACTATGGTACATCTACACAATAGAATTCTATGCTGCCATTAAAAAGAAGGAATTCTTACCATTTGCAGCAACCTGGATGGAACTGGAGAGCCTTATGCTTAGTGAAATAAGCCAGTCAATGAAGGAGAAACACCACATGATCTCACTCATTTGTTGATAATAAAGAAAATTATAAAATGATGAAAAAAAGAATAGACACAGAAGCAGTAAAGCATCAAACAGACTGTCAAATTACAGCAGGATGTTTAAGGAGAGATGAGGTAGATAAGAGATCAACCAAAGGACTTGTATGCATGCATATAAGCATAACCAATGAACACAGACACTGGGGGATTGGGGTATGCCTGAGGGGGGGGTAATGGGAAGATATATATATACATGTAACACAATAAAAAATAAAAAAATAAAAAATAAAATAAAGAAAATTAACTGCAATTTAATAAATTTAATAATATGTCATATACATACCATAAGAAATTTCTCTATTACTCAAAGAATGCTATTTTAGCTTTTTTTTTTTAATTCTAGGCTCAAACAAAGGATCTTACATTGCATTTGGCTTTCATGATTCTTTAGTCTCCTTTTATTTAGCATAGTCCCTCCAACTTCATGTGAACTTCATTATATTGCTCAAGTTAAAGTTCTAATTTAGCCCTCCTGACCAGCCTTAACCTGACAAGCCACAACCCACAACCTCTTCCAGATATAAAGAGGCAAAGACAATTTAGACGAGGATTAATACCTCCTTTCCTTTTAAAGCTTTTTAGCAGCTGCAATAGACAGCTGGTTTCTGTGGTAGGACAGACCACACCTCAGGCTCATTTCTTACAGACACCTGCCAGCCTAGATTTTTCCATCTTGGAGTGACATAAGACCATTTTTGAGATTGCCTACAAAACCTTCCTGGTGGATTCTTTGCTGTTGGTTTGGATCACCCATGAAAATAGTGGAGATCATTTTGAAGATGGAATCTCCTTTTCATTCACACCAGTTGTCACCCTGATTTGTGACATGCCCACATGTTTTGAGCACAGCTTGGACACAGGAGAGAAGAGCTGGGTACAGGAGTCACTCAGGTAGGCCCAGCACAGGATAGCCTGAAAGAACATTGAGGCAAATGCGGAGTCTGAGGTTGGCAAGTAAAGAATGGTGACGTAGCGTCCCAACAATCTGTTTTATTTCAGGCAAAAGGGCCAGCAAAAAATGGGAGGAATCCAGAAGATTCCAAGATGCTACTGATGTCTTCAAAAGTGAGCAGTGAGCTCAGAAGCAAGTCCAATGTGGGAGACTCAGAACCCAGGAGGCAGGCAGATAGCAGATTGGAAACTGCTATCTGGGCAAACGAGGACCATGTCCCCAAGCACAGGTTCGGGGGCAGATTTCCTATCCCCAAAAAGGGACCTTCATAAAGCAAAGCAAGGCTGCACTGGAGAATTTAGTTCAGTGGGGAGCTGGAACTGGCTTTTACAATAGAGACAGAAACAGTATGTGAAAAGGGGTGACACCCAGGGGCCAATTATCCGGGTCAGCAGTAAGCACTGTATCCTGAGTCCTACATTCAAAGACGATAATCACAACCAATAGTGGTTTCAGCTAGTATGTGTGAATTTGTCTTTCTCAATTAAAGTCAGCCTAATCCTCACTTTACCCTTTGGCTTAGAACCTAGTTGAAAAACAAAACAAAATTTCAAAATCCCCTCAAATGCTTTCATTAATATAACCTTTGTGTTACCAAACATAATCAGTTCATTGCATTTTCAGTTGGAGTAAAATTAATAGTATACTTGCTAATCCAGTGGATTTCTTACGCTCTGCTCTTTCCAGGCAATTCTCATGTTTAAATTGGCTCCAGAGTTTTTGGGAGTTACCCTGGGACTTCCTATAATACTGTTTTGCTGCCATGCCTTGAAGCCGGCAGTTTCCTCCTGGTGACCAGAATACTCTCTTCTCATTTCCAGTGCTATGGATCCTGCAGTGCTATGGATCACACAAGTTAGCAAAGGCTAAGTTATGCTGCAGGAACAAATGGTCCCCAAATCACAATGGCTTGCAACACAAAGAGCTAGTTCTCATTATACTTCATGTTCATTGCAAGTTGGTACAGCTTTGCTCAAATTGCTTTTACCCTGGAACTCAGGACGATGGCACAGCCTCTATCTGGAACACTGCTAATCTCAGGGTTGAGTAAAAGAAGAAATGACAAGCCATTTCTGAGTCTAAAAGCAACTGTCTGGAAACATGCCACTTCTGCTTACACTTCCTGGGCCAGAGGAAATCTTATGGACTAGCCTGGCATCAGTGGTATAGGGAAGTAAAATCATTCCCTAGGATGCGAGTATTCAGGAACAGTAGTTCAGTTTATCATATATGTTATTGTTAGGATGTGTGTCGCTCATGTGCTGATGAAGATGTATCTGCTTCCCCATCAGGCGACAGTATGTGCCATTGCATAGGGACAAAAAGCTTCTGGGTCCTTGGCTGGGACTGAGTTTCTGGCTGGTGCATTGGGCCCCTATTGCCTTCCCAGGACCAGGTCTCCAGCATTTGTCCTGCTCCTCAACCCATTACAGAACCATCCGTTATGGATTTTGGGTCTGCCTTGCCCAGACTTAGGTCAGGATGGGCAAGCTTAGAACAAGCATGAGCCACCTCCTTTTCCCCTCCTACTAGCAACTGGGCCAGCAGCCTTCCCTTGGGTTCCTTTTTAGTTTTTGCAGCTTCTTCCTAAAAAACTTTTTTGTGTTCTTTTATTAATTACTATATTTTTCATCCTGGACAACCATTTCATAACACACTGCCAGCAGATTCATCTTGTGTTTCTTTCAAAAGTGACTTTTCTTTGTTTTAGCAGTTCTTTTAAATCCCACTTCATTCTAGCTTTTGACCTGCCTGAACACTGTTGTCACAGGTTCCTATTTTTCTTTTCAATTCAATTCTCTGTTACTCAGATTTCCCCAGGCCTCTAAAGCTATGAGTACAAATGAGATCATGTTTTCAGTAATAATTCAAGTTTCTTTGACTCAACTTGCCTACTTGCTCATGTAAGATCTCCTGACCCCACCAAAGCTATCTCCTCTTACTTCTGGGTTTGCTAGGAGTGAGGTCCAGGGTCAGAAATCTTCTCACATTTTCTATAGAGGCCTCACCCCATGAATGTCCACTCTTTGCACTTAGGTTATTTAGGACTCTTTGGTTGCAAGTCATAAGAATCAACTTGAAATAACTTAATCAAAATGGAGATTTCATAAGAATATCAGGCCATCTCTAAGACTACGTGGAATGCAGCTGGCCCATGAGAAAGTTCTATTAGACTAGAAAAAAGGAAACCTTTCAAAAGTTTCCCTGTCTCCTTTACCCATTCATTTCTGGGTGTCTGCTTCATCAGCTTACCTATACAGGCTGTACCTTTCTGCCCTTGAGCCCACATTGGGGAGATTCCCTTGTTCTCCCTGAATCTCCATTTTCTCTCTGAGAAGACCTCATTTGCTCAATTGTGATGAAGGAGTCCAGGCCTGGATGTCAAGTAAAAGGTAAGGGAGACAATTACTTAGTGAAACAAAGGAGTCTGGAGGTTCACTTAGTGATTTGGCAGAGTCAAATGGGAGTGGGGAGAGAAAGATTTTTCTTGAGTTTGCCAGAGCATCCATAATGAACTACCACAGACCGGGTGGTTTAAACAACAGAAATTTATTTTGACACAGTTCTGGAGTCTAGAAGCCCCAGATCAAGATATCAGCATATTTGGTTTCTACTGAGGCCTCACTCCTTACTTTGCTGATAGCTGCCTTCTTGCTGTGTCCTCACATGGTCTTTAATCTGTGCTTGTACATCCCTGGAGTCTCTATGTGATCCCTGATGATAAGTGATGTGGAACACCTTTCCGTGTACCTTTTGGCCATCTCTACATCTTCTTTGGAAAAATGTCTATTCAAATCCTCTTCCCATTTTTTTAATCAGATTGTTTTTTAATATTGAGTTGAGTAAGTTCTTCATATATTTTGGATATTGACCCCTTATCATATTATAACTTGAAAATATTTTCTTCCATTCAGTAGGTTATCTTTTCATTTTTGTTGTTTGTTTTCTTTATGAAACTTTTTAGTTTGATGTAGTCCCATTTGTTTATTTTTGCTTTTAGTGTCAATCTAAAAAAATCATCATCAAGAAAGACAGATGTCAAGGAGCTTACCACCTATGTTTTCTCCTAGGAGTTTTCTTCTAGGCTTTAGGTCTGCGTTCTAGTCCATTTTGAGTTACTTTTTGTGTGGTATAAGATAGTGGTCCAGATTCATTCTTTTGCATGTGGCTGTCCAATTTTCCCTTCACTATTTACCGAAGAGACTGTCATTTCCCCATTATATATGCTTGGTTCTTTTCTCAAATTAATTGACCATATATGAATGAGTTTGGCTTTTTGGCTCTCTATTCTGTTCCATTGATCTATATACCTCTTTTTATGTTAGTACCACACTGTTTTGATTACTATAGCTGTGCAACATAGTTTGAAATCAGGAAGTGTAATGCCTACACTTGTCCTTTCTCAAAATTCCATTGGCTATTTGAAGCCTTTTGTGATTCCAAATAAGTTTTAGGATTGTCCAGTTTAAAAAGGTCATTGGAATTTTGATAGGAGCTGCACTGAATTTGTAGACTGCCTTGGGTAGTATGGACATTTTAACAACATTAGTTCTTTCACATCATGAGCATGGAATATCTTTTCATTTATCTATATTCTTTTCCATTTCTTCCACTGATGTCTTACAGTTTTCAATGTATAGGTCTTTCATCTCCTTGGTTTAATTTATTCCTAGCCATTTTACCTATTTTCTCTTAAAACATTCATCCCATCTAGTCCTCTCTGTTTAATTTCATCCCAATGTCTACTGAACCCATTGTACTGATGGGGAGGATGTATGTAATTGGTTTTAGAATTCAGCTGTTTCTAGGTAACCTGCCTTTTAGTTAAATGATGATTATCTGTTATTTTTCCCTGAACCCATTCCCTCTGTTATTTTACACAGGAAGAATAGGGTAGCAAGATGCAGGCAACATGGACAACTAACATCTAAACCCAAATTAAGAGAAAAGATGATATGGTAATGCAAATGAAGTAATGGAGGAGTGAGAGCATCTATATCTGTAATTGTGGGTGGTCTGTAAATATAAATATTATTGATTAGAATTTTGAGGCTTAATGATTTTTGAAAACATTAATATATTTTCTGTGACCATAATTTAGCATGCTTGGCTCCTCCTGGGAGTGTAGCTAAAATGTATGAAAGAGGAATGTGCATATCTGAATATAAAAAATGGCTGGTTGTGTGTGACTGAATATCAGATATGAAAGGACCGAGTATTGCCAAGCTGATTACAACACTGTTGTATACAAAAGGCAGTCAGAGCAGTAAACAAAAGTAGCTTCAGATCTATAAATTTTTAAAGTACCCAAGCCCATCAATATGTACACTCATCATCAGACATCACTGATATTAGAATCTAAGCATCCTAGCTGACAAATGTAGATATTGAAAAACAAAACAGGGCCTTCACTTTTTCTTTAGATTTTTTGCTCAAACCCAGAAACTTAGACTCCGTGTGATGAAAGGCTCTCTGTGTTGTGAGCAAGATAGTGGAATTGAAAGGGTTTACCACTGTCATATCATTAAGAGCAAACTCATGATTCCTTTTAATTACTTTTAATTTATTAGATAAAATATCCATTTTTTCCTAATTTTTAATGAAGTTCATTTTCTCCCTCTTCACAGAACATAAGCATTACATTTATAAAAGCATAAGTTAAATGTGAGATGACTATATTCAAATTACTCAGTAGCATTTCCCCTAATCATTATGCATAAGTAACACACACACACACACACACACACACACACACCAAGAGAGAGTGAGAGAGACAGAGAAACAGACAGAAAGAGAAAGGGGTGGCTTATTAAATTAGAAGCTCTATACTTGAAATAATAATGAATTAAATGAATAGCACCCTAGTGTTCAACAAGTATTGACATATTATCTTGAAAAAATGCCTTCAAAAAAATAATACATAGCCCTAACTGGTTTAGCTCAGTGGATAGAACATCAGCCTGTGGACCAAAAGGTCCAAGGTTCGATTCTGGTCAAGGGTACATACCTTGGTTGCAGGCTCCTTCCTTGCCAGGGCTTGTGCAGGAGACAACCAATCAATGTGCTTCTCTTATACTGATATTCCTCTCAGTCTTTCTCTCTCTCTCCTTCTCTCCCTAAAAATCAATGGAAAAATATCCTTGGGTGAGGATTAACAAAAAATAAAAATAAAATAAAAAGAGTAGAATATTAAATTGTATTATTCAATGTGATCAACTATGTAACCTAAATTCAAAGGCATGTAGAATATTAGATGCAACTTCTGGGTAAACGTCATACATTGAATGCAAACATTTTCCTGAAAATACAGTAAAATGACAATAAAAGAGTTGTTTAAAAACAAAACAAAACAAATAAACCTAAGAGGTCAAAGGAAATGTCATTTGAAATACCAGGGAATTAAAGATGTCATTTAAATTTTAGATCCTTGAAAATAGATATGTAAATGGTAACTGACTTGGAAAATGAGAAAAGCTAAAGAAATAAGGGAGAAACAGAGAAGAAAGCCATTTCATGCCTTCACACCCAAGAGAGGCTCAAGAATTGGTGAAGTTGATTATCTTTGATAATGGAAGTACAGAATTGCTACAAAGTCTACTCTAAAAAACATTTTGAACATCTAGGTCTCCTTGCTGCTCTCACATACCAGGGGACAACTCCTGACAAAAGATTGAAGATTAATGACAAGAGAGTTAAACCAAAGGACATCTAGGTATTCAGATAAATTATTGGATGGTAATAGCAAAATGAGAAATATTAAGTGATGAATCCAGTATTTCTACTCACCTTCCAGAACACAATTTGCCAGATCCTATACATTTTTATATTACAGACTGGATTCTTCTTTATTCTAGCTTAAGAAAAAATACTGACAATTGAGGATTTCTTCACAAAATAGCCACACTGTCTTCTAGGACAGTCCACCATATCACCTGCACAGAGAGTTTCCAATCAGCTTTTGGGGCCCTTAATCATTAACATGATTGGAAAGGCAAGGGATTATCAGCCATTTAGAGACAATCCCTAATGGCAAGTGTAGAGACCAGACAGATGGTAATAAAAAGAAACCCCAAAGAAAAATAGTCAATACCACAACCAGAGGAAAACTTAAGATCACTTACATCTTCAGAGATATGGGGAAAAGTTATTACATCCAAAAGAGGGTCAAGTTGCTCTGCTGAAATCAGAAATACAGTAGGTGATACATAAAAAATCAATAGAATGGTTGGAGAATAAAGTGGGATATGTTTTCTAGAAATTAAAAGAGAGAAATAATGAAGTAGAAAATTGGAGAGAGAAAAAATATAAGAAAAGGAGATGATCAGACAACTGATTCTATATCTAATGTGCATTATTGAAAGAGAGAACGGAGAAAGTACAGAGGAAATTATTAAAGAATTATAGAGGAAGAATTTCCATGAATGAAGAATGAAAATTCAGAGTGTAATGGGCCTATTGAGTGCTCCACATAATGGGTGAAAAATATGTTCCACACCAAGATATATCAGCCAAAGTTTAATAAAGAAATGAACAGATATTCAAGATTTAATAAAACAGATTTGATACACCTCTCTCAGAGAATTTGAGAATAATAGTAACATAGAAAATGAAACAAGCAGAAAATCAAGGCCAAGACTACAGCATTAACACAAAAAATCACACAATAAAGAAAATGGAATCAGGGGTAACTGCATGGCTCAGTGATGAATAGTACATGTTCTATCACAATAATATCCATACTCAATATAAATTCTGAGATGTAACATAACTCTAGTGGCATTACTGTGAAAGAAATGTGTGTATTTGAGAGGCAAGGAGTTGGGAGGAAACGAATATAAATGTCCATCTTCCCTAGCAGTAAGTTGATAGATAATACATAATTTAAAATAAATAAAAGGAAAAGACAAAGAAATAGCAAAAATAATTCAAAGTGAGTGCCCCTGAGGAACAAAAATAGGGAGGTAGATTGTGGGGGAGGAGATGGCTATTTTCATAAGTATTATAGATATATTATTTGCTAAGAAAGTAAAAAATATTAAGATAAAAACTAAAATTCTGGATAAATTCAGTGGCTATTTTTGGATGATATAAGATATGAGTAATTTTTATTTCCTTTTTTCTAATTTTTCTCTAATTTGAAAATCTTCTATACTTCACACTTAGGCCTTTTAAGAGGAAAAATAACATGCTTCAATCTTTTAAACAACTGTATTTACTAAACTGGAAAATGTGTATCTTTAAACTGTTCATCAAACTAATTTAGAGTATTAATAATGGGACATAGCAACATGCTAATAAATATGAAGAAACATAAAATATATATGGTGATAGCTCCTTTTTTAAAAGTCATTGACACAATATAAATATATAAATAAATTATTCGCATGTAGCAAGAACAAACCTACCTTGATTCTATGTAAAAATTTCCAAATGCTCTTTTGACTTTCAAAACACCATTAAAAATTTTAAAGAGAAAATAAATAGAGCCTAATCAGCTTTGAGATCATCCACTATCTTTTATCAATGCATAAATCCATGTTTTTACTTAGTCATATTCTGTGTATACCTGTGTAAACTGGTCATGGTTTTCCCCTTTAAATAGCATTGTTAGGTGTGGGATTGGAGTGAAGGGGCTTAACCAGGGGAAGGAGTGATAATGGCCTGGTTCCTTAAGGCTGCCATTTCTTCATCTGTAAAACAAATCCAATAATCCCTCTCTTAAATGTGTAAGAGAAATGATATATTTAAATCACCTGCAACAGTGCCCCAATTATAGTAAGCACGTAGTAGATATTTTTCCTTCCCATAGCACACTTTTCTGTTTTTAAAAGCACCTAGGATAATGCTTTGTATATGATAGATAGTGAGTAGCTATCTGCAATATAAAAATGTCTAAGTGAATTTAATCTGACAGTTTTCTTTTCCTTCAGGCCAAGAAATCTTACGTGTTTCTAAAGAATTAATAGTTTTGAATATATTCGTCTCTGTATTTCCTCCAAGTTCTCTACTATGAAGACTATCCTAGACACCTATCCCATAGACATGTGCCTGGGCTGCCTCTTAGTGGAAAGAGACTCTTTTAACCCCAGGCTGAAGCTTCCCAGCATCCATTGCTGCTGGAGAATTGACAAGTGACCTAATGGGAACTGAGACAAATGTGTACTGGGAGAACTTTTGGAAAGATGTTCTTTCTTGACAAAATAGAAACCTTCTCCTTCCTGCTCCCATCACTGGAATGCGTGATGCTTAGAACTATAGCCATCTTGGGACCATGAGCAGAGGTCAAATGAATCACAGAGAAACTGAACTGTGTGCCACATGCCTACAAATTCTGGTTATGTGAGAAGAATGACTAAACTACTTTTAGTCAGATGTTCATTCCTTATAGTCTTAAACACCTTTCAAATACATCCATGAAGAGCTTATATTGCACTAGAGGCCTGGTGCATGAAATTTGTGCACTGGGGGGGGTGTCCCTCAGCCTAACCTGCACCCTCTCCAATCCCAAAAGGATTGGGCCTAAACAGGCAGTCAGACATTCCTTTCACAATTCAAGACTGCTGACTCCCAACTGCTCACCTGTCTGCCTGGTTTCCCTAATCGCTTCTGCTTGCCAGCCTGATCATCCCCTAACCACTCCCCTGCCAGCTTGATTGATACCTAACTGTTCCCTTGCCAGCCCAATCATCCCCAACTTCCCTCCCCTGACAACCCGGTCATCCCCAAATTACCGCGCTCCCCCCCCCCCTGCATATTCCATCTTTATTAGATAGGGTTTTTTCTTTAACATATTGGACATCCCTAACTGGTTTGGCTAAGTGGATAGAGTATCAGCCTGCAGACTCAAGGTGCCAGGTTCGATTCCAGTCAAGGGCATATACTTTGGTTGAGGGCACATACCCAGGAGGAGTGTGCAGGAGGCAGCTGATCAATGTTTCTTTCTCATAGCTATTTCTAGCTCTCTATCCTTTCCCCTTTCTATCTGTAAAAAATAAAAAAATATATACTGTTTTAAAAAGAAACATTTAAGATTCCTCCATATCTGCCTGGCTAGTGTGACTCAGTGGTTGAGACCCTAGGCTGCCACTGCTGGGAAGGGATCACGCTGTGAGGGTGCGTGCCCCTGCCAGGAAGGGATCACGCCGTGAGGGTGCGTGCCCCTGCCAGGATGAGACCCCAGCCCAGGCTTCCACCACTGGAAGGGGATCAGTCCATGGGGAGTGAATTTGTTTTTTGTTTTCATAAAAGGTCAGAAGGGCCTCTGGACAGCATTCCACCAGGCCCCTTACTCTGCAGGCTCTCAGCAGCAGCCCTCCCTGAGACTGGGGGACTGAGGCGGGGCTTAGAGGTCTGGCTTGCCACCATCTTGTGGTTATGGATGCCGCCATTTTGTCACAGAATGACAGTTAATTTGCATAGTATTCTTTTATTCTATAGGATAACCTTATAATGGAGACTGACTACATTCTAATAACCAATGCTGGTGAAATGGCTGCTTTTCTCTCTTCCTTTCTCTCTCTTTTTTTATATCAGCTAATTAGTAACTTTTCTTTTTAGCCAAACTAAATCAGCATATTACCCATTATGGGCATAGAATTGCCTTCAACTTGAGATAGCTTTGTCTGATTCTAAACTAAACCTTTTTTTTTTTCAGTCATGAAATTCAGAAAGGGATTTAAAAAAAAATCATTCTTAGTTCTACTTCTAAGAGAAAATCATCGCTCACATTTTGTTGTGTTTCCTTCCAGACGTTTCCTATCTGCATTGACTTTAGTTATTGTTGCTATTTACTTATGTTATGAGAGAATCATATTGCTCTGGAGGGCAAATCTGTGGTGCCAGGGAGCTGTCAGAATCTGATGTTCTGGTGTTTGCATAGTCAGAGGAGCAGCAGCTTGTTAGCACACCTGGAAGCCCTCGCCTGGTGATCTGCCATGGAATTCATCCAGCATCCTTGAGAGAGGTAATCCGGCTTATCCCAGATGACTGTACTTTTCTTTCCTTTCTCTGATCAAATCTATTCTCAGTACCCAAGGGAGCAGATGTTCACCATGAGTCTGGAAGTTCCAACAGAATAGGACATCTGTATTGACTCAATGTATTAACAATGTGAAGTTGGCTGGGAAAGGAAAGCTACTTTCCAGTACACACAAAGCCAAACTGGTAAATCAAGAAGAGTGGCAGTCAGAATTGCAGAATCTGAGGGGAAGACAGTCCCAGAATGTGGGAGAAAAACAAGGAGAATAAGGATGCCTGGGAAACACCAGCAGGAGGTGTTACAGGATCATGGCTTGGGACAAATGGATACACACACACACACACACACACACACACACACACACACTAGAGGCCTGGTGCATGAATTCGTGCACAGGTGGGGTCTGGTGGGCTGGCCCTGATCAGGCCAGGCCAGCCAGGACAGGGGTCATGGGCAGTTGGCCAGCAGCTCCCGCCCCCTGGTCAAACTCCCACTCCAAGGGACTATTTGCATATTAGCCTTTTATTATATAGGATATACTATATTTTTTATTTATTTCAGAGAGAAAGAGAGAGATAGAAACATCAATGATGAGAGGGAATCATTCATTGGCTGCCTTCTGCACATTGGACCATGCCCGCAACCCTGGCATGTGTCCTTGACCAGAATCAAACCTGGGACCCTTCAGTCTGCAGGCCAATGCTCTATCCGCTGACCCTTACCAACTAGGGCAGGTCAAGTGGCTTTTAACCACTTGGCCTAGATTTATAAGCTGTTTCTCCATCATTTCTGGTGGTTGTATGTCCAAACTATATACTGATATTTTCAAACTCTTACACAGACACTGGCAGCTGTGGCCATGGTGGTGACAGTGGTGCGGGGAGGTGGGAGAGAATAAGGTGGAATTAGGGGCTTGCATGCATCCCTAAAGCACCCTCAGCTGCTTTCAGATACCAGGAGGGATCTTCTGTGACTAAGGGGCGTGGTGGAGCCTGATGGGCTATCCCCTCACCCCACGATCTGAACACCCCTCTCTCACAACTCAGCCTCTGCGTGCTCTGAGCCTAACACTCCCCCAGTGTCTGAGCCTTGGCTCCCTGGGAGTGCCTGTCATTTCCCACCTGGACCTCCAGAAGGAAGGTGTATTCATTTCCCAGATTTGCCCACATAGTAGCCCTCCCATTGTTTGTTTTTTTTCTCTTAACATCAAACAGAGCTTCAAAGAATGTACTTTGAGAAATGCTCCTGTTGACAAAGTGAAAGGAAGTCCACTGTAATATCTTCCAAAAGTGAAGAAGGTCCACTGTCATATCTTCCACCAGTTCTCATTAGCACAGAATTTTGAGAATTGCTTGGGAACAAGGAAAACTCTGGTGGAGAAGTTTTCAAATTTAATTATTTCAAACCAAATATGACATAGGATCTTAGTATATAAAAGAGTGAGAAGCAGGGCTGTTCTGGTTTCATCCAACCTGAGAAGGCTAGAGCCCCACCTTTGCTAGTCCTCTGCCACCCCTCCCACCTCTGCCTCTGAGAAAGCTTCATTGAACCTTGGGAACTGAAGGAACACTGGCTGAAAAGTCTATAATAACCTAAGACAAGTCCTTTATTCTTGGAGGAAAGATAATGGCACAGAGAGAGAGATAGTCACCCAACTAACAGCACGACTGGGTAATACAGGTCTCTAGTTCTGCTAAGCAGAGAGTATTTCTGTTGCATTTTGCTGCCTTATCTCTTTGTCCTTCTGACACTTGTGCATCTTCTAATGATTACTTTGTCTCTCTGTTGATTCCTAATATCACAGCATCAGTGAACATAATGAACTCTGTTCTTCTTAAGAATCCCCTTGGGAATAGGCATTATGTGTAGAATCATTTAGCCCATTACTGGTTCACTAAATGATAGCATCCTAATGGCATGAACAAGTTAATGTTTCTACCCAAGTGTCAAAGTGACTTGGCTCCATGTCAGATTCTCTCTCAAAAATTAATAGCCTTTTTTAAAACTACCTAAATAATAGTTTTTCTAATCTCAAAATATTGTAAATATGTTTTTGAGAACAAAATTATCAGCAGATTCAACTTTTGAAGATCTGGATATGAATGTGCTTAAAAGGTTTCAGAGATGTTTATATAGGTATTAAAGAAGCACTAACAACATTCAAGCTTGTGCATGTCTCTTTGCTAAGGCCTCATCATCTCAGCAATGTGCCCTTGGAAGATGGTACTACTATTAAAGCCAAAACTTGTAAATTAGATTTTATAAATAATGGAAAACAAACAAATGGGACAGTAGTGTCAATAGTAGAAAGCATTGCTTACATCCTCCTGAAAGCTGCCATGTGGTAATGCAGAAATTATCTTAATAAATGTGCCCACCTAATACCCTTCAAGATTTCTTTTTTACATACATTCTTACGGATTTATTTGCTTACAAGGGGCAGGATCCCTTGATTTTTACCAAAATGAGATCAAACTATATTTATTATTCTAGAAGTCTTTTTTATTAAAAAATATGAGAAACTTATTTCCAAATATATAGAAAGTTACCTCATTATTTTATTAACTGCATAATATTTTATGGCACAAAACTACCTCTGCTTATTAAACAGTTTCCCTTTGTATAGAAAGTAAGCCTGAAGAAACCAAGATGGCAGCATAGGTAAACACCTAAACTGCTGCCTCACACAACAATTTCAAAATTACAGCTGAAAGACAGAATGGACATCATCCAGAACTACAGGAAAGCTGGCTGAGTGGAAATTCTACAACTAGAAGAAAAGAGAAGGGGTCATAGAGACTCAGAGGAGCTGCAAAAAGCTGAGGTATGGAGACACGCATTGGAGAAGATGGGCGGTGGAGTACGTGGCCTTCTTTCCCTAGTAGGGGAGAGATCGAAACTCCTGACTGCACTGAACCCCAGTTCCGACTTCACTGAACCCAGTTCTGGGCAAGACTCACACAGAGGGAGTCTGGATTGTTGGGAAAAGGGAGGAGTGCATGGAAACTCAGGGGAGCCGCAAAAGGCAGAGGTCTGAAGGCTCGCGAGTGTAAGTGCATGCAAAGAGGACTGTAGAGATTACCAAGGGACACTGAAACCCAGGGGCTGCGTAGGGCAGGACTGATGGGAAGCCAAGGCTGTCTGCTCAGCCCTGAGACTCTGCCCCATCCACGCTAAGCACAGAGGCTTTTGCAATTTTGCAAGTCTTGTATCATAAGACTGACTCCAGCACAGAAGTTCTCCAGGCATAAACACAGCTGATCCTCACAACCAATTGGCTTGGAGGTCAATTCCTCCCAGTGATACCAACAAGAATCAAGACTTAACTACAACAAAGCGGTACACATCATCCAGAACCACAGGTAAGCTGGCTGAGTGGAAATTCTACAACTAGAAGGAAAGAGAGAGGCTCATGAAGACTCAGAGGAGCTGCAAAAAGCTGAGGTACAGAGACATGCTTGTGGAGAGGACAGGCAGCAGATACGTGGCCTTCTTCCTCTAGTAGGAGGGAGACCAAAACTCCCAACTGCACTGAACCCCAGTACCGTGAGCCCCTCTCTTTCCTTTTAGTTGTAGAATTTCTACTCAGACAGTTTTCCTGTGGTTCTGGATGATGTCCAAGGGAGTGCGCCAAGAGAATCCACCTTAGGTAACTGGGGAGGCAGAGCTACTGGGCTATATAGGACACCTAACACACAAAGGTACTCTACCAACTCAGGGAAGCAGCGAAAATGCAAAGACAAAGAAACAGATCACAAACGAAATAAATGGAGGAAAACATACAACTGGATATAGAGTTCAAAACCATGGTTATAAGATTTTTCAAGAATTTCCTAGAAAAGGACGATAAATTTAGCAAGACCCTCAAAGATATGAAAAAGGACCAATTAGAAATTAAACATACACTGACTGAAATAAAAAATATTATACAGAGACCTAACAGCAGACTAGAGGAACCCAAGAATCAAGTCAAAGATTTGAAATACAAAGAAGCAGAAAACACTCCACTGAAAAAGCAAAAAGAAAAAAGAATCCAAAAATGTGAAGACAGGGTAAGGAGCCTCTGGGACAGCAGTATTATGGGGGTGCCAGAAAAAAAAGAGAGAGCAAGATACTGAAAACCTATTTGAAGAAATAATGACTGAAAACTTCCCCCACCTGGTGAAAGAAATAAACTTACAAGTCCAGGAAGCACACAGAACCACAAACAAAAGGAATCTAAAGAGGACCACACCAAGACACATCATAATTAAAATACCAAGAGAATATTAAAAGCAGCAAGAGAAAAACAGTTAATTACCTACAAGGAAGCACTCATATGATTGTCAGCTGATTTCTCAACAGAAACTATGCAGGCCAGATGGGAGTGGCAAGAAATATTTAAAGTAATGAATAGCAAGAACCTACAACCAAGATTACTCTACCCAGCAAAGCTATCATTCAGAATTGAAGGTCAGATAGAGAGCTTCACAGATAAGAAAAAGCTAAAGGAGTCCATCACCACTAAAGCAGTATTATATGAAATGCTGAAAGGTACTCTTTAAGAAGAGGAGGAAGAAGAAAAAGGTAAAGACAAAAATGATGAACAACAAATACATACCTTTCAACAAGTGAATCTAAATATCAAGTGAATTAAAAATCTGATGAACAGAATAAATTGGTGAATATAATAGAATCAGGGGCATAGAAAGGGAGTAGACTGACAATTCTCAGGGGGAACGGGGTGAAGGGGTGCAGGGAGAGATTGGACAAAAATCATACACCTATGGATGAGGACAATGGGGTGGGGAGGTAAGGTTAGAGGGAGGGGTGGGAGCCAGGTGGAGGGGAGCTGTGGGGGTAAAAAAGAGAAACAATTGTAATAATCTGAACAACAAATATTTATTAAATTTTTTTAAAAAAGAAAGTAAGGCTGTTTTCTTGTTCTGGACAATGTTTGTCATTGTGAAAAAAAACACCTTATTGTTTTCATTGGCATTTCCCTGATCAACAGCAAGGCTGAGCTAATTTCATCTGTTTTTTTGGCCATTTTGAATTTTCTCTTTTAAATTGATTGTGCAAGTGTTTGTGCACATTTCTAATGCATTGTTTAGTTTTCTTACCAATGGGAAGGAATATTAGAGTTTAGCTACATGCCTATCTTCTATTTTTAATGTGTTTATAGTTCCCTTTACCTATAAGAAGTTTTAAAGTTTAATGATATAAAATTTTCAATCTTTTATATTAAATTTTTGTTTCTGTGTCTTATTTAGAAATTCTTCCTGAACCCATAAATTTTTTGAAATTTTATTTTATCACTTTTATGCTTTTGATCCATTTGGCATTTATATCCATGGATGGTGTAAGGTAGGGACCTAGTGTTATTTACATGTAGAAAACCAATTTTTCTTCCATCCTGATTCTCTTCTTTCCTTAAGGGATTTTGCTAAAATGCATGTTTAAACCTGGGTGACTGGCATGTCCATATTACAGTTTACAATGGGGGAGGGGGGGCAGAAGGGGGTCAGATTTTCTTTTAACTAAATAAAGCTGACATCACACACACCACTTGTGTTCACATTCCAATGGCCAGATATTAGCCATGAGGCCATATGTAGAAGTTGATGGGTGAGATTTCTGCGACAGGTATTTCAAATGAGGATAGCTAATTATGTGCACCTCTTCATCCCTTCCACACCCTATTTATTACCTGGAATATAACCTTACTGTTGGAATTCCAGAAAGAATTTTGGAACATAAGGCATATTGAGAATGAAAATCAAGCATTCATGATGGCAAGCATTCTTGGTGGTTGATGACTTCTCAGAACTATTGCACCAGCCCTGGATGGCCCATCTCCGAATTTCTGATGAAATGACAAAAATAAAAAAAATTAAAAACTTTTCTATTTTGTTTAAATTGATTGTTATTTTGAAATGTCCCTTATATGCAGCCAAACCACTTCTTAATTTATTTTCAGTTCTTATTTCTCTTACCCTATTTATCTTATTGCACTTTTTGTGTAATGATAAATAGAGGGGTGAAAATTTGACATCTTGTCTCATGTCAAGGATCCCAGGTCCAATTCAGGTCAAGGGCACATGCCTGGATTGTGGACTTGATCCTCAGTGAGAAACTTGCAGGAAGCAGCTGATCCATGAGTCTCTCTTATCATGGATGTTTCTATCTCTCTCACCCTCTCCCTTCCTCTCTGAGATCAATAAAAAAATATTAAAAAAAACAACAACACAAATATATTATTCCACCTCCATGTAGTAAAAAGTATACTTGTAAAAAAAAACTTTAATAGCTAATTTTTTATTTTTATTTTTTGCTAATTCTTAAATAGACTTCACACATTCTCTTCCAGTGATTCTCCTATTTTGTAATTGGCACCTCAATTCACTTAATTTCTCAACCTCATATTTGGATAAACCTTATTCACTCTCCTTCGCTCACATCCCATATAAAATCCAACCGAAAATCATACCAGTACTGCTTTAAATATGTATCTGAATTTTTCCACTAATCAACATCGTCCTCTCTTCTGTACTGGCCCACAAGGCTTATGTTAAGCCCCTTGGGAACTGATTCTGAGATGGAGAGTTGCATGAATAAAGTTTATTAGGAAATTCCTTTGGGATAAGCAATTGTGAATGAGACAATAAATATGACTGATCAGAAGGAGAATTAAACTGAAATGAAGTTGCAACAAAGGCCTCAAGAATTCTGGAGCTTGTATGGAGGGGGAGAATGCTGCCCCTGGGGAAGTGATGTTACAAAAGACCAAGAGCAAATCATTAAAACATTTGACCACATCTGAGACATGTATGCCACATAATAGAAAACTCAGAGAAAGGGCAGCTTCAGCATAGTTATGTTCAGTAGATAAGGTCATTAAGGACCCAGGGTCTTTCCACCTTTTAGCCTCCTGTCCTGAGTATTTGGCTTTTGCACTCAGCCTTTCATCTTTAGGGTCACAGGATGGCTGCAGCAGCTCCAAGCACCTCATCTTCATACAGTTGTTCAGTGGCAGAAAGAAGGATATGATCAAAATCCCTGTACATGATCAATGAAGACTTTGCCAAAGGCTCACTACCAATTTTTCCTCAGGTCGACCTGAATTGTGCCACATGCACTCATAAATTAAAAGGTGATAAAATTGTATGCCTGACTTAGACCAACTATGAATTGCCTCTTAAGGATGGGAAGGGACCCATTCTCCCCTGAAGCATGTGGCTGCTTACCATCTAAATAAAAGTAGCATTTGGTTACAAGAAAGAAATCAGAAGAAATTGCTCTTTGATATGCAACCAACAATACTGCCACTGTATCTATCCCTTTAGAAAAAAATTAATTATGTAAATATTAACAAATATTCTTAAAGAATTATTCAGATTATTTTATAACTTACATTCTTATTGTGCCCTAATATCTTATATATTGAACTCTGTATTTCCATTTCTATATTTTTTATCACATCCTATTAACAGTACATTGACCTCTTATAATCACTTATTTACAATTAATTTGTAGTTTTAGCTTTTTAAAATATCTGATCCAAGATGCACTTAGAGAATGTTCTCAATTTCAGTTGTACGTGTGACTTAAACACATACATATAGCTACCTTTGAATATTTTTAGATTTTGATTATCATCCAAGAATATAACCTAGTATATACACCTCTAGAATATATAGAGATTTTATTTGTGGCCTAATGTTTGGTCTGGTGCTACATATTTTTCATACGTATTATGAAAAAAATGTGATTTTTCTGTTCATTGGAACACACTTAACAATATACATATTAAATCCTTATACTAATTGAATATTCAAATTTGCAAAGCTTTATATTCTAATATAAATTTTGAATATTTGATATGTCAATTATGATAGTTATACTATATTTTACCACTATTATCATGTATTTTTCATTTTCTCTTAGTATTACTAGCAATTATTTCCTTTATGTATTTTGGTCCTATTACTTAGGCTTTATTTATAACTTTTTTCTTCTTGTAGCATCTTCTCAATAAATCCTTCTTAGTTCAATTTAATCTTTACTTTTAATTCAGGTATATTTCACTAAATAGTGTCACTGCTTTACTTTTGTTAGCCTTTGCCTAATATAACTTTGCCCTTCCTTTCATTTTAGCTCCATTTTGTTTTGGTTTTTAATTGGGTAGTTTGAACCTTTTTTGAAAGGCAGTGTCTCTCATTCTGCTCCTCCTTGGTGTGAAATGCTGCATCTTTTCTAGATCTCTACAACTTGGCCTAGAAAAGCAGGGGAATTAGAAAAGGATAAGATAGGAGTAATTTGGCATAATTAAGAGTTGGTCTCTGCACAAGAAATTATAAAAGTTTTGAGCAGCCCATTTGTCTATAGTATTTCCAAAGGGCTGCCAAGCCAATTTGCAGTTTGGATAACTGACCAGGGACCAACACATCCTGAAAAATGACCTCACGGAAAGACCTTTCTGAAAAGAGTTCTTGGGAGGTGTGCTCTTCGGCTGTGGGAAGCAATGGCCTCACAACTTCTCTTCTTCTGCCTCCAAGGCCTCAGACTAGAAGTGAAAATAAGTGGGTTTAGAAAGTACATGTATGTAGAATGTGGTCAGAGCCTGAAGTCAGTGTAAAAGTAGAAAAGAGATCTAAACAAAGAACAACAAAAATTATTTGAAGTCAACTGCAATAACATGAGCCCATATATTTGAAGACAACTGCAATAACATGAGCCCATTTTTAGGGTTCTGCCAAGCCATATTGCTGCTGTTGAAGCATCGCATAGAAAATACTAAGGTGGCCAAAACCGGTATGGCTCAGTGGATGGAGCATCAGCCTGCGAACTGAAAGGTCCCGGGTTCAATTCCAGTCAAGGGCATGTACCTTGGTTGCCAGCACATCCCCAATAGGGAGTGTGCAGGAGGCAGCTGATAGATGCTTCTCTCTCATCGATGTTTCTAACTCTCTATCCCTCTCCCTTCCTCTCTGTAAAAAAAATCAATATAATATATTTAAAAAAAATAAAGAAAATACTAAGGTAAATCAGGTTGTTAGAATCACTTATTCTCCCTCATACTCTTTATATTTGTTGCCCCGTGTTCTCCAGTTTCATACTGACAAAAGGCTACTGGGAATAACTCAGGGCTTAGCCTCCTAGTTTTGTTTTGATACTGACAAAAAAAAAAAATGACTGCTGAGTACAGATTCAAATGCCTCTGTAAGGTTGAGTGCTTTCTGTGCTCATGGGTGCCTGAGGCCTGTTTATTCTGGGAGGTGAATCGGTAGTCATTTCCACTAGAAAGTAGCAGAAGGGGAGCAATAAATATTTCTTTTTAATGTTTTGGAAGAAAGATCAGTGATAAGCAGGAACATATCAAGGAATATTACGTATTCTGTTTTAGGAACTTGGGAGGTGTTCAGTACCAGAAAAATCCCAAAAGCTGCTTTTGTTGTAAGGAAATAGCAATTTGAAAATAATCTAGTTCTAAATCTCTGAGGTAGTAATGCGAGCTGATCCAAGGGTCTGAGCTCTAAGGAAAGGGGCAATGAGAAAAGGGAACAAGAAGAACCCAAGTTGGCAAAGAGATAACCTGTTCTGCTGAAAGTGCCTGGACGAGGCAGCAGGCACTTTCATGCAGGGCTGTTGGAATTACCAACAGATGCCCAAGTGGAGGATCAGTTAAGACCTGAGTTATCTAGGGCATTAGATATGAAAGAACATGGTATACTCACTTTGTAGAGGATTGGCCTGTTATTTCTTTCTGAGTTTTTAATTTTATGCAGATGCTTTTCTACTGGTAAGCTTAAAACACCGATTATTCCAGTGTCATTTCATTATGGAGCATTTCTTCAAAACTCACCTACATGACTATTAAAATAAATGTATCTAGTTTGGCTCAGTAGATGAGTGTTGACCTATGAACCAGGAGGTCACAGTTCAATTCCTGGTCAAGGCACATGCCTACATTGCAGGCTTGATTCCCAGTGTGGGGCATGCAGTAGGCAACTAATAAATGATTCTCTCTCATCATTGATGTTTCTCTCTCCCTCTCCTTTTCTCTCTAAAATCAATAAAAAAATATTTTTAAAAGGTTAAAAATAAAATAAATGTATCTAAAAAGACAAAGTTCTCAGCTACTAGGGGTTTGAGATCTAGACCAAAAGAACCCATCTGAACTTCTAACCAAAAGTAAGATGGACACATGACTAATGGCAGCTCACTTGATTTCTGGCTATAACAATGGTTGCCAGGTCTCTGGGACAGAAGGATTGCAGTAGTTAATCTCTACACAGGCTGGTATTGCATACATTTCTGAGACCCAGTTATATGGAGACAGATACACCCTCCCCATGCCAGGTATAGTTCTACTCAATTAAATTGACACAATAATCCCTCTTTGAGTAATCTATGCTATGAGGGGGGGAAAACACCAACATTTAAGTCCCAAAATGTTTATTGTAGCAACATTTGAAGTGGTAACTAGATTGGAAACTAAAGGCCCTCATTAGAAACAGTCAAATGAATGTTGGTACTTCTATTCTATGCAATTTTATACAGCTATTTAAAAATGAGTGAGACCCTATCTACCAATGGCAAGTATAGTAGCTGATACCTTTACATGCTTGCTATGTATGTATCAGCTCTGTGTTGTACACTTTACAATCTTATAAGATGAGAACTATTATATTCCCTACTTTATACATAAGCTAACATGGTTAAATGATTTACCAAATACCAGAACTAGTAAGCAAGGAGCCAGGATTCAAGCCTAATCAGTTTGACTCAAGAATCTATGCTTTTTATACCTACATACTAGCTTACAACTTGCAGAGAAATGAAAAGGCAACATTTGAATAATAACAAACAAGCCAAAAACTATATAATTTGTTTATGTACAAATTTATATGAACATGAAGAAAAGCATGGAGGGATGCAACTAGATTTATTAACATGGATTAGCGTGGGGAGGCAGGTGTGGGTAGCAACGGATGGATGAGATAACTTATTAACTATTTATACATCTTTGCCTTTCTTTGCAAGTTATAGATAGCACGTGTCTAATAGTAGCATAACTTAATATAACTTTAAAAGTTCTTTGTGGCCGAGACCCGTTTGGCTCAGTGGATGGAGCGTCTGCCTGTGGACTGGGAGGTCCCAGGTTCGATTCCGGTCGGGGGCATGTGCCTTGGTTGTGGGCACATCCCCAGTAGGGGGCATGCCGGAGGCGGCTGATCAATGTTTCTCTCTCATTGATGTTTCCGACTCTCTATCCCTCTCCCTTCCTCTCTGTAAAAAATCAATAAAATATATTTAAAGAAAAAAAAAGTTCTTTGTGCATCCACAATACATACTAGAATTTATTCTTCCATCCAAAGATTTATTAAACTTTTCTATGAAGCAAGCACTAACTCAGACATAGGAATACATAGACTAAAGGTATCTAGAGCCGTTTCAGCCAAGTGCAGGAGACAGGCCATATTTAAAAAAAAAAATAAGTTTAGTTATCATAGGCAGGGCCCAGATGTGAGTGTGATGGTGGGGAGAATTGTAATCCTAAAATGTTTCTCCAAAGAGTGGCACCAGACAGTCTAAGCTAGGCAATCTTCTATGGTCTTATTATTATCTCCTTTTCTTTCATTTAATTTCAGTTCAGTTTATTGCTTTTAGAGAAATAACAAAGTAGATTAACAAGGCAGATAACCTCAGCTTTGGAATCTGGGAGGCCTGGGTTTGAAACCTAATTCTGTAATTTACTAGTTGTGAAACCATGGGTAAAGTGTGCTTTATTTTTCTAAACTTCAGATCCTTCATCTGTTAAAGGCTGATAATAACTATTTTCAGTCCAAGGTGAGTATCCTGGGTACCTATTACTGCATTAAAAATCTCCCAGAATTTAGAGGGTTAAAACAGCATCATGTATTTTGCTGGTGAATAGATAATATGGGCTGGGCTCAGTGGGGATAGTTCAACTCTGCTCCACACAGTATCAGTTGGGATGGTTTCACCATGGCTGGAAGATGCCTTTTCTGATTCACTCTCATGGCTAGCAAATTGGTATTGGGTCCTCTCCACACTGGTTTCTCCATGAAGCTCTTGAGGCTTTCTCATAGCATGAAGCCTAGATTCTAAGAACAAATGTTGCAAGGGATAGAAAGTACAAACCGGCAATCTCTTCAGATATTACACAGACTCACATCTGCGTGATTCCTTTGGCCAAAGTAGACACAGAGTCCACCCTGATTCAAGGGACGGAATGCATTGGGAAACTTTGAGGAATCTAAATATATATAACTCATGGCAAGAGAAATATGGGTTCTGGTAGTAGTTATTTGGGCCTATATGAACTGAAGAGATAAGGTTGAGCAGATATAACTAAGGCAACAAGGGGACAATACTTCTAGAAGGTGAACCCCACACTGTGAGCTCCGTGACCTATAGATAGGGAGTTTTGACTGTGGAAACAAAATAAGCATTCAATAAGTGATTACAGAATGAATGAATGAACATAAGAAAACTGTCCCTAAATTTTAACATGAAGAAAAAAAAAACACCTAGAACCTAAAACAAGAGTCAACAAACTATAACCCAAATCCAGCTGAACACCTGTTTATATAAATAAAGTCTTATTAGAACACAAGGGCACCCATTTTCTTATGTGATGTTTATGGCTACTTTCATGCCAGGGCCCAGAAAATAAAAAATATGTATTTTCTCTTTCCAGAACTCTTTTGTAGAGTACTGATTTCTGAACAGTCTACATCCACACCTCTTATCAGCTCTCCCTTACTTCCTATTTCCTTTCCTCTATTATTATTCATCTATCACTGTGTACTCAAGACTTAGCTACAACTTAAGGGAAGAGAAGGTATTTGGTCCTAAGATCCAGAGAAGAAAACTTTACTTGCACCATTTCTATTACAATAGATGCAGCTACCATGAATAGAGGAAGGAGAGAAGAGAAACAGCAGAGGATCTAAGTAAAATATAGTCATTAAACAATTCACTTAATTGTCCCTTTTTGTGACAGGTCCTCACTGTATCATATTTATATCACATTTGGCTGCCATTATGCCAAGGAGTCTCAGTTAGGTATCAATCAGGGTTTTTGGTGACAAACAACAAAAACAAACTCTAGGTAATTTAGTCAGGATCAGAAGAATTGAAAGATATTGGGTAGTTCACTTCTTAACCAGGAAAGTTGAAGAATCAGGTCTAGAGGCTACAAGGCAAGTAACAATACCCCCAATCTATAAAACTGGTCCCATAAAGGCTATATTGCCTCTATGGCTAGACAAAAGAAAAAATCTCTTTTATTACTCTCACCACCCCTTTTGGACCCTAGATCCAACTATAGGAAATATCACTACTACCTCTGGAAATTGGAGAGGGCAATCCAGGCTGCCTCTACCTTCATAATTGATTTTGCACAGTCCTTCATTCTTTGCATCACTAATAATGGACTTTAAGTCTGACACAGTGGCCCCTGGTTGGGTAGTTATAAATTATATACATGAGTTCTAGCTTCAATGGGATGAGAGAAAATGAAAATCTGGCTTTTGTGATTAGAAGTAATCTGTCCCTAATACAGAGTATCCTGAATTTTCAATTTTTCTTGACTCTCTTTAATGTTTTGTGTCCAAATTATAGCAAGAACTTTGAGAGGTGATTCACCTGTAATCTCTTTCATTTTCATTCAGCTGTAATAGTATTTACTGAGCACATATGTAGTCTGGGTCTGAGCATGGGTTTACCTCATATACCAATTAAACACTCATTAGCTGTGTTAAATTTGTCATTTCTCAACTCTTTTTTAAAAAGCTTCGCTAAATAGAGAAAAGGAATGTAGGGTAATGGGAGAGGACTTTTTAAATGTATTTTTTATTTGTTTGTTAAGTTGCAGCAGGAAATAGGATCATGTTTTCCCACTGACAGGAAAGAGTGTGTATAGAGGGAAATGTTAAAGTTACACTGATAGGGAACAACAGATGGAAGAAAGCAAAGTTTTCATGTTATGATGGCACTTCAACCCAGAAACAAGAAATGTTCAGAGAAAATCCAAGATGGCGGCATAGGTAAACACCTACACTGCTGCCTCGCACAACAATTTCAAAACTACAACTAAAAGACAGAACG
>JAAGEH010000226.1:21759488-21845915 GCA_011751065.1 Lasiurus cinereus | reverse complement strand
TCTTTTCCTACAGAATTCCCAATGGAGGGAACCAAATATGAGGAATAAAAGACAAAAGGTAAACACGTTATTACTTTTTAAATCATCGGATGAGATAGATAATGCAAGATTCTCATAAAGTTTAGGTTCAAAAACATGGCTAAAATCTGGAGATCTAAGGCCTTCTGTCCCCCCATATGTAAGCAACACATTGAATTGCACTTGCAGAAAATAAGATGGCCTATACCCTGGCCCACTTATATACATAACCTCATGGAAGAAAAGAAAGTGAAGAACACGTTTCACAATCCTGACACTATTGAAATTTTAGACCAGATAATTCTTTATTAGGGAGAGGGGTGCTACCCTGTATACTGTAAGGTGTTCAGTGGCATCTCCTGACCTCTACTCACTAGATGACAATAGCACACATATCCTCCTCCAGTTGGGAACTACTGGAAAAAAGAATGGCTGGCCAGCCCAGCTGGTGAGGCTCAGTGGGTAAGTGTTGACTTATAAACCAGGGGTTATGGTTCAATTCCTAGTCAGGACACAATCCCTAGTATGGGACATGCAGGAAGCAGCCAATTAATGATCCTCCTTCTCTCTCTCCCTCTCCCTTCCTCTCTGAAATCAATAAAATTAAAAAGAAAAACACATTTTTTGAAAAGAAGAATGGCTGGCCAGTCTCTGGAAAGTGGACTCTGCTTTATTCTGAGATAGGAAGGCAAGAGAGTAGAGCCCACATGAGAATAAAACATTTCAAATGCAGTAACCTCACCCACAAGTTTTTAAAAAAGAATATCCAGTGAATGACCAGAGATCTTACCATCCATGCTGATTAACTGCTCTATTTTTCTCAGGGAACCAGGTGATACTGATGTGTCTCTTCCACTTTCATTTTTATTTTTAATTGCCTCTTATCCCCTTGGAATGGCAAACAGAAATTAAGGACCACTGATGGTGGGCTATCCTTCACTTATACAGGGTGTGATGATTAATTTTGTATGTCAACTTGACTCGGCTAAGGGATGTCTACAGCGCTAGTAAAGTATTTGGTCTGGTGTACTTGTGAAGGTGTTTCTGGCAGATTGTATTTGAACAGATTGGTTTAAAAAGATTGCCCTCACCAATGCAGGTGGGCATCTTCTAATCTGTTGTGGGCCTGAATAACACAAAAAGGTGAGAAAGGACAAATTTGCTCACCTGCTTGAAGTGGGACATCTATCTTCTCCGGCCCATGAACATCAGTGTTCCTGGTTCTCAGGCCTTCAGGTTTGGACTGGAACTACCTCCTGTACCTCTAGCTTGCAGAGGGAAGATTGTGGGACTTCTTAGTTTCCATAATCGTGTGAGCCAATCTCTTATAATGTCTCTCATATATAAAACTAGAGGCTCAGTGCACAAAATTCATGCACAGGGACCCCTCAAAGGATGTCTGACTGCCCACTTAGGCCCGATCCTGGTAGGCAGTCGGATCACAATCCAGGACTGTTGGCTCCCAACCGCTTGCCTCCCTGCCTGCCTGATTGCCCCTAACTACTTCTGCCTGCCAGTCTGATCACCCCCTAACCACTCCCCTGCCAGTTCGATTGATGCCTAACTGCTTCCCTGCTGGCCCAATTGCCCCTAACTGCCCTCCCCTGCCGGCTTGGTCACCTCTCACTGCCATCCCCTGCCAGCCTAGTCACCCCTAACTGTCCTCCCCTGCAGGCCTAGTTACCCTCAACTGCCCTCCTCTACTGGCTCAGTCACCACTAACTGCCCTCCTTTGACAGCCTGGTCACCCCTAACTTCCTTCCCCTGCTGGCCTAGTCACCCCCAACTGCCGTCCTCTGCAGGCCTGGTCCCTCCCAACTGCCCTCCCCTGATGGCCATCTTGTGTCCACATGGAGGTGGCCATCTTTGACCACATGGGGGCAGCCATCTTGTGTGTTTGAGTGATGGTAATTTGCATATCACCTCTTTATTATATAGGATTTCCTATTGTTTCTCTGGATAAACCACACTAATACACAGGGATGGGGAAGAGTTCCTGGGATACTAAAACTGAGAAAGCCTCAGGCAGGTCAGGAAAAGTTGGTCACCCTACTTACTTATTGAACATATTTTAAAGTAGTGAAACTTCCTTCAGACTTGTAGTAGCTACCCCAACATTAATCCCTTCATCACTTTTCCCTAGAACCCTCCTGGAAGTTGTTTATTTTAACTATTATCTCCCAAAGCTGCTAAAACAAATCACCACAGTATATTAACTAAGAGACCACAAATTACTTACTAGTAAAACAAGAAATTCACTTCTATTCTCTTTTTCATCCCCTACGTGAAATCATGATATTCAGAATGGCTTGCTAGAGTTCATACCATGAGTCCAAAAAAAAACAATAAAGAATACCCCCAAATTAAAAAAATGTGAATTTTCTCCCATTCAATTGACTAGAAAGAAATTAAAGTCCTAAAAAAAAAAAAAATCCCCCTCCCTTCATTGAAATTTAAGCCTGAAAGAAATGTTAGTCAATTATTCTCATTTCTTATTTTGTTCACTCTCTGTTGGAGTTGCTTCAGTCATATGGAGTCTCAATTCCTTTTTTCACAGCTGTGGCCTAAAAATCTTGCACTGGGATGGGTGGAGCTCCCTCCAAACCCTCTAAAATTGTATTGATCTAAAGTCACTTTTCTCACCACTCTGGTCCTCTGAGGTTTGTAAGGGTCAGCAGAATATATAACAACATAAATGGATCAGCCCACACCAATAAAATACAGTATGACAGCAGTTTATTTCCAAACAAAGTTATTTTCCTAGGTCCCAGCCTATAGCATAATTCTGACCACATTGGGAAATGTTTTCTCGGGAAAGGCAGTAGACAAAGGAAGCAGGAGAAAATAGAAAAAAAAATTCCTATTCTTTCTGTTCAAGCTGTAAAACAACACCTGTTTTATAAGATGATCACATTCCTTTTCAAGGTTTGAAGCAAACCTAAGTCTGGAGGTACAGTGTTTAAGTACAAGCTTTTAAATTTCCTTTTCAGCTCTTAGATTTGTAATAATCTCATTGAATTTTTCTGTATATCAACTGACTAATAAGAGCTTCCATTTCTCTTTAAACATTTGTTTAGAACAAAATTACCCTTCATGCCATTCCCCAAGCCCACCTCACCACAGTCAAACCCACAAACTTGGCTCACATCTATGATTTAAGCTTATACAATAAACAAGTCAAAACCAGTGTGAGGCCATCTGTTGGTAGAAACCATGACGATGCAGGCTAGGGTAGTGAATTTTAGGACCCAAGGACAAACTACATGAATCTAAAGATGAATTCCATAGTGATTTTCTTCCCCTTCAATCCTCTTCAAAATAACATAAAGAGAAACTAGATTTGAAACTAACGTTCTAGTGCCATCTACCCATGCCAAGCACTATGAATTTAAATTCCAAATGTTTCATACATTCATGTTCTCTAGTCCTCAGAAATCAAATAGAGTCTACAGTTTAAGCAATTTACAATAGCTAATATCTGGAAACTGCCCAAGTGCCCATCAGTAGATGAGTGGATAAAAAAGCTGTGATACATTTACACAATGGAATACTATACAGCAGTACAAAAGAAGGATCTCTTACCCTTTGAGATAACATGGAGGAACCTGGAGAGTACTATGCTAAATGAAATAAGCCAGTCAGAGAAAGACATATGTGTAATCTAATGATCAAAATAAATTGATGAACAAAATTGATCCAGAGACATAAAATCCTGGAACAGACTCAAATCCCAGAGGGAAGATGGGGGTGGGTGGGTGGATGGGAAAAAATGAACCAAAGGACTTGTATGCATATATGCATAACCCATAGACATAGACAATAGGGTGGTAAAGGCCTGGGGCAGGAGGCAGGGATGGGGTAGAAGGGGAGAGAAGTAAGGGGACATATGTAATACTTTCAACAATAAAGATAAAAAATAATATCAATTGAGTAAACACTTTAATTGGAAAAATAAAATATTGGTGACCAAAAACAGAAACACCTCCACTTACCAGTAACTAATACATCTATATATTGAAAGTTTATCTTGAGATGAGCATTTTCTGAACACAAAGTACCTCTTTTCCTACCAATCTAATATTATCTCAGATTACAATATCAGTTGTCACCGGTGCAGCAACAGCCTCACTCTCCCTAAATGGTACTTTGGTCCAAATACCAGCTCTTATGTAGATATCCACATGAACCCATTGAGTATCACAATGTACCTGGTTGGGAGAACAAACGTTTTATATGCTATTATAATACCATTAGAGGCCCGTTGCAGAAAGATTCCTGAAAGAATAGGGCTTCCTGTGGCTATCTCCGCCACCCTGCATGCTTCCCTCCCTTCTCCACCATCCCGCCTGCTTCCCCTCCCTTCTCCACCACCCCACTTGCTTCTCTGCAGCTTCACTCCCTTCTGCAGCACTTGGCTTCCTTCTACACTATCTTCAGTCTTTGCTTTGCCCCAGGATATGCAAATCAACCACCATCTTGGTTGGGTTAATTTACATACTTGCTCCTGATTGGCTGGTGGGTGTAGCTTGTGGATATAGTGGAGGTATGGTCAATTTGCATGTTTCTCTTTTATTAGATAGGATCATTGCCAAACACCCAGGAATCCTACCCAAGAAGCAATAACCTGGGAGTCTGACTGATGTGGCTTAGTGATTGAGCATTGACCTACCTATGAATCAGGAAGTCACAGTTTGATTCCTGGTCAGGTCACATGCCCAGGTTGCAGGGAGCGTGCAGGAGCTGATCAATTATTCTCTCTCATCATTAATATTTTTACTTCTCTCCTTTCCTCTCTAAAATCAAAACTAGAGGCTCAATACATGAAATTCATGCAAGGGGTGTGGCCCTCGCAGCTGTGGCTTGCTTTGGCTCTCGGAGCCCCAGATTCATCTAGACCAGTGGTTCTCAACCTTTTTAATGCCACGACCCTTTAATACAGTTCCTCATATTGTGGTGACCCCAACCATAAAATTATTTTTGTTGCTACTTCGTAACTGTAATTTTGCTACTGTTATGAATCGTAATGTAAGTATCTGTGTTTTCCGATGTTCTTAGGCGACCTGCTGGGGGTTCTGAACCTATGGGTTGCCTAAGACCATCGGAAAACAGATATTTACATTACAATTAATAACAGTGGCAAAATTAGTTATGAAGTAGCCTCTCTGCCTCTTGCCTCTCTGCTTCCTAGGCTTCTGTCCTCCGGTGCTTGCTGCATCCACCCACTGATAACGCCAGCAAGCGCCGGACACACGTAATGCGCTGCTATGGACTATGGAGAATTCCCCACCCCCACCCCACCCCCGCTTCCCCCCCCCCCCAGGGGCCACCCGGATGATGCATCACGTCTGCATATGCGGGCAGGCATTCAGTTTGGAACGCACGTCCATAATGGCATGCGTTCCAGCTGAATAGCACTGCTGCAGATGGTAGCGCGACTTCTCAGCGGCTAAAGCCATCAGAAATATGTATTTTCCGATGGCTTTAGGCAACCCCTGTGTTTTGGTCGTTCGACCCCCTCCGGGGGCTTGACCCACAGGTTGAGAACCACTGGTCTAGACAGTCTTCTGGAATGTTGTCAGGAAGGTTCCTTGGCCATCTGGTCTAATTAGCATATTATGCTTGTATTATCCTATCTAATAAAAGTGTAATATGCAATTTGACCATCACTCCAACACACAAGATGGCCACCAAAAGATGGCCAGCAGGGGAGGGCAGTTGGGAGGGATCAGGCCAGCTGGGGAGGGCAAGTGGGAGGGACCAGGCCTGTAGGGGAGAGCAGTTGGGGGGCACCAGGCCTGCAGGGAAGGGCAATTAGGGGTGACTAGGCCTGCAGGGGAGGGCAAGTGGTGGCAAACAGGCTGGCAGGGAGTGGTTAGGGGGTGATTAGCAGAAGCAGTTAGGGGCAATCAGGAAGGCAGGCAGGCAAGCAGTTGGGAGCCTCTGGATTATGAGAGGGATGTCCGACTGTCCGTTTAGGCCCTAATAGGATTGGGCCTAAACGGGCAGTCGGACATCCCTTGAGGGGTCCCTAATTGGAGAGGGTGCAGGCTGGGCTGAGGGACACCCCAACCCCATGCACGAATTTCATGCACTGGGCCTCCAGTTATAGATAATAACCAAATGGGAAACAAAGCCCTTTATTAATAGCAATAACAGTATACAACCATTAACCTACACCTGTGTATTTCAAACCTAAAGCTATGCCACCATAGTTCAAAAACCCTGAGGATTAGGGCTAGAATCTGAAGCTTATCTTTCTTTGAACTCCCTAAGTTTTTTATGGATATATGTTTTAACTTACTCACCTCCCTGCTTTGTGCTTTATGTACTTATCTCCTCCCCATTATGAGAGTTGAAGGTCATGAAGGGAGAGACTGTCCATGAATGCCTTGCAGTACACAGCACATTATCTTTCAGAGATATGCACTGACATATGCAATTATGTTTGTTTTTCCATATTACTATCTGTTAACATGCAAGATGGGTTGATTTGCTCAAACAGAACCCTATGCAGACATTATTTTAATAAATGAGAATAAAACTGTTTCCTGACCTTTTTATTTTTTTAAAAATTATGGAAAATGTTCCCTTACCATAATCCTTTTCCATTAAAATTGTCATTGTTTACATTTAAGCATATATAAACCTAATGCATCATGGCAGTGAAAATAAATAGCATATAATAGCTATAAAGAAATGTGTAAAGTATACACAGAATACCTACAGTTTACCCACCCACCCCCAATAAGCAGAAGAGCATCTATCTCTACAAGAAATCCCACACACTTTTCTTTTCCATTCAGTCAACAAATATGTATTGGTCACTTACTATTTGGCAAATACTCTGTTAGGCAGAGTGATAAGCCCAAGCACTTATTACCTTCAGGAACCTGACCAGGGGCAGCAGAAGAAACAAAAGGCCTGCAATCCTTCTACATTTTTACACATGTTTGGATTCACCCATTTACAAAAAATGCCCAACTCTTTTACCCCATAATCCCACACTTTGGCCATGCTATCCTCAATTCTCTTCTCTTGGTTAATGCCAACAGCAGAGAAAATACCTTTGTAGCTTCCTCTCAGGTCACAAACCCAAGAAAAGATGAAGGGAATAATTAGGTTCAGAACTGTTTAACTACATAGCATTACACACTAATCCATCCCTGCACCCCTTCTTGGGTATCTAGATATTTCATCAAGGGAGTTGAATATGAAATGGGCTGACTTCATGTCATGCCAGAAAAAAAGGGGGGGGGATTACATAGATATATGATGAAAATACAATCGTCTTCATTATATAAAGGAATGTTTAAATGCACATAAACAAACACACTTATTTGTTTTAAACATTAACTTTCACTAGCACTGTTTTGTCTGGTAAAACAAGCTTCTGAGAGGCCATTCTGGCATGTGTCCTTCTGAGAAAATAACTCAGAAGCAGGGTTACAGCATATTCCCAATAAAAATAGCCTGAGAAAATTCATGATTAGATCTCCTAGAAGAGATAATTTCCATTTTTATTCTTGACTTTTATTTCTACGATAGCCATGAAGGGAGAAGGTATCTCAACCATGTCTGGGCTGCTCCTACTATTGATTTTGGAACTTTGACCATGAGATGTTTTTAAAAGTCACATCTCTACCTATGATCTGGATACACAGAGAATAAAGCTATTAAGCAATGTACCTGAATTACAATTCCCAATACGGTGAAAAGGAGAGGGAATATCACAGAACAGAGCTCAGAAAGGAAATCAGCCTCCTGAGAGTGATTCTGAGACTCACTGAAGTATCCTATCATTGATTGTGCAATAGAAGCAGCAGGAGTCATCCTAGCCTCCTATTGGGAAACAAAGAATTACTCGCTGGGGGAGGTAATTCAAATGGGGTTCTTATAGAAAACAAATCAGCATATTTTTAAGCAATACTATCCGATTAAAAAAAAATACCCTAGGAACAAAGGAAATAAAATGCAGAATAAAAGAATATAAACTGTCACAATGTAAAATTTCCCTATTTTCCTCTACTAGTTCCTCCTTCCAATTCCTAAATTACTTCTCAACTAATGCACCCAAGTGACAAGTATCACTCAAATAACACAAAATAAAACCCTGCTCATGTTTGCACATACTCAAAATAAAGCTCATAGAATTACAAAGAATAGGAATAATATTGAAATACAGTTGCCAAGGCACTAAGATAACGTTTATGGTAACATGTGCTGCTTTATTAATCAACTAGAGGCCTGATGCACAAAATTAGTGCAAGGGGCTCGGCCCCCTGCTAGCGTGGGTGCCTCTGCCTTGGCCCTCCCATCCCCATGGCATCTGCCTCTGCCTCAGCCCTGCTGTTGTAATTTTGTCCAGAAGGTCGTCCAGAAGGACATCTGGGCTAATTCACATATTACACTTTTATTATTATAGATAGAAATATTTAGCAACAGGTCTACTAACTATACCATAATTTTATAGTAAATTATATTAAAAGATAATCTAAAACAACTTTAATGTGATGTGCACATGAGAATCTCCACGCTGAGGTCCCCACCATATTTATTACAACCTCAATAGGAGGGCTAGCCTGTCTGTTTCTGATGTGTGGCCCCCTGAGAAGGAAAAGTATTAAGAAGGTCTCTATTTCAATCCTTCTCTCCAGGATCTCTGAATCTGGCTGGGGCTGGGGACTAGTTATTGTGATTATGGAGTTCTTTATGGACACATCCAACCATAAGAGGTTCCTTGAGACCTCTTATAAAATTAGACTCAAGACTCTTCAGATCCCTTTCCAAAGAATGCAGACTAAAGGTTGAATTTAAAAACCCTTCCAACTTGGACGAGTGAATACTCAAATGCTGCCACAGGGGTATCACTTGCAATGAATCTCACTACATGGAAAACAAACTGGAATTTCCCATGCCAGCCCTGGGAAGTTTGGGATTGGGTGAGCAGTGAGGAGACCCCTGTCCATGACATATTTGCCTGCTGGAAATAGGATTTCAAGTCACTGGAGCACATGCCTGTATCACTTCTAGGAACCGGGATGCTTCTGATCTTAACGCTATTATTAGGTCTTCCTCTTGAAGTGTTGTCATCATTGTTTCCGTTTCTTACTCATCCAAGATTAGTTCTCACTAATCACAAGAATTTAGGCCACTCCAGGGGTTTGTGGTGAAATCTAACAATTCCTGTTGTAATTTTCTCCAATTCTGACCTACTCTTATTCTTCAAGCAGGGCTTCCCTATCAATGGCCAGTTGTAGATATCCCTTCAGTATTAACCAGTAGTTAGAAGATTTTTCCCTTTCATGTTGATGCACAATTATTATAATTATTTCTCAATGGGCTTTTTTTAAATCCATTCTACATGGCCCAACCAACTGAGAATATAGAAAGGGAAGAACGAGTTGATGGCAGGTGCTCAGGTGGCAGTGAGTCTCAAACTCTGCAGCATCTAACAAATCTCCTAAGGAGTTTGTGAAAATGCTGATTCCAGAACATATCACACACCAAGTACATCAGAATATTTGGGGTGGGACCCAGGCATCATTACATTATTATCACAACTGTGGGAAACAAACAAACAAACAAAAAAGACAAATAAAATTATCTCATTTCATCTTTGAATTTACTTTCATTTACTCTTTTTCACTTTTTAATTTTACTCTTTCTAATTTTCTTTGCAATTTTAGCCTTTTATGACAACTGTCTGGCTTTTATGATATATAAATAGTTCATTAATTTTTGCTTTAGTAAATAAACATTTAATAGAAATAAAAACAGAATTGCAAGACATCATATCTTGTGGAAAGACAAAAAGAAATCCCCTTATGCTGAGAAGTGTGGGGGAAAGGATGAGTACAGGGGGTGGGAGAACCAGAAACGAACTTGTTTGCCTCTCACTTCTGAGGGAGACGTGCACTTTCAGTAAAGCAGATGAGATGATAATATTATATATCTTAACCCCAGATACATGAGATTTGGTGAATCCTGCAACTTCCAGAAATTGTGTGAAATTGCTGTTTTCTCTGAATATTTTTCTATAGAAACTAGACTGAGTTAAGCAGATTCCCAAGGAGACTCAAGACCCCACTGCTTCAGATCCTTGCTGTTTGAAAGTGTGATACAAGTGCTAGTGGGTTTGGCTCTGTGGATAGAGCATTGAGCCTCGGACTGAAGGATTTTGATTCAGGTACCTCGGGTGTAGACTTGATCCCTGGCCCTGGACAGGCCATGTGTGGGAGGTAACCAATCAATGCGTCTCTCTCACATGATGTTTTTCTCTCTCTGTCTCTCCCCATCCCTTCCACTCTCTAAAATCAATGGGAAAATATCCTCAAGGGGAAGATTAACAACAACAACAAAAACAAAAAAGTGTGATCAGAGAATCACTTGTTTGGGGAACACCAAAGGTTTTTGTAAAAATTGTAGGTTCCAAGTTCCACTCCAGTCCCACTTATATTTAAAACAAAAACAAAAACAAAACCATTCAATTACTGTTACCTACATATACATGAATAAATCTCAAAATTGGTAAATCAAAAATGTCAGGCACAAAAAGCTATGTGTTATATAATTTCACTTATATGAGGCTGTGGAAAAGGTATGCTGATACTAGTAAAGACAGAAATTTGATCAGTGGTTATCAAGGGTAGAGGGTGAGTGAAGGATTGACTAAAAAAGGCATGAAGAAACTTCTGGGAATGAGAAAAATATTCTATATCTTGATTGTGATAATAGTTACACAATGTACACATTTGTAAAAATTTATAGAATTGTATACCTAAAAGGTATGGATTAATTTATGTAAATTATACCCCATAAACCTGACTTTTAAAAAATTCATTGTTTATCTAAAATTCAAATTTAACTGATTTTTTATTTGCCAAATTTGGCAACTGTATCTGGTAATGAAGTGCAAGAAACTTATAATTCTTAGGCACACCATACACAGATGTTTTGTAACTGCAATGCTAGAGCTCCTTTAAACTTAACACGGTACCACCAATCAACGAATAAGTGAGATATATCACCTGTTTACTAGGGCCTGAGACAGACTCTGGTCCCTGCATAGATTTTTACAGTTTCTGAAAGCAACTATGTACTTTATACTAACGACTGCCCCATTTGGCAAAGTACAGCGGCTGGCAGAAAAAGAAATTTTGTTTGATCATTCCAGCCCAGCGGCTGCAGATGGTGCTGGTTGGTGCCTCTCTGTGGGCTGAAACCAGGAAGTCTGGTGAAAAGTTGCTAATGAAGAGGCAGTGTTTTCCTTTCCACTTCAGACAGGGACCTGCAGACTCTAACCATCTTTTTTTGTAAAAGAACACTGCCACCTAGCAACCGAATTAAGTATTCTTCCCAAGCTCCGGACAAAGGACTGATTCCAGCTATAAACTTTCAAGTGCACAGATGTGCAAACCGGGGTTTTGGTTATTTTCCACTTAGCATCCAGATGTGTAAGCTTTCCACCAAATTCAGGGAGGAAAGATCATTTACCAGTACAATCCAGGTTTGTAAAAATCGAGTGGAAAGGATCTTTAAAATAGGACAATCTTATAAATAAGAATGGATTCCCTTTAGTATAAACTGGTACAAATGAGAATTAAAATAAACAAAACTAAATAGGCTTTGGAAAACCACATAGAACCCACAAAAGGGAAATCAGAATTGAACTGCATTTCTCAACAGCAGCCGCGGAAGCCAGTGAAGAAGGTTGTCACAGTTCTAACTGAAAAGTATTTCCAACCTTGGATTCTCTACTCTCATAAACTATCAATCACGAGTAGAGATGGAATAAAAACATTTTCAGACATTCACTGTTTTGAAAATTGGCCTCCTTTTTCACTCAGCATTAGGAAGTTCCCGGAGGATATATTACCACTAAAATGAGGGAATAAGACAAGGGGGAATTCAGCATCTAGGAAACTGGATCCTTGGGGGGCAGCTGTGCAGCAGGTCCAGAAAACAAATAGTCCATACTGAATAAGAGAATGTAGGATATAAGGTGAATGACTTCAGGGGGATAAAGGCAATAAATGTTTGATGATTTGGGCACACAGGAAATAGACTTGAGATTTAAGATATACAGGAAATCTTATTAATTACAAATAAATTTTGTAAATTAAAAAATATTGCCTGCACAAAGAACAAAAAAGAATATTCCAGGAGAGTTAATATAATCAGAATATACTACAACATGTATGATCTAAAAATGATGATTTAATAAAATACTGATTAAAGGCATTCTATTTTAAAATATGGAAATGAATTTTGCAAGAAATGGCTACAGAAGCCATCGCCTTTGGGAAGCAGGACTAGAGATGGAAGCAGGTGGGGAAGAAGAGACCTGTTTTTTATTGAAAGACTTTTAGCAATATTTGACATTTCAAACAAAGTGTATGCACTACCCTGATTTAAAAAATAGTCTAACAAAATAACCAAGATAAAAATAAGTATTCATCAGAGATTTATGAAATCTGAAGTAATCTTGGAACGTTATGAAATCTGTAAGTAAACAAAACCATTTCTGTAACTTTAACAAAACTGGGTATTCTGAAAATTCCTTCCATCACAAAATATCAAATGCTGGATAAATTGGAGTAAACATACCTTTAAATTTCTTGCTAAATTTGAAAGAAAAAAGATGGTCTTAAATATATCCTATACAATAAAAGCCTAATATGCTAAGTGTCCAGTTGACCAGTCAGTCTTCAACCAATCAAAGCATAATATGCTAATGATATGTTAAGGTTGCTCAACGGCTTGATATGATGTGCACTGACCACTTGGGGAGAGTCGACTGGCCAATCAGTCACTATGACATGCACTAACCACCAAGGGGCAGATGCTCTGACCAGTAGGTTAGATTGCTGTTGGGGTCTGGCCAATCAGGACTGAGCAAGATGGGCCCGACACAACCTGAGCGCTACTGCGGTCCCTTCCCAGCTTGCCAACCTCTCATATCTCCACCCAGCCCTGATCTTACACTAGTGGGGTCTCTCAGCCTGACCTGCACCCTCTCACAATTCGGGACCTCTAGGGTGATGTCAGGGAGTCTTGGCCATGCTGTGGGCCCCCACTGGTGCACAAATTCATGCACCAGGCCTCTAGTTTTTTGTAAGTGCTGAAATGAATGCTATGCCATCATAGAAGGCCAAATGTCATAAAATATGCCCAAACCAAAAGTCTAGAAATAGATATGTAGGTTAACTTCCCACAGGACTGGGCAATGCCTGGGCCTTATTCACCTTTGTACTCCAGTGAGGGCTGTCTTCATGAACAGTTACGCAGGGCTCCATCCTCAGAAAGGCCTCGTGCTTGGTTTAATATTGTATTGTCACATCTTGAAATTCTTAATTTTATCTTTTAACTTATAATTTCAAAGTGAGTCTATAGGACAATGAAGTAGATTGCTATATGTGTATCCACTGTTCCTTGCTGCTCTGTTCATATAGAGCAACTGCAATAATCCATGTGCATAGAATTCAGGTAGACCCGAGATGAGTAGGAATTCAGTAAGACTCAAAGACCAATACCTGGATGACTAAGTAAGTAGAGGTGCTGACAGCCCCAAGAGACCACACTTTCCATTCTAATCAGAGTCCTTCACACACAAAGAAGGCAATGGTATTCTAAGAATAATGAATGACCAAGGAACCTACTATATCCTTCCTCTCTCATTTATTCCATGTTTAGCCAATTGCTTACACTGAAAATGATGACATAAAAGGAAAATGAAAAGAAAACAAACCATAGTTCCTTTCCCTTTCAATCCTTTACACATCAGTAAGCTGAAGGTAGAGAGTAGTGGTAGAAATTGCATGTAGTAATAAATGAAATTAAAATATATGCACCACTATGTTCATAGCATCATTATTTATAATAGCAAAGATCTGGAAACTCTCCAAATACCCATCAGTAGATGAGTAGATAAAAAGCTGTGGCACATTTACACAATGGAATACTATCCTTTATAAAGAGGTAATATGCAAATTGATCATCACAGCCTCACCCAAGATGGCCACCCCATGTGGTCAAAAGATGGCTGGCAGGGGATGGCAATTGTGGGCGACCAAGCCAACAGGGGAGGGCAGTTAGGGGCGATTGGGCTGGCAGGGGAGGACAGTTGGGGACGAACAGGCTGGCAGGGAAGCAGTTAGGCATCGATCAGGCAGGCAGGTAGGCAAATGGTTGGAAGCCAGCAGTCCCGATTGTGAGAGGGATGTCCAACTGCCAGTTTAGGCCCAGTCCCATAGGGATTGGGCCTAAATCCACAGTCAGACATTCCCTGAAGGGTCCCAGATTGAAGAAGGTGCAGGCTGGACTGAGGGACAACCTCCCCCCCCAAGTGCATGAATTTCATGCACCGGGCCTTTAATTAAGCTATAAAAGAGAAAGATCTCTTGAGATAGCATGGATGGACCTAGAGATAATTATACTAAACAAAATAAAGCCAATTAGAGAAATATTAAGATCACATGATCTCACTCATATGTGGAATCTAAAGAACAAAATAAAATGATGAATAAAATAGGTCCAGAGGTATGGATCCATAGAACAGAATTACAGATCTGTGGAGTGGATGGGGGGGAGGGGTGTAGAAATAGGAAGAGATTACCCCAAAAAAACTTATATGTGTATATGCATAGCCCATGGACACAGACAATAGTGTGGAGAAGGCCTGGGGTGACATAAGGGTGAGGTGGAGGAGAGCAAAAAGAAAGAAAATGGAAGACATCTGTAATACTCTCAACAGTGAAATTGAAACAGCTGGATTAGTTCTGTACAGCATTTCTACATTTGGGTAAGAAAGACATGCACGTACAATTTACAAAGAATAATTTACATCATTGTGGTGGTTTTGCATACAAGTGAAGAGCTCATATATTTGCATTTAAAACTCATACTGCACAATATAAATATGAATGGTAAATTCATGCTAATAATGTAAAATTTTAATTTTCTTTACTTAGAACTACAATCAAATAAAAAAATGCCCTGACAAGTTGAGAGACTTTGAAAAGTTTTATATTTTAGTACTACTAATACATTTCCTGCTATCCAAACAAGGGACCCCACACTTTCATTTTGCCCGGGGCTCTATAAATTATGGAACTATTCCTGAACATCTCTCAAAGTTAAAATTTAGAGGCAGAGAGGGTGACAAGTTTGAGATGAGAAGGTCATCCACCTCATCCTCCAAAGGCACCAACTGTGTTTAATTACACAAGTGGGGACCTGCACTGGCCATAGAGAAAGTTCAATTTTAAGTAAAGTCCCTTGAATTTATTTGGGCTGAATTGCAGGGGAGCTGTATAGGATCAAAAAGTACGCCTTTGAGCCAGGCTGGCATTGCTCAGTGGTAGAGCATCAACCTATGAACCATGAGGTCTCAGTTCAATTCCCCAGGCTCACGATCAATGATTTTCTCTAATCATTGATATTTATATTTCTCTCTCTCTCCCCCTTCCTTTCTGAAACCAATAAAATTATATTAATTTTTTTAATTTAATAAATCTTTATTGTTCAGATTATTACATTGGTTTCTCTTCCCCCACCCCCGGCTCCCCTCCACCTGCTCCCACCCTTCCATCTACCTTACCTCTCCCCACACTGTCCTCATCCATAGGTGTATGATTATTGTCCAGTCTCTCCCTACACCCCCCTCACCCCTTTCCCAATTCTATTATGTTCACCAGTTTATTCTTTTTTATATATATATATTATTGATTTTTTACAGAGAGGAAGGAAGAAGGATACAGAGTTAGAAACATCGATGAGAGAGAGACATCGATCAGCCGCCTCCTGCACACGCCCTACTGGGGATGTGCCCGCAACTAAGATACATGCCCTTAACCGGAATCGAACCTGGGACCTTTCAGTCCACAGGCTGACACTCTATCTACTAAGCCAAACTGGCTTTGGCTCACCAGTTTATTCTGTTCATCAGATTTTTAATTCACTTTTTAGATTCACTTGTTGATAGATATGTATTTATTGTTCATAATTTTTATCTTTACCTTTTATTTCTTCCTCTTCCTAAAGAATACCTTTCAGCATTTCATATAATACTGGTTTGGTGTTCATAAACTCCTTTAGCTTTTTCTTATCTGTGAAGCTCTTTATCTACCCTTCAATTCTGAATGATAGCTTTGCTGGGTAGAATAATCTTAGTTATAGGTTCTTGCTATTCATCATGTTGAATATTTCTTGCCACTCCCATTTGGCCTGCATAGTTTCTGTTGAGAAATCAGCTGACAATCATATGGGTGCTCCCTTGTAGGTAATTAACTGTTTTTCTCTTGCTGCTTTTAAGATTCTCTCTTAGTCTTTTGCTCTTGGTATTTTAATTATGATGTGTCTTGGTGTAGTCCTCTTTGGATTCCTTTAGTTTGGGGTTCAGAGTGCTTCCTGGACTTGTAAGTCTATTTCTTTCACCAGATGTGGGAAGTTTTCAGTCATTATTTCTTCAAATAGGTTTTCAGTATCTTGCTCTCTCTCTTCTTCTGGCACCCACAATTCTGATGTTGGTATGCTTGAAGTTGTCCCAAAGGCTCCTTACACTATCTTCACATTTTTGGATTCTTTTTGCTTTTTGCTTTTCTAGTTGAGTGTTTTCTGCTTCTTTGTATTTCAAATTTTTGACTTGATTCTTGCCTTCCTCTAGTCTGCTGTTAGGTCTCTGTGTAATATTTTTTATTTCAGTCAATGTATATTTAATTTCTTTCTTTCTTTTTTTTTTCATCTCTAGTTGGTCTTTTTCATCTCCTCTTGGGTCTCGCTAAATTTATCCATCTTTTCTAGGAAATTCTTGAAAAACCTTTGAACTCTATATCCAGTCGTTTGTTTCCTCCACTTCTTTTGTTTGTGATCTCTTCCTTTGTCTCTGCATTTTCACTATGCCGGGAGAACTTCTCTGCTGGAATAAGCCTTATGATGCAAGACTTGCAAAACTGCAAAAGCCTCTCTGTTCAGATTGGGTGGGGTGGAGTCTCAGGGCTGAGGAGAGACAGCCTTGGCTTCCAGTCAGCCCTGCCCTATGCCACCCCTGGGTCTCAAGTGTCTCTTGGTAATCGGTAATTGCTGTGGCCCTTTCTGTGTGCTGGTGCGGGTGCCTCCAGACCTCTGCCTTTCCAGTTCCTTTGCGCTCCGGGACCCATATGAGTCTGGGTCCCCTGGGTCTCACCTGAAACTGGGGTTCAATGCAGTTAGAAGTGACACAGTTGAGAGGCTCTGTCTCCCGCCCACCAGAGAGAGCGAACAGCACAATCAGTAGTCCGTCTTCTCTGCACGCATTGCTTTGCACGCCCCAGACTTCTGCCCTTTCGCGGCTCCCCTAATTTTCCGTGCACTCTTCCCTTTTCACAGTCTAGACTCCCCCCGTATGAGTCTTGCCTGGAGCTGTGATTCAATGCCATAGGATAAGGGGTTCTGTGCAATTGGGAGTTTCTGTCTCCCTCCCGCCAGAGGAAGCCAGTTAGGCACACTGCCGTCCGCTCTCTCCACGTGCGTGTCTCCATACCTCAGTTTTTTGCAGCTTTTCTGTGAGCCCCTCTCTTTCCTTCTAGTTGTAGAATTTTCACTCAGCCAACTTTCCTGTGGTTCTAGATGATGTCCGTTCTGTCTTTTAGTTGTAGTTTTGAAATTGTTGTGGGAGGCAGCAGTTTAGGTGATTACCTATGCTGCCATCTTGGTTTCTCTCCATTAAACTTTTTAAAAGTATGCCTTTGAATTGCCCAAACAAGGACTGGGTTGCAGGAGCCATCAAATTCTTCTAGTCATTTGATTTTTTGGGGTGTGGGGAGAGGCCCCAAACCACCAGCCACTTCTGGCTCTCCAGGCCACCAGCAAAACTGCTTCTTAAAGCCTGAAGGTACCATAGCAACAAAGAGACAGAGATGTTGGCTGCTGGCCCCCAGAAAACAGAAAACACAAATACATCCATTCTAATAAAACTACTTAAAACACCTATCCAGAAATGCAGCGAACAAAAAGTACAGGTCTTCAATAGCACTCCAATGCTGCCTGCCACCCTCCCTCCCCCCGAAAAAGTAACCCTGATAACAAAGTGATGTCTGCTCTTCCAGGTCATTTTTCTGTGCTCTTACACACAGTACACAAATATTCATGAGCACCCATTCTGTGTCCACTACGTGCTGTAGATAAACAAGACAGACATGGTCTCTGCCCTCATATAATTTACATTCTGGTGGGCATAATACTTGAATGAGCTGTATCTTGCCTGTTTTATTTTACAATATATCATGAGTACTTTGCTACATCAACATAGGCATATTCACTGCATATTTTACTGACTACACACCATTGCCTAAAATGGATATAGCCTAATGCATTTAACCACTTCCTGACTGATTAAGCATTGATTCCTAAAGAAAAGAATATCTATGAGAAAATAAAGCAAAAGCCTTCTTTAGATATTCACGTGGTTATATTCTCTGAGGCCGACTGAAAGTTAATGTTTTAGGGTAATGTGTGGAGATAAAGATACACCTCGTTTTATTGTGCCTTGCTTTATTGTGCAGCAGAGATGTATTTTTTTACATTCTGTAGGCAAGATACCTAACCAAAAAGATTATGACTCACTTTATTGCAATACTCACTTTATTATGGTGGCCCAGAAATGAACCCTCGATATCCCCAAAGGTATATCTATAAAGCAGTCTACCTAAAGTTAAACCTAAGAGAATGTTTTAGGAATATTCTGTCTGGGAAAGGATGAAGAAAAGTCTGGGAGTCCAGCCAAACTAAGCAAGAAGCCTATAGTAAAGTGAGGAAGTTAGAACCTTGCAATTAGAAACCATTACAAGTCTTTGGGGGAACTTCAAATCATTTTATGGTACATGTATGTTGTATGGCTTCTGGTCATTAGTTTGCCATGCGATCCCCTGCTACACACTAATAATAGAGACCAGGAGAAGGAAGACCTAGGGCACACAACCAGTGGGTGGTACAATGAATTTGACTACTCAACCTATCCTTTTTCCAAATTCATGTGGCCTGCACTTTTGTTAAATTGTCAGATTTTAAGAGGCAGAGTGTAAATTGGGTTTGCATTTTATTGCCTAGCCCTGGAGAGGGGAGAGACTGATGATTAGGACAATGAAAATTGCTCCTCAGCAGGATGGGCCCCAAGGGGAGAATAGCAATTTCATTTTTAAGTAAAGTTTAAGACCTGACCGGGTGGCTTAGTTGGTTGAAGCATCATCCCATACACTAAAAGGTTGTGGGTTCAATTTCTGGTCAGGGCACATACCTTTTATTGTGGGTTGATTGCCCAGTAGGGGCACTTGCAGGAGGCAACTGATTTGATGTTTCTCTCTCTCCCTCTTTTTCTCTCCCTTTCTCACTCTCTAAAAGCAATAAACATATCCTCGAGTGAGAATTTTTAAAAAATCAAATTAGATTGTACATTAAGCTCACTTCCGGTGTTTCAGTGACCATCATGAGAAGAGTGTGCCCTTGGAGCTCCACAATTGCCCCAGGACCTTCCACAGGGCCCTGGTGTAAAACATGTGGGACAGATCTCAAACTGATACAAAGCATGGAGCAAATCCAGCCATCTGGAGGTCTAAAACAAGTCACTAAAGCTAACCCATGCAAGAAAATCAAATTCTTATTTATGTCACTGAGTTTGGGGTGATTTGTCCCACAGCATTTTTGCAACCACAGTTAACATGACACCCTCCAAATCATTGCTATGTAGATGGCTACCTCTGTGCCAACTGTGTACAACCCAGGAATTTTGAGAATTCTTGAACTCTTGGTGCCTCTTCAAGACAATTCACATAGTTAAAGTTTCCCCCAAATAATTTTGGTAATGTGCCATAGACATCTCCCTGAACGTTTACTAAATATAATGCAAAGTTCTTCCTATTCATTTTCTGCTTATATGTAGTCAAAAATGCTTTTATAAACATAAAAAGATAGAAAACTGAAAGGAACATCTTTGCAGATAGCTGTTATTCACAGGGGGAAATTACAATCAAAATGGGCATTTTGCTGAGTATAGAGAACTGATGGCCCCAGCGCCTCTAAATGCCAAGTGAACAAAGGCACTTAATAACTATTGAATCCTGCTCTCACCATTTGAACGGGAGAACATGCTGTTCTGAAAGTGGTGGCAGGATGCTCTTAGCAGCTATTTGCAACCCTGTGAGCTTGGGTATTGTGTTGCTATGAAGCAGTGTACTGTCTAAACGTAACTGCAGAATCTTGAAAGTAGAAAAAGAGCAATAACCAGAGAACACATTCTCATGGTGATCCATTCATCTATTCATCAAGTCCTTACTGATCAGGTTAATTATGTGTATAATGCATCTCTGCTCTCAGAGCTTAGATACCAAAGGGACAAATAAGCTGTAGGTACTAATGGCAGTTCCAGGTGTGTCCTAGTAAACTGTTTACAAATTCAGAAGAGAGAAGAGGTCCATATCTTGCTTGGATTCTCAGTGAAGTTTTCCAAGAGAACCAGGGCCAAGAAAAATATTTTTACATTATAAATATGTAGAGCTGGAATGGGGCAAAGAAGTAGACAATTAGACCAAGGAGGTTTTTGTGTGTTTTTTTTTTTTAAAAAAAGGCTGGAAAGTGAAGTTAAAACCAAATTATGGTGTGTCTTAAATGTCAATCTCAATTATTTGGGCAGCATTATGTTAGCAATGGGTGTCAAGGAAGGTTTGGAACAGCACAATGGCACAATCAAAGAACCTTGGGAGGTGTAGCATGAACAATGAAACCCTGTGAGAATGCAAGCCTGAAAGGAGACCTCTGTGGGCTGGATTACTGAGTATGAAAGGGAGTGGGGTGAGAGAGAAGGCTGCAGAGATCATGCCTTCTTCATGCCCAGCAAACAGTGTCCTGTAGATTATACTGAGATAAGGAGCTTGTTCTAGAACGTAACTCAACCCACTGCTTCCTTCCTGAAGTCTTGCTTGCTGAACATTTAGTGCTCACATGATTTACATTCTGAAGCAAACTTCTTATTTTATAGAACAGTAACAGATTTCAACCAGATGCCAGTCTATGGACTTCACATTGAACAGCATTATTTTAGACCAATTGATGAGGAAATTTGTCTTTATCCTAAGAACTATGGGAAACCACAGAAGGATCTGAAGAGGAAGTAGGGGTGGCTGCATTATGAAAATGGGTCTATCCCTAACTGCTTTGGGTCAGTGGATAGAGCGTCGCCCTGTGGAGTCAAGGGTCCCAAGTTCGATTCTGATCAAAAGCATGTACCTTGGTTGCGGACATAGAGCCAGTGGGGAGTGTGCAGGAGGCAGCTGATGGATCTTTCTCTCTCATTGATGTTTCTGACTCTCTATCCCTCTCCCTTTCTCTTTGTGAAAAAATTAATAAAATGTATTAAAAAATAAAGAAAGGAAATGGGTCTAGGAAGGAAGCCATAGTGAGTGGAAAGAGGACAAGAAGTTTGTATCTGAAACCTTATTTTCCTGGTGAAATAGATATAAAAAAAGAGTCTAGCCCTAGCTGGTTTGGCTCAGTGGATAGAGTATCTGCCTGTTGACTGAAGGATCCTGGTTTTAATTCCTGTCAAGGGCACATGTCCAAGTTGTGGGCTCAATCCCCAGTAAAGGGGGTGCAGGAGGCAGCCAATCAATGATTTTCTCTCATCATTGATCTTTCTATTTCTCTCTCTCGCCCTTACTCTTTGAAAATCAGTAAAAATATCTTTTTTAAAAGAGTCTAGTGGTGATATGAAAAGAGTGAATGGGATTTGGAAAAGCCATTGTAAATAGCTATAAGTAAGCAATTGGAAAAGGGAAATAGGAATCACATGTCACTTAAAATAAAAAAGCCTATTTTGTAGCTCTGGGACTGGGTCCAATAAACTCATAACTCTAGACCACAGGTGCAGAGAAGATGAATGTTAGAGATGAACAAATAGCATTAGCCTTGAGGTTCCATGGAAAGGTAATTTGGCTTGGAAGTCTATGTATAATGTCAGGATGGACTAGGAGTCGAGTACAATGAAAGAGATAAAATGATCCCACTTAAACTGTACTCTAGTCAAACATTCACTCACCAGACCCCTACAGAAGGAGAGCCTATCTCTTATACCACCTGTGCCTGTAGGGAAGCCAAAGCATTTTGTCTTAGGCCAAGCATAAACTGGGCTGTCAGAGGGCCCCAGAGCTGCTGTATGGAGGCAGCTTTTGCTCACTGCATTCAGGGAAGCATGTGGGTAGAACCCACCAGATGCCCAAAGGAGAACTAAAGCCATAGGAACCAAAAGAACTATTAAGCCATAATTAAATGGAAGTAGAGAGGAGATTGTCAGGCAAGTCTTGGAAAAAAAAAAAATCTTGCCTGACAGAAAAAAAGTAAGCTTGGGGGGGAAAATGTAAATTAATATATTAAATGATTAATTAATATCTTGGTTTTTCTGAGCTACATCTGTAGAGAATGGATTGTTCCCATAGTCACTATTCAGTGCTTCCTATGTTGATGTCAGACATAGGGAATATAGGCATACATGAGACATGGTCCCTGCCTTCAAAGGGATTACAGTTTATGAAAGGAAACCATATAAAAAGATACTTATCATTGGATATACTAAGTGTTATGAGACAGGGATGCAGGAAACAGAGCAGTTAGGCACTAAACAAGCAGGAAAAGAGAGATGGGGATTAGGGAAAGAATGCTTCGCAAGTAAGGTGACCCCCAAACTGAAGCTGGGAAATAAGTGAAAGTTAACCCGTTAGGGAGGGAGTAGAAAAGGAGGGTCTTAGATAAAGGAGCAGCATCCTTTTAAAAAATATTTTGTATTGATTTTTAGAGAGTGAAAAGGAGTGACATAGAGAGATAGAAATATTGATGAGAGAATCATCGATCGGCTGCCTCCTGCATGCCCTCTCCTGGGGATCGAGTCTGCAATCCAGTAATGTGCTCTGACCTGAATCAAACCGTGACCTCCTGGTTCATGGGCTGATGCTCAGCCACTGAGCCACACTGGCTGGGCAAGGAGCAGCATCTTTAAAGGCCCAGGTAGGAATGAGAGAACATCTGAAACTTCAGGCAGTTCGGTGTATCAAGAAAACATTCAAGGAGGAATGTAGCAAGAAATAAGGCAACAGAGGTAGTCAAATCATGAAGGAGCCGAGACAGCATGCTAAAGACTACAAATCTGACGCTGGGGGCAATGAGAGTTCTTAAACTTTCTATAGACAGTCTGAGTTTGGAGAGAGATGTCTTTGCTACAAGTCATCAGCCTGGAGGAGGTAGTTAAACCTGAGCAGGAGATAAGATCACCCAGAGAAACTGTGAAATGTCAAGGAGGGTTGGACTCTATGGATGGGAACATGAAAAACACCAATGGGGACATTCTAAACACCATTTAGAATGAGCAAGCAAGGAACATTCAAGAATGAGCCAGAGAAGGACTTAAAGAAGTGAAATCAGGTGGCTTTGTGGAAAACAGAAAAGAGGAAGCTTTAAGAAAATGGTGGACAGCTATATCAAGTGATGCTGAAAACTAAAAAATGGATATGGAAACAATGAAATCATGCAGAAAATTGGCAACAATTTAAATTTCCATTAACAGGAAAATAGACAAATTATTGCATTGTACTACACAGGAATCCTATACAGCAAGGAAAATATGTGAAGTATATTTTTATATGTTGGCATGGATGAACCTAGCAAAGATAACACTAAATAAAGCAAGAAGCAGAAGAAAAAATAATGGAATGCTATACACTATTTAAAAATAATTACAAATGTAGCAGAAATTTAAAGACATATATTGCAATGATGAATGCCAAGTTCAGGAGAGCGGTTATCCAGAATCAGTTAGAGTGGTTGTGATTGTTAGAATGGTTACATGGGACTCTTCAATGGGAATGGCAATGTTTCATTTCATAACTGGTTGGAGAGTTTGCTATCCAGTCATGTACCACTTAATGACGAAGATATGTCCTAAGAAATGCAACCTTAGGTAATTTTGTCAGTGTGCAAACATCATAGAGGGATAACCTACTACATACTTAGGCTATATGGTATAACAGCATCATATATATGCAGTCTGTCATTAACTGAAATGTGGGTATGTGGTGTGTGACTATTATAATTTGAGCATGTTGCATGTAAAAATTATATTGACCACATCTAAGGTATTTTCATGGAGTGTGTGCATGTTTGCAGTGGGTGGAGGTATCCAGCGTGCAGTGAACAGAAGAGGAATGCTGTAAACCTCATGCCTAAGGCCTGATGACTATCATTATTCCAGAAACTGATTACAAATACAAATAGATTCTAAGGCCAATGTTAAAAGATAAACTGAGGCATATCAACATTTTTTAAAGAATTTATTTGATGGCGCCAGAAGAAGAGAGCAAGATACTGAAAACCTATTTGAAGAAATAATGACTGAAAACTTCCCCCACCTGGTGAAAGAAATAGACTTACAAGTCCAGGAAGCACATAGAACCCCAAACAAAAGGAATCCAAAGAGGACCAGACCAAGACATATCATAATTAAAATGCCAAGAGCAAAAGACAAAGAGAGAATATTAAAAGCAGCAAGAGAAAAACAGTTCATTACCTACAAGGGAGCACCCATACGACTGTCAGCTGATTTCTCAACAGAAACGATGCAGGCCAGACGGGAGTGGCAAGAAATATTCAAAGTGATGAATAGCAAGAACCTACAACCAAGAGTACTCTACTCAGCAAAGCTATCATTCAGAATTGAAGGACAGATAAAGAGCTTCACAGATAAGAAAAAGCTAAAGGAGTTCATCAACTCCAAACCAGTATTATATGAAATGCTGAAAGGTACTCTTTAAGAAGAGGAAAAGGAAAAAGGTAAAGATAAAAATTATGAACAACAAATACATATCTATCAACAAGTGAATCTAAAACTTAAGTGAATTATAAATCTGATGAACAGAATAAACTGGTGAATATAATAGAATCAGGAGCATAGAAAGGGAGTGGACTGATAATTCTCAGGGGGAAAGGGGTGAGGGGTGTACAGGGAGAGACTGGACAAAAATTATACACCTATGGATGAGGACAATGTGGGGGGGAGGTAAGGGTAGAGGGAGGGGTGGGAACCAGGTGGAGGGGAGCTATGTGGGAAAAAAAGAGAAACAAATGTAATAATCTGAACAATAAAGATTTATTAAATTTAAAAAAAAGAATTTATTTGAGCAAAAATCAATTCAAATCGGGCAGCACCAAACTGGAAGCTGTTAGGACCTGAGGAGAGACTTTTATAAGAAAAAGGAGGAAGCAAAGCAAGGAAATCATTGACTGACTATAGATTAAAGCCTGGCTGGCTGTTTGTGATTGTATGTCCTTAGATTTTCATAAGTCAAGGCATTAATAGCCTTATATTTTGGTTGGTGTAAGCCACTACAACATTAGAGCTACATGTCTAATGGCCAGCTTCCTTGTTTAATTTAATACAAAAATTGTCTGAGTTCTTCCACTTAGCTGTAAATTCCTGTGCCTCAGTTTCTCTTTTGTAAAATGAAGATGCAACAGTAAACTTTCTGAAATTGTTAGGAAAATTTAATGATTTCACACACTCAGTACTTAAAATAATGCCTAGGAAACAAGAGAAGTACTAGGTACTTGAGTTGGCCATTTATCATCATAATTAGAACAAAACGAAGAGATTAGTATTAACCACAGTAATGTCCTGAGTTCACGGGACATTTTACAATTTGCCAAGAACCACGAGAAACTGTTGCAGAAATTAACACAGACGTTAAAGATACCATTGACCACAGGTTGTTCCCACATCCCTGATGGGACTGTACTCCCTCGCCTGGGCGGTGCAAGCCCAGACACTTAGGAGGAGTTTAGACTACTTTTTAAAAGGCGTTGCTACATCACACCCCATTTTTTTATTTTTGTGTGTGTCATTTTTAATTATATCTCAGTTTTATTCGGATTAATCAGGAACCCCTTTTTGGGAGCCCCAGATTCCTAAACCCCTGACCTCTGGCACCGCCCTCGCCTCCAAGGTCCCGCCCTAGGTCTCAAGCCCCGCCCACGAGAGGCGGGGCCTGCGTGCGGACGCACGGCCAGCGCGCTGACGTCCGCGCCCCGCCCCGCGGGCACCCTCCCGCCCGCTGCAACTGCGGTCCCGCGCTACGGAGGGTGGCGGGGGGGCGGGCGCCAACGGCCGGCGCCGCGCGGCGGGGAGCGGCGCGGGAGTGCGGCGTCCAGGGGCGACTTAACTGGGGTCCAGGGCCCTGCGCCTTCTCGCCGGCCCGCTGCTCCTGTGCAAGCTGCGGAGCCGCAGTCTTCGGGGCGGGGGGGGGGGGGGGGCGCTCGAAAAGCCCGGAGGTGACCGGGGGTCCCGGCCGGGGGGCGGCGTCGCCTCCGCCGCCCGTGTCCCCGGAGGCCGCGCTCTGGCCATGATCGACTCGGTGAAGGTGCGCCGGGACTCCGCGGCCGACTTCTTCTCTCGCTATGAGTACCTGTGCGCGCTGCAGGACTCGGTGCCGCTGCCCGCGGTGCGCGCCAGCCTGCGGGAGGGCGTGCTGGACTTCGACGCCGACCGCCTCCGCTTGGTGGACTGGACGCCGCTCCTGAACACGCTCAAGATCAACAGAGACCTGCCCCTGGTCTCCATCAAGAGCTTCTTCCAGTCGGGGCTCGGCGAAACGGGTTTGTAGTTCCCGCTTCTCGGGGCGGAGCCCGCGCGCTGCACCGCTGCAGGGGCGGGCGCGCGGCCCCGGAGCCTCTCCGGCGCGGGGACCCTGGGCACGGCCCCTAACGCGTTAGCGCCCGGCCTGTTCGGCCGTCCCTTCCGTGTAGCCCGCGGTACCCGATGGCACCGGCGTGCTGCTGGCCGCACCAGTGACTGACCGGTCCGGGCGGGAAGTGTAGTGTCAGTCACCGGTGACGGACATGGCGCTTAACGTGGAAAGGCCTCCTCCAGGTCTTTTCTCTGGAACCTGGGCTTACCCACCCTCGATATGGCGATGGCAAGGACCCCCCCCCCCTCCCCCGAGTTAACGCTTGTAGAGAGCACTTAGCACACAGTTTTTGGACGTCATGAATGAAGCATTCCTACAGATGTTACCTAGTTTGTGCAGGGACTTTCCCTAAGTGTAGAACAAAGCGATTAGGAATTTTATACATCCCAGCCTCTTGCTGCGTTTCAGGACTGGGCTCTCTGTTGGGGGCCAAAGAGGGAGGCACCTTATTTGGATGCTTGCTTACCTTGAAGGTGATGAGATGGACTTTGGATGTGCATGCAGGCTCACTCTGACCTCCCTACAGAAGGCAGCTGGTTGGGAGGAGGGTGAATTGTAAATCTAAGGGCCCAAATTGAGGTATAAAGAGAGAAGGACTGGGTTGCAGAGATCAAAGAGACAGAATGGGTGCGGCCTGGGGACCAGCAGTAAAGAGGGAAGACAGCAAATCTGTGTGACAGTCTAAAAAGCAACACTTTTCTGCCCCATCAGCATGGCTTAGTGGTTCCGGGGCACATACGGGGGTTGTGGGCTCCATCCCCAGTGTGGGGTGTGCAGGAGGCAGCCAATCAATGATTCTCTCTCATCATTGATGTTTCTATCTCTTTCTCCCTCTCCCATCCTCTCTGAAATCAATAAAAAATAAAGCAGCACTTTTCTGTGATAGGCAGAGCACCACAGGAAGGGATTGAGGGTGGGGAAAGGATCTTTTTCTTTGATGTTTAAGAGGGGCCTTTGGAGCATCCGTACCTGTTAGATGGCTGTTTAAAGGCATGGAAGAAACTCGGTTCCCACAAAGAAGATCCCAAAAATTGTAGGCCTGAAAAATGTTTCTTAAATAGGCACACTTGAATATGTTTATAAACTGAGAAAGTAGCCAACAGAGAAGGAGGGTGTGAAGACCTAGAAGAGGAATTGGTTATTGATTTATTTATTTTTTAACCAGTAAAACCTGAACATTTGTCATGTACCAGGCCCTTTTCTAGGCTCTGGGATTCACACCATCTCTTACCTCTTCTGCAAGAACAGTTCAATTTATCCCCTGGTGAAGAAGAGGTTAGGTGACTCTCTGCATCTTATTCAGGTATAGGAACTGTTCTGTACCTCTGAAGACTTTAATCAAAGTAACAACTTAGAAATCAAAAGAAATTACAGTTCAAAGGGACCTTAGGTCAAGGCCACTGTACTTAATCCTGCCTAATATTTTACACTGAATGTAAGAAAAATATATTACAGAGACCATTCTCTTCAGAGTTCCTTTACTGAACCTTCTTTATTACTTGCATCCAGTGGATCTAGGTCAGTGATCAGCAAACTCATTAGTCAATAGAGCCAAATATCAACAGTACAATGATTGAAATTTCTTTTGAGAGCCAAATTTTTTAAACTTAAACTTCTTCTAAATAGAATCGTCCAGGCCGTGGTATTTTGTGGAAGAGCCACACTCAAGGGGCCAAAGAGCCGCATGTGGCTTAAGAACCTCAGTTTGCTGACCATGGGTCGAGGTTATAGATTTTAACCTCCTAAATTTTTTTCTTCATCCTTAATTACATTTTGCCTGGGCTATTGCAGAAACTTCTAGCTGGTTTTGCTGTCCCTGAGTTCAGTTTCTCTTAGTTCATCTGCCTACTTGCCTTGAGTGATCTTCTAAAATGAAAAGATATGCTGCCCAACCAGCATGGCTCAGTGTTTGACCTATGAATCTGGAAGTCACAGTTCGATTCCCAATCGGAGCATATGCCCAGGTTGTGGGCGTGGTCCCCCAATGCAGAGCATAGAGGAGGCAGCCAATCAGTGATTCTCAGTCACTTCTGATGTTTCTATATTTCTCCCTACCCCTTCTTCTCTGAAATCAATAAAAATCCTATCTAATAAAGAGGTAATGTGCAATTGACCATCATTCCAACATACCAGATGACTGACCCCATGTGGACACAAGATGGCTGCTATAAGATGGTTAGCAGGGGAGAGCAATTGTGGGCTATCAGGCCTGCAGGGGAGGGCAGTTAAGGGGGACCAGGCCTGCAGGGGAGGCCATGTGGGGGGAACCAGGCCTGCAGGGGAGGGCAATTGGGGGGACCAGGCCATCAGGGGAGGGCAGTTGGGGGGAACCAGGCCTGCAGGGAGACCAGTTGGGGGGGGGGGGACCATTCCTGCAGGGGATGGTAGTTGAGAAGGACCAGTCCTGCAGGGAGGACAGTTGGGGGGGGACCAAGCCAGCAGGGGAGGCAGTTGGGGGGAACCAGGCCTGCAGGAGAGGGCAGTTGGGGGGAACCAGGCCTGCAGGGAAGACAGTTGGGGGTGACCAGGCTGGCAAGGGAGGGAAGTTAGGGGTGACCAGGACAGCAGGGGATGGCAGTTGGGGGCGACCAGGCTGGCAGGAGAGGGCAGTTAGAGGTGACCAGGCTAGCAGGGGAGGGCAGTTAGGAGCTACCAGACCAGCAAGGGAGGATAGTTAGGGGTATTCAGACCAGCGGGCAGCAGTTAGATGTCAATCAGGCTGGCAGGGGAGTGGTTAGGGGTGATTAGGCTGGCAGGCAGGTGAGTGGTTAGGAGCCAGCAGTCCTGGATTGTGAGAGGGATGTCCAACTGCCCTCTCCAGATTGAAAAAGGTGCAGGCTGCCTGAGGGACTAATTTTGTGCACTGGGCCTCTAGTTTATTGTACAAAATAAAATGAAAAAAATAAGCTTAAAAAATGCTTATAATGGCTAATGCCCATAGGATTAGTGCATGTTGGTTTGTACAGTTTGTGTTATACACAGAGGTTTGAAATCTGAGCTATGCTCTGCCAAGTCTCATGGAGCTAGTTGGTTCTGAGGAGGGGTACTTTTTCTTATCTAAAGGCGGTACCTTTTTCTAATACTTTCCTTTATCTAATTGGCCCTTCAGCAGTGAGGTGGTTATTTTTTCTACCCTGCAGAGGCACCTGTTCCATTGGTAGTCCTGATCATCATCTGTAGGATTAAAACCGTACTCCCAGCCCTAACCGGTTTGGCTCAGTGGATAGAACATAGGCCTGCGACTGAAGGGTCCCAGGTTCAATTCTAGTCAAGGGCATGTGCCTTGGTTGCAGGCACATCCCCAGAAAGAGGTGTGCAAGAGGCAGGTGATGAATGTTTCTCTCCCATCAATATTTCTAACTCTCTATCCCTCTTTCTTTCTCTCTGTAACAAATCAATAAAATATATTTTAGAAGTAAATAAATAAATAAATCCATATTCCCAGACTTACTTCGGCCAGCCTCTCTCTTTTAATTTCTATCTCTTCCCCTACTTGCACCCTAGCCTTTTTTGTCAGTGCCTGGCAGGTGTTGGCTTGGAAGTTTTTGCCTATTTGCTCCCCCTATAGTTAATGCACTTCCCACTCCACTCTGTGTAGTTATTCTCATCTTTCTAGATCAACAATTTTTTAAAAGATATTTTATTGATTTTGATTTTTTGATTTTTTTTTTTTTTTTTTTTTTTTACAGAGAGGAAGGGAGGGAGAATTAGAAACATCAATGAGAGAGAAACATCAATCAGCTGCCTCCTGCACACCCCCTACTGGGGATATGCCCACAACCAAGGTACATGCCCTTGACTGGAATCAAACCTGGGACCCTTCAGTCTACAGGCAGATGCTTTATCCATTGAGCCAACTGGATAGGGCTAGATCAGCAATTTTTAACCTTTTTCATCTCATAGCACACATAAACTAATTACTAAAATTCTCTGGCACAGCAAAAAAATATGTATTTTTTGCCAATCTGACAAAAATAGATATGATTTTTATTCCTTCCCACTGGGTGGCTATTATGTTGGCTGGGTTTTTTTGTTTGCTTGCTCACATCGTTTGTTTATATATCTTTTGTGGTTGAAGTTTTGAGTTTCCATGTGGCCCTCCTTAAAGAGGGCTTTAGGAATACATGTCATTTCTATGCCTTAGCAGAGAGCAGATGCTTTTTATTTTTTTTAATCCTCACCAGATAATTTTTTTTATTGATTTTTAAAGAGAAAGGAGGTAAGTGGGAGAGAGAGAGAGAAAAAAAGAGAGGAGAGAAACATCTTGCTGTACTTACTCCAACCAGGAATCAAACCCAAAACCTAGGTATGTGCCCTGACTGAGAATTAAACCTGCAGCCTTTTTAATGATGCTTTTTAATGCTGATAAAATGTATGGTTGAAATCTCTAACTCTGTAATCCTTTTGCTTTAGGTTCTGATAGAAATAAAGTTTGCAGAAGTCGAGTTCCTGCAATAAGAAACAAAGATGTGACCTTCCAGCTATGCAAAGCTCTTAAATGCTGTTTAAGTGCATCAAGTGCTCTAAAGCACCTGGAACTAAATGGACTTGTTCTGAGAGAGAGAGATTTAACTATTTTAACAAAGGTAAGCCTTCTCCATTGTGTCCTGAGAATATTTAATAGTTGCTTTTGGGGGAAACTAAACCAATAAATTGTTTAACCTTTTCTCCCCATTAAAGGGATTGAATAAATCAGCTACTTTGGTGCAACTGTCTCTTGCAAATTGTCCGATTGGAGATGGAGGTTTAGAAAGTGAGTCTTAATCTTATTTAAGTCTCTTCTCATCAGACTAGTCTTATGATTCCCTACATACCTTGTTAATTCCTATCTGGATCTTTTCTTGGTACTGCCTCTATCTGAATTGTTTCTTGTGCCTGCTCAAACCTTGATTCAGTATCACTTGAACAAGAAAGCTCATCATGCTTAATACTTTCTGAATTAATTTTATTTAAGGTTGTGTTAAGCCACAGCTATACAAATATGTAATATTTTGTATTTACTGTTTATTTTTATCTTTGTTCATCTCTAAGAAATATTATGGGAGGGGAAATAGCAAAATATAAAGAGAGAAAATCAGTATTATTTTTCAATCGTTAAAACACCTATATGCAACCATAATTATAATGCACTATGGGTGTGCTAAAATAGGAAATATATGCCAAGTACTATGGGGAGTAAAGAAGCCTGCATTTCAATTTGAGGGAACCAGGTTTTGAGGTCCTCTAATGTATGTTGCTCTTGTATATTGTATATCACCTAATAAAGTTCTGGGTTTGTAATTTACATTTAAATTGTTGATTGATCATCAAGATGAGGTTATAGGAAATGAAAATAAGAAGACTTAGGGTTTTTCGTTTTTCAGTGTCTCAAAAGGTTGATACTACTTTCCTGAATGGTTGGGAATAACATTTACAAAATTTAGATCAGTTTTAGCATCTAAATAGAATTAAACTAGTGCTATAAACTGGAATAATGCTTTGTTATAGCCATATTTTAGAAGGCACCAACCCACATCTGTTCTCTGAAAAAATCGTAGAGGATGGTTTTTAGAGTACAGCTGTAAACCTCCAGTAGACTCAAGAAAAGCAAGTAAATCAAGATTGACCAGACTGGCTCTTTATCTCACTGTATGTGATTGTTGTTGTTTTTTCCCCGTTTAGTTGTTTGTCAAGGTATAAAGAACTCTGTCACTCTTAAGGCAGTAAACTTCACAGGGTGTAATCTGACTTGGCAGGGAGCAGATCACATGGCCAAGATCTTAAAGGTAAATTTGTTTATATTTTCATGAAAACATATGTGATTGAAGCGCATTACTATTTTGATGCAATATGACAGTTATTTTTATGTGTATACTTATATCTATTTATATATATAATATACCAGAACTCTGACACTTGAAAAAAAAATATGGCAGTTATTTTTGTCTTGTGATGCATGTGATAATTATAGTTTTAGTTTTGTTGGAAGAATATGATCAGTTTTTACTTTGGGTTTCTACCATTTAGTAAAAATGGTCTACTTAATCTGAGAAATTAGAGATTGAATGTAAAAACATAAACAATGCTTTCATGTATTTTTACTTACTGAAAACATTTATTATGATACTATGAAGAAAGTTCAAATGACTTAAATGAAAAAAATATCAAAATTTACTGTTAACTGCTGTAATTTATAAACTAATAAAAATCACTATTTTGTCATTTTGTAAATAATGCTTTAAAATAATGCTTTAACAACTGTACGTAGTTATACCTACTATATTTAGGCCTAAAATTACTTACTAATACGTTAACATAAAGCCTTTTTTAATAGTTTGATGATATAAGTCAGGGATAGGTAGACTATGGCTGGTGAGCCAAATTCAGCCCATCACCTATTTTTTTAAAGGGTTTTTTGGAACACCGTCACACCCAGTTGTTAACATAGTAAGTATGACTACTTTCACCCTGTATAGCAAGTTGAGTAGTTTCAATAGAAACTGTATGGCCCACAAAGCTGAAAATTTTACCTTTGGGCTTGTACAGAGCAAGTCTATTGACCCCCCAAGAAAACAATCAAGAGCAAGGATTCTAAAAGCAAATGGCCTGGGTTCAAATTCCAGCTCTCCCATTTCGTAACTTCTGTGCCTTATTATGTGTGTTAAATGAAATAATTTCGTATAAAATAGTGCCTGGCATGTAATAAGCACTATGTAAATGCTTCTGTTATTTCCACTGTTTCTTTAATAATTATTGTTAATAGAAAAACAACACTAATATTTTCCTTTTATAGTGTCATAGGAACTTTCTTGTTTGAGAATATAATGAGATATTTTCTTTTATTTTTATTTTTAAGTTTTTTAGAAAAAATGGGGTCGGAAAGGAGAAAGAAACATCAGTGTGAGAGAGGAACATTGATCGGTTGCCTTCTATGTATGCTCCAACTGGGACTGAACCCAAAACCTTAAGTATGTGCCTTGACCAGGAATCAAACTGTCACCTTTTGGTGTATGAGATAATGCTCCAACCAATGGAGCTACTCTGGCCAGGGCAGATTTTTTTCTTTTATCGTCAGTTTTCCCTGTTGCCAAAATTTATTTTATGAATATAGAATTGAATTATGCCTTTCATACAATACCTGTGGTTAAAAATCAAACCATCATGCCCTAACTGGTTTGGCTTAGTAGATAGAGCATTGGACTGTGAACTCAAGGGTCCCAGATTCGATTCTGGTCAAGGGCATGTACCTTGGTTGCGGTCACATTCCCCAAAAGGGGGTGTGTAGGAGGCAGCTGATTAATGTTTCTCGATATTTCTAACTCTCCCTCTCCCTTCCTCTCTGTAAAAAAAAAAATATATGTATATATGTGTGTATGTGTGTGTGTGTGTGTGTGTGTGTGTGTGTGTATATATATATATTTTTTTTAAATAATAAAAATAAAACCATCAATTTTGTAAGGCATGTCAGACTGGCTTTGCATACATATTTGGTTTGCATATCCTAAGTAGTATTGGAACCTCTGTATTTATTTTTGTATCATTTAAAAAATTGGTGTGGTATATAATGTCCATAAAATATATGCACAGAATTTCATGTATATAGCTTATTAATAAATAAGGTACATGTTTTTAAAATGTGGAATACACAGCCAAGCATTTGGAGACCTCTGAAGAACAGAATTTAGAGCCTCAACAATGCTAGAATTTAGACTCTATTTTCTGACTTGGCAGATAAAGAAAATAAAACTCACATAATGTAATTGAGTTGTCAATATATATACAGTGGTACCTCAAGATACGAGTTTAATTCGTTCCGTAACCTTGAGGCGTGGGAAACTATGAGACACTCAAGTCGCGGTAAACTGGTGGGTCGTGTGCAGCCGGCCTATCCGTGCGATTACTCCTATCTTAAATGTTGCTCGTATTTCAAAGCAAAAATCGCTCGTATCTCAAAAATCTCGTATGTTAGGGCACTCGTATCTCGAGGTACCACTGTATACCTAATCAACAGCAGGCCATCCAGTGCTTGAAGTCTTATAACTGGCAGACTAGAATTGAGTAAACTCTCCAGTTAACTCTCCTGGCATATATATTGGTTGTATGTATGTAAATTTCAAACATAATAAGCCCTACTCCTTATGCATATCCTGTTCCCATATTTCATCTTATTAAACCTCTGAAGTATCAGACCATGAGAAGACATGAAGAAACCTGGGCCGAGAGTCTTCGTTACCGGAGACCTGATCTTGACTGTATGGCTGGCTTGAGGCGTGTCACTTTGAATTGCAACATGCTAATTGGTGACTTGGGTGCAAGTGCTTTTGCAGAAACTCTTACTGAGGATTTATGGCTTAGAGGTAAATTCTAAAATTGAGAATATTGAATTTTATAATATTAAATTAGCTTTTGGCATATTGTCGTATTTTTTAAAGCCTCATTTTATCCTAAATTTTTGATTGTGCTTTTAAAAACTTTTCTTGAGTTGCATATATATTTTTTTAATTACCCATAATCTTAATAATTCCCAGACATAATCACTGATCATTTGTTTTTTGTTTTTTTAAATATATTTTATTGATTTTTTACAGAGAGGAAGGGAGAGGGATAGAGTGTTAGAAACATCGATGAGAGAGAGACATCGATCAGCTGCCTCCTGCACGCCCCCCACTGGGGATGTGCCCGCAACCAGGATACATGCCCTTGTCAGGGATCGAACCTGGGACCTTTCAGTCCGCAGGTCGACGCTCTATCCACTGAGCCAAACCGGTTTCGGCACACTTTCAGTCTATTTTTTTTATAAATATACTAGAGGCCCGGTGTACGAAATTCGTGCATGGGGGTGTGTATGTCCCTCAGCCAGCTTTTAAATTTTTCTTAAGAGTTGCGTATTTTTTTAATTACCCCTAATCTTAATAATTCCCAGACATAATCACTGATCGTTTTGATATATGCACTTTCAGTCTATTTTTTTACAAATATACTAGAGGCTCAGTGTATGAAATTCATGCACGGGGGTGTGTGTCCCTCAGCCCAGCTTGTACCTTCTCCAATCTGGTATCAGGTCTAAATGGGCAGTCAGACATCCCTCTCATAATCCAGGACTGCTGGCTCCCAACTGCTCACCTGCCTGCCTTCTTTTATTTATTTATTTTTTTATATATTTTATTGATTTTTCACAGAGGAAAGGAGAGAGATAGTCAGAAACATCGATGAGAGAGAGACATCGATCAGCCGCCTCCTGCACAACTCCCAATGGGGATGTGTCCGCAACCAAGGTATGTGCCCTTGACCGGAATCGAACCCGGGACCTTCCAGTCTGCAGGCCGACGCTCTATCCACTGAGCCAAACCGGTTTCGGCCTGCCTGCCTTCTTGATTGCCCCTAACTGCTTCTGCCTGTCAACCTAACCACCCGTGAACCGTTCTTCTGCCAGCCTGATTGATGCCTAACTGCTCCCCTGCAGGCTTGATCACCCCCAACTGCTCTCCCTTGCAGGCCTGGTCCCCCACAACTGCTCTCCCTTGCAGGCCTACGTTTCCCCCAACTGCCCTTCCCTGCAGGTCCGGTTATCCCCAACTTCCCTCCCCTGTAGGCCTGGTCACCCCAACTTTCCTGCAGGCCTGGTCCTCCCCTCCCCCCTCAACTGCCTTCCCCTGCAGGCCTGGTCCCTCCCAACTGCCCTCCCTTGCTGGCCTGATCTCCCACAACTGCCCTCCCTTGCAGGCCTGGTCCCTCCCAACTGCCCTCCCCTGCTGGCCATCTTGTGTCCACATGGGGGCAGTCATCTTGTATGTTGGAGTGCCAGTCAGTTTGCATATTACTCTTTTATTATATAGGATTTGTACAGTTAGAGATTACAAAAATGAATTGTAGTATACTTACTATTCGTATCCCTTTTTTTATTTCAGAGAGAGAGAGAGAGAGAGAGAGAGAAACATCAATGATGAGAGAGAAACATTAATCAGCTGCCTCCTGCACACCCCCCAATGAGGATCGAACTATGACCTGGTTCATAAGTCAACACTCAACCACTGAGTCACACAAAGTGGAATGACTGAGTGTGACATATTTTTAAAACTGGATATTGCCTGCGAAAAATACTGTGCCAATTATTTATAATCTATCCTAACAGTGTATGTGAGACCTGCATCCTCATGAACACTGTCTTGTGTCATTTAAATGCAAATTGGGTATTTCAAATTTTATAATTTTTTTTTATTTAGTATGGTATGAGTATCTTAACAAGTCAGTAAATTTACATCTGCCACAATATTTTTAGTGGCAGTTGAGAGTTCCATTATATGAATATGCTATACTTAGCTCATTCATTTTTGTTAGATATATAAGCTATTTCCAGTTTTTCAGTGTAATAAACAACACTGTGATATACATCCTTGCCTACCTCTCTGATTATTGCTTATGGTTAAATTCCTAGAAAAAGAATTTTTCTGGGTCAAGAATATGCACATTTTAAAGGCTTTTGCTATATGGTCTTGGCCTAATCTGATAAGAAAACAATCACATTTAATTGTTTTAGTTTATTCATTTGATTTACTAGTGAGATTTCCTGGCTTCTTTTTTAATCAGTTTGGCTAGTTGGATAATTATATCCTGTTTTCCATTCTCTGGTAAGAGTTTGTGAGTATTACATCATTTTCTCTTAGACCCATATATCTGATTTTTTATTTCTGTGTGCCATGAGGTTTTGAAAGACTCCTGCTATTTTAATGTAATGGTATATTAACACTTACAGTGATATAAAAACTTATTAAAGACTGACATAGTTTCCTCTTATGTATACTTATATCAGTGCTTTTGTGATGTTCCCTTTGGTTTAGATCAGTGGTTCTCTACCTTCCGAAGGCCGCGACCCTTGCATACAGTTCCTCATGTGGTGGTGACCCCCAACCATGAAATTTTGCTACTGTTATGCATCGTGATGTAAATATCTGCATTTTCCGATGGTCTTATGCGACCCCTGTGAAAGGGTTGTTTGACCCCCAAAGGGATCGCGACCCACAGGTTGAGAACCGCTGGTTTAGATGAATAGGTTGTACAACCTCAGAACTAATGGTAATCACGGTCATTTGTTCTTTTCTTTGACCTTTTACCAAGAGAGAGTTCTTGAGTATCATTCTTTCATAGTGGGCTTTTAGCAGATTTAACATATATTTTATTATGTACTCACACATTCTTTGGATTTGTCATTATTTGCATACTTTTAGACTTCTTTTGTCTTTTTTATTCTAAATCTAATGTTACCACTTTTTTCTATTTTCCCCTTTTAACTAGTTTCAAGTGTAAGTTGGAGCTCAGAATCATGATCAAAAGAATATACTGCAACTGCTGAGCCCATTTACTTTTTGCCTATGAGGTTTACACTGCCATTAGCATCCTTGCTAATTAAATACTGAGATTCTTTTGTGATGTTTTCACTCATAGATTATATTGAATTATTCTTCAGCTCTAATTGTAAAATATGCTAGATGACTTATTGGTGCTAAAGGCAGGATAATCTTGGCATATCCAAGAAGAGGGTTTTTTTTTTTTATTGGATTTTGTATTATGTGTGCATGTACTTAAAAAAAATTTTTTTTTCAGTACCTAATATTAAAGCCTGCCATGACTAGTCTTATACAGGAATTTTCTGCACATGAATAAGTGAGAGTTGTCTGTGTGTTAAATCTATACAGAATTGGCAAAGTGATCTTTTGTCTTTCATCAATAGCACTTGACCTGCAGCAGTGTGGCCTCACCAATGAAGGAGCAAAAACTTTACTCAAGGCCCTTGAAAACAATAGAACTCTAGTCATTCTGGATATAAGAAAAAATCCACTTGTTGGTATGTCTCCCTATTTTTTTAATGATTAAAAATAACATAACAAAAATAATTTATTTGTGTATTGACAGTTTTTAAAACCTAATGTATTTACTTGCCTAATTTTATACTTTTGTAGCATAAAGTTTTATCCTCATGGAACTTATAGTTTAGTGGAGGTGTTCAGATAGAAATGAGTAAACAGATAAGTAGTATCATTTTATATGGTAAGAAGTACAAATGCCTTGCAGTAAGGAGACTGAAGGAGGCACATAGAACTATCTATAATAATAAAAGAGTAATATGCTAATTAAACTGGATATCATTCCGTCATTCTGGACAAAGCCTGGGCAGGAGGGAAGCCAATGCTGACAGTTGGGGGAAGGAAAGTCTACTCTAGCACGATTTCATGCATCGGGCCTCTAGTATTAGATTTGTCAGGGGACTGCTTTACTGGAGAAGTGACATTCAAGTGGAAGAGACCTTAGTGAAGAGAGGGCAAGCCATGGAAGATCTGGGGAAGCACATGCTAGGACATGAGAGTAATGAGTATGCAGGCACATAGGTGGCAGGGTGGATGGAGTATTTAAGGAAAAGAAAGGAAGCCCACATAGCCAGAGCACTTAGTGAGAAAGAACATGGTATGCTATAGGTCAGGGTGCTAGCCAGGTACCTGATATTGTAAGGTCTTGAAGGTTAGAGGAAGGATGTGGCTTGCTCTAAATGAGCAAAGGATTTTAAGCTAGAAAAGGGCATCATCTGGGAAGTTTCAATAAGATGACCCTGGTGTGGAGAGTAGACTTGTCGGGGGAGGGCGGGGTGGTAAAGAAGCAAACGGAGACCAGTTAGAAGACTATTACAGTGGTCCAAATAACAGATGGCTATGGCTTACCTTAGGGTGGAAAGTTGCAGCTGATGAAAGTGATTGAGTTCAGATTGTGTTTTGAGGGTGTAGTTAATAAGACTTGCAGTTAGATTAGGTATGGCATATGAAGGAAATAGTAATAAAGAAACAAGTCTACCCTATCTGGCTCAATGGATAAAGCATTGGCCTGTGGACTAAAGGGTTCAATTCTGGTCAAGGGCACATGCCCGGGTTGCAGGCTCAATCCCCAGTGTAGGGTGTGCAGGAGACATCCAATTAATGATTCTCTCTAATCATTGATGTTTCTATCTCTCTCTCCCTCTCCCTTGCTCTCTGAAATCACTAAAATATGTATATACCAGAGGCCTGGTGCATGAAATTTATGAACAGTGGGAGGGGTGTCCCTCAGCCCAGCCTGCATCCTCTCCAATCTGGGACCCCTTGAGGGATGTCCAACTGCCTGTTTGGACCCAGTGGAATCGGGCCCAAATGGGCAGTCGGACATCCCTCTCACAATCCAGAACCACTGGCTTCCAACTGCTTGCCTGCCTGCCTTCTCATTAGCCCTAACCGCTTCTGCCTGCCAGCCTGAGTAGCCCCTAACCACTCCCCTGCCAGCCTGATTGATGCCTAACTGATCCCGTGCCAGCCTTTTTGCCTCTAACTGCCCTCTCCTGCAGGCCTAGTCACCCTGAACTGCCTTTGCCTGTAGGCCTAGTCCCCCAACTGCCCTTCCCTGCAGGCCCAGTCAACCCCAACTTCCCTTCTCTATCAGCCTGATCACCCCTAACTGCCCTCCCCTGCAGGCTTGATTGGCCCCAACTGCCAACCCTTGCAGGCCTGGTCCCTCCCAACTGCCCTCTTCTGCTGGCCTGATCACCCACAACTGCCCTCCCTTGCAGGCCTGGTCCCTCCCAACTGTCCTTCCCTGCTGACCATCTGGTGGTAGCCATCTTGTGTCAACATGGGGGCAGGATCTTTGACCACATGGGGGCAGCCATCTTGTGTATTGGAGTGATGGTCAGTCTGCATATTACTCTTTTATTAGATAGGATAGAGGCCTGGTGCATGGCTGGGGGCCAGCTGGTTTGCCCTGAAGGATGTCCTGGATCAGGGTGGGTGTTCCCTCAGGGTGTGGGGTGACCTGGGCGAGGGGCCTGTGGTGGTTTCCAGGTGGAAGCCCTGGTATCTGGGATTTATTTATCTTCTACAATTTGAAACTTTGTAGCCTGGAGCAGAGCCAAGCGTCCTGCTCACTTCATGGCGTCAGCCATTTCTGTTGGGATTTATTTACCTTCTATAATTGAAACTTTGTAGCCTTGAATGGAGGCCTGGTCCCACCAGGATGTGTGGAAAGCTTGGCTTCCTCCACCACCAGGAAAACCCAAGCTTCCCTCCTGCTCGCTCCATGGCTGTAGCCATCTTGGTTGGGGTTAATTTGCATACTCACTTTTGATTGGCTGGTGGGTGTGGCTGGTGGGCGTGGCTGGTGGTATAGCAGAGGTGCGGTCAAATTGCATATTACTCTTATTAGATAGGCTATATATACATATATATATATATATTTAATTTAAAAAAACAAAAGTATTTAGACTTGATCTTTGCTGCTGCCAAAATAATAGCCATTGGGCAAGGGGAGGGCAATGTGTGAGGTGGCATACTTTCGTCTTAGGTTTTTTGTTGTTGTTTGTTAAATTTATTTTTATTATTGAAAGTATTACAGGTGTCCCCTTTTTCTCCCTCATTGACCACCCCCCTCCACTATATCCCCACCTCTCAGCCCCCAGGTCTTCACCATACTAATGTCTATATCCATGGGTTATGCATATATGCATATAAGTTCTTTGGTTACTCTCTCCCCACCCACCCCCATTCTCATCCTAGGTTTTTGAGAAGAAATTAGAATATTCAAAGATGGGACTAGGTATACAATTACATTGTGAGGATTTCATATTTAATTTTATAGAAAAAGCAATAATTGATTGCCTTTGTTTATAAATGAGAATAGCCACTCACTGGAAAACAATTACCATAGCTTCAATTTATTTTACTTTAGATCATTCTGTGATGAAAGCAGTTATCAAAAAAGTTCTCCAGAATGGAAGCAGTGCCAAGTCAGAGGTATAATGTGTTTCACTTCTCTAGGAAGAATTTGTCTTTCATTGATTTTTTTTCTCCCTTTTCTAATAAAATAAAATTATCATTGTTGTTTTTGCCATCTTAAGTTTTTAGTCAAATGAAATGGCTTTCTGTTTTTTTAAATATTGTGTGAATTTTTAATTTGGGGTACCAGAAATATAGATTGCAAACCTTTTCTTAAATATCTTAAAAGTTTCAATTAAGATCAAGCCCTCATATATTACTTTATTTGAAATGGATTATTTATTATTCCTCTTCCAGTATCAGTGGATAACTATTCCATCAGTGAAAGAACCATTGAAAACTGCTAAACAGAAAAAGAAAACTATAATTCTTGGAAGTGGTCGAAAAGGAAAAGCAACTATTAGAATTGGTAACTCTTTGCTCTTTAATGCTACTGAAAGTTATACCCTTATGTGTTCTGGTGTGCTAAAATTGAAGACTTTTCATGGTTTTTATGGACAGTATTAACTACATACATATTATGATAACTAATTGTTCTGATGCAGATTATGAAAATTTGTAGAATGTAGAAATAAATAATTTCAGAATGAGATGCTAATGTTTTCTTTTGCTTAACCAATTTTCTTGTTTGGGCTTCATAAAAGGTTTATTATTTTAATATGTTTTCTAGTTGATGATTATTTCTAATACTTTGCAGTTAAAACTTGGGGTGCACTTTGATAATTTTAGCATTGGTGTGTATGTGTGGTGATTTTTTAAAAATAAAGAATTACCCACCAATAGGCTTTCTTCTAAGTTCCATTTTTACTTCTTATTCCCTTCTTGGAAATTCCCACCTAAAGTTGTTGAGGGAACTAGCACTTTGTTTCTTTCAATGATTTAAAAAAACACCTTAGAGTATATATAATCCTTATAAAATAATACTGCCAACAAATTTATTGACCCTAAATAGAACATTGTAGGAAAATATTTTTAAATTTTTGCTATAATGTATGTTTAATTTTCCAAATAATACTTAACCCTGAATTTTAAAATCAAGTCTATAACTTTGTGGCAAAACATAATTTTAAAAATCTTTATAAAACCCTTTAACAATGGCATGAGTTTCACATTCTCCTGAAAATATAAATTTTATATAATATGGTACTAATATTTTTGTATTGTTTTTAAAAAGACCTTAACTTTTATTTCTAAAACAAGTATCTAGTTGCAAATAACCCATTTGTGTGTGTGATAAGAATGAATGGCATAGTGGAATTGGTTAAACCAAATCTTAATATGAATCTGACCCTTTCTTGAGCGTAAATTTACATTTTGAAACAGTAAAACCATAAAGTCTAATTAAGAGAAAGTAAAATAATTTTTTTATGTTTATAATCTGCCAATTTCCTAGAAAAAGATTTGTGGTGACTTTAATAATATACCAGATACATAAAAATCACCAAACAATGACCAACAAGTAATATTTTCTTTGGATCTACTTGAGAAATGAAATGGTTTTTTAGAGTGAAATGTTTATTGATTTCTTTGTTTATAATATATACTCCCTCCCTACTTTGAAAAGAGAGGGAAATAGTGATTAGATGTGGACAATGGTGTCTCCTGTTTTGTTGTGACTCAGCAAAGTCAAAAAATAAAGTTTTGTTTGATATGTGTACAGGTTTGTTTTTTTATTTTTTAATTAAAAATTTTTTTCTATTACAGTTTACATCAATATTGTATTAGTTTTGGGTGTACAGCATAGTGTTCAGACAATCATATACTTTACAAAGTATATGAAATTTCTAGTACCTAACTGATACCATACATAGTTATTACAATATTATTGACTATAATCCCTATGCTGTACTTTATATCACCATGACTATTTTGTAACTACCAACATGTACTTCTCAATACCTCTATCTTTTTCATCTTGTCCTCCAATTCCCCTCCCCTCTGGCGATCATCAGTCTGTTCTATGTATCTATGAATCTGTTTTCTGCTATTTGTTCATTTATATTGTTCTTTAGATTCCACATAAAAGTGAAATCATATGGTATTTGTATTTCTCTGACTTATTTCACTTAGCTTAATGCTTTCTAGGTCCATCTGTGCTGTCATAAATGGTAAGATTTTGTTCTTTTTTATGGCTGAGTAACATTCCATTACATATACTCATATGTACCACAGTTATTTTTTTTTAAATATATTTTATTGATTTTTTACAGAGAGGAAGGGAGAGGGATAGAGAGTTAGAAACATCAATGAGAGAGAAACATCAATCAGCTGCCTCCTGCACGCCCCGCACTGGGGATGTGCCACAACCAAGGTACATGCCCTTGACTGGAATCGAACCTGGGACCCTTCAGTCCGCAGGCTGACGCTCTATCCACTAAGCCAAACCGGTTTCGGCTGTACCACAGTTATTGATGAGAATTTGGGTTGCTTTCATAGTTTAGCTGTTGTAAATAACACTGCAGTGACTACAGGGGTGCATATATTCTTTCAAATGAGTGGTTTGGGATTCTTTGGGTATATGGCCAGAAGTAGAATTGCTGGGTCATAAGGCAGTTCCATTTTTTAATTCTGAGGGGAACCTCAATACTGTTTTCCATAGTGTCTGCACATTTGCATTCCCACCAACAGTACACAAGGATTTCCCTTCTCTCCACATTCTCACCAACACTTGTTGTTTGTTGATTCATTGATGATAGCTATTCTAACAGATAGGAATTGATAGCTCATTGTGATATGAATTTGCATGTCTCTGATTAGGGAAGTTGAGCATCCTTTATTATGTATACTGGTCATTCCTCTTTGGAGAAATGTCTATTCAGGTCCTTTGCCCATTTTAAAAAATTAGATTAGGGTTTTTTTTGGTATGGAGTTGTATGAGTTACACATTTTGAGTATTAGACACTTATCGAATGTATCATGTTCTTTTGGGTTTTCTTTTCATTTTGTTGGTGGTTTTTTTTGCTGTGCAAAACTTTTTAGTTTGATGTAATCTCATTTGTTTATCTTTTCTTTTGTTTCCTTTCCCCGAGGAGGTATATTAGAAAAATACTACTAAGAGAAATATCCAGGATTTTACTGCCTATGTTTTCTTCTGGGAGTTCTATGATTTGTAATCTTACATTTAAGTCTTTAATCCATTTTGAGTTTATTCTTCTATATGGTGTAAGAAGATGTCTAGTTTCATTTTTTTTACATGTATCCAGTTTTTCCAACAGCATTTATTGAATAGATTGTCTACCCTATTCAAGAATATTTTTAAATATATTTTTCTTCATTTCAGAGTGGAAAGGAGAGAGAGAAAGACATCAATGATGAGAGAATTATTGATTAGCTGCCTCCTGCATGCCCCACAATGGGGATCAAGCCCATAACTTGGGCATATGTCTGACTGGGAATTGAACATGACCTCCTGGGTCATAGGTCGATGCTCAACCACTGAGACATGCTAGGTAGGCTTTAGTTACACTTTTAATACATTCACAAGATTTCATTGAGTTGATTGGTCAATTTTTTAAATTGGTGAAAAATTGGAAATAACCTACATATTAAGTGATTTTTTTGTAAAACGTATTCATAAATATGACTGTTTTTTAAAGGGAATTTTTTTATATATCTTTCATTAATTTTTTTTTATTTTATTTTATTTTTTTTTTTTACAGAGAGGAAGGGAGAGAGACAGAGAGTTAGAAACAACAATAAGAGAGAAACATCTATCAGCCACCTCCTGCACACCCCCCACTGGGGATGTGCCCCATCCAATGTACGTGACCTTGACTGTAATGGAACCCGGGACCTTTCAGTCCATAGGCTGATGCTCTATCCACTGAACCAAACCGGTTTCGGCAATACAACTTTTTTTATTTACTATTTTAAAAAATGTGTATTTTTGATTCTCCATTAATTAACTTGTTTGGTCAATAATGTATTAAATAACATTGGCTGGTTTGGCTCAGTGGTATTGTATCAGCCTGCACACCAAAGGATCACAGGTTCAATTCTGGTCAAAGGCACATACCTAGGTTGCGGGTGCATTCACCAGCCCTGATCAGGGCACCTGCAGGAGGCTACCAATTGATGTGTCTCTCTCGCATTAGTGTTTCTCGTTCTTTCTTTCTCTCCTCATCCCTCTTTCCACTCACTAAAAAAAAAAAAAAATGAAAAAAATATCCTTGGATGAGGATTAACCAACAACAATAATAATAATGTATTTACTAGTAGTTGGTAGGAGTGTTTATTAAATCAAAAGAAATCTTGTGATTAGCTTACAGTTTTTATTTCCAAACAGTGATATTTTAGTAGTCAGGTAGCATATACAAAGAAATTGAGAGTATCATGTGTAAAAGTCTTAAAAGTAACTAAGTGGGTTTTTTTTTGTTTTTGTTTGTTTAGATATATATTTTATTGATTTTTTTTATAGAGAGGAAGGGAGAGAGATAGAGAGTTAGAAACATTGATGAGAGAGAGACATCGATCAGCCGCCTCCTGCACGCCCCCTACTGAGGATGTGCCCGCAACCAGGATTCATGCCCTTGACCGGAATCGAACCTGGGACCTTTCAGTCCGCAGGCCAACGCTCTGTCCACTGAGCCAAACAGGTTTTGGCAACTAAGTGTTTTGATATAAAATTAGAAGTGGAAACATATAAAAAACATTTATATATTAAAAATAGGAATTCTGTCATTTTAATATGTGGTGATGTAATAGGGCATTATGGAATGAGAATAGAACAATTAAAATCCTTTTTCTTACTTAGCATGATTAAACAAAATGGAAATGTGCAAGTTTGTGCACTTGCAGAGCTATTTTAAGAGTAATTTTATTTCTTGGGCTTTTTCTTTTTGTATTTGCCTCAGTTATCTGGAGACATAGAGGTAAGACAAATAAGTGTCCGGCTATATAGTTAGATCCAGGTGAGGTTACGGGTTAAATAATTGTGTGAATTATGTCGCATTCATATTGTAATGATGTGTACAGAAAAAAAATAGGAATTTATTAGAATTTTTTAAATCTAACGAGAAGTGTAAATTCTTTTGGTTTTTTTCATTACAAATATATTTAGCTTTCATTTCTGGAAAAGGTATACATATACAAACCACAGATACACAAACGTCATTTGTTAGAGGGTAATTAAATAACAATATAATAGCATAAGATGAACTGAGGTCCTATATATTTTAAGAGATAATATAAATCATACAGAATTATGTGATTATCAGTAAGCTATACTACATGAAATATTTATCCTTGACTACCACATATGCTTTATTTTACATACTAATGTTGCTTAAGTAGATCTTCTATAATAAGATTTCAAGGATAAATATAACCAGATGTTACTTGTTTTCAGTAACAGTGAAAATATTTAAATGTGAATTTTAATATATGGTTTGTTCTAAAGAAAATATTAAAATATAGGCTAGTTTTTGCTGCCAAATATTTTATGTAATGATACTTGACTCTTGAAATGTAGGATGAGTCTCTATATTTTGCTCTTTTATCCAGTGGGTTTTATTTCTTTTTTGTTTTCTACATGAAATAAAATGAACAATGAAGGTCAGCAGACTTATAAATAGAGTAACTTTGATCAACTACCACTCAGCAACTTTCAGTCTTGTAGCCTTGATCATTTTTTCATAGCAAAATTAATCTTAAGTTGAAATTTTGGTCTACTTCAGAAGATTCTGTGTATCAGGAGTCGTGGATGTATCTGTTTTCTCTAACTTTGAAATTCAATAAACTAAATGTTTCTGCATGATACATAAAATGTATCCTGTACAATTTTCTTTCCTTGATATATTTTTTATTTACTTTTTGCATATACTGTACATTTAATGTATTTTAGTTAAAATATTAACTTGTTACATATTTTTAAACAATGTTGGCGTATGTAAAAACATTTTTATAAAATGACTATTTTTAATGGCCTTGGCATCATTTTTAAGTGCCTGCTTGAATTTTTTGAAAGTATGCATATGTGATAAGTGTTCTGTGGTCCTTGAATGAATCCTGAGTCTTTCTTTTAATGTTTTCTCAAACATAGGATTGGCTACAAAGAAACCTGTAAATAATGGAAAGAAACACCCCCTTGGGAAAGACAATTATGCTCCTGAACCTCTCCCACCTGGCGTGTCTGGTTTCCTACCATGGCGTACTGCAGAACGTGCAAAAAGGAACAGGTACAGTATTTTTATTTCCTATCTTTAGGAGTTTCTATTATGTGGGAAGGAGGTCTCTGGCTGTTTCTATAGAGGATAAAGATAACTCACACAATGTTTTTTTTGCCTAGTGCACCTTTAAGGAAGAAAAACTAAAGGTAATTATAATTGGGAATTTAAAGTTATTAAACTTTATCACAACAGATTTAACCCAGTGGGAGTCAAAAGGGAGACTACAATTATCTCTAATTGTGTGAGTGAGAAAGGTTTCATTAAAGACTGGTACAGTTGAGCCAAGCCCTGCAGCATAGAAGTAGGAAAAAGTATAGATTAGACTTAATGTAACTCAATCAACTGTCATAACTCATTTTAGTGAATTACACTAGATTTAACTAGTTTTAGCTGATTGTTTACCCAAGGGATAGCTGTTTATAGTAGTATTTTTCATCAAAATGTAGAAGTCTTTTTAAATTGTTGAACTATAATTTTAGGCTTGCCAGTGAATTAGATTGCTCTAAAGTATGTTCAAATGACTTACTTAATAGTATTCAAGAAATTGGGGTTTGACAATTGCTTAAGAAAACAGAATTGATTTTAAATAGGACTTGAAGTAGGGGTATTATGTAACATTTATTAAATTGCTCACATTAAATTGATCATGTATAATGATCAATTATATATTGTAGTATCCATTGGACAACTGCTAATGTGAATTATTATTGTTCTAGGGGCCCAGTGCACAAAATTTGTGCACTGGGGAGGGGTCCCTCAGCCCAGCCTGTCCCCTCTCACATACTGGAAGCCCTCAGTCATTCATACTGATGACTTCGGCCTGCTCCCCATTGGGAGTGGACCTAAGCCGCAGTCTGGCCTCCCTTTGCAGGAGGCAACTGGGTTGATCAGGGGACGGCACCAGCCCCATTACCCCACTTCTGCAGCCACTGACAGTCACTGAAGCCGCTAGGGTATTTTAATCAACAGGGACTCTAGTCCCTTCACCATGAAAAAAAATGACAACTTTCTTTAAGCATTTTCAAGATGTGTCTTTCATAGGATATGACATTTATTTCTTTATTTTTTTTTATCCTCACTTGAGGATATGTTTCCATTGATTTTTTTTCTCTTCCCTCTGATCCCAGGCTCGGCCCCTGCCCAGGCTTAAAGCCTCCTTCCCAGGCTTTAGGCTTGGGGAGGGGGACCCCTGGCACCTCTGATCAAAGCCTCTGCCCTTTTCCAAACCTAAAGCCTCCGCCCCAGGCTTTAGGCTTGGGAAGGGCTCCCCTCCCGTGCCCAAACCTCCAGTCGCAGACTCGGCTCCTTCCCAAACCTAAAGCCTCCACCACAGGTTTCGGAAGGAATACCTCCTTCCCCACCTCCTCCCCCACCTCTTCAATGGTCGGCTGGGAGTGACCTGAGTGCAGAGGAGGTTCCCAGGACCTGGTATGTATGCAAATTAATTGCCATCTTTGTTGGGTTAATTTGCGTACTCACTGATTGGCTGTGAGCGTAGTGGAGGTACAGTCAATTTATGTGTTTCGCTATTATTAGGTAAGATAAACTATAGTGTTGAGGTCCCAGTCTTTGCACATTAGTTTTATAACTTAATGGTTTTGTATCTTTTTTTTGAGACATTAATCTCAATCCATCCTAGTCTTAGGAGTCATAAATTGAAGAACTGTTAATATCACCATTAAAGAAGTTAGACTAGAAATCTCAACCATCCTGACATAGGAATTGAAGGTGCCTCTCAGCAGTTCAGAGTTATCACAAAGCTAATATGCTAAATTCTGTTCAATTATCTCCATAGCAGAGCCTTACAGGTCCTAATTTTGAGCTTATTTATTGTTATACAGAATTCTATATGGATATTGTACATATTCCTGACAAGTTTTATTAACTGGGGTTAACTGATGATGTACTTGTATTAAAATATAATTTAATTTGTTGATATTTCTTTAGGGGTTTTCCATTGATCAAAACTCGTGATGCATATAATCAGTTGCAGGTATGTAGCTGCCATATTTATAGTACATGGGGTTGAAGTGGAAAAAGTGGACAGTTGTTCTCTTTGCTTTTTAAACTGAACAGAGCCTTGCAAGAAACATTTTCATCCCTGAAATAAATCCATTTAAAACTCATCAGGTCACTCTCCCAATGCCACCTTGTAGTTGTATGGTTATGGCACACGCTGGGGACCTTGCCTGGCCTGTGATCAGGGCTGGCTGGTGTGGGGGAGGGACTGCAGGAGGTTGGCTGTGGGAGTGCACTGACCACCAGGGGGCAGCTCCTACATTGAGTGTCTGCCCCCTGATGGTCAATGCATTATCATAGCAACTGATCAACAGGTTGTTTGGTCAACCGGTCGTAATGGTCACTTAGGCTTTTACATATATTTCTATTGATTTCAGAGAGGAAGGAAGAGAGAAAGAGAGAGAGAGAACCATCAATGATGAGAGAATCATTGACCAGCTGCCTCCTGCACACCCCCTCACTAGGAATCGAACCTGCACCCAGGTATGAGCCCTTGATCAGAATCAAACCCAGGGCCCTTCAGCCTGCATTCTGATGCTCTATCCACTTAGCCAAACCAGCTAGGGCTTCTAATTCTTTATCAGTCTCTTCCTGGTAGATTTCTTCTAAAAATATCATTTTCTTTTAGACTCTTTGTGTCTGATGGTGGAGAATAAATTTCTAATCACAGTATAAAGTTGACCTGAGGAAAAATGTTTACACTGGCCTATCCATGGTTTATGTGAAAGATATTTAAAAAAATACTATGGTCAATTCCAAATATTAATCCTAACCATATACAACATAATACTGTACAATAGTACAGACAAAATAAGTTCCTGTCATTTTACCTTATCATTGCTTATTTACACTACGGAGCAATGGAAAACATTTATAAATAATAACTGACAATTCAGATAATATTTTTGTTTTTATTTTTTTAATCTGAACAATAAAGATTTATTTATTAAAAAAATTAAGTATTACAAATAGTAGTACATATGTCTTTTTTTTCCCCAATTGACCTTCCCTCAGCTTCTCCTATCCCCTTCCCCCACATGCCCTCACAGATCACTTTTGTTAACTTTCTTTTAATATTGAGTAGCTGGTTTATCTTATCTCTTATACTTCCTGTATTCTTTCTTAAAGCAATTAGATATTCCTGTGACTGTGACAGTAGAGAGTCCTTCCTCCTCAGAAATCGAAGAGGCCGATGATTCTTCAGAAAGTGTTCAAGAAGAACCCGAGAAAACAAGTTTAAAACAAGAAGCATTACAGGTACAGTTACCACTTTCAAAATATAGAGGAGAGTAGGGCAGCTTGAGTGAGGTTTCTCTTTTCCCTTCCCATCTGCATTGTGTCCCCTTGAATGGTGCCTTCGCTTAGACCAGTGGTCGGCAAACCGCGGCTTGCAAGCTACGTACAGCTCTTTGGCCCCGTGAGTGTGGCTCTTCCATAAAATACCATGTGCAGGCGCACATGTATAGTGCGATGGAAACTTTGTGGCCCATGAAGTCGGTTTTCAGCTCTCAAAAGAAATTTCAATCGTTGTACTGTTGATATTTGGCTCTGTTGACTAATGAGTTTGCCAACTATTGGCTTAGACCAAGGTGAAAGATGGACATTTAACTCTAGGAAATAAAAATCAAAACATGTATCACTAATATGTTCCCCTTTCCTTACAACCGTAGAATATATTCAATTTAGGGAGAATCTGAATGATCATAAGATACACATTCAAGAAATTGAATGAATGTAGTCAGCTGATTCTGTGCTCTTATTTTACAGATTGGAAAATTGACTGTTCTAGCTGGACTGTTTCTATAAGAGGAAAATATGACTTTAATTTCTAGCAAACATAGTGTTGAAAACAAAAGTTTTATTATTCTCCTTTCCTAAAATAAAATATTCTACATTATATTGTCTAATAAACCTAACTTCTTTCTTTTGTTTGTATGGATAAAAAAAAATTTGATTTTTATGACAGATTTTTGCATCTCATATATACCATATTTTATTTCAACTTTAATGCAGAGTTGGTAATTTGTAGTAAATAAGGGAAACAGTATTTAGTGGGATCTTGTCTTTTTGTACTACAAACTCCACATTTAAATTTTTTAAATATATTTTTATTGATTTCAGAGAGGAAGGGAGAGAGATAAAAACATCATTGATGAGAGAGAATCACTGACTGGCTACCTCCTACAAGCTCTGCATTGGGGATTGAGCCTGCAACCCAGGGCATGTGCCCTGACTGAGAATTGAACCATGATCTCTAGGTTCCTAGATCAATGCTCAACCACTGAGCTATGCCAGCCAGGCCATGTTTAATTTTTAAAAAAGTATTTAACATTATTATTTATTTAACTTTTTTTTAGTATAAAACTTGGAAGATTTAGAACTAGTTATCCCATTAGGACTATGGAAGCAACTATTTGATTTTCAAAAAAGAAAGCCAGATTTTTATTTTTTAAGTTAAAACTAATGACAATAGTATAGAGAAATTTTAAGTACTTAGAAAATTATAAAATGTTAGTGTTATGAATCTGTCATTCATATAAAGTTATCCCTTTCGTCTTGTAAATGAACACCTACAAACTGTAGCACTGAAATGGTTAAGTCTAAGTTTCAGAGTAAGACAAGACCCTGAGCATCTAATCCCCATTCATTGTCTATTTAGATGTGTTGTATTCATTTCCCACTGTGTGACTAGAAGATTGTACAGTGGTACCTCGAGATACGAGTGCCCTAACAGAGATTTTTGAGATACGAGCCATCGAGCGAGCGATTTTTTGCTTTGAAATACAAGCAACATTTGAGATACGAGTAATCATGCGGATCGGCCGGCTGCACACAACCCACCAGTTTACTGCGACTCGACTCGAGCATCTCATAGTTTCCCACGCCTCAGTCAGTGTGCTTGTTTACCTCGTTGTTGAAGCATCTTTTGTGCATTTACATACTTTATCACATTTCTTTTTATAACCATGGGTCCGAAGAAAGCAAGTGGAAAGGTCAGTGCTCAGAAGAGGATGATGTCTATTGAATTAAAGCGTGAAATCATAGAAAAATATGAGCAAGGTGTGCGAGTGGCTGACTTGGCAAGGCAATACGGGGCGTAGTACTTCAACGATATGCACTTTGCTTAAAGAGGAGGAGTTGATAAAGGGTATAACGCCAGCTAAGGGCATTACAATAATTTCTAAGCTCTGTAGCTCTCTCCATGAAAAGATGGAGAATCTACTGATGGTGTGGGTGACGGCAAAGCAGCTTAAAGGAGATACATTAACTCAGGGCGTCATATGCGAAAAGGCACGAGCGATTTACGGTGATTTGCTGGAGCAGACCCCGCACACTTCCACGGACAAAGCATCGAAAGACTCATTTAAAGACAGTAGAGGCTGGTTTGATAACTTCAGGAAAAGGTCAGGCATGGTGAGGCAGCAAGTTCGAATGTGAAGGCAGCTGATTATTACCTTAAAACTTTTTCTGAACTGAGAGAAGCCAAAGGATATATCCCCCAGCAAGTCTTCAACTGTGACGAGACAGGGCTTTTCTGGAAGAAGATGCCAAATAGGACTTATATAATGGCAGAGGAGAAGGCGATGCCAGGCCACAAACCCATGAAGGATAGGCTAACTCTCACACTGTGTACCAATGCGAGTGGCGACTGCAAGATCAAGCCTCTGCTCGCATACCATTCGGAAAACCCCAGAGTCTTTAAGTCACATAAGATTTTAAAAGATAAACTGCAAGTTATGTGGAGGGCAAACCCGAAGGCATGGGTCACCAGGCAGTTCTTTGTGGAATGGGTAAACCTGGTTTTTGGCCCTTCTGTTAAGAAATATCTACAGGAAAACAACCTAACCATGCAAGCCCTCCTCATCCTCGACAATGCTCCTGCTCACCACCGAACCTCGAAGATGAACTCCTCGAAGAGTTCAAGTTTATAAAGGTTGTCTACCTACCTCCCAACACCACTCCTATCCTGCAGCCCATGAATCAGGAGGTGATTTCTAATTTTAAAAAACTGTACATCAAGCACCTGTACCGGCACTGCTTTGAGGTGACGGAGAACACAAACCTCACCCTTCGAGAGTTCTGGAAGAACCACTTTAACATCGTGATATGCCTCAGAATTATTCATCAGGCCTGGCTGGGTGTTACAACGAGGACTTTGACCTCTGCATGGAAGAAGCTGTGGCCTGAGGCCATAGCTGAAAGGACCTCTCGAAGGATTTGAGGTGCCAGTGGAGGAGGAGATAGTGTCTCTGGGAAAAAAATCCATGGGCCTGGAGGTGGATGAGAGAGACATGAATGAGCTCCTCGAGGAGCACTCTCTGGAACTCACCACGGAGGAGTTACAAGAGTTGCAGTCTCAGCAACATGCGGAAGTTCTCCAAGAAATTGGTTTGGAGGAGGAGCAGAGGTGGAGGAGATCTCTACAAGTGAGATAAAGGAGATCTTAGGAATGTGGGAGAGGGTGTCATACTTCGTGGAAAAGAAATACCCTGAAAAAGTTGCTACTGGTCCTGCATTGGAGCTGTTCAGTGAAACTTGCCTCACCCATTTCAGAAACATTCTGAAAGGGAGGAAGAGGCAAACCTAGTTGGACACGTTTTTTTTTTAAATTGGCCAAAAATGCAAAGACCAGTAGCAATTAAATTCAGTAAAAATTAGTTAAGTTACATTCAGTTTAGGGATAAAGTATAGCATTAAGAGTGTAACGAGTAGGTAAATACACTTTATAAAACCAGTTTATTCCTTTACATTCTCTTTTTATTATGTTTTTATACAATATTTGTCATTTATAAATACATTTTTCTTATTCAAAAACACGTAACAAGAACAACTGGGGTGGCATTTTGGGGGCTGGGACGGATTAACGGCATTTCAATTGATTTCCATGGGGAAATTTGCTTGAGATACGAGCAACTTGATATACGAGCAAGGTTAGGGAACGAATTAAACTCGTATCTCGAGGTACCACTGTATTTAGAAAAGCAATTATAGGCATTAGGGAAGACCAAGAAGGTTAGAAACTGTAGCGAGGTACTAACTGATTCAAGATGCATGAAGATCCTTCCAGCTCCCAGATGTCCATTCAGAGTTAAAAATTAAGTAAATTGTATATATTCATAGAATGGGAAAACTACAAAGCAATAAAATTGAATGAGCTAGAACTACAGGCAACAGTATGGATGAAATTTTTTAAACTAAAGTTATTGATTTTAGAAGAAGGGGGAGAGAGAGAGGGAGAGAGAAACATTCCTTTGTTGTTCTACCATTTATGCATTCATTGGTTGATTTGTATGTGCCCTGACCAGGGATCAAACCCACAATCTTGGCATATTGGGATAACACTCTAACCAGCTGAGCTACCTGGCCAGGGCCAGTGTGGATGGATTTTTAAAAACAATGTTGAGTGAATTAAATAAGATACAAAAAACTGCATACACTATATTCTTTTCACATAAATTAGAAATTGATAAAACTAAACTATTTTGTTAGGTATGTATGAATGTAAAGGAAATGATTGTTGGAAAATAAGGTTGGTAATTTAACAACAGGAGGAGAAAAGAGGCTTGTGATGGGGAGAGAACGTGGGGGGTTTTTGAGATGCACATCAGTTTTACAGACTTAAATGGTAGTTAGAAAAGTAATCTCCTTATTTGTCACGCTGACAGTTTTGCTCTTTTCATATTCATGCATTTTGCAATTAAAAACCTACTTAAAGAAATGGTTGCTTCTAGAGAGCTGGATGTGTGCGTGGAATGAGAGACTACAGTTGACACTTAAACAACGTGGAGGATGGGGTACCTACCACTTGCACGTCAAATAGTCAAATATAACTTAAATTGGCCCTCCACAGTTACATGGATTCCCAACCACCAGTTAGTTGTTCAGGGGTTAACTGTACTTTATTTTAAGCCTTTTGCTACTGTTTGCATTTACATGTTCATCGTTTAGCATTAATTGAACATATTCTATGAACCAAGCACTCTTCTAAGTTTTACATATATGCCAACTCATGCAATTCTCATAAGAGCTCTATGATATGAGAACTTATCTCCATTTTATGGATGATTAAATCGAGGGCTATAGTTATTGAATTTGTCCAAGGTTATATAACTGATACATTGCCATGAGCAGTAGAAAATCTTAAAAGTCTTTTGGAAAGCAATTTGGATATCTATACCTCAAAGCCTTAAACATGTTTAATTGCAAAAAAAGTAAACCAGAATGGAAACAAATAAAATTGTCTATTAAAGCAGCAGGTACAAAGTGCTCAAAAATATTGTCAATTAGTAAACAATTATCCTGAAAAAATGAAAATAAAAAAAAATGTTCAGTTGCTTTAATCTCAAACTCATAGATTTATTTCATTAAAATTATGTTACCCCTACTTGGTTTGGCTCAGCGGATAGAGCATCAGCCTGCAAACCAAAGGGTCCCAGGTTCAATTCCTGTCAAGGGCACCTCCTCAGCCTGAGCCCTGGGCGCGGGGCTCATGCAGAAGGCAACCAATCATTGTATTTCTCTCACATGGATATTTCTCTGTCTTTCCCTCCCTCTTCTCTCCCTAAAAATCAATGGGAAAAAAATCCTCGGATGAGGATTAATAAAATTTTTTTAATTTAATAAAGTATATGCTAAATATGAAAAGAGCCACCATACATAAAAATAATTATTTTGTCTTATAATATTGAAAATTTGTGAAGAACTTAAGAGTTTAACCATAAAAATGATTAATGTGGAGCAGTAAACTCTCTCAATGGAATATTCTGTGTCCCATTAAAAAAAATTATTGGTTCAATGTTAAATGGAACAAACTTGAGCATAAAATTTGATACACAGCCTGATGGGAGCTTTATTCCAAAAAAATTTCAACTAGCCAATGAATAGCAGGGAGGAAGGAGAGCAGATGACAGAAAGAAATTTGCTCCAAAACCTTATCATATCCTTGATCAGGAATTAGCCTGAGACCCTTTGGTGCATAGGCCGATGTTCTAACCACTGAGAAATATGGGCCAGCACCCATATTTTTAAAAAATATATTTTTTATTGATTTTTTACAGAGAGGAAGGGAGAGGGATAGAGAGTTAGAAACATCGATGAGAGAAAAACATCAATCAGCTGCCTCCTGCACACCCCCTACTGAGGATGTGCCCGCAACCAAGGTACATGCCCTTGACCGGAATCGAACCTGGGCCCTTTCAGTCCGAAGGCCGACACTCTATTCACTGAGCCAAACCAGTTTCAGCGGCACCCATATTTTAAAGAATATGAATTATTTTGTAAGAGGAGAGGACACTTTTTCATAGAAATTTAACATTATGTTCTAATTCCCTCCACTAGAGGGAGAAACTGTTTCATGTAATTGAACTTTTATATGCTGTTTAGAACTGGTTATGAATGGACTATTTTAGTCTACTGTCTATGTAATGTGGTTTGTTCGGATATTTTTGTAAAAAGAAAAAAATTATTGAAGTTTAACATACATGCAATCAAGTGCTTAAATCATAATTACAAAATAGCTCGTCGAATTTTTACAAATGTATACATTCATGTCTCCCATCAAGATAAAAATATTTACAGCTTTTCAAAAGGTTCCCCTGCTCAACTTTTCTAATCAATATATCCTCCTTCCCCAAAGGTAGCCACCATTCTTTCTTTTATCATGTGATTATTTGCTTTTTTTTTTTTTTAATTGTGGGCTAGAGTTTTGAACTTGTCCAAGGTTAGAATCTCTATGAAGTCAGTTTTAAATATTGAGAACATTCTGTAAATATTAGAGGAATTTTTATTTCAGATTTACTATATTATAGATGAATATGCCTTTTATGGTGAGCTGCCACATATCTATTTGGAAAGAGTAGAAGCTAAATAAATCTTGAACATGCTAACTTGATGTATTTTGGTAATTCACTATCATAGTATAAGTAGTGAATTATAATCCTGAAAGCTGAGTTGACTTGTGGCTCTGCCTCTAAATCCTTGGTGAGATCTTTACTGGAAAGACTTGGATATGACACTGTGAATAGCTTATGATATTTCCTCTATTTCCTTACACTAGGGAAAACTGGAAGAGTGCCTAAAGCAGTTAAAGGAGGAAAGAGTAATAAGACTCAAGGCTGACAAACGAGTTAGTGAGGTAAACAAGTGTTTTCTTATACTTTGCAGAGGTTTTTGGTTTTATTTTTATTTCATTTTAAGCAATGTGCATAGACCGTTTGTAAACTTTTAAAACTGTAATATATTACAACTTGGTTGTACCACATGAACTTTTGTATTTATTTATAGTTGGTTATGTGAACTATATTCCAGAAAGCTTTTTTTTTAATGTAAAAATCTTAGCGGTTTTTGTGTGTGTGTGCTTTTATATAACTTTAGCTTATTTTTTGTTCATGATGTTTCGATTGAAGAAAGCACTTGTGCTTACACTATGTATATAGTAACATATATACTGATAGTGAATTAGGAAAGTGAATCATTTAAATAATTAAGTATAAGATATTGGAAAATATTAAGAATACAATGAAAGAAAAATATGTATTATTACTAGAGGCCTGATGAACGAAATTTGTGCAAAAGTAGGCCTTCCTTCCCCCAGCTGCCAGCACCACCAGCTTCCCTCTAGTACCCAGGACCCAGGCTTCTCTCCTCTGGCTGCCTGCAGGGACCTGGCACCTGGGCTGGCTTTCCTCTGGCCCAAACTTCATCAGGAAGAATTCCCATCTAATTAGCATATTTCCCTTTTATTATTATAGATAAGGTGAGTTTAGGGAGGAATCTCTTAAAGTGCATACATTGGATTGGAGGACACTTAATCAATATTGAGCACTTGCTTAAAGAAGGCAAAAGATGCATCATGAACAAAACGGTCTTTCCAAGAAATACTGGAATTGGGCTTATATGTGGTTTTAAATGAACAAATGATGAGGCATGCAAAGCAGTAAATACTTTAAGAAACCAAGGAAGCCAAAACGGGTTTGGCTCAGTGGATAGAGCGTCGACCTGAGGACTGAAGGGTCCCAGGTTTGATTCCAGTCAAGGGCATGTGCCTTGGTTGTGGGCACATCCCCAGTGGGAGGGGTGCGGGAGGCAACTGATCAATGTTTCTAGCTCTCTAGCTCTCTCCCTTCCTCTCTGTAAAAAATCAATAAAATATACTTTAAGAGAAAAAAAAAAAAGAAGCCAAGGAGAATATTGGTAATCATAGTGTTAATAAATTGGGATGGCTTAGGACTTTGAAATTTGTACAATTAATATTTTTCTCATTAAAATTAATCTTTAACATTCAACAGAGTTGTATTTGTCAAATTTGACTCTGTGTTTTATTTTCTAATTTAAGGGAACCTTAAGCAGCTAATTCTCTAATGTAAAATGAGGATTCATTGTGAATTTAACCAGTTAAAAATGTGATCTTTTGCAAGATCTTTAATAAAACAAATTTTTTGTGTTTTTTAAAATATATTTTTATTGATTTCAGAGAGAGAGAGAGAGCAATAGAAACATCATTGATGAGAGAAAATCATTGATCGGCTGCCTCTTCTGGGAATTGAACTGTGACCTCCTGATTCATGGGTTAATTCTCACAAGCCTCACTGGCCAGGTGATAATTTTATTTATATACTACTGTTATATAAGAAACTTTGTTGAGTGGCTCTGGGTTTTGATAATTGTCTTCAATTGGTGGATAGTCAGATTAATTACAAATTTATTGCACTTTTAAATATTTAATAACTTTTCTTTTGATGACAGAGAAAATCATGTCAGATGTTTTCAATCTTCTTTTATAGCTTGAACATGAAAATGCCCAGTTAAGAAATATAAATTTTTCTTTGTCTGAAGCCCTGCATGCACAGTCCTTGACAAGCATGATCCTAGATGATGAAGGTGTTTTGGGCAGCATTGAGAATTCTTTTCAGAAGTTCCATGCTTTCTTGGATCTCCTTAAAGATGCTGGGTTAGTTAATTTCTCTCCTTGGCATTCAGCTTTTTGCAACTATAATGGTATTTTTTGTTAAGGAACTTGGGCAGTTTTCATCATTTCATGGTCATATTTAGTGTATAATTATAGGTAGTGTACTTAATTTTTTTAAAAGAGGAATTACATTTTAAAAGAAATGCAAAATGGTGAGCCTGCTTTGGTAGAGCAAAAGAGCCCATTATAAAAGAGTAAACTATAGATAAAATAATTAGTAAATATAGTTTTGGGTAAAGACTAAATTAAAGGTAATTTGAATTGGAAAATACTGCAGAAGGCATAGGAATATCATTTTGCTTGTTAAATAAATTAGAGTTAAAATTATTTTTGTCGTACACATAAAAATTATAACTAATCGGCAGTGGTTATGGTTATATATTAGTGGTTCTTACCTGGGAGTGATTTTACTGAAAGAAGATAACCAAAAGAGAGAATGGGAGATTGATAACTGATGGAGAAATATTTGTGGGTGTATGGGTTGGTGTTGGAAAGGAAGGAACATACACATTCTTAGAAACTGTAGGAAAGAAAGGTGGTAAAGAAGTGTGGGAAAATAGTGCTGGAAGGAGACTTGACGGGTTGGTGAACACACAGTACAGTGTACAGATGATGTGTTATGGAATTGTTAATTTTGTTAATCAGTATCACCCTCAATAAATTCAATAAAAATAAAACCATGACCCTGGCGAAGGATTTTTTTCTGTGTGGGAATAGAGGTGAGATGAGGACTGGGTACATGGTAGATGGTGAAGCTACTATTGAGACAGGGTTTAAAATGGAGTGGTAATCGGTAAGGAAATAAAATCAAATAGTGGTTAACACATTGTTGAAAAGAGATAGCAATTTAAAGGATTGGATGATCTTTGTAGTCCCAGAGCATGAATATCAAGAGGTCTAAGAAAGATAGAGAATTGTAATCTGGAGTAGGATATTGGCTTGTAAGATTGTAGAAGTATTTCATAAGTACAGGTATGGGAACATCTAAGCTGCTCTTATGTGACTATAGTAACCCTTGCCTTTTCCTCCTCTTATCCAGGCTTGGGCAGCTTGCCTCAGTAGCAGGTATAGATCCGTCAGATTTTCATTTACTAGGTCGTCCCCAGCTGCATTCCACTCTCACTGGTCCACCTACAGAAGAAAAGAAGGCACTTGAAGAAGAAAAACCAGAATCAAAGCAGAATGCCCTCGGACAAATGCAAAATATCCAAGTAAGTGGACAGAATAAGAGTGCTTAGCAAAAGGGAGTTACTAAGTCAGAGAAAATAACAGTAATCTGCCTTAGTTCACATGCTTGGGAGCTAGAAGCCCATCCAAGTTCTTTCTAAATCTGAGATTAGTACATTTGTGCCCATTTCATGATATATTGTTATATATAAGAAAACTGAAAGTTCTTTTGAAAATTTATGACTTAAAGCCAACTCTCTTCAGTGAAAGAAATTAAGCATTAGAGAATATATTCTAAATTTTAAATTGTATAAATATCTATTCTATTCATATTTCATCTAGGTTTCTATTTGTATGCAGTCAGCTTACAATGAAGGAACACTAATGAAGGTACACGTACTGATACAGATAATTATTTAAAATAAGTGAACCAGATATAACTAGTAGACAATATATTACAGATAGTCACCCAGTTATGGGAAGAGGGGAAAACTTGTCTGCTTCTCCTCTACCTTACTTGGAGCCCTGTACTGGAAATCCCCCATCTCCTGTCTCAGCTGGTCTCAGACTGATCGTGGGAACTGACAACTTGAGAACACAGTCTCGTCACATCGTGGATACTGCTTAAATGACTGGAAAATAAAAAAGAAAGTAATTTTCTTAGGGAATAGAGTTTTATTATTTCTATTGAGGGAAAAGGAAATGGGTGATTACCCCAAACACCAGAGTCTGAAAACATAGTGGACATAACCTTGGAGATAGCGAAGTTAAGTTGGGAATCACTTGGCAAGATATAATTAGGGGTAGGGGGGAGAAACTGGTTCTAAAATCTTCTAAATGATCCATTCATAAAATCAGAGGATAACATTTACATTTAGGACTCTACTTTTTAATGGTTGGCTTTGTTCATTACTGAATTTTTGTCTGTTTTCTCCCCCTCCAGTTTCAGAAAATTACAAGTGATGCTACAATTCCTTTGCCTCTCGACTCCTTGCAAGTCCAAGTTTCTACTCAGGAGGCCTTAGAAACTTCCAAAGACAACATGAAAGTCGAAGCCGCTGAGCAGCGGCAGGAGTCTTTAGAGGGATTCGTTGGTAGAACATGTTCTCCTTCAATAGATGGGATTTCTGGACCTGGAAGTCAAAGAAAAGATGAGTTGTCTAGAAATAGCAGATCTTCTTCAGAGAAAAAAAACAAAACAGGTGAATATACCAAAAAACACTCTGCTAAGAAAAAACATGGAAAGGACCTACATTCCCTCTCTGACTCATCTATAAACTGGAAAAGCAAAGGAATAGAGCATGATAACTCTTTGGTTAGTGAATCAATTAAAAGTGAGTCTTTGAAAAATCACATTTCTGTCAAGAAAGAAAGTAGAATAGTGACTGTTTCATCCAAGAGAACTAAAAGTAAATTGAATGTATTAGAACATTCTGAAAGCGATACTCTTGGATCTGATTTTGAATTTCAAGAAAGCATTCATACTCTATCACGCCTGACATAGTTCTAAATCTGTTGAAATTATGTTTTTGCCTAAAAATTTTAATAAATTTCTTATGTTTTCATTATGGCATATAGTGTTTTAAATATGGAAATGGAAGCCATTAGAGAAGGATGTATCTATTCTTTTTATTATAATGAACCTATTGGTGTATATTTCCCATTGCCACTTTGAACCATTCACTCAACAAGTATATATAATACTATTACTCTTTTTAGCAATGAACAAAACAAAACCTTTGTCCTATGAAACTAGTCCTCTATGGAATGAAAAAAAATTAGCAAAGCAGGGTAAGGGAACTAGAAAGGGTTGGGAGTAAATAAATGGAATTGTCTTACCATTTGGTTAAATGTAAAAATGTTATAAATTGCATGGCCAAAAGCCATTGGCGCATCCTAATTCATAATATCCAGAGCATCATATATTTACCAAGTATTCAATCAGGTTTATGGATTATGACAACCCTATAGTAGGGAATTATTATTATACCCATTCTGTAGATGAAGTGACTAAGGAGACATTATGTGATTGCCCAAAATTACATGGCTGAAATAAGTTGTAGAGCTGGGATCTGAACCAGAATCCATGCTCTTAATCACTTTTTCATCCTATTTACTTGTTAAGAGAGGAAGGGCTTGAGGAAGACATTAAAGAGTAAAGCAAGTGAGCATTAGAAGAGCAAGAATGGGGCTACCTGCCTGTACCTTCCCTGACTGGGTAGGATTTTTTTAAAGGAGTATATGAACACAGGTCTCTGAACTAAATTATGCCTCCCTGGTAAAACATGTGTAGGTTAGTCCTTAGTTAAACCAGACTGACTTGAGAAGGAAGACTGAAGAAAAACTGGAGTGTCAGTTTTTTTCTAGAAGGTTCCACCTGATTGTTATCAGAAGAGCTACTACAATGCTATGTAGCTTATAATTTTGAATCGAGTGTTACAGGAATAAAACTATGAACAAGAACAAGATGTAGTCTTGGCCCTTTAAAAAAAGAGTGAGATGTCTTAATACAGCATGTTACAATCTATAAAGACAATACTTTGGGAATTTAGCCAATGTTTGAGGAAGAAGAGAGAGCTATGAGGCCAAAAAAGGTCATCTAAAGAATCAGCCTCCACCATTAAAAAAATGGGGAGCCCTGAGATCCAAAACTATTCAAAGGTTAAAAAAAAAAAACAACAAAAACCTAAATTACTGGTAAAGTGAAGGGAAAGGATTTTTAAGGTACATGGAACAGCATAAGCACAGTACAAAGCCAAGGTGTGAGAGTGGTCTGTTTGGGAAACCACACCTACAAGTAGTTTAGAATAAATGGAGTGTCATCCGACAGTGGCAAGTGGTACTAAAATAAACATCGGAGAGAGTGAGAGCAGGCCTTACAATCCCTGTTGCATGGAGCTGGTTCTCTCAGGACTAGTGAGCTAATCCACAGGATTAAAGAATGGAAATGACATGTTTGGGTTTGCATTTTAGATTGTTAGCTTCAATGTGGCAGATGAATTTGAAGAAACATGGAGATCAATTATGCCACACTGTCTCCTGAGGAACATTGTTTTGGAAGTGGGATTTACTCACGTCCACTTCTCTTCTCTGGGTTTCAGGCTTGATCTCCAGTAAGGGGCATGCAGGAGGCAGCCAATCAGTGATGTTCCTCTCATCAATATTTCTCTCTCTCCATCCTTCTCCCTTCATCTTTTTCTATCAATAAAAAAAATGTTTTAAAAGTTTTTTGGACAAAAACACCCATGATGATCTATTGGCATGTTATTACAACTAATGAGAAAGCTTAGTAAGGAGACAGACATAACACCAATACCAATATCAAAAGCTTGTATATTATCAGCAATAACCAATTAACAAATTTATGGGGAGGAGGGGGAAACTCCCATTTATCTAGAAATATGGATAACAAGAAATGTAAAGCCTATATGAATAAAAAAAACATACTAAAAGGTATGAAAGGAGACCCTCCCCACCCCATCCCCCAATGGAGTGGCATGCATCTTTCTGTGTGAGAAAACCTAAAATAATATATTAGTTAGAAATTCAAAGCAATTTCATGCAATCATAGCAAGGTTTTTTAAAATGAAGTTCATCTGGAAGACATAGAGCACAACATAAATTATGAATAGATGCCAAAGCAATCCACAGAGCCAGGTAAATGAAATAATCAATAGGTTTAAGGCACAAAACAGCCATGGCCAGTTTAGCTCAGTGGATAGAGTGTTTGCCTGGGGACTGAATGGTCCAGGTTCTGATTCTGATCAAGGGCACATAACTTGGTTTCAGGCTTAATCCTGGTAGGGACATGTACAGGATGCAGCCAATCGATGTGTCTCTCTTACATTGATGTTTCTCTTTCTCTGTCCTCCCTTCCTTCCACTCTCTAAAAATCAATGGAAAAATATCTTCCAATAAAGATTAACAACAAAAATTTTTTTAAAGCATAAAACAGCATCTAAGAGCAGAGCATTGTATATATATATGAGAATTTAATATTTGAAAGACAACATTGCAAATAAGTAGTGAAGGATTGAACCATTCAGTAAATTATGTTGAGATTATTGACTGGAAAAAATTGTATTCTTTCATACCATGAATAAGAAATAAAATCCCAGTGAATTAAACATGGAAATGTAAAAGTAACTAGATGAAAATATCAGAAAAAAAATAAATGTGCAAAGAAGACCTTCATAAGCAAGACACAAAACCCAATATCCATGGGGGGAAAATAGACTGATAGATTTGAATACATTTTAAAAATGTGATCTGTATACAAATATACATAAGAGGCAAAAGATTGGTAAAATGTGAAATATAACAGGTTAAAGATACTTAATATAAAATGCACTTGCAAACCAAAGAAGGAATATAAAAATCTGTCATAATAAATGCAAAATATGCAAATTGACCAAACAGTGGAACCACCATCCAATCACCCTATGACACCTACTGGCACCAGGCCAGCCAAGGCAGGTGCGATGCGATTGGTCAGCCCCACACACACATACACACACACCTCCCCACACCACCCCCACCCGCCATCGCCCCACAGAGGGAGGTCCAGGCCACTGGCCAGCAAGGTGATCAACCAGGGAGCTCCTCAATCGCCCCACAGAGGGAGACCCAGGCCACCCTCTGTGGGGCAACTGATGGGGAGCAGGGCTCCGCAGAACCAAGGAACTTTGGGGAGGGGCAGTGTGGTGGCAGATGTGGGCAGCACCAGGCCAAGGCGGGTGCCTGCAAGGAGCAGGGCTTTGAAGGCCTAACCTTGTATGAATTTTAGGCCTCTAGTATTTTTATAAAAAAGACGTATAAACAATATATAAAAACATTTAACTCCATAAGCAATCAGGAAAATTCAAATGAGATGCTATTTTTCAATCCATTTGAAACAGCAGATTTTAAAGGATTGGTAATTGCTAGTGCTGGAGATAATGTGAGGAAATGAGCACTCGGTCATTGTTGAGGGAAGTATAAATGGATACAGCTTTTTGGGTGGACAATTTGGCAATGTACATCAATATTTAAAGTGGGTTTAGCCTAGCTGGTTTGGCTCAATGGATAGGATATCAGCCTACAGACTGAAAGGTCTAAGGTTCAATTCCATGCCCAAGTGGTGGGTTCAATCCCCAGTAGGGGGCATGCAGGAGGCAGCCAATCAATGAATCTCATCGTTGATGTTTCTATCTTTCCCTCTCCCTTCCTCTCTCTATAAACCAGTAAAAATATTTCTTTAAAATAAAGTACGTGTGTTTAGCCTCTGATAAACAACTCTGATTCTAAGTATCAAGCCCAAAGAAACATTCACACAGTGTCCTAAGAGTCAGGTATAAAAATGTATATTGAAGCACTTAAAAAATAAAATAAAAATTAGAAACAACCAAAGTGTGGAATCTGTTGAATTAGTACATACTAAGTCCTACCATGCAATACTCTGCAGCAGACAAAACAGTAGCTCTAAGGTGTGGATGTGAAATATTTGTAAGATGTGCTGATATGAAAAACAAGTTTCACAAAAATATCGCACAATCCTGTTCAGATGTATATGATTAAAAACCTTTTTACATACACATAGCATTCATGTGTCTGTGAACCTATAAAATAGTCCATAATGACAGGACTGTTGACAGTTTCCTCTGATGAAGGCTATAGGATTGTGAGATGAGGAAGGAAAGGGGCTTTTCATATTTTACTACATTTACTTCTAGGCTGTTTGATTTTTTTAAAATAAGTGTTGTGGGGTGATTTTCACAATTAGTTGCAAATGACCACGGAGGCTGCTAAACTGGTAATAAGCAAGCAAGGATTTATTGAGCTGGCCAGCAACTGCCGCGAGGGCACCACACGCAGGTGGAGTCTACACACTCATGACCACACTGCCCCAGGAGTATGCAGCTCTTTTTAAAGATCCACACCACATTTATTTTTCCCTTGTTCTAAAATCCACAAACAGCCACGGCGGGGGGGGGGGGGGGCGGGGTCAGTGGGCTGCAACGGTTCCTGTTGACTACTCCTTATCTCCCAACCACCAACCCCCTGCTAGATGTTGGAATATGGATCTATCTTGTGATGTGATGAGAAGGCTAACCCCAGCTGTCTGACCTTGTAGGCCAGAGGCTAGATATGCCTATAATTTCAATGCCATGCCAGGTGCATTTTTAATTGGATAGAAATATGTTGTTTTCAAGGTCAGCAGCGAGATAACCACTAAGTGCACATAATAATAAAAAGAGCTCCTTGCCCTGATAGGTTTGGCTCAGTGGATAGCGCATCAGCCTGCCAACTGAAGGGTCCCAGGTTCGATTCCAGTCAAAGGCATGTGCCTTGGTTGTGGGCACATCCCCAGTAAGGGGTGTGCAGGAGGCAGCTGGTCAATGTTTCTAACTCTATCCTTCTCCCTTCCTCTCTGTAAAAAAAAAAAAAAAATCAAATAAAAAGAGCTCCTTAATAAGAGCCTATTTCAATAAGGATGTTTTTATGGATGACAACTTTCTAAATTCCTCTTCAGAGAAAACTTGGGAAAGACAAATATATAATGTTATTCCCTATATTCTGTGTCCATTTAATTTTCAAAATGTGTCTGTCCTAAATATCCGAATGAAAATGAGCTTATATATAACCTCCTCTCCCAAGCTTTGTACCCTGAGGTGTTACTGCATAGTATGTTTAACTTTTTCTTTAACCACAACCACAATAAAATTATATTTTATACAAAGTAAGAGATAATTGTCCTGGCCCACTCCTCCCTTGTGCTCACATGTAAAAAATGGAAAATGTACACAATCTATTCTTACTGTACTTCTACTGATTCACTCTACCTTCTGTTCTATTCCATTCCTTTAAAGAAAATTCTGTGTTCAGTCCACTAAGTAGGTTTCACAATCCACTAATGGGTCATGTCCTGTGGTTTGAAAACACTGACCAGAGTGCTTCAAACATTTACTTGCTCCTTTTATCCCTGACAAAACTGTTCTGCAAGTCTTCCCACACGTGCTCTGTTATTTTGTGGCCGAAAGACGTTCTCCATCTGTACATTACATCCAAAGCCAAGCTTTCTTGAACTCTTTAATTCTCAGTCTTAAGGCAATTTATTTTAAAATCCTTTCCTTACACTAAAAGCCTGAGTCTTCAAATTGACACATCTGCAAACCCTAAAATATAATTTGGTCAGAGTTAAAAAGCAAGAAGACAAATGTCCTGTGACTTAAGGCTATGACGAGGCAGCCACTTCACCGGCACATAATGTACTAAGCAGGGGTTGAAAGGGTTTGACCTAATAATGCCCATGTTCTCTTAGGACAGTTTGTAACTTTTAAACCAGTGTGAATTACAAACACACCAACCCAGTAGGTAAGGAGACCTCCTATAGGTTAAATAATCATTAACTTTTTGTTGAGAGACCATGAGGATTAGTTGGTTTACTTAATGTCTTAGAAAGACAGTCATCAAAGTCCTTGGAATGTGGAGGAGGCTTTTATCTAAAAAGAAAAATATAAAAAATTTTAAAAAGTTTCACAAATCTTAAAACTAGATAATTCCAGGTTAGTATCCTAAATGATAACATCTGAATGGGTTTTGAAAACACTAAAATCAGGTGGAGAGAATAGGAGAGATGCTTAAGAGTACAAACTTGCAACAAGTAGCAAGTCAGATCTAATGCATGGTATAGTGAATATAGACAATAAAGTGTGATAATCATCATACTTGCTGAGAATAGATCTTAATTATTTCAAACATTTAACAGAAATAAGTATGTGATGTGATGTGATGTGATAAAGATGCTAATGCTACAGTGGCAATCATATTGCAATATATAAAATGTATCAAGTTAACATGCTGTGTGCCTTAAATTTTCACAATGTTGTATGTCAAATAATTTTAATTAAAAAAAATCACTAAAACCTGTTTCCTAAACACCTCTGTTTTCTTTATACCAAAGTCAAACTTCACCTAAATCTTTCTTCAGAATTGAGTACCTCATTGTATAGCAGGTAGGAGACACTTTCATACATTATTCCAAGATCTGAAAACCCATAAGGGGTCAGAAGTGTTCTCTTTCGACCATGTATCTCTAAGTTATATCCTGGGACAAGCCAGGCTTCCAGTCAAGTGAACTGCTGGCTGTTTTGTGATGAGTGGCCAGGAGAGCAAATGTGAGGCTGTGAAACATGATTCACATTTGCTGAGCCCTATGTGTTAAGAAATTGATTTTCTGTTTTATGGACACTTGGGCTCACACAATTTTCTCAAGTTGCTCTCTTCTCCAATCTAGTTAATATAATGACTATATGTTTAAATTGGCTAATGCCTCAAAAAGTTTTGTGGACTTTTCATTTTTGTTTTTAAAAGTTAACTATTTGAATCTTTAAATAACTTTTTGCAAAGTCATATCTTTTAGAATGAAGTCCAAGTCTTTAAGCCTAGATTTTAAATACAATTGGCAAGATAAAGCTTCTGTTTTTCTCTCAGTGACAGGAGATTTTCCCTGAATGTTTTACTGGGGGGATGACACTTTTAGACCTTCAACTTCAGGTTAAAAAAAGCTTCAGGTTTAAGACTTTCAATTGTCCATGACTTTGCCAGGCTTTTCAAGTATTTCCCTTTTTAAACAGGACTGGGATTGAACTTCCCACTAACCTGAGTTAAATCTTCACGATTTACTGAGAGATTATAATCACTTAAGGTTTTTCCATGTTTGTTCAGCTTGAAATCCGTAATCCTCTACAATGAAAAAATGCCTCTCCACCTGATTACTTCTCCAAGTCGCCTGTCATGTCCCGGGCCTCCCTCTAAGAAAGTGCAATGCGTTAGGCCTGGAGGTAGAAAGCTTTGACCTTGCAGTGAAGCATCCATCTTATAGAAAAACTGCTGTTTGAAATTTTAACCTTGCTATTGGCTTCTGTAAATGTTTGCTTGCTTAAATAATAAGGAAAGGAGACTATTCTCACTTCAGAGAGGCCATTAAACCTTCAATGGACAAAATTATCAGTGCTGGCACCAGGCCACGCCTTTGGTTGAGGTCTCAAGGCCTCAGCATATCGGGGCCCTTTAAGAACTTGCAAAGGGGCGGGAAACATCCCATATTTGGGAGACAAAAAGGTAAAAACATATAAATAGAGAAAATTTCTGCATGTTGGGGCCCAGAATTTCAGAAACATTTTCCTCTGGACCCGCGAGTATTAAATATTAACTCCAAACTCTCAGAGCATGGTTTGATTATTCCAGTTCTCTGTAACAGCAGGTCACTAGCCTACGTGTCTGCAGTAGCTTGTGTTGCTACGTGGGTCCTGCAGGCTACTCCCGGCCCTTGCTAGACCGGGCCTCCTTCAGGAGGAGCTCTAAGAAAAATTAAAACAGCTTCATTTCTTCAGGGATTGAAGAGACATCCTGGGGAAAGAAAGGCCTCTAAAGAGAATGAAAGCTTAGTCCCTTGCTAGAGCTGGGAAAGTCTTACCTCCACCCGGGCAGAGGTGCCTCTTCCAGGTGGGTTTCCCAGATTAGGAGCTTCTGAGGAAAACATCTCTGATAGCACACAGGCCTCGGCCAGCCGTGGACATCCACCAGGCCAGGGGAGGGTCCCATGAGAGTGCATTTCTCCCAGATGAGTTTAAGTTTACAACTCATGGACTCCAGACAGCTGTCCAAAGGAGTGACATCTGGAGACCGTGACACCAAGATGCTCTGCAGCGGAGGCAGCTGCGGGAAGAGCCAGACTCCACCACCAATAAGGCCCCTCTGGCTGACCCTGGGCCGAAAAAAAAAAAAGGAGCAAAAATAATTTATTTAGAGCTCAACTTTCTAGAATGAGATTTATATATATTTTAGGCTTCAATTCCTCCCTGAGAATTTAATAATGGGAGGCCTCTCATACAGTTCAAATCAGGGCATTTTAATATTGCTGGCATTTAGTATTTGGAGTCGTTTTATGCCTGCATTTGAGTTCATTGTATAATCTCCAGTGACCTCTCTGAATGTCCTACCTGGGAAAAGGTTTGATGGAAAACAGATTGGGGATGGAGTTTCAAGCCAGGGCGTTGGGAGAGCCTCAAATACATGTAATCAGTGCTCTACTCAGACTCACCGCAGAATCTTCAGGGTCCCGTGGCTGACCTCAGGAGAATCACAAAGGAATCGTGATGACGGCAGGGTGTTCAGCATCCTTTCTCAGGAAGAAGAGCTGTATTTGTACAGTGCTGAGCCCTTTGTGTTAAGAAAATGAGATATTGGGGAGATAGGGAAAGATATTTCCCCAGCCTTTCATGCATCTGCCTAATTCCATATAGATGAGTGCCTTCTCAGAGCTTTGGGGGATTAAGCTTTCATTCTCTTCAGAGGCCTTTCTTCCCCCCCGCAGGATGAAGAAGTGGCTTATTCTGGCTGGTGAGACTGGCAGATGATCTTTATGCAGACCAACCTCCTCCCTCTGGTTCTGTTTTCTGGTTCTCAGGCAGCATGCAATCTTTCTTCTAGTCTTGTGCTATTTCGATAGCAAATTTACCAGAGCCTTCACTGACTCTATTGCAGGGTGGGGCGCAACAGGCTCACCATTGCCTGGTAAGCCTCTTCCGTTTGGTGGGGGAAGAGGAATGGGCAGTGTAACCTGGACTTGGCCTCCGGTCACTCTTTCCAATCCACCTTGTAAAGTACTGATGCTCTCCTCACTGGCATGGCTCAGTGGTTGAGTGTGGACCTCTGAACTAGGAGGTCAGGGTTCGAGTCCCAGTCAGGGTATATGGGTTAGATTTTTATTGACTATAGAAAGAGGAAGAAAGAGAGAGAGAGAGAGAGAGAGAGAGAGAGAGAGAGAGAGAGAGAGAGAGAGAAATATCAATAATGAGAGAGAACTGTTGACCAGCTGCCTCCTGCATGCCCCCTACTGAGGACAGAGCCCTTAACCTGGGCATTTGCCCTGACCAGGAATCAAACTCTGACCTTCTGGTTCTTAGGTCAATGGTCAACCACTGAGCCACACCTGCCAGGCTCAGTATAATGTTTGGAACTCCTGGAGGAGATTGTTGGTGAACCCCCTTGGATCAGGGGATAATTCTCATAAAGCAATTAATTGTGGCCAGCAAGCAGAACGCCACCACTGCCATTGTCCATGGCGTATTTTGTTTTAAAGACTGGATGTTGTCACTAGCTGATGTTTACCACAGGATGAGGGGGGCCAAGGGTAGAAGGGTGGGGTTCTGCTGTTTGAAGGATGGTTTGAGTTGCTATTATGGAAGACTCTCGGAAAAATTCTCTATGTGGGTCTGAGTTCCCCCAATGTAACCATACAACATCCTTTTAACAGCCTGGGAACTTCTAACAGAATGGTGACTATTGTTCTTAAGCAAAATACACTAGAGTTTCTGTACTTCATTTGTTGTCTGTGTTGTGAGGAAAATAATGTGGTATCTCTTGAAAGAGCTAAGTCCCTCTGAAAAATATACTTGCTTTGAAATGCAAAGCAAAGTATCAGATGTTTCTCCAGCAAAAAATAGCCTAAAAAGATGCTGAGTTCAAAAAATAGGGCAGAAGAGAGAATCTCCCAACCATTGTGTCTTCTGTATAAACAGATTTCAAAATGTAGCTTGCAAACTAGTTAGCTACACTAAGCCATACTTCCAAGGATGGTTAAACTGTCCTGAAAGCACACAGCAATTACAGAAAGATTGAAGATCAGCTAGCTTGGTAGTAAGCAGATGAAAAGAGGTGAGAAGTAGCTATAGAGAAAAATGGAAACTCTTAACCCAAGCCACCTAAGACTCCATGGATAAACTCTGGGGCTGGGAGACTAGGGGTGCCTCCCCAGTAAAACTTCACCAAATGCTACCTGAAGCCCTGGCCTGCTCTTTGGAGAGCGTGCAGCGTTTTACAAGGGGTGGCAGCACCTGAGGGGTGGCAGGGTGGGGCAGGCACGTCCCTGCCTGTGCAGCTCTTCCTCTGCTCACACCCATCACTTTCCAGATCTCATCTATTGCTTGAGTTCAGCTTGTATTTCTCTGAGTTTGCTCTCTTCTTAAATGGACTCGATGGACATCTTTAAGTCTTTTAAAAAGCAGGGAAGTATGTATTAGACAGTTATATTCTCTGGACTAGAAATGCAATGGTTTGGTTTCAACCCAAATCTCCTCGGTTTGATTGACCACATTCTTGGTGACCTTAGACCAGTCCTTGATCTGGGTTCCTGCTTTTCCTTCTCTGAATGGGAAAACAAGTACTAGCATACCAGCAAGGCACAGGAGATAACACGCCTGTGGAGCCACCGGTGGCAGAACTGGCCCAGCCGGCATCATCACTTTCTCGCCCTGGGCTACCTTTCTCATCAGAAAGTGAAGGAACTCCCAAAATTCTGAGATCTGCGATTTGATAACAAACACCCAACAACATAAGTAAGCCACACTAAAAGTATCATATTTGGATAATCCCGTGTTGTTTGAAAGAAAGTAGGTGCTTTTCATTTTATTTTCTTTCAACTATACCCTTAGAATGCAGAATGCACACAGTTTTTCACACCTGAGTTCCACATCATCATGATGCCTGGTTAGGGTTCATTAATTATCTTCAGTTACTCAAGAAAGTTTATTTGGGGCCAGCCTGGGCACCAAGTCATTTGATACTACCTAAGAGGTGTTTTGGCATTACAAGTTAGTGGGATCGATGGTATCGGCATAAAGATGATGATGTTTCTTTCATCATTCCCCAATTCTGCAAGTCTCCACCCCAGCCCCTATTCCACTTATCTGGGAATAGCTTTGGGCTGATTTATAGGAGAATGTAATTTTCTTTCCCATTGCCCCAGGACAATGCTGAGAGAGGTTGCCTTTCAGAAGTGTGGATAGATGATTCTAGATGACATTTCAAGATTCCTTCCAGCTCTGTGAGCTTGAGAAACAAATGTGTACTACTACCCAGCCCTGCTTCTCTAACTACCTCTTCTTCTCCCGCAAAACACACCCTCAACAGCCTACAACTTGCCAAGACCTGCTATGAAATTTGAATAGTTGTGCAAAGTCAAAAAAGTGTGAATGAATCTGGTGTTGATTGGATAGAAGTGAGTGATTCAGTGATCTCCCTATGCAGCCTCATTCGACAGTGAAAACACTGACCTAGAATTCTAATTGCACAGTGACATGTTAGTACTGGAGGCAGCAACAGCCATTTGGGCCCCACAGAAACGCCTTGTGGGAGGGTGGGCCTCCCACAGGCTCACCAGAGTTGGTGGTTTATACCTCCCCTCACCCCATTCTTAAAATAACCAACCTTTTCAAAGGTGATTATTAGGTTTTCTATGTTCACTATAGAAAATTCTAGAGAAATAATAGATACCCACAATTTATTTCTCACAGCAACCAAGACTGTCAGCACCACCCTCTATTTCCTTCTTCCTGTCCTGTACATTCACTCCCAAAATATCAAGCACCTACCATACCTGAACAAGGATGGCATAGTCTCAGCTCCCAGGGAAGGTGCATTTTTGCCAGAAACCAAACGTTGTTCTCACTAAAAGGATGTGAACAGGAGATTAGAAGGCTGGTCAACCTTAATTGCTCTGAAAGGTCAGAGCTAATTACTTACTGTTTAGTTGAAAACATTGTTAGCTAAAGCAGCCTCTCCTTGTTTGTTTCATGTTAATTTCTGTTTTTTTAATTTCCTGCCTAAAGGGTAGGGATATGTCCAAAAGCCTTAAAAAAGGGAGAAAAAGGCCAGAGCAAAGGGTAGCCCTTTCCACTAGAGCAGTGGTTCTCAACCTGTGGGTTGCAACCCCTTTGGGGTCGAACGACCCTTTCACAGGGGTCGCCTAAGACCATCGGAAAATGCAGATATTTACATCACGATGCATAACAGTAGCAAAATTTCATGGTTGGGGGTCACCACCACATGAGGAACTGTATGCAAAGATTGCTGCCTTAGTAAAGTTGAGAACCACTGCACTAGAGGAAGGTTCCCGCCTGGCCGCCCAATATAACCAAATTAATGTTTTCTAGTCTCTCATTTTGTTTGCATGCGGCCTCCTTCAGAACCCGAACCCCGAACCACACGGGACATGGAAAGGGACTCCCACACATTTTAGGGTGGAAAAATGAAGAAGTACAGTAGTATTTCAGAGACTGGAAAGTTATGAGAGAAATGATCTAGGAAATACAATGAAGAAGAACTGGAGGATTGCCTGTGGGTACTTTTAATAAGGTGGTCGATCAGGAGGTGGTATCTAAACTGTGGACCGAGGATTGGACAGAGCCAGCTTTGGGGAGGCCGGAGGGAGAGAATGCTGGGGAGGGAAGGAGCTTGAGAGGGTCCTGGGACTGAAGGGGCAGTTTGGAGGTTGGACAAGTCAAGGGCTTTGCCAAGAGGTGACTAAAGACCAGGTCAGATAGAGTCTTGTGGGCCCGTGAGTCATTATGTTAAACTAGTGACCCGGTGCATGGATTTACACACATTGAAAGGAAATTCATTAGAAGAAATATTTTAATATCACTATTTGCCATTTCTCTATAATAGAAGTATCAACCAAATTCACAAATGACAATGACAGATTAAAACACATGTGTGTGATTGGTGCCAGTGAGAGCTTTATATGTGTCACACATGCATGAATCAACTTAGCCTTTTATATATATAGAATAAATGTGCTTAATTAGACCTGTTTTCTGATGTAGGTAAACTTTTTCCAGCCCAGTGAAGCACTCCAACTTCTCTTTCAGGTAAATGTCAGCAACACAGCAATAAGTATCAACAAAAAGCAGATTATTATTGTAGATCATGCAGTGAGAACAAAGGGTAACATATTTAACTGCAGCAGTGTTTGTCTATATTCTGTGCAATGAGAAAACCTGAAGTCATTTTCAAGGTCCACCATTTCTTACTTATTTTCAGTCAGGTCAAGTTTCTAAGCTTTCTAAATTTCTGTTTTTCTGGCTAATGAAAAGGAAATAGGATTCTACTGAGTCTCCTATTTACCTACTCCAGGACTTCTGAGAGGATCAAATGAGATAAGGCACATAAAAACACTTCACAAACATTTGGTTAAACTGTACAATGTTTGCACCTGGCTATAAAGCAAGTCAGGTTCCTGGGCTGAAGAAACTCCAAGGAGGTTAGGGAAAGGAAGAAGGGCATTGCTATGTGATATCATTAGCTGGTGCCCACAGCAACCGTTTCCATGCTGGGCTAGGCTGTGGGCTGCATTTTGCACCATGGAGTCTTGGCAGGGTTGGCTGTGATTTGGTGGGGTGTTGCTCCAGGATGGTGATGGGGCCTATGTCCTACTTAGGGGAAGCCGAGTGTTGGTTTGTTGGCACCAGGTCCATGGTGCCATTTATTTTTATTATTTAAAAAAATATATATATGTTTATTGATTTCAGAGAGGAAGGGAGAGGGAGAGAGATAGAAACGTCAATGATGCCGAGACCGGTTTGGCTCAGTGGATAGAGCGTCGGCTTGCGGACTGAAAGGTCCCAGGTCCGATTCCGGTTGGGGGCATGTACCTTGCTTGCGGGCACATCTCCACTGTGGGGCGTGCAGGAGGTGGCTGATTGATGTCTCTCTCTCATCGATGTTTCTGACTTTCTATCTCTCTCCCTTCCTCTCTGTAAAAAAAAAAAAAATCAATAAAATATATTAAAAAAAAAAGAAACATCAATGATAAGAGAGAATCATTGATTGGCTGCCTCCTGCATTCCCCCCACTGGGGATTGAGCCTGTAACCCAGGCATATGCCCTTGACTATAACTGAACCCAAGACTTTTTAGTCTGTAGGCCAATGCTCTATCCACTGAGCCAAACCAGCTAGTGCCAAAGTGCCATGTCATGGCAACTCCTGTGTTGAGCATCTGCCCCCGGTGGTCAGTGTGTGTCATAGCCTTTTATATGTATAGACTAGAGACCTGGTGCACAAAATTCATGCACTGCCCTCTCGCAATCCAGGGAGTGGGTCTAAGCCATTCATTGGACATCTTTAGCACTGCCACGGAGGCAGGAGAGGCTTCTGCCATCACTGCTGTGCTTGCCACTTGTGAGCCTGCCTTCAGGTCCTACACTGAGCATCATAGTGACCCGTCATTCCACTGTTCGGTTGATTTGCATATTAGCCTTTTATTACACAGGATAGGTACAGACAGAGTTTCAGTCTGGGAAGATGAAAAAGCTCTGGAGATGGATGGTGGTGATTGGTTGCACAACAGTGTGAATGTACTGTCATTGAACACCATCCTTGAAAATGGCTCACATGATAAATTTTGTTATGTATAGTTTATCACAATTTAAAAAATAAAGCAAAGTTGGGTGAGGGAATAAACTGAGGTAGCAAGTGAATAGGATAAATAGCTTTTCCTGTGTTTTGGGGTCAGTATGAAAAGTATAACCAGATTTGGGCTTTTGGGGGGACTACTTCCTTGCCCCATTCCTGATTTTCTCTGGGAATAAAGAATGATAAGAAAAAAGGATATATAAGAAAAAAGGATATATATTTTTAAAAGTGATCTTAGAGGACGTGGAAAGAGAGAGAGAAGGGGGGGGGGCGGGGGGGGGTCTGTTGCCTCCCACACATGCCCTGACTGGAGATCAAATCTTTTGATGTATAGGATGATGCTCCAACCTACTGAGCTAAACCAGCCAGGCCTGGGAAAAGGATCTTGAGCTACAAAAAGGGCAGCAGAAATTATCTTCCCTTATTGGAAACATGTTCCTGCTGTGCTCAGAGTTGCTCTTTCTTCTGATTCTCCTCTTAGCAGGACAGATGATCTGCCTAGGAATGGCAGCAAAGACTTGTATTTTTATTGAGCCCATATATAAGGGGCTCAATAAAAATACTTGTGAAAAGTAACAAAATAGCCGAAACCGGTTTGGCTCAGTGGATAGAGTCTGCGGACTGAAAGGTCCCAGGTTCAATTCTGGTCAAGGGCATGTACCTTGGTTGCGGGCACATCCCCAGTAGGGGGCGTGCAGGAGGCAGCTGATCGATGTTTCTCTCTCATCGATGTTTCTAACTCTCTATCCCTCTTCCTTCCTCTCTGTGAAAAATCAATAAAATATATTTTAAAAAAAAGTAACAAAATATACTTCTCATAAAGAATTTTTTTTTTTTACCTGCTAAATGAGAATTTACTAAGAAGGGAGCTCTCCTGAAATGCAGGGGTTCCCTGGGCTGTCTTTATACATCTGCACTACTAAATAAACAAGGGTGATTGAATCTTTTGAGTTTAAATTACATTTCCATATTTTCCTGCTTTCTTGTTTAAGTAGGTGGTTGCCTGTCTTCCTCGTGGAATGCAGAGCAGAACACTATAAAATAGTCCTGTGGCCTGCATGCTGAATTATCCGGCAGAAAAGCTAACTTTGTCCCTCATAATACTAATCTGTACAGTGTCTTCTGAAATTTAAATTTGTAGATGCTTAAGAATTGGAAAGCCTCACACAAAAATCTGGTTTCCTGTTTTTCTTTTTAAAATGTGAAAATAACTCGAGCAACCTTGTTTGCGCATCTGGCAACCATCAGCTGGATTTGAGCTGCAGCTGTTGCATTGAGAATGGTGGATTACTTGGGATAGCATCAGCAGCTGGAACAAATAGCTCCTCAGATTTTAGTGGCAAAGTTAGTCAATTTCTCCCTTATGTGTAACAAGTCCAGAGCAGGCAATTCATAAACAGGGTCTCCTTCCTTCCTGGGATGCCATCAGTCCCTGGGGGCCTTGGAACTTTGATTTCAGCCTGTGAAATGGGAAAAAGCAAGTGGAGAAGCACACTGTTCTCAACCACCTTGGTCTGAAAGTGACAGCCTCTGCTCCCTTCCATTGGTGGGGCCCAGTCATGTGACTCACCTAGATGCAAGGAAAGCTGGGAAATGTGGAGCCTGGCTGGGCAGCTACTTCCTGGTGATGACTTTACTCCATGGAAGGGGAAGCACAAACATGTAGTGGGCTTGTGTAACTCCACCACAAATGGGCATGCGCCAATTCACCTGAGTCCTACCATCATCTTTTTATCCCTGAATAGCCCTGGAGGCACTGGGGTTTATGGCCCTGGCTTAAGGCGTTGTGTACAGAGTATAAGGAAGAAACATGAATGAATTCTTCCTCGATGAAAAAGAGATTTCCTTGGGCAGGGAGGAAGAGAGAGAGACAGGCCAGCGGGCCTCTGTGTGCCTTACTTCCTTGTAATATTATCTAGGAAACTGCAATACCCTGGGAGGAATGGTTGCAGGGCATGTCTTAGCAAATGAGATGATAGCCGCCCCCAACCACCCAATTTGCCTGTGTCCCTTGTGGAACATAGAAGTATTAGTCGACTGAAGTAGCCACATACTAGTAAACCTGGACAGGAGAGACAACTCAGCCAAATTTTCTGAGGACAAAGGACCAAGGACCAAATGGCTGCGTGCTTCCCTTTTCACTCTACATCATGAAACTGTAAATTCCTGGGGTTAGGGATTCTAGAAATGAGGAAGGTTAACTCCCCAACTCCCAGCAGTGATTTTCAACTGGTGTGCATGCTGTAAAACATGCAATACCTGCCCTTGCCAGTTTGGCTCAGTAGATAGAGTGTTCTCCTCAGACTCAATGGTCCGGGTTCTATTCCAGTTGAGAAACATCAATGAGAAACACCAATCAGCTGCCTCCTGCACACTCCCCACTGGGCATGTGCCCCCTTGGTGTGCAGGAGGCAGCTGATTGGTGTTTCTCTCTCATTGATGTTTCTAGCTCTCTATCTCTTCCCCTTTCTCTCTGTAAAAAATCAATAAAATATATTTAAAAAGTACAAACAAACCATACAATATCTGACTAATCAGGGGCACTGACTTCTTTTCCCTTAGCTCAGTGGTCAGCAAACTCATTAGTCAACAGAGCCAAATACCAACAGTACAACGACTGGAATTTCTTTTGAGAGCTGAAAACCTACTTCTGTGCATGGACCACGAAGTTTCAATTGCACTATACGTGTGCGCCTGCACGTGGCATTTTGTGGGAGAGCCACACTCAAGGGGCCAAAGAGTCACATGTGGTTTGTGAGAGGCAGTTTGCCGACCACTGCCTTAAACTGTCAAATAAAAAAAGGACAACAACAAACACAACAATAGCCATTGGTATAAATGTCCTGCCTTGAACCATAAATATGCAGATTATATAGTAAGAGCTGTATCGTATCGGTCATGTCACGTAATAACGTTGTGTATGATTGGTTAACTTTGATACCAGAAATCCTTATGTACAAGTAAAGACACCTGATTTTTTTTATAAGTCAATCAAAGTTATACCTATTTTTGTCAGATCAGCAACAAATAATTTTAATAATTAGTTTTTGGGTGCCACGAGATGAAATAGGTTGAAAATTGCTGGATTAAAGACTAGGCATCTACAGCTAAATCATTATATAAAAATCATTGATAGGTGACAATTTTTACACATCTGAATTTATGGACTGAGATTAAAGAGAAAACCACATGTTCAAAATAGTGTCACTTGTGGTAAAAGCCCATGACACCAAAACTAGATTTAATACCTGATCAAATTGCAGACTCAACCTTTCCCAGAAATGTGCTCTTAATCAATCAACATGGAATTTTCTGGCCAGCACCAGTAATCTGTCACATAGTCCCTCTTCGATCCCCCCATAGAAAGAAGAAGCAATGGATATAGAAAAAAAACCTTGCCATTTCCTTTTCCACAACAATACATAGCCTAGTCTAAAAATAATCCATTCTTTGGTTGTTGTTAACAATTCCTTTGCCCCATCCATCTTCCTATACCTTCCACTTTGTACACCTTCAAGCACACACTTCTAGTTGCTAGATGAGATGCTACCTAGACTCACGAATTGCTTTAAAAAATCAATTAGGTTTTCAACTTTACTCAGTTGAATTTTATTTAACACATCTCATTAAATTTTGCAACTTGCTAAGTGAAGGAGCTGAGGAAGGCACTGACCTTATTCATTTCAGCTCTTTCTAGAAACTTCGCCCTCCAACTCCCAAACCCAAAAGAGTACCTCTGTTCTCAGCCCTATCCTGCCTACTACATACCACCGAGAGCAAACAAAAGCCAAAACTTTGGCAGTTTACAAGCCTTCTGAAAGGGGTAGTTGACAGCGTGGCTAGTGTTAGGGAAAGCCCCAAGACAGGCACTGTGTGTATTTCTGGCACATAAATTTTGCTCAAAGATTTGGGAAAATATTTTTATATTAAAAAGAAAGTAGATTAAGTTGTGGAGTAGAGCGCCTAGTTCACACTTTTAAAAATGATTAAAATTCCGGACTTCAGGGAAACTTTCTTGCAGGAGAGGGAGCCTCCCTGTTTCAGAACCCCATGTGGATCTGCCCGGGAATTTGAGCAGGACTCTATTGTGGAAACGTCTGAGCAAGGCTGGCCCTGCGCCCGGCCTGGCTCTGGGCCTCTCTCTCCCTGGCGTGGGCTGCAGCTCCCCACAAGAGTATCGCGTTCCTGTTAATATCTCCTCACGTTTCTAAACTCACAGCTTGTCAGCGCTGGAGAACCTGAGAGCTATTGCCAGGTTCCAGCTCGCTGGTTTCACATAAGGAAATGAAGAATCAGCAACTTTTAAGGACTTGCCTGGATGGGTGGGAGGGGGGGGGGGGGGGGCCATCCAGGTTTCCCACGCTTGGGATCTTCCCAGAATCCTTAGCTACCTCCATCCTTTAATCCTGCAGGAATTTGGGACTTCATTGTCCCGTGCAAAGAACCTCACCCACCCACTCTGGGCCAATTCTACCCTTGGGAGCCCTGCCAGTCCACTGGATTATCTGGCGCCGTGAGGATGCTTAGAAAAGTTTGGGGAATGAATGGCTGCCGGTTGCGAAACAAATGCATCAGCCCCAGGGGCTGGTGGAGGAGAGACGGTGAGATGGGAGGAGGGGTTGAGATTTGCTCCGCCCCTTCCCTCTCCCTGCGGGCCAGAGAGTCTGGGTTCAGGGTCGGAGGACTGGAACCGGTCGGATTCAAGCGGCGCAAAAGCGTGAGCGCGCGTTCTTTCCTGCGCCCGCGATCCTCCGGCGGGGGCGCTCGGGAGCCGGCAGGCTGGTGCAATCTCCAGCGCGCCTTGCATAGATCAAAGAAAAGGTTGGAACAGTAAACCCCCGGGGAGCTCCTGTTTCCGGCCCCCGCGGTGAGCGCGACCAATGGGGATGCCAGTCTCATGAAGAGGACCAATCAGAGCAGGGCCTGTTACGGCGCAGGCCAATCGGGCACGCCGGCTAGGCACTGGAAGAAGGCCGAGGGTCCGCGCCAGCGACAGACTCGCGCAGCCCGTGCAGCCGGTTCTCCTCTGCTGAGTCGCCGCGCGTGCCGCAGCACCATGGATGCCCCGAGACAAGTGGTTAATTTCGGGCCCGGACCCGCCAAGCTGCCGCGCTCGGTAAGTCCTAGCGATCGCGCACGGAAAGTGCTGTCCGGGCGTGGGCACGCGTGCGAGTGGCTGAGCATCCCGCGCGGGAAACTGTGCATCCATCTCCTCGTGGGGCGCTGGGATCCCCACTCCCGCTTTGAGTCCCGCGAACGCTCTGCACCAGCGTACACCCAGTTCAGGATCTTTCGCAGATGGGCTTCTGGAAAAAAATACACTTGGTGGGGGAAGAAGCTCGGGAGGCATGCCCGTGCAGCCGCTCCGAGGCGTGCGCGATGGGCCCCGCCGGAGCGTTGCTGGCACGTCTTTGTGCACACCTGGAGGAGACGCCTGCAGACGCTCAGGCCGGGCGTGGGCTCCGTGACAAAAACAGAGAAACCTCTTGTTCTGCGTTAGCCTAGCGGGGCAGTGCGGCGAGCCAGGCAGTGCTGAGTGAATGCGTGAATGGGCACTGTGTGAATGAAGGGCGAATGGGGATCGCGTTAACCGGAGGGGATTGCAAACTACAGGGGATTGCAAAACTAGGGGACCACGCATGGCTGCCCATAAACAGTGTTTGGCCAGCACTCGGGAACATTGCTTTTCAAAATGTAAATTTGAAAGTCTCCCAGTGCCCCCTTCTCACCCTCAGAACTACCCTAAATCCTTTTTTTTTTTTTGCGCGTAGATTTTTAAAAATCCTATTGACCCCCTCCGCCCCCCAAAGCCCAAAGGCATTAGAGTATTCATACCCTGGTAGGCCTCTGGCTGCTAGCCCAGTCCGCTTCACTTTGTTCTCGCGCAAATGATGAAAGATTAAATTCCCCCCGGACCACAGCAGACTTTTCAAATGCAAGTGGCGCTCTCTTCTCTCTGCCTGCTCAACAGCCTGGCAGGTGCCAGGTGGCTGCCACCACCCTCCGCCCCCACCGCCCGCTACTGCTAGCAGCTGTGAAGCAGGCGAAGTGTCTGATGTGACTTGAACGCGTGGACAATCTGTACCGCTACTGTTAGATTTTTATTTTTCAACCAAAATGACTGATAATATGTTGTAGCAACGTGGGGCGCCGCCAAGTACTTTACAATTATCTTTTGTTGAACAGGGTAGAAATCTCCCTGGGACAGAGCCGCCTCTGTGTTGTAAGAACAGAGAATCTTACAATTTTCGATGGGAAAGGATGTCTTAACTTTTCTATGGGCAGCACTCACAGTAGCTAGAGAAAAAGACTTACTTTTTTTCTTTCTCCGCTATTGTAGTCAGTTTTAGGGGAGATTCTTTGCTAGAGCTCTGTGTTTCCTGTAGAAGGCCTTTTCACCGTTTTCCCTTCTTTGTCTTTTGGATTCAGTATTACTCCCTGTGAAATTTGTTATGCATCTATTATTATTATTATTATTATTATTAATAACATATTTTATTGATTTTTTACAGAGAGGAAGGGAGAGGGATACAGAGCCAGAAACATCAAAGAGACAGAAACATCCATCAGCTGCCTTCTGTACGCCCCCCACTGGAGATGTGCCCACAACCAAGATACATGCCCTTGACAGGAATTGAGTCTTGACCCTTCAGTCCGCAGGCCGACACTCTATTCACTGAGCCAAACTGGTTTCAGCATTATTATTATTTTTTAAAATATATATTTTATTGATTTTTCACAGAGAGGAAGAGAGAGGGATAGAGAGTTAGAAACATCAGTGAGAGAGAAACATCAATCAGCCACACCTTTCACATCCCCCACTAGAGATATGCCTGCAACCAACACAATGCCCTTGACCAGAAACGAACCTGGAACCGGTCAGTCCACAGGCCTACAATCCATCCACTGAGCCAAACCAGTTTGGCTGTTATGCATCTATTATAATGGCAGTTGTTATCATTAATACTATTATTTGTTTACTAGAGGCCCGGTGCATGGAATCCATGTATGGGGTCAGGGGGTGGGGGCAGGAGAAGGGGATTGGGGGGAGAGGGGACGGGAGGGAGCCCACCCTGCACCCTCTCCACTCTGGGACCCCTTAAGGGATGTTCCACTGCAGTCAGGCAGTCGGACATCCCTCTCACAATCCAGGACTGCTGGCTCCTAACTGCTCGCCTGCCTGCCTTCCTGATTGCCCTAACCACTCACCTGCCAGCCTAATTGATGCCTAACTGCTCCCCTGCTAGCTTGTTTGCCCCTAACTGCCCTACCCTGGAGGCCTGTTGGCTTTGTTTTTGACTTAATTGAATTAAAAGGATTAGAGAAACTTTGACTGTAATCACAATGGAAAACATTTTATAAAATGACCAAGTACATGTATGTACTATAACTAAAACAAAAGCCTTAAGAAATAGCCTAATTAGCTATGACATACACAATTTGTATTCTCTTCCACTCTAGTCTTCAATTTCATTAAAAAAATTTGTTGTGACCCACAAAAGCATTCTGCAGTTTGAAGAAAAATAAACTCCACTGGATGAAAGGGGTGGGAGTCTTAAAACTCTTGTAATGATTTTCGACATAAACTTATAGGTGTCTTCAAAGAATACTTACTATGTACGGTATAAGAAAAATAGTTTCAAACAGAAGTTCAAATAGTTTCAAACAGATGTTTCTGTTTAAGAGAGGGAAGGAGCCACTAAAGTTTATTTGATCGACCCCCAGTGCTAATAAGCACCCAACAGTTTGAGAAACAATGACAAATTCTTGGACCTCCTTTTCAATGGAATCTCTTTTGTCTGAGTCTTTATTGTCTTGAAAAGAAACCATCTCTGAAGGCTGGACGCTTCTACAGAGGTCTTACCTCACCTGTTCTGCATCTGTGTTTTGAACTTTGCTTTTCCTCTTTTGACTTTGTGGTAGTTCTCACATACACAAAAGTAGAGAAGTCAATCGTCCATCTCTGATACTGAACAACTATGGACATTTTTCCAATCTCATTTCAGCCCCTCCTTTTCCTTCCCTCCCCCCCTTACACACCACCTTTCTCTCCTCCTGCCCCAGGATGTGTTAAAGCCAATGGAGATATTTAATTCATAAACATAACAGCATACATCTCTGATAAGGGCTTACTGACTTAATAAAAATAAAAGAAGTATTTTCCTTATCAGTTTGTAGTTATTTTCATTTTACTTGCCTTTAGGAAACAAGACAATGAGCCTCCTCCCCAGTTAGAGCTGCCTTTCCAGAGGAGAGGTTTAGGAGAGATTTAGTTGCAGTCCTCGTACCCCTTCCCATTTCCTGGTACTGGGTCCTGCTTGTCCTTTTGCTCCTGTGAGACTAACGGTGGTGATGATGCACATAGTCAGGGAGCTCGCCAGGGCATACAGAGTTGTCATCAAGAAAATTGTATACTTGGTCATTTTCTTTTAAATCCAATTTAAAAAAAATATTTTTATTGACTTCAGAGAGGAAGGAAGATGGGGTGGGGGGGAGGAGTTAGACAGAAACATCCATGATGAGAGAGAATCCGTTGCTGGGGATCGAGCTTGCAACCTGTGCATGTGCCCTTGACCAGAATCGAACCCTGGACCCTTTGGTCGCAGGTTCTATCCATGGAGTCAAACCAGCTAGGGCTCCAATTTATTTTTTATATCTTAAGTTAATTCAAACCTTTGGAAAAACTACCATAGCATCGATCACATTTGGTAATTTCATACTCAGTTTTTGTGAAAATTGGGTCTTCTGTGGGAAGAAGGGAATTGGCTGTGGGTGACAGAAGCCTCCAAATCTCACAGGCCTATGGGCAGCTCCTCTTCCATGCCCCTCCCCACCCCCAGGTTTGTATGCCCAGAAGGAGATTGTGCACAGAATATTCAAATCACCTACTTTCTTTTATTTTTTTTCTAGGTATTGTTAGAGATACAAAAAGAATTATTAGACTACAAAGGCGTTGGGATTAGTGTTCTTGGTAAGATTTACTTAACTTTAGTTACATGTTTTGAAGGAATTTTGAAAACAACATAAACAAATGCTGGTGAGATTTCATACATCTTAGCTATGGTTTTGCTAGTCAGAGAGTCTGAGACCCAGAGTACATTTGCATACCCATGTCCCAAATATTTATAATATTCACATTCATTTTGTTTTTCCTACATTTAAAAATGAACTTAATTAAAAGTTCAAAAGTACACAAGGCTCTTAGGAAGATCTTCCCTGTTAATAATTTCATTAAGATTCTCTTCTATTGGAGAAGAGAACCTTTAAGTTCTAAAATTTACTTTATTTTTATTTATTTATTTATTTATTTATTTATTTATTTATTTATTTATTT
>JAAGEH010000226.1:21731730-21759478 GCA_011751065.1 Lasiurus cinereus | reverse complement strand
TTTATTTATTTATTTATTTATTTATTTATTTATTTATTTATTTATTTATTTATTTTGTAAGATATACTGTTTCCAAAGGCTACAGGGTATTAAGAGACTGTAGGGTGAACGGTATGCTCATTGCGATTAAATATTGTTCCTGTGGGTTTTGGAACATGTAGTTAGGTATCTGTGAGGTGAGAGAGTATAGTGTAGAATTTTGTGCTATTGTCCCAGAGGGCAAACATTGCACGCAGGTTCACGTTAGTGATAAAGGTGAAAAATCACAGACTGAAACTGCCACCTTGAAAATCACATGAGGCTGCAGTGCTTGTAATATGAAAGTCATTTAGGTTTTCCCCTAAATGAAGTTGAATGCAAAATAACTGAAATTCCTACTTATTCTTTTTTAAAAAATATATTTTATTGATTTTTTTTTATAGAGAGGAAGGGAGAGGGATAGAGAGTTAGAAACATCGATGAGAAAGAAACATATTATCTCCCTCCTACACACCTCTTACTGGGGATGTGCCCACAACCGAGGTACATGCCCTTGACTGGAATAGGACCTGCAACTTTTCAGTCCACAGGCCAATGCTCTATCCACTGAGCCAAACTGGTTAGGGCCCTACTTTTTCTTTTACTTGCAAATCTTGTCCTTCTTTCTGAAGTTACTTGTGTTCATTTGGTTTTGAACTGGAACTTACTTTGTTGTTTTATCTTTCCTTCCACAGAAATGAGCCACAGGTCAGCAGATTTCGCTAAGATTCTTAACAACACAGAGAATCTTGTGCGGGAATTGCTGTAAGTTTAAAGTTTTAAGATCAAACTGCCTTATTTTGATAACATATGTACCTGGGTGTCTGTTACATTATTTTCTATACTCTGCTGTTAAGAATATTCTGTAAGTAAGTAAAACTAATCTTATTAAGATGTTCCCAAAGCCGCTAAATTGTTCCCCATTTTGCACTTGTGTGTGTTTATTTTATGCAGTTATTTCCAAAGATTTGAAATGGTCATATTTGGGAAAGATTTTTTCAGAAGTTCATCTGGCCTAAAAGAGATTTAAATGACAAAGCGATATCTGGTCATCTTATCAGCATTACTAACTTGTAGGTCACTGAGTCTGGAAGTCTGGTCCTCATATTGCCTATCAGAATTATCTGGAGGAGGGGGGTAATTAAAAGATTTAAATGCCGGGCCCCGTCTTGGATCGCTGTCAAAATCTCTGTAGAAACTTCATTTTAACAGGCTCTTTGGATTAACTCCAGAAACTGCCATGCTAGGTTACCTATACTGCTTTTTTTTTTTTTTTGTAATTCTCACCTGAGGATATTCTTTCCATTGCTTTCAGAGAGAGTGGAAGGGAGCAGGGAGTGGGAGGTAAAAAAACACATGGATGTGAGAGAGACACATTGGACCTACTGGTTGCCTCCTGAAAGTGTCCCAACCAGGAGGGGGCAGGCAGCAAACCTGCAATCCAGGTACATGCCCTTGACCAGGAATCAAACCCGAGACCCTTCTGTCCATGAGCTGACACTAGCCACTGAGCAACTGGCCAGGGCTGTACTGCTTTTCTTATCCAGAGGAAACTTTTATTCTTATACTCATTTCTGTTTAAAGGAGAGGTTTTGTAATATCAACATAGGCACATAAAAGAATATGGTAACCTTGGAAACCCACATTTATTTTTTCCTGCTCACAAAACTAGTGTATGTTCAAGGTAGAAACTTTAGAGAAAAATAAACTCACAAATTAAACTGGACTTGTCTATAACCCCACTAGTCAGGAATAATCATTGTTAATGTTTTAGGATCCATTCTTGCATTCTTTCATTAACAAAATTGGAATTGCACTGTTTTATTACTTTCCTTCTAAATTGCCTTGATAAATACTTCAGAAGGATTTCCAGTGTCCACTTGGTTCATAGCAGGGACCAGCACATCAATATCTTTAGGACTTTTGGTTGCAAAAGACAGAAACCCAACTCCTAGCTTAACCAAAACAAACAAACAAAAAGGAATATATGGATCTCTCCCTCTCTCCCACGCCCTTCCCCACCTCACTTTCCCCCAAGCAAGTTACCTTTGCTTTCTTTCTCCTAAGCTTCATTGGCCCTTCTTTTGTCTCTGTAACTTGTTTTTCCTGAGCCCACGCAGCCTTGCTGGCTCACTCTTTCTACCTTTGTGACATTCTAAATAAACTCCTGCTTGTATCTGAAAGACAAACAAAAAAGAATGCATTATCTCACATGATAGGAAAGTCCAAGAGTGGTTTAGAAGCTTGGTTGATGTCAGGAAGGTCTTTTTCTCCATTCCTAGCCTTGTTATTTAAGTGCTAGTTTCATCAGATGGCACCATGGACGGCAGGGTTAGGTCCTACACTTTCATTCTTCCTCTCAGTAGGAATAGCTAGCTCTTCTTTCCCAAAAGTTTGATCAAAGCTCTCAGAACCAAATCTCATTGGCCAACTTGGGTCACATGCTCATCCCCTGGAGCTGGGGTTGTTTACCCTTTAACATGTGGACAGAATTTTGGCAGTGGGATGATATCCCAAAGGAGCAGAGGGGTGTTACTAGTTTCTGTCTGAACAGTGACTGTAGGCTGCCACCACAGGGTCAACCAATAGTTGTCCAAGGAGTGAACAGATAGTGACTGGATGGGGGAAGGCAAAGTGATGGCGGGGCTTTCCCATATTTCTTGTGGTATATCACCCAAGGACCAGTGCTGACAGAGCATCACTCATGCTCCATCTTTGACCCTGTGAGTCTCTAGTTACTGTCTCCTGTGCTTTTGCCCAGAGCTGTTCCAGACAACTATAAGGTGATTTTTGTGCAAGGAGGGGGGTCTGGCCAGTTCAGTGCTGTCCCCTTAAACCTGATTGCACTGAAACCAGGAAGGTGTGCCGACTATGTGGTGACAGGAGCTTGGTCAGCTAAAGCTGCAGAAGAAGCCAAAAAATTTGGGACTGTGAACATCGTCCATCCTAAACTTGGGAGTTATACAAGTAAGTGCTGGGAGCTGAGGCGGACTGTGATGTTGATTGGCGGGTGGTCCCTCCTTAAGACAATCTGCAATTATGTGGGGTTTTTTGTTGTTGTTCCTCCTTTTCAGTAGTTAGTATTTAGATAGTGGGGTGGCTGTACTAAGTAAGGCTACTAAATGCTGCTGCAGAAAGAGCATCCCTAAGCTTATTTGGCTGAGAAGCCCAGGGCTTAGATATGATTTGATCAAGGGCTCTAACACTATGTCCAGGTCCTGGTATCTCACTGTCTCCTCCGTGGTGGCCCCACATTCAGGAAAGCTGTCCCCTTGGGATCAGAAGATGGCTGCAGCCTCTGCTGACCTTATGTTCTCCCAAGTTTCAGTGCCTGTGCTCACGCATTCCAGTAACAGCCTCGTGTCTCCTGGGTCCCATTCCAAATCAGTCGTGTGACAGCACCTGGGTCACATGCTACTTTTGAGGCTTCGGGTGGAACTGATTCCACTAGAATCATATGGACTGAGAATGGGGGAGGCTGGAGCCCCACGGGGGAACTGTTGGACCACTAAATAGGATGACAAGCAAAAATCCCAAATATTCACTCGGCCATAACTGAAGATTCAACCGTCTGCAGGGTGAGATTGATCATCCTTTTAGGATAGAGGTGGTGATTATAATAATGCGAGAATACTATGCAATCAGTCTCATTGCTACGGTAGGGTTGTTATTCCTGTTGGGCTCCATCCATATAAGGAAAGGGCAGTACAACTGTCTCCAACTTGTCTCCTCTGATAGAAATCGCAGACCCAAGCACCTGGACCCTCAGCCCGGAAGCCTCTTATGTGTATTACTGCGCCAACGAGACTGTGCATGGCGTGGAGTTTGACTTTGTCCCCGACGTCAAGGGAGCCGTGCTGGTTTGTGACATGTCCTCAAACTTCTTATCCAAGCCAGTGGACGTTTCCAAGGTGGAGTGTAAAAGAGGGGACCCCAGCGTCTTGGTTTCTTTAAGGGGGTTTTACTATACACTGGAACGGGGAGAGGGTGGAGAGCCATGTCCTGCAGAGACCAGGGTAGCTCAGTGAGCAAGCCAGTATCACTTGTTGGTTGTAGACTGTCAGATGTTTAAGTCCTGATATTCCCAGCCCCGAGTGAATGAAGGCCTCACAGGGTCACACTCAAGTCCTTGGGGAATTTATCTGCCTTTGAGAGTGGCTCCTAAAAACTTCTTTTGGTCAACACATTGGGAGTGGTTTGCTGTCTTCAAGAAAAGATGCAGGATGTCTGTGAAGGAGCCCCGCCATGCTTTGTACCCACCTCAACTCCAAGAGCATCAGGACACGTAGACTTTTGGTGTCACGCCGAAGGTGGGCAGTGAGAGTAGTGTACCCAGGTGCCTATAATAAGGTGGTATAATATCTGTGAAGAATGGAAAATAAACTGACTAAAAAAACCTGCCTTTAAAAAAAATTGTGGTAAAATATACTTAACATAAAATTTGTCATTTTAAGCGTTTTAAGAGCAGTGCAGTGGCAGTAAGTATAGTCACACTGTTGTGTAATCACCATCACCAGCCATCTTCAGAACTTGTCCTCTTTCTGTACTGAAACTCAGGGCCCATTAAACATTAACTCCCCCGTGCTTGTTTCTCTAACCCCTGGTAACCACCATTTGTACTTTCTGTACATGAATATGACCACTCTAGTCACCACACATAAGCGAAATTATGCAAATTCGGCCTTTTGTATCTGGCTTATTTCTCTTAGCAGAATGCCCTTGAGGTTCATCCTTGTGGTAGCACTTGTCAACTTCATTCCTTTTTAAGGCTGCATAATATTCCATTGTATGCATATACCACATTCTGGTTATAGCCTGGTATGTATTACCAGTCACTATGCACTGACGATTCTAAACATAAAGTATGCAATATTCTGCCTACTAAGCCAGTCTGCTCCCTATTCCCACCTGGGACACCACTCTGGGGACACATGGGAGAGGATTCTGTATCTTATTCTATAGAATAAAAAGCTAATATGCTAATTAGACCAAACAGCCGAACTACCGTGGACAACCTTCTAGTCAACCTTCCTGTCAATCTTCCTGTCATCCTTCTGGGAGGGCCCAAGGCAGCTGTGCAGCTGCAAGGGCCGAGCCTCTGGATCGAATTTTGTGCATCGGGCCTCTACTGTGACAAAATTTCCTGAAGAAACTTTAAAGATCTGTTTTCTAAAATTTCTTCTCTCTCAGGCAGCTTCTCTCATTTATCAGCATTCTTCTGATTGTCCCTTTATACAAATACAAATGGGTAAATATTCCTGTGTTTTTTGTTACCGAGAGGACAGTTAGCCTCCCTGTTTTAAAGACTAGCGTGGGTTTAGATAGAAAGGATGCAGAGTGAAGATGAGTAGGTATAAGGTCTTTATCGTGAGGGCCTTGGGCTAGCCCCTTCATGGGGGAGAAGGACCAGACAGGACATACTGTAGGCCTCAGAACTCGAGTGTCTGAGATGGAGATGCCTTTAGAAAAGAGAATACACTCGGAATAGAAATACAGCAGTCACCTCCTCATAGAAATCATGCTTTGCAAAGAGGTTGGGAAGTTTAAATACATTTCAGGAAAATGACCACGTGCGTCTACAGTGGTGTGTGTTTCTCGTTTGCAGTTTGGGGTGATTTTTGCTGGTGCGCAGAAGAACGTTGGCTCTGCCGGGGTCACGGTGGTGATCATCCGCGATGACCTGCTGGGGTTCGCCCTCAGAGAGTGCCCCTCGGTCCTGGAGTACAAAGTGCAGGCCGGAAACAACTCCTTGTACAACACTCCTCCCTGCTTCAGGTAACCCCGGGGTGCTACTTGGCGACCGACTGAGGGGTCTCTTTCCCGTCAAAGCAGAGATGACTTTGAAGTAGAATGTTTGCTTGAACCCGTGACCTGATAGCCTAGACATCTTATCAGGAGTCTCTGTCTGGCTCATGCGCTCTCTGTGCACTGTTTAGTCAGTCTTCCTTTTAGCTCTTTTTTTGGGAGGTGGGGGTGTGTTTTTGTTTGATTTTGTTAGCCTTGGTTCACCATTAACCCCAGAGCTCTGTGCAGGTGAAGTGCTGTGACTGCCTCTCAAACAACCAGTGCAAGTTGGGAGGAGGACTTTTTAAACATGGGGCCTCCCCTTCTTGCTGTTCTTTCCCTGCTGGGCCTGCACGAAGGGAGCTTGAAGCCCGGCACAAACACCTTCCTCGTTTTTCACTCAAACTGCAGGGGTCCTGTTAGCTGCATTGCACTCCTCTCAGGCCTGACCACAATCTTTCAACTCCCAGCTTCCAGGGGAAAACCTGTGGGACACCTGGGATTTAACAGTTTCCTGAGAGATCTTATTACTAACCATCTGTGTGACCCTAGGCAAGTCACTTAACCTCTTTGTGCAGCAGGTCCCTTCAGAAGTAATAACTCTGAGGATTAAAGGAGTTGATATATGTATATTGAATGCACTTAGTGGGGGGCCCGGCACTAGGTGGGCTATAGATGTTAGCTGCTCCCTTATTGCTGTTTCCATTGTTAATTCCCAGAGCCTGAGCAGGGGAGGGAAGGGCCGAAGTTGGATTTGTTTTTCCAGGGCAGCTATGACGGAAAATAGCAATACATGATGTGTAGGACTCTTTAATCTCCCAAGTAGCTTAGGCAGATCCTCTTATTATTATTCTCACTTGGCAAGTGAAGAAGCTGAGGCCCTACCTCTGGGAAGTGGCATAGCTGGGATTTGAGCCCAGGCAGCTTGGCTCCAGAGCCTGATCCTCAGGGTGCTCTTTGCAAGCAGCTTCATCAGGGTGGGTTTGTTTGTGTTTGAAGGATACCATCTGTGAGGGGCGGAAGTTTTCTTTTTTTTTTTCTTTAAATATATTTTATTGATTTTTCACAGAGAGGAAGGGAGAGGGATAGAAAGTCAGAAACATCGATGAGAGAGAGAGACATCGATCAGCTGCCTCCTGCACACCCCACACTGGAGATGTGCCCACAACCAAGGTACATGCCCCCAACCGGAATCGAACCTGGGACCTTTCAGTCCGCAGGCCGACGCTCTATCCACTGAGCCAAACCGGTCTCGGCAGAAGTTTTCTTAAAAGAGTGTTTATAAAAGGGGGACTTCATTAGAGATCTCCCCACTAGAAGCTGCCTGTAGAAAATTTCCCCCACATAAGCTGCCCTATGAAAGAAAGGAGTTGTTTTCAAAGTCAGGATTCTGATGGAGTCCCTCCAGTTTTCCACCCGCTCACGTGGGGCAGAGCAGCTCCTCGTGTTGTGTCTCCCTGTGGTCCTTAGGGAGGGTAATGTTCTGGTGCTAGCTCTCCTGGTGGCCTGGAAACCCCACTCTGTTTTCCTCTGGTTGAAAGTGTTTCTAAAATATTTCTCAGGGATGGGGTGGTGTTCGGTGGGGGATGCTGAATCTAGTGCTCACCTCTGGGCTTCTAGGCAGAGGAAAAAGAGTGCTCCCTGGCCAACGTGGAAGTGAGAATTGGGTGTGCTGAGTGGGGAGGCACAACTGGGGACCCTCAAGGGCAGGGCTCCTGGAGAAGGGGCTTAGGTGCCAGGTTCCACAATGGCATGAGGTAGCTCTTACCTGTTAGAAGGTGGGGCCACCGAAACCGGTTTGGCTCAGTGGATAGAGCGTCGGCTTGCGGACTGAAGGGTCCCAGGTTTGATTTCGATCAAGGGCTTATACCTTGGTTGTGGGCACATCCCCAGTAGTGGGTGTGCAGGAGGCAGCTGATCGATGTCTCTCTCTCATCGATGTTTCTAACTCTATCTCTCTTCCTTCTCTGTAACAAATCAATAAAACATATATTTTAAAAAAAGAAGAAGAAGGTGGGGCCAGGGCCTGGCTCTCAGTCAAGGTGAGCCTTTCAGGGCCACCACTGGCTGTGTGGGAGGGAGGTGGAAGGAGATGGGGAGAGCACACCCCTGAAATTGGCCAGAAAGCAGCCAAGTTCTGATCAGAGCACAGCCTGGAGGAGCAGGAGAGCTGTTGCTCATCTGCCATCTTCTCCACGAGTTATGGTGTGAAATAAAATTTTAAAATGTGATGAATACTTTAATATGCTGTTTGTTAATATTAGGGGGGAATCAGCAGGAATAGCCAGAAGGGTGGGGGCCAGTCTGCCTAATGGGAGGTGAAAGTGTCTGGAATCAGACCTGGAGATACAGAGGAAGTCCTAGAGCAGGAGCTTTGTCATAGGGTTCCCTCCAGCCGTGGCCCCAGGCCTTTACCTTGGATGGGGTGGGAGGGGACAGAAAGGTGGCAGCAGGAACTGCCTCCCAGAACTTTTCTGCCTGAGGAGACTGCTGAGCCAGAGACAGGGGCAGAGAAGGGGCTACATTTCCCCCCAGACAGATTAGAACAGGGATAATTGGGCAGCTGGGGGCAGGATAGTTAATGTTTGATTAGAGTCATGTAAAGCTAGCAGATGAAAGAGACTGGCTAAATGTATTCTGCCCGGAGACAACTCTTGGAGGTTGCTTTGCTTTCCCTTACCCCAAAAAAGAAGAGAAAGAGAACAAAGTAAGTCTGTATAATTGAGCAATTACTCTCACTCTCTAACTTGGAAAAGGTAGAGTTCATTTGCAGTGCTTAAATGTTCAATGTTAGAAAATCGCCACTCACCCAGTGAGAACAAACCCCTTAGACAGAGACATGAAGATTTGTGCAAAACTTCCTCCCCTGTCTTTGAAGGTGATAAGACACTCAGAACACTTCAGAACTTTCTGTCACATAGATGTCCTTGAGAAGGCCCGAGTTTGAAAAGAAGCCTTATTATTATTTTTTTTTTTCTCATAAGATCAGAGCCAAATGACCACAGGCCCTGGGAAGTTTGTTTGAACTGTGTTGGGTGACTGGCCTTCAGATACTTGCCAGTAGCCCTGGGCGATGAATTGGGGTGGAATAAAGAACATTTGGTCATTCTGTTTAACCCTTTAGTAGAACACATGGAGGAGCCCAGTTAGTGAATAAGCAAAAAGATGCCTACACTTTCCTTGTTCTAACTGTAAAAGTTTTTACTTACTATTGTTAACTGAACCCATAAGTACAAACTAGTTTTAGTTGTACAGGAAGGTAGAATAGCTAATAAAAAACAAACTGAACCCCACTAATTCAGGCCATCTTCTCAGAATGGCCTTAGCCTTGTCTACCATCAACTCCAGAAGCTCATCCACAGAGTTCGAATCTTTAGAACAGCGAGGGAGAGTTTTCTGGGGACTTTCCGGTGTGCTTTTTTTCTAAGCCCTGGTGCACAGAATAGTTAGTTGGTATTGCTTTAAACAATTTTATAAAAGTAACACGTGTTATTAGCAGAGGTTTCTGAAGTCATCAGAAACCGGGGTAAAGATTGGTAATTGGCTTGCTGTGTATCCTAATAGATCCTTAACTGGGCATATGCACATATACAGAGTTGTAAATATAATTACACAAATGGAACTTTCCTGTGCACACTGTCCTGAGAATTCCTTATTTCCCACCCATCAAAATACTATGAACATTGTCATAACCGCTCACCTGCCTGCCTTTTTTTCTTTGAATTGCTGTGTGGTATGTCATAGAACAGATGTCCTGTGATTTACTGACTCATTAAACAGGCAGTCTTAGGTGGTACTCTGTGTTTGCAGGTGGCATTTTAGATGTATAAGTATAAATCAGGTGAAAGTGTTGTACTGAGAGTGGGGAGAATGGAGACTCAAGTGGCAAAGCTGTGTAAGCATTTGAGGGCCCAGTATTTTGAAGGCTTGGATTGCATGGGGGTAGACGCATAACTTAATGCTTCTAGAAGCCACAGTAGAGTCACAGGGACCAGACATCTTTCTACTGCATGATGTGGTCCCTAGGACAACCCGCTGCCTCTTGGTGAGGCTTCAGACACCTAGGCTATAAGGGTACTGTCTCTAGGCTACGTGTAAAATGGGTGGGTTTTCTGCTGACTCTGTCTGCTCAGATTGCATTAATACTGGCCAGAGAGCGAGGGCGGTGACTCTGAGCAGGTCAGCCACCACGAAGGTAGTGTGTTGGCGCCGAGGTCTTGCTGGGCCTTGCTTCAGTGTTGGATGTGATTATCAAAATAGCAGTGTGGGGACCCTGGAAGAACAGAGCTGCAGGTGACAGTGAACTGTGGCCTCCAAAAAGTACTGTTGGTGAATGGGCTTGAGGGTGGCTTTGCTTGGATCTTGTGGTGGGATGTATTTTTGTGCTTGGGGGAGAGAGAGTAGTTTTAGGGGATGTTACATTAGTTCCCACCTGTCCAGCCCTTATGCAAACTTCACAACACTTGGGACACAGACAAGATGAAAGGGGGCCATGTGTAGACCAAGGACAAGATCATCCCAATTCTAGGCCCCAGAAAGCCATTCAGAAAGAGGCTTCATTAGACTTCACCAGATGTCACATCAGTCTTTACCTGTTCAGCCCAAGTCCTTGTGCAAACCTTACAACACTGAATGTCAGCAGGTGGAGGTAAGGAAGTGGTGGAGGGTCAGCCTTAATAGAGGACATACTTCCCTACCTCCACTTGCTGACATTCAGTTCCCACCTCAAGCAGCCTCAGATCCTCTGGCCCCAGCCTACCCAGTTAACCCTTCACTTCCTGAACTACCAGAGTTCCCTGTACAGCTTTTACCATGTGCTCTTTTATTTTAAACTAGAGGCCCAGTGCACGAATTTGTGCATGGGTGGGGTTCCTCGGCTTGGCCGGCAGTCAGGGCCTATTTGGGCCATCTTGCCCAATCTTTATTGGGGCCAATGGGGCTATCCAGTTGGGGGAAGGGATCGTGGGAGGTTGACTGTGGGAGCGCACTCCTGCATTGAGTGTCTGCCCCCTCTTGGTCATGGCATGTCATAGCTATCCTCTGTTGTAACAGTCGCTTAGGTTTTTATATATGTAGATTTCTTTATGCAAAAGATATTCAGCTCTTCCACCCCAGAGCTGACCCAGCACCCTCTACCAGGCAGGAGGCATGGGCTCCGAGTCACGGTCTTGACTCTAGACTCAGTGTTGCCACTTACTAACAGATTCCCCAGGATTAATCACCTCGGGACCAGGGAGACCAATAAACTTCTGGTGGACAGGTGTGACATTCTAACTCCCCTGCTCTTCCCCATTCCACCTTCCCAGCCCACAAGCAGATCCAGCAAGGTCCCTTGCTCCCCTGGTCTCATAGTTGGGCAGGGAACCTATCAGACCAATCCAAGTCTTTCCTGGGATCCTCTGAATAGAGAGTGAGGAGAAAGAGGCAGGCGTGTGTTGGTGAAACTGTGAGGTATGAGGTCAAGAGCCCAGGAAACATTAAAAGGATGCTCATCTGAAAATAGGAAGCCACCATTCCAGCAGAGAGAAGCAAGGATCAGAACTAGCAGATGGGGTGGGATTTGTGTCCCTGGTTCCAGGAGGACACAAGGAACCTCCATCCTTTATGGGGCTTGGAGCCATCCCTTTCTGCGCCAAGTGACCAGTGACATCTTAAAGGTGTTTTGGTACAACTTAACAGTTTGCTGGAATGTCTTTCCACTTTTGCAGACCAGAACTAAATGCATGTTTTTTGTTTTGATCTTTATTTTAGCATCTATGTCATGGGCTTGGTCCTGGAGTGGATTAAGAACAATGGCGGTGCAGTAGCCATGGAGAAGCTCAGCTCCATCAAATCGCGGATGATTTATGATATCATTGATAATTCTGAAGGATTTTATGTGTAAGTCGATGGATTTTTATCTCACATTTTGTCTCTTTGTGAATTTAGAAATGTGTATATCCCAAGGAGTTTTGGCAAATGGGTGCATTCATCTTTCTCTGGGACATGGAAGTGCTGGTGAGCTGGGTGGATGCAAAGTCTTTATTCTTCCATCTGTTAGGTCTTTTTTCCCCTTAAATTAGCTGTGCTTTTTATAATTGTTCCCTCATGGTGGGAGCCTGAGGCAGCAGAATTATCAAAAGAGGGTATCCACTGAATTTTTAATTTAAATGTCAACTGTGACACCTACCACTTCCTGAGAAAGGTGGAGGTGGGAGGGTGGGGGGGCAAAGTCAAGGCTCAAAGCCTGTTACATACTGGGCCCTCAAATGATTACACAGCTTTGCAAGCCTGATTTCCCTCCTTGAGTTGCTTCTGCATTTAGGTGTGCCAGGAGGAATTGTGGATGTGCCCTCAGGGGAGAGCGTGACTTTAATGGGGGCTTCCTCACACTACTTTATTTGCTAATTTTCATGAATCCCACTCTGAGAAGTGAAAGACTAAGAGAGGAAGTATTTGAAAATGGAGAAAGGGGTTATTACAGATTTTATTTTTCTTTTATTCCAGAGGAGTATGTCAGTTCCTCTGACATTTGCCAATTTGGGTTATTAATGGGAAATAATTTTGGCTGCTTATTTTCCAAATCAGAGACTGAAGTCCTAGATAAAAAATTTATTCATGTTTTGAGAGTCTGTACAAGCCTTGTCTGTGCAAGGTACTGGGAATAATAAGATGAATGGATTGAATTTAATTGTTCTAAACTGTTTCTGTTTTCTATTTTTGCATCACAAAACACCCCAAGATAGTGGCTTAAAATGAAAACCATTTTCTTTCCTCTTGATTCCTTGGGTGAGCAGGTGGGGCCGGGCTCAAGGGGGAGTTGTTCTGCTGCCCCCACCTGGGATCCCTTATTCAACCAAAGTCTTCTGGTGATTCACCTGGAGCCAGGGGGCAAAACTGGCCTCAGTCACAGGTTTGGAGTTGGTACTGGCTGTGGCTGGGCCTCTTCTTTTCAGCAGGCTAGCTCTGCTTACGGACAATGCCAGGGTGACAAGGGCTTTGAGAAACCACTGCTCATTATATATTTTGAAATCTTTGCAACACCATGAGGGCCAACTTTTTTTTTCTCTGCAGCCTTGTAGAGAAAGCCACATATTGCTGTGTGGCTGCAGTGTGTTGGAAGCTTCATACATGTTGTCACATTCAATTGTCACAACTAGTCTGAAATGGAGGTGTTATTGTTCCCAACATTCAGATGGGGCAATGAAGGCTCATGGAAGTTAGGTAAAAGTCATACAGGAGAATGCTAAGTCACTGCTCCTTGTGCTAGAGGCCTCTCCATAAGTAGATTACAAATGTCCCGGGGCACAGTTTTTTCCTTAAATCCCCTGTTTGCATCTAGAAAATGTTTAAACGTGTTTTTTTTTTTTTCTGTTCATTTGTTAATGGCAGTTGCACATTTTAGAAAAGTTGCTAGACTAATAAATGTGTTTCTCAGGTGTCCAGTAGAGCCCCAGAATAGAAGCAAGATGAATATTCCATTCCGCATTGGCAATGCCAAAGGAGACGATGCTTTAGAAAAAAGATTTCTTGATAAATCGCTTGAGCTCAATATGATCTCCTTGAAAGGGCACAGGTGAGTACACATTCGGTCTAGAAGCCCGGCAGAGAATGGGTTTAGTTTTTCAAATGCAGAATAAAAAATACCTGCCCAGCTTTGAGTAGCAGTTACTGTAACTTGGGAAAACCAGTTATCACAGGGATATCTCCTTTTTCCTGTTGCTTCTAGAGCTCTTCGCACGATTCCCTTGCTGAGAGCATGGTGGAGCCACATATTTCAAGGACTTTTGTTAAAATTCCCCTTGAAAATCACTTTATTGGATCTCATAGCATAGGGCTTGCCGTCCCATCTCTGATGAGGCTGGTACAGCCCTGTTTGGTGTAAGAGCAGATCACTGGTGCTCTTGATGAACGTCAGATGGAGCAGTCAGTTTTGCAGGCTCTGAAAAATACATATCCTCACCACATGGGAGGCAGGACGCGTACCCTGCAGTGGTCCTGCTCCCTGTTCCCTGTTGAGCTAGGTTATGTGTGAGTCGATAGACCTTCACAGCATCAGGGAGAATTTTCTAATGACTAGATGTCTGAAGCTGCTACCCACCTGTGGGGTTGACTGGAAAGAGGGTTTGTCTCGATGATAAATTAGATGCTCTTGTTAATGGTGGTGGTATTGTTGGTCCTTTTAGGTCTGTGGGAGGCATCCGGGCCTCTCTGTACAATGCCGTCACGATCGAGGATGCTCAGGAGCTGGCAGCCTTCATGAAGAAATTTTTGGAGATGCATCAGCTGTGAACACATCCTAATCAATTTATATTCTACCCTTGAACAATGTCCCACATTTAAAGTAACTTAACTGCTTCAAAAACTTAACCATGGTATTTTTCTCAAAGGAACATGCTCATTATAGATTCTTTCTCCCCCGAAAAAACAGCGCAATATCCACAGTTCTTCAAAGCTGGTGGGACTTAACAGATACCTTCATTTTGACTTGAATTGGAAGCATTTAAAAAAAAAATCTTTCTTTAGCTTTTCTAACAGTTCCTTCCACCTTTGTTTTATCTTTGCTGCTCTGTCTTTTAGCTAGATCTCAGTGTTCAGACTTGCCCTTGGACTTACACAAAGTGCAGTTAATGTTCCTGGAGACACGAACGCATAGCATTGAGGGTAGGTGGGGTTTTCTAGGTGCTGAATCTTGATCCTTCCCCAAATGGCTGCAGTATGGGTTCCTGGGTTCCACAGGGGTTAATTTGGGTCAACCTTGACCACGTGGTGAGTGTTTAGGGCTTCTAGGCTAAAGGGCCAATTGAAGATCTTAATACTGTATTCTCATAAAGAGATAAAAGTGACATACCTTATGTTTATATAGCAAAGTCTGTTTTTAATACCAAATAGTTTATATCTCTATTGCATTTATATTTCTAATAATGCGGTTCTTAGTGATATATGTAAGAGTTTTTGGGAATTTGTTAGCATCCTTGACATTGTGCATTGTTTTTTCAACAGTTGTATCTTCTCCCTTCCCTCCTACCTTTGAAAGCTGCTTCACAAGATTTAGAAGCTCCCCGATTCACTTTATTTAGGTGGAAGAGAAGGTTGGTTGGTTATTTTTCAGTTATGCCGTGAAACAAAAAAAACATAAACTTCCTTAGCGTTTGTTCACTTGATTATTCTCGTTAATTGTGTTTGACCAGAGTAGAGTGATGTGTGAGTTCTGGAAGATCCTTGCCCCTGTTGTTTATCCATTGTCAGTATTTAATGTTGAGTACGTGAAGGACATTAAAGTCCTAAAACACCTAAACCTTTGTCAGTGAATTTTTTTACCTGCTTTTAAGATTGTTCTTTTTTTAAATGTTATCATGGGAAAAATAGCATGGGTATTTAATTTAGTTCAACCAAAGGTGTAAGACTTGAGTTCAGTGCATCCATTTTTTAAAAATATCTATTTCTTAAATTGATTTTAGAGCTAGGGGACGGGAGAAGAGAGAACAACATCAATCCCTACTGGGGATTGAGCCTGCAACCTGTGACCTTTTGGTGCATGGGACGACAATCAACCAATTGAGCCACACTGGCCAGGGCTTTTTGTTTGGTTTTGTTTTTTAATGATTCAGCGCACTGTGTTAGCTTTCCATTAGCTTTTGGGTAGGACATTATCAGCAAAACCACCTTCCGACATAGCTTATGGTGTAAAGTCCCATGAACTCTGTTCTGCTCATACGACAGACAAGTGGGATGGTGTTGACCTATCTGTGTGCTTTGTTGTACTGTGTAATGAGGACTGGAATGATCTCTCATCCTGCTAGTCAGGGCTAAGCCTCCCAGTCTTTTCTCATCTATAAAAGGAGGATTGAAATAATTCCCCCGACTTATCTCAGAGATGTTTAAAAATTTATAAGGGTCCAATGCAGGATGAGAATAATAACCACAATAAATGTTTAGCAAAAGGCAGACAGTCCATGGGACCCAACTACGTGTTCCCATAGAATAGAGTCAACCTCTTCCTCAACCTTCCATCTGATGGTTGCAAAGCCCTTGTGGTTTGTGCCAGCCCGAGTTCCTTCAAACTCCACTTGTTTTAAGGAAGTTCCCATTGCCATGGTCAGCTCTGCTGTTGGTTCTCAGCAGAATGTTTCACCAGCCATTCGGACAATTAATTCCCCTGGTGCTCCTCCTTGATATAAATTTCAGGCTTCTTAGGCCAACAATCACAGCTTCTTTTGTTTATGGTTCTTAGAATGTGGCATGAATTTGCCCATGTGACACATTAGCCTGGAGGTCCTGCCCCTGCTCATCAAGACCCAATCTTCAAGACACCTGTCCACCTCCCGACTGCATCTCCTCCCTCAATGATGCTCTTTTCCCTTTTATCCCTTTGCAGCACCTTCATTCTGTTCTTTACTGGACTGGGTGTCTGCTTATCTGCTTTCTCCACCAAAGCAGCAAGGAAGGAACCATGTTTTTCTTTTGCCATCGGGCATGCTGCCTTGTCCTGAGGAGGTGCTCAACGACTGTTTAGTGAGTGAAAAGTCTTACACCAGTCATGTTGGTCTTCCTGAGTTTTGCAAACAGCCTGGAGTAAAAGGCAGAGTTCTAAATCTCATGTGTGGATTTTTTTAATTTTCAAAAGCTTAAATATACAATTTAATTTTCCACTAAAATGATTAGATATGACTGGTTGAATGAGTAAATTCCAAGTCGTGGAGGGCTTCCAGATTCATAAAGCCTTTGGAAAATGGTCTGCAGCTACATCCATCCAAATACAAAGGATAGTCTCTGTTTGGATACAGATTGCTGGAAGGTACTCATTGAGTGAAAACCTTGACCTTTGTACCTCTCAAGTGAATGAACTGATGCCAGCCAGTCTGCTGACACGTGGAGAGAAGGGAAGATTAGGGGGCTCCTGGTTTAGCAGACTGGGATGGGAGCCAGAACCAGCTAGTCTTCCACTAAGATTACAAATGATAGATAAAACTTGTGCCTTGGGGAACTTGTGTAAGGGTGATAGCGTTGTTTTCCTTTCAGATCTTCCAATTAGCCCCTAAACTGGATCTGAAGTGTGATTTTCCTTTCAAAGTTCAAGAACAACTCATAATCATACTAATGTCATCCAAGTGAGAAAAATAATTGTTCCCATGTTCCTTATGTTTATTTCCAGGTACAGCTTCATCTCTAACACGGAGGTTCTGTTCTTTGCACAAGAAACAAAATTGGGTTATGTGCCTTAGTCTTCATTCCCCTACAAGTCTTATCTCAATATCTAATACTCTCTCATCACAACTTAGCTAAAGCTGGAAGGTTTGCCAAGCCCTTAGGTGAACTACTGTATGTGTTGAACAAATAATTATTTCCTTCCTTTAGAGCTGAAGGAGCCACTAAGACCCATAAAATGGACAAGACCCATTGCTAGATGTCTAATTCTGCCCAAAGCATTAGCAGGTCTGGCCTTGTATCACTCCATGATTAATGTTGGTTGTATCATAGTCTTTGGAAGGAAAATAAATGAAGAATTCTCTCACATTTGATCAGAATGAACATAATTAAACATGAAATACAAATGGGTCTGCAAAGAAATCAGTCACTTTAATTGGAAAGAAGATTCCTTGCTTCTATCGGTAATTGTGCTCTTGGTAATTTAAAATCAGAATCCATGACAATTTGTGATGAATTGGCTCTTTTTGGGCTAAAAAAGGTAAGAAGTTTTAATTACCTCTGGATTATTCCAGAATGGATGGCAAAGCTTGATCAGAGAGATATGAAGAAAGAAGCTAGTAGTGAACATAGAGTTACTAAATTTCTTTTTAAGTAAAATAGTTCTTCTAAAATAGTTCATTTAATGTGACAAAAACAAGAGCTTGTGATATCTGAAGTTCCAAAGATGTAAATTGGATTTTCTAAGAAAATAGGGAAGTTGGCATATAAGAAAAACTTTATGTACACAAAAGTTCTATAGTTAGGTTATAGAAGTTAGCCTTAGTTATTAGTGCATGAGAACATTGGCAACATTGGGCCTCCCTTGAGGGAAAGAATAGACTTTGTACTTTGAGTGTTAAACATATAAGTAATAGGCACTAAGTTTAAGAAAGTCTGAAGGTCATTGCTGATGTTTTAACCTTTGTTTCTATAGCTTGCCCAGGAAAACCTGAGGAACAGGCTGGATTTTAGGTTGATGTACTCGGTTATAAACTTACTTTGAATTGTGTGTGTTTATTTTCTACTAGAGGCCCAGTGCATGAATTCATGTACCAGTGGGGTCCCTCAGCCTGGCCTGAGGGATCAGGCCAAAACTGGCTCTCTGACATCCCCTGAGGGGTCCCAGATTGTAAAAGGGCACAGGCCCAGACGAGGGATCCCACTGGTGCATGTTTGGGGCTGGGGGTGGGGGGACCATGGGAGGGTTCCAGGGTGTCTCTTGAGTCCTGATTGGCCAGACCCCAGCAGTAAGCTAACCTACCAGTTGAAGAGTCTGCCCCTTGGTGGTCAGTGCACATCATAGCGAGTGGTTGAGAGGTCTTAGCATATCATTAGCACATTATGTTTTGATTGGTTGAATGGCCAATGGGTTGATAGGACATAGCATATTAGGCTTTTATTATATAAGATATCTGTATAGGTATAGATACAGATATAGCTAGATACAATGTCAAACAGAAAAGTTGCAGGATTAGTATAAAGAACTCATGTTTTATCTAGATTCATCAATTAACATTTAGCTTCATTTATTTTCTTTGGTATTCACTCTTCCTATTATAACTACCCCCCCTCCTGCACTGAAATAAGGCTAAGTTGGAGACATTGTACCCCGTCTAAACAGTGATGGTTTTCTAAGAGCAATGGCATTCCCTAACATAACCACAGCCTAGTGATCTATGTCAGAACTTTAACATTGGTGCTTTTGACTCTTCTCCAGTCCATATTTACATTTTGCCACTGTTCCAGGAACAGCTTTTATAGCTTTTCTTTTTTTAGCCTGGGAACCAGCCCACAATCATGCATTGGTGGGATCCCTCGGCCTGGCCTGTGTCTCTTTTAGTCTAAATCTGAAACAGTTCTTCAACTTCTTTGTTCTTCAGGTTATTGACAGTTTGTGAAGAGTATGGACTGGCTGATGTATAGTATGATCCCCAATTTGGGTTTGTCCTATTTTACTTGTGATTGTTTCAGGTCATGCATTTTTTGCAAGGTGCCATTGTGTCCTCAGTGCATCCTAACAGGTATCTCATTGGTGTCTTGACTAAGGTGGTATCCCTGAGGTTTCTCCATCGTCAAGTTATTATTTGTCACTTTGTCGTTAATTAAAAGAAAATTATGGAGAGGTATTTTGAGACTCAATCCTGTTCTTCACCAAACTTCCCTAAAAAGGATAATACAGGTAGATTTATGTGATGTAGAAGGTGATTTGCTTATTTTCCACCAATGCAAAAAACAAACAAACAAAAAACCCCTAAAATATAAGCAAAGGTATGCAAAAAAGTATATTGGGAAGTCAAAAGCTGGAGGATATATAGTTCAGGAGCCCTGAGAGGAACAAAAATTTGAGAATATGAATAGTGTGGGCCAGTGTGGGAGCCCTTTTCCATGTCCCTCGTGGTTCAGGGTTCGGGTTCTGGAGGAAGCCGCATGCAAATGAAAAGATAGACTAGAAAAGCATTAATTTGGTGATATTGGGGGGCCAGGTGGGAGCCTTCCTCTAGTGGAAAGGACTACCCCTTGCTCTGGCTTTTTTCTCCCTTTTATTAAGACTATGGGATACACCCATGGCCTTTAGGCAGGAAATTACAAGAATAGAAACTAACATAAAACAAAACAGGTAGAGGCTGCTTCAGCTAACAATGTTTCAACTAAACAGTGAGTGATTAACACTGACCTTTCAGAGCAGTTAAGGTTGACCAGCCTTCTGGTCTCCTGTCCACATCTTTCTATTAGTGAGATAATGTTTGGTTTCCCACAGGCCAGTGTGCTTTTGGTGAACCAGAAAAGGGGAATGCATCTCTTGATCAAGATTTAGGGACCAGCTTGTAGAATTTTCAAGTCAAATGTATTCTGTTTTTTCTCTCAGTATTTTTAGAAGCACAACCCTTTGGCAATGCAGACCTCTAATGGCTAGATCATGAACCACAGAGCCTAATTATACTTTGAAAGATGACATATAATAACCTTAAGTTAAATTTGTATCTGTTTATTTTAGCCTAGCAAAACAGCCCCTAAGAGAAATATAACATCTTGGCTTCCATCAAGCCAGGTAAAAAGCCAAAGGCATCTTACATGCCTGAGAAATGAAACTTGGGTTTAAAATATGAGAAATGTAAGAAGTTACAGGTCATTCTTGGGGGTCGTGTTTGCGGGGGAGGGATAGTTATCCAGCAAAGTGAAAGGTACCTAGAGGCTGAAACATTCCTTCCTGCTCCTGCCCCCACTTTAAAACCATAGTTTAGTTAGATTGAAGGTAGAATCTTCAGGAGTTCTTGGGAAATGACAGCTGAGCAATTAGTAACCTCAGCTAGCAAGCATTCTATTATAAAATACATTGGGGAAAATACTTTCAATTCTCTCCCCTCTGCCCTCCCCCCTCTTCCAACTTTCAAATTTCTGATGCATTTAAAGCTAGGGTAGTCTTATATTTTCTAAAGAAATGTATTATTATTTTTTTGCTGGTTTGTTTTTTATTTCAAAGAGGAAGGGAGAGAGAGAGACATCAATGCTGAGAATCATTGATAGGCTGCCTCCTGCATGTCCCCCACTGGGGATCAAGCCTACAACCTGGGACCCTTAAGTCTGCAGGCTGATGCTCCATCATCTGAGCCAAACCAGCAAGGGTGAAATGTGTTCTTTTTTAAACAAAAATATATTTTATTGATTTCAAAGAAGGAGAGAGATAAAAACATAAATGATGAGAGAATCAGTGATAGGCTGCCTCCTGCATGCCCCACTCTGGGAATCAAGCCCACAACTCAGGCATGTGCCCTCACCAGAAATCAAACAGTGACCTGATTGTTGCTCAACCACTGAGCCAAGCTGGCTGGGCTAAAGAAATATGTTCAAATTAAAGGTAGGTAACAAATAGTAAATATGAGAGCAAGGCTATTTCAGTGTTTTCCATGAGCATTGTCCTGATATACTAAGGTTGCAGATTTGATCCCCAGTCAGGGCACACAGAAAGCTACCGATGAATGCATAAAAATGTGGAACAACAAATCAATGTTTCTCTCATCCTCCCTTTTTCTCTCTAAAAATCAATAAAACGTACTTTGGGTAGATGACTATATTGATACATGGGGAAGTAATCTACATTTATGCTTGATTGATATTGATATTTCACCCCAGAGCAAATTAGCAAATACCTCCCTAGGTTCTACAGAGCATCTTTGGCACTGATTTCAACTAAAGACTCTGGAAGTTGAATCAACAACTGCCTGAGGTGAAGGGAATCTGCCCCGAGTTACATGTTCATTCCTCTGTAGATTTGGAAGGTCACATGGAAAAACTAAACCCAGTGTGTTTTGTTTGAACCACCCAATACTTATGGACACATTAACAATCATGAGATTAAGTACTTACATCTTGATGCCCATCTTTTTTTGAAGGGGTAGAAAATTTGGGCCAGCATTCCAGCGTGGTGACAATGGTCTGGAACCAGTCGAGGCTGCCTCTGAGATGGCATGCTCTAATTTGCCTTTCTTCCACCTTGCTCGCATATTTAGTATTTGTTACCTACCTGGCCCTTGGGTAATGGGTCTGCAAATAGCAAAATTTAAAGTAAAGAGAATAAGACATTTGGTCATTCCTGGCACCACTCTCTGGTCTTTTCCACTGTTTCCACTCCTGGAGCAGGAGCGCCAACTTTACGCTGTGGGAAGGACTCTGAAAACTGAACCAGAGCAGCCCCCAGACCAGCTGATGTTAGTCTGTTAGCTTTGTGCAGACCGAAAGCATTAACTAATCATTTCCAGCCTTAGCGGGTTTGGCCCAGTAGATAGAGTGTCAGCCTGAAGACTGAAGAGTCATGGGTTTGATTCTGGTCAAGGGCACATGCCCAGTTGCAGGCTCAATATCTCGCAGGGGGTGTGCAGGAGGCAGCTGATCAATAATTCTCTCTCATCATTGATGTTTCTACCTCTTTCTCCCTTCCTTTTTGAAATCAGTAGATATTTTTAAAAAAATCATTTCCAGTTATACCTCATTTTTTTTTTTGCAAGAGAAAATAACCAAATTTAATACATACGTATATGGGAAACCTGCATATAGGAGAGAGTCAGAGACCCCTGCATATAGGAGAGAGTCAGAGACCCCTTATGCAGGAGAGTCTCAGAGATAGAAAGGGGCTTAGGTATATAAGAAATCTGGAGTTGGGATGAGGCAATGCACCTTAGGGGCTTCAAAGGGTTATTGCAGTGTAATAAGAACAGATATTTAGTGCAGTGGGCCTCGAGGTGCAGCTCCAAACTGATACACTGTCATTTCTGCTGGCCGAGGCAAGTCCCATTGTGAACTCAAGTTTCAAAGTTGGAGAAAGGGACTACCTCCTGGTAGAGAAGCTACCAAGTCAGTGCAAGAGATGAAGGAGGCTACAAGGCGACAATCTGGAGCCATGTTAGTGATTCTTTGGGAAGAAAGACGACTGCTGCCTTTCTTCAAGGAGGTGCTTACAAACCATTTCTCCAACATCCCTGGTAGCCTATAACTCTTCATGTCTGGCCTGGTGCTCCCCCAAAATTCCCAATCAATTTTAGTGAAGGGACAAATGTGACAAGTGTTATCTCTAAATGGGTGGTTTTATTATTGACATCGCACTGCCCTCGTACATTATTTATAAGGTTTTCCTGTATGTATGTGCAATTATATTTCTGTGTACATTTTGAGAAATAAATCGCACAGGTCTCTTTTCTTTCACACTCCTTAGAGAGGTAATAGAGGCAGTAAAAGTGTCCAAATTTGTGAGAAATTGGAATAATCAAGAGTTACCTGTATGGAATGCTATTAACGATAGCAATTCATGCTAGAGTGCCTTTCATCTGAGACACTCAGGCTCTGTTAACAGATTAAAAGTTGTAAAAGACACCGATCTAGAGAATTTTCATTATCTTGTGCTTTGAAAACTCAGATTTTCATTGGTTTGAATGCGCCGAACATACATTTTTTATTACGAGGGGCATAGAAGCCTCTAGCAGTCTTCTTAATAAAGCAAGATGAATTGTAAGGGATCATCTGATGGAGGGTAAATGTACCATACTCCATTTTAAAAAAATACAATATAAAAGTCTTACCATGGAAGAAAATCTTGATATGATCTTTTAAGAAAACCTCAAGAAAAATAAAGACATGACACTATATTAAATTTAAAGCCAGTGTCTTATAGGCAAAGAAAAGCAAAGACGGTCTGATTCAGGCTGCTGCATTGTTCTGCTGTTTTGTTTTGTTTTAACCCCTCACCCATTTCTGGGGCCTTTTTAGATCATAAGCTTTTAGGGCCCAGAGAAAAACCCCATCTTCATGTAGCACTGAGCAAATGCATCGAGAGGTTCTCGACGAACAGGCATTAAATTCTAAGTCCAGAAGGGGCCTGGAGAAGCCCTCTCTTTACTTCCGGGGAGGACTGTTTTAACCAGATTTTTTTTTCTTCTTTAAATCTCAAAATGGAGAGACTCCACAATCAGAATTCACTTCTCGCCTTGGGCTCTGCTGTGGGTGTCTATAGAGCAGACCCGGGCCCACCCTCCTGACCCACGGTTTGAGTTGCTGTGATCTCTCCTATATCTAAGGGGCCTTCTTGAGAGGGCTCTGGGCTCAAATGCGTGTTGATCATGTTTTACAGAAGCTTGGGGGCTTGACCACTCTGACCCTCCATCTCCTTGGCAGGTTCTAGGGAGGATTAAATGAGCTTGTTTGATATCCAGGTGGCTGCGGCTGAGCAGGTATAGACTGAGTTTTTGCTTTCTTTTAACTAATTACAGAGAACAGAATGACCCAAAGGATGGGACACCAGAACTCCAGCATGCTGTTTCTCAAACGTTAATGTGCCTACGACTCTCCTGCCTATCTTGTTAAAAGGCATGTTCTGATTCATAGTTCTGGGGTGGGGCCTGGATTCCATATTTTGAACAAGTTCTCAGATGATAGTACAGTGCTGCTGGGTTGTGCGCCACAAGTGAAATAGCAAGGCTCCACCTTCTGCCTTTCTCTGAGCCTCCTGGAAAAGCAAGACATCTGCCTGGGTGCGGAGAAAACATCTGCAATGTAAATCCTCTAACCTATTTCCCTCTCCGACAAGGGGCCCTTCCCACCCCATCAAGGTGAGCAGAAGAGACCTGTAGTCTGTGAGTCCAGGCTCCCGGAATTGGAGGTAGACATCTGGTTTTAAAAACTGACTCTGCCACTCTTTAGATGTGTGATCCTGGAAAAATTATTGAACCTCTCTGCGACTGTTTCTCCATCCGCAGCATGGGAATAACCAGGGTACCTCCCATTGCATGAGTTAATAGATGCATGCCCACAACAGCACTGGAGCTTAGCTCTTGTTTTTATTAGGAGACAGGTAGAGTTAGAAGACAAATGTCGGTTTCTAAAACAAAAGCTCCAACAAAAATGTGAGCGTCCTTCCCTCCTGCAGCTGAGATGCACAGGGAAGAAATGGGTAAATAATTCCCCCGCTAGGGGCCTCTTGCCTATAGCAAACAGGGTCAAAAGACAGCTCTGAGGGTGTGTTCATCCTGTCACCTGTCATGCCAGTCCTTCCCTTTGATCTCTCCCCTTTCTCTGTGGGCAGATTCACCTTTTATTGGAGGAGGAGAGATGGAACACACACTAAAGCAAACCCCTGCTTACTTGGAAACGTCACAGTTTTTATTTTTTATTTTTTTAGTGGGCATCAGGACCAATGATCACCAGCTGCTCAGATACAAAAAATCATGCTTCAGAAATCTTGATGTCGATTCCGCACACAGAGCAATCAAGCTGCCCTACGTGTGCCACGCACGACAGAAGCCCTTTCACACAACTTCTTAAATGGAAAGAACTCCCGGCCAGGAGAAAGGGGCCATTCAGGATGGACTTTAATTGGCTATTAGTGCGCTTACCGGGCAGTGGAAATCGCTTGGCCTTTACCTCCAGGCCGTGCTGGGCACCCACCACAGGCATTAATAGCTCATTAACGTGCACCCTGTCACTGCTTTATTTTCTAATTAATATTGCCTGCTTAGGGGTAGGGGAACAGACTATAAAATTGTTTTATCTATTGCTTCAACAGTGAGGGAGGAAAAAAATAGTATTAGCCCCTCATCCCTGCCACATTCATGATTGGACCAGAAAATCAGAAAAATCAGCATGGGTCTTATTTTCATAATCTGCACCTCAGGGGGATAGAGAGGTGAGTTTCAAGCCTCACTCCCAGCTGAGATCAGGAAGCTTGAACAGTGATAGTGTAGTCAGCCCTTGGGTTCCTTATAGTCTCTCAAAGTGAGACAGGCTAGCGAGCCAGGACTAGTGGAATAGAGAAACTGAGGCAGATAGTTAAATGTCCAAGCAGTTTATAGATATCTGGTAAATCACAAAATCCTATTTTTCCTAACCAAGGACACTTAGGAGTAAATGGCTTACACTCTCCCCCAACCAGATGGTAAATAGCTTAAATCACCCTACAAGGAGATAGATAGCAGAAATCCAATTACTAGTGCCAGGTGACAACCACACCCTAGGACAGATGAAGTTTTCGAGAATAAACCTCATTTTGGTGCATTAGTATAAAGCTGATGAATATTCTATTGATACCTTTCCCTAAGACTTCCCCTAAACTCGCAGCCTTTGAAAACCCTCAAAACAGTCCTGGCCGGGTAGCTCAGTTGGTTGAAACATTGTCCCATATACCAAAAGGTTGTCAGTTTGGTCCCCAGTCAGGGTGCATATATCACATCGATGTTTCTTTCTCTCTCTTTCTCTTCCCTTCCTCTCTCTCTAGAATCAATGAATAAATAAACAAACTAATAAATACACAAATAAGTAAGCCAGGTGGATCTGGAGGGCATTATACTAGTGAAATAAGAAAAAGACTAGCACTATATGATCTCACTTATATGTGGAATTAAAAAGGACTTGAGTAGAAATAGAACAGATTAGTGGTTACCAGAGGCAGGAGTAGAATGGGAAATGGGTGAAGGGAGTCAAAAGGTACAAATTCCCAGTTATGAAATAAATAAGTCCTAGGGATATAAGGTAGAATGTGGCGACGCTAGTTAACAATGCTGTACTGTATCCTTGAAAGTTTTGCAAAGAGAGTAGGTCTTCAAAGTTCTCATCACAAGGAAATATATTGTCACTATGTGAAGAATGGATGTTAACTAAATTTATTGAGGCAAACATTTGACAATATACACATACATAAAATTATTTTTTTACATATTGAACTAATACAATGTGGTATGTCAACTATATCTCAATAAAACTGGTGGGTGGTGTGGGAAGAAAGCCAACCTTGCAGGAATAAAGCTTCCTTCCTCCCCCCTCACATTCAAGGTGAGACCATAAGCCAAGACCTGTGTTAGTTACATTTCTATTAACTGTGCCAAAAAATGGTAGCTAATTCCCTCCCCACACTTTCCTTTGTTAGGCATTTGTGGATATGGTAGAACCACCCTATTGGAGGGATCAATATATCTCAGATTCTTCTAGAAAATTTGATCCTTTTTTCCACCTAAGAAGACTTGTATTTTTCATAAAACAGGCTTCAAAATTTAGTTTAGAAACATTATGGCCACGGTGCCTGCTATGCCAAGATGGTAACTTAGAGGAGTGGCAAGGCAGTGGCAGGTGACAGGTGAGCAAAGCCAGCAGCCAAAAGGAGGAAAGAAAGAAAAAAAGACCCCAAAAATCCATTAACTCGAGAACAAATCCCCGAATAATAATAGTATATAGTAGCAGCAAGTACTAGCCTCTAATTTACTGCCAAATCTATTCCTCAAACAGCATGCTAGTAGGAATATTGAACCCAAAATGTCCTAGCTGTAAAATGGAAATACTAATATCTGTTTGTGTTCCAAGGTTATTTCAGGGAGTAATGCTAATATCAATAAAGGCTTTTAAAAAAATGAACCAACGTAACTCGGAAAGTATTCCTTTTCCTCTCAATCACTACCAAGCAGTAGCTCTATCTTAACTGAATCCTGGACACTTCCTCTGCATCCTGGAGGTATTACAATGACCATCTTCCTACCTGTCAAATATCCCTGTACAGTGTGTACAGATGGTTATGGCTGAGCCCTCGGCCCGTCTAGGAACTACTTACTGCACAAGAGGATCTAATCGATACACATTACGGCATCCTCAAGAGTCTTTGGCAAAGGCCTATAGATTAGTTTGCTAACGGCATTTGTTAATTGGACAGCAAACCGGGTGGCAAGAAAAATGCGCTTGTCAGTTGGGAAAGGGCCCTCTAAAAAACAACAGATACAAGCAAAGCAATCTCAGCGCAAAGGTTGATTAGAACGTGGCTTGTATTTTGGACAATAAACTCTATTTATGATAGTCTCCTGGCCATTAAGTATCTCTGCCATGAGAGAAAACTGCGGCTATTAACTTCTTCAGACAGAACCAGGGGGAAGAGTGATCATTCCCTTTATAAGCAGAAGGGAAGGTTCTGCTCAATAAAGATCAATTAAACATCTCTGTTAAAAGGCTGCTTGAAGCCGGTGCCAATAGAAATTGCACTGTTAAGTCAAGCTCTTTGTTCCCTCCAGCCCTCCCCACCTCTGTATCTTGCACTGGGAAATATTTTAAGGAGACACTGGGGATTGTCAGCTGTATAAGGTGACAGAAGCTCTCACATCCGTGGATGAATGGTCTTTGATGTTAGGTGACTTTTCATGCATTTAGCAGGGGCATTCCCAGAGGATAGCAGGCAAATTAAATGCTCCTATGAATTCAGCTAAGCCTCAGGAGAGAGAGAGAGAGAGAGAGAGAGAGAGAGAGAGAGAGAGAGAGA
>JAAGEH010000226.1:21709079-21723354 GCA_011751065.1 Lasiurus cinereus | reverse complement strand
CTCTCTCGCCCTCTCTCGCCCTCTCTCGCCCTCTCTCGCCCTCTCTCTCCCTCTCCCTCCCTCTCTCTCCCTCTCCCTCCCTCTCTCTCCTTCTCCCTCCCTCTCTTTCCCTCTCTCTCTTGTCCATTTTTTCCATAAAGAAAGTGAAAACATACAAACACCCAAAGGGGGGAGCAGGAATCCAGAAACAAGAGGTGAGGTGGGACATGGCTTCCTTTCTTAGGTACAGTCTTAAGGATGGCCCCCCGCAAAGGTCCCCTCCTGCCCCTAAGCATCGTGTTGGTACCTCTAGAGACCAAAGAGGCCATGGGATATGGCAGGGCCTCTGTCCTCTTCCCTTTTGCTTCTAGGCCAGACCACGAGAAGTGCTGGGGCTTAGTGGGAGCTGGGAAAAGGGACTCGGACGGATGGGGAAGGGAGAATATCATTTTCACGTGCAGAGGAGAGTGGTAGGTGCTTATTCACAGAAATGCATTTCTTCCCTTTTTTTTTTTTTGCTAAAAATAGATAAAAAATCTCACATGCAGCTGGGAGAACGGCATTTGTCCTTCTCTGCTAAGGGCTGGGGAAGGGGGCCGCTGAGGCCAGAGGAGGACCCCGCCACAGATAGGATGGGTGGGCCTCACTGCGGGTTGCTCTCACTTCTGGCTGTGCTGCTGCAGCTGGGTTTGAAGCACGATGTGTTCTCACTTTTCAGCTCCTCAATCTGTGACCTCAGGAGCTCACTGTCCATCTGCAGCCACTCGGCCTCCTGGGAGGTCTCCTGCATGCACTGGTTCATTGGATGCAGTTTCCCGGGTGCAATTGCAGGCCTTCGACTGAATCCCTCTTGTACTCGCTCCTGCCTTGCTGTCGTCTGCGTTACAATCTGGAATGGTTTTTGAAAGTTGGATGATCCAGTTGTTGATCTTGTCCCTCTGCTTCTGTTCCGTTTCATTGTGTTAAGCTCTTCTCTCATCTGGGGTGTTCTAGTTCCATCGATTTCTGGGGAGTAGGGGTGTGTCCAGGTTGCAATTGTCCTTTGCCTTCCTGTCTGAAGCATGTCCAGGGCGTCATCACTTCACAGAACTGGCCTCTGGCCTGCAAGCTCTGGTCTGTGGTCTGTACCAACACAGCGGTGGTCTCTCCCACACTGGACTCTGGGAAATAGGCAGATCATGCCTCCCATGGGTAGCCTTAGCTGCTGGGCAGCACCATCCACACCCACCTGGGTCTCAGTCTGCTGTCCCTCCTCCCCCAACCCTCAGCAAAGGCAGCTGCAGACACGACACTGACAGCACCTGCTGTGTTGTCCTGGCCATCCAACTGCCCATCAGTCACCTGGACTACGCGTTATGACACCTGCCTTCCAATATGCTCTGTCCAGAACCGGTACTAGATGTGTAGTTGCCCAATGCTGGGACATGGCAATAGCCACCACCCTTTGCTCCTTCCCATTAGGGGCCTCCTGCAGCTCAGTGCCCTCATCTGCCTCTGGTCCTTGTAGCAACAGCAGACAGAGTGGTGGCTGAGGCAGCGAGATCCATGCCCAGATCCAGCATGTCCATTGGGGAATAGAGTAGGGAGCGCAGGCCCTGTGGGAGTGGAAGGGAGGAGAGGGTTGAGGAGGGGACCTGGTGTTCATACTTCTATTGGATTCAGCTCTGCTCCCTCTAGTGCTGCTGTGTGTTGACTTTTTCTATGTGAACAATGTTTTCCTGACCTCTCTGGGTTAAGAGGAGTTCTTTCATGCACACAGGCCAATGGACAAACTGCTCACTGGTAGAAAAGGTCAAGGGATCTAATATCTTGGGAGGATTTATATCAATTACTTAACTGCCTGAATATCAACTTCCTTTATATTAGCTTTCTAATAAGATGAGCTGGATGTCACATTTATCCTAGAAAGACAGACTTATCCAAATCATCTATATTTTAACAGGCGGTACCACATTTCAGGCCTCAGAAACACATTTTAAATAATTCTTGCCATACCATATATTTTAAGTATCATTAAAAAGCCATGTTCTTACTTTTAGAATATGTGTGTAATATATTTTATGAAACCTATAACAAGTCTATGAAAAATTGATTATTTTTTCCACAGGGATATGTTCAAATGATTTTCATTCTGCTCACCAAATGAAAAATCCAGCCTGGGTGATGACCTTTATCTTATTTACTTCCTCTCCTGAGTATAATCACCACGTTCTCAAACAAAGAGGAATGGGTTACTCTGTTTGAATAGCCAAATAATTTCCTGTGGTGGGAAGAGGGGTCGGTACACATCTACAGTAAGCGTGGATTTTCCTTTCAAATGCTTTCTTTTCCTGTTCTGTGCCTTCTTTCAGTCAGCTCCATGTGAAATGGGTCAGAATAAAATTTTGGGGCTGGTGAATGTGCAGGTGATGGCAGTAATAGGTCATTTTAAGACCCAAAGGAAGATGCAAAGAGAGCTTTGTGATCAAAGATGAGAACTGTTCTGTTCTTTAGTTAGGATATTTTTTCCAAATGTAAAAACATGTGCCAATGTCACCACTTGTTTCATCTTGGAGTTCTCTTGACCCTCATTGCTACAAGCTGGTCATGTCAGAGGCTCCTTCCCAGCATTCACTGCCTTCCTGTTCTTTGGGCTCAGAACCATGGTTGGGGGTTAGGAAGGGATGGGCTATTGTCAATGCTCTCCTGTGTCCCCATCTCTCTGAACTCCTCCCCATCCATTCTTCCACCTGGGAGTATTGGGTACTTGCTGAACCCTCAGAACAGACAGAGTGGGGGAGCTGGTTACCTGTGGGAGTGACAGTGGAATAGAGGTAGCATCTCATCCATGGAAACAAGGCTTCTGAGTTGGACTGGTTGTACATACAGCCCTTGTTTCATAAATAAGGATGAACAAGACAACACACAGAAAGACTCAAAAGACCATTATGATGAACTCGAGTACAGGGGAATGGGAGAGTCCAGGGAGATAGGATTTGCCAAGAAAAAGCAGCAGGGGGAGAAACCAAGATGGTGGCATAGGTAAGCACTTAAACTGCTGCCTTGTACAACCGTTTCAAAACTACAATTAAAAGACAAAACAGATATCATCCAGAACCACAAGAAGGCTGGCTGAGTGGAAATTCTTCAACTAGAAGGAAAGAGAAAAGCACACTGAGACTCAGAGGAGCTGCAGAAGTATAGAGGTGCATGCATGGAGAGGGCTGGCAACTAAGTACGCAGCTGGCTTTCTCTATCAGGAAGGAGACAAAAGCTCCCAACTGCTCTGAACTCCAGTTCTGGGTGAGACTCTGGGGACCCAAACTCATTCAGGGATAAAATGGTCTATCTGGCAGCTGGTGAAACTCAAGGGCAGCTTTCTCTCAGAGGTGCTTGCAGCGATTACAATGCACACTGAGAACCAGGGGCCTCTTAGGGGAGGGATGACAGAAAGCCATTGCTGTCCTCTGCCCTGAGACTGCACCCCATCCAACCTGAGTAAAAGGCTTTTGCAGGTGTTGTCTCATAAGGGTGTCTCCAGCACAGAAATTCTCTCAGCATAGACACAGCTGATCCTCACAGCCAGTTGTCCTGGAGGTCCATTCCTCCCAGTGATACCAACAACAATCAAGGCTTAACTTCAACAAGACTGTGCATACAGCCCACAAAGGGGTGCACCAAGAGTGTCCACCTCAGGTAACTGGGGAGGCTGAGCCACTGGGTCCTATAGGAAAGTTAGCACACAAAGCCACTCTATCAACTCAGGAAAGCAGCCAAAATGCGGATACAAAGAAACAGGTCACAAATGAAAGAAATGGAGGAAAGCAAATGACTGTGTATAGAGTTCAAAACATGGTTATAAGGTTTTTCAAGAATTTTCTAGAAAAGGCCAATAAATTTAGTGAGACCCTCAAGGATATGAAAAAGGACCAACCAGAAATTAAGCACACACTAACTGAAATAAAAAAATAATATACAGAGATCCAACCACAGACTAGTGCATCTTAAGAATCAAGTCAAAGATTTGAAATACAAAGAAACAAATAACACCCTACTAAAAACAAAAAAGAAAAGTCCAAAAATATGAAGATAGTGTAAGGAGCCTCTGGGACAACTTCAAGCATACCAACATCAGAATTATGGGGGTGCCAGAAGAAGAAGAGCAAGATACTGAAAACCTATTTGAAGAAATAATGACAGAGAACTTCCCCCACTTGGTGAAAGAAATAGACTTACAAGTCCAGGGATCACACAGAACCCCAAACAAAAGGAATCCAAAGAAGACCACATCAAGACACATAATTAAAATGCCAAGAGCAAAAGAATATTAAAAGCAAGAGAAAAACAGTTACCTACAAGGGAGCACCTATACGATTGTCAGCTGATTTTTCAACAGAAGCTATGCAGGCCAGACAGGAGTGGCAAGAAATATTCAAAGTGATGAATAGCAAGAACCTACAACCAAGATTACCCAGAGAAGCTATCATTCAGAATTGAAGGTCAGATAAAGAGTTTCACAGATAAGAAAAAGCTAAAGGAGTTCATCAACACCAAACCAGTATTACGTAAAATGCTGAAAGCTACTCTTTAAGAAGAGGAAGAAGAAGAAAAAGGTAAAGATAAAAATTATGAATAACAAATCCGTATCTATCAACAAGTGAATCTAAAAATCATGTGAATAAAAAATCTGATGAACTGAATAAACTGGTGAATATAATAGAATAAGGGGCATACAAAGGGAGTGGACTGACAATTCTTGGGGGGAAAGTGGCATTGGTGATGCAGGAAAAGACTGGACAAAAATCGTACATTTATGGATGAGGACAGTGCAGGGGAGGTAAGGGCAGAGGGAGGGGTGAGAACCAGGTGGAAGAGAGCTATGGGGGAAAAAAGAGGAACAATTATAATCTGAATAAAAAAATCTATTAAAAAAAAAGCAGCAGGAAAGTGTGCCAGTGGCTGATTTGATGAGAAAAAGATTGGTGTCCCTCCCTTGAGTGGAGGGCGTGCAAGTGGATGGAGTCGGATTTGGTGGAAAAACATGGTGATACTTTGTAAACTTGGACATTTTTTTTAAAACTTATTTTTAACAGGGAGGAAGGGAGAGGGATAGAGAGTTAGAAACATCAATGAGAGAGAGACATCGATCAGCTGCCTCCTGCATGACCCCCACTGGGGATGTGCTCGCAACCAAGGTACATGCCCTTGACCGGAATCGAACCTGGGACCTTTCAGTCCGCAGGCTGACACTCTATCCACTGAGCCAAACTGGTTTTGGCTAAACTTGGACATTTAAAGTGGGTCCACATCATGGAAATCTCAAGTACCATGGTGCAAGCATGAATTGACTGGTTTCATGTTGAGGTGCTACAGGGATTTTTAAGATTTAAGACTTTTGAGATTATGATTTGAGCTGAGGCTGTGGAATTATCTTAAGGAGAGTTTAGACGTTGTCATGTCTAGTGATTTTAAACCGGTGCTTTGATGACATCCTCTGGTGGGCTGCTCTGGTGGGAGATCTGGGAAAAGAAGCCAGGAGACTGGTATCATACACTCCTGCTCCCACTGAGTCAGAGTTCTATGTCCATTGTACTTAGTGTGCTGCCATGTAAGAGTTTTTTTTTAATTAAAAATATATTTTTATTGATTTCAGAGAGGAAGGGAGAGGGAGAGAGAGATAGTGACATCAATAATGAAAGAGAATCATTGAATGGCTGTCTTCTACCTACCTTCTACTGAGGATCCAGCTTCAACTCAGGCATGTGTCCTGACTGGAAATCAAACAGTGACCTCCTGGTTCATAGGTCAACACTGAACCATTGATCCACACTTGCTGGGCCAAGTAAGATTTCTTACCATTTTTTAAAAAATGTGGTAAAAACCATATAACAAAAAGTTACCATCTTAACTATTTAAGTGTTTAGTAGTATTAAGTGTATTCACTTTTCACTTTTTCACCTTGTAAAATTGAAACTTTATACCCTTTAAACAACAAATTTTCTTTCTCCCTCTCCCCAGCTCTTGCTAACCACCATTCTACTTTGTTTCTATGAATTTGGCTAGCCAAGAAGATCCAATCCCCATCCCCCCATACCTCTATCTCTACCCCCATTCCCCAATTAGTCATGCAGCTGAGAAGGTTTGAGGGCTACTGACCTATCATTCCTCTTGGTCTCACAGCCCTACTCAATGAGCAAATTGGGGTCCTGGAGATCCTGGAAGAGTCCAAAGTGTCCATACAGTGGAGATGTTATGAACATAGATACTTAAACAAGATTACCAGGTTCAAATTCTGGTTCTGATTCTAAGTGTGTGTGTGTGACCCTGGGCAATTGGGCAGTTGATTTAACTTGGTGCCTTAGTAGTCTCATCTATTAAAGGGACATGATAGTAATAGTATCTGCTTTTTGCTATAAGGATTAAGTAATTGAATAGAGCACTTGGAATAGGGCATGGCACTTATATAAATTTTTGCTATTATTAATGTTAAGTGACTTCCTAGCATGACATAGCTCCTCATAAAGAAAGCTGTTACTTTGGGCCTACCGCCAGCTCCCTTGGTGCATGTCTCTTGAGTTTCCACTTAAGGCTGAATAGATAGCTCTGACTCACATGCTTCCCTCCTGCACATCCCTATTTCTCATCTAGGGCATGCCATTGATCTTGGCCGATCCTCCATCAATATCTTAATCCTCAAGGGGAAAGTGAAGTAGGACATGTCACACAGCTCAAGAAGGATGGTTATCCTATGACATCAATTCAACAAATATTTACAGAACGCTTTTGACGTGGAGACACTTGGCTAGGTGCTAGGGACACAGAATGAACAAACCAGGCAAACATTCTTGCTCCCATAGAGCTTGTGTTCTCATGGGGCAAGGCTTTGCAATGCAGCCCTTCTAATAAATGAAATGTTTTTATTGGACTCAACTAGCCCAGGAAGATGAAAAGTTTGCATAAAAATGCTCAAGTTTGGAAACAAATACTCTAGATTTATTGCTAGGGGTGACTTTAAAAAATGGTTTGTAAAAATAGATAGTAAAAATGGTTCAGAAATACTTGGTTGAGACAATTTTTCAGTGCAGGGGGCAGCTCAACATCTTGGTCTATTTCTAAAACAAGGATACATCACCCTGGCCAGATAGGTCAATTGATTGAGGCATCCTCTCCATTAGCCAAGATTGTGCGTTTGATGCCCAGTAAGGACAAATGTGAGAATTAACCAGTGAATGCATAAATAAGTGAAACAACAAATTGATGTCTCCCCCTCTCTAAAGCTCAATTAAAAAAAAACTCCATAGATAATAATGTTTCTATATAAAATGTCTAATGCCTACAGGATAATCAAGACTCTTTCCACTATCCATACTCCAGAGTTCATCTGTCCTTGCCACGCTCATAGTTTTGAGAGCCAGTGCCTCCACCTGCTCTGCAGGCTGCACAGATTGTTCATGTTGCTCTCTGCCTTGGTGAGCTCCATCTTGCCCTTCCCACACCTCCACTTCTTCATGCCTGGTTTCGCCCTTCACCACCCAGGGCAGTCAGCAGTATCAAGGCCCACCATGGCCACTACCTGACAGTGACTGCTATTTCCTGGGGCCACATGACCATGAAGAAGGTGGTGGACAAGCAGATGCTCAACGTGCAGAACAAGAACATCGGTGACTTTGTGGAGTGGATCCCCAACAATGTGAAGAGGGCCTGTAGACCTGAAGATGTCAACCACTTTCATTAACAGCACGGCCATCCAGGACCTGTTCAGGCACATCTCAGAGCAGTCTTGGCCATGTTCCAGGGTAAGGCCTTCCTGCTTTAGTACACAGGTGAGGGCATGGAGTATGGAGAGTGGAAAGAGTCTTGATTATCCTGTATGCATTGGAAATTTTATATAGAAACATTTTATATAGAAACATTATTATCTATGGATTTAAAAAAATTTTCAGATATAGTTTCCTAATCAATTTATCTCAAGTTTTTATTTAAGGGTTGTACTTATAGTATAGTCTATCATATTTAGAACCTGGGAAGTACATCATAAGGCTCATTTTGCTCATGCTTCCATCAGATATTAGAAGGAATGTGAGATTCCATTTGCCTATGCCCCCTTCTGGCTGATCTTTTCCTCCTTAATATGAACAGATGACATTCAGACATAGAGACAAAGCAGGCATAGTGGGGTTGGGACTGGTCTTGTTGGGGGGAAAATAGGAATTGCCATCAATGTAGGAGGCACTTCCTGCATCTGTCACAGGCTGTGGCAGTCCAGACAGGAGGAAACGATTTGCAATACAGGCACTCCTGCTGCTTGCTACTCCCCTGGGCCATGTGCTTCACAGCTATTGCTAAAAAGTCCAGACCATCTTTCCTGGGATCCTACAAATGTTTCATTTCCAGGCACAGGACTTCCAGGCTGCCACTGCCAGTCAGTCAAGGTTGGCAGGTGATATGCATCCCATGTATCATCAGGAACTGTTGGGACTGAAGACATGATGGCCTTAAAGCCATCTATCAAAACCACTGGCAGCCATGGCCAATCGTTTGTTGCCCAAGCAACCTGTCATTATCTCACTTCTTTTCTGCTAAGAGCTCCCAATTCCATTCAGGCAGGGCAGAGATCTCTTGATCTTAGCAATAGCAGCCAATATGGATCCCTGAGTTTAAAAACATACACCAAAAATCAGAGAAATTAGTTGAAGCTCTGATAGTGGCAGTCTATCATCCAAACTGGGCTGTCTGCTTCTAGATTTTCTATTATGTGACTATTTGATGTCTTAATTACATCAGCCAATGTTAGTCTGATTGTCTGTGACTGGAAACTGATACAGCAGTTTTAGTCTTTGTCTTTGAGCACCAAGTCTGTCTTCTATCCTAATTGGCTATTGCTGAACTAAAATTCCCTTTTACTACCAATAAATGTTCACACTTGTTCTATGAATAAGGTTTCTTCAGGAGTTTGTTCTGAATCTTTTCTGTTCCTTACACTGTTCCTTTTCCTTGATACCTTCTCCCAATTATTAGAATCACCCATTCAATGAAGTTACCCAAACTGGAAAACCTGGGCTAATACCATTTGCTTTGTTTGCTTTCATCCCTGTTTAATCAGCCAAATAGTTCCATCAGGTTTCCTCATAAATAAGTCTCTGATCCACTGCCTCTGTCTAGTCCTAGTTCCCAATATCAGTCTCTCCTTTTCTTGGCCCCCAAACACTGCAGCTGTCTAAATTGATTCTTTCCACAGTCACCGGAATGGTTCCCTTAAAATGAAAGCAAGACCAGGATGTTCCCATGTTTTCCATTCCTCACTCCTCCCCCCCCCACCTCCTTCTGTGGAATAAAATCTAAGCTCCTTGCTATGGTACATAAGACCCTCAGTGGTCTGTCCTCTGCCTACTTCTCAGGCTGCCATGGACCCAGGCCTGACTGCCACCGCAGGCCCCTCCTACTCCCTGCCTGTGTCCACTCTGGGGCTGCCCAAGCTGGTGCAGCAGCTCAGGCAGGCCCCCCTATCTCTGTCTCCATCTCCGCTCCAGGCCTCATATGTGTGTGCAGCCTCCTCTTGACACTGTTACAGCATCCCAGCCTAATTTGCATATTCTCTCTCTCTCTCTCCATATATATATCATGGGTCAATATATATATTTTTAAAACAAATGTAGCAATTTCTCATTGAAACTTCCCTCCTAAGGGACCATAATAGATTTCATGGTTCTCCAATGAAGAGGGAAGGTGCTAACTAACCATGTAGCTCAAAGTACAGCCTTATAGCAACTACTTCCCTTGGAGGAATAAAGAGCTGATATTATAGCCTTAAAATTCCCTTTTACTACCAATAAAATAAATTTTCACACTTGTTCTATGAATAAAGTTTCTTCAGGAATTTGTTCTGTATGGCTGAATCTCTTCTGTTTCACCCATGAGATTAGAGGACAACTAAATGAGAGAAGGGTTGAATAAGGCTGAAAAGTGTTTATGATGAATTAATAATGTCAATTATTATAAACCTAATAGCTGTCAATATTTTTTGAATACTTACTATGTTCCAAGCATTGCTCCGAGTACCTCTCATTTATTAACTCTAACCCTTACCATAGCCCTACAGATAAATGCTAAGACAGGAAGGTGAGGCATGAAGATGTTAAGTAATGCTTAAAGTCATACATGGTTGGTCTGATTCAATCAAACTCAGGTGGTCTAGTTCCAAGTTCAAGTACTGGGTTTTCTGCATTGTGGACAGACTGTTCCCTCTGCTTTAATGCATTCTGCATTAGAATTGTCCATCTGCCTCAATTAGAAAAGCAACATGTGTCATTATTGTCCTTTAGCAAAGATTTAGAACACTTAGATCCTTAAAGAGCAAGGCACAGAGCTATATATTGTGGGGGAATTTGATGAAAATTCTCATTGTAAGACAGTGTGTTGTAAGCTCCAGAATTCTTCATTTATGATCTGTCACACTGTCATGGTCTACGCTGGACTTATGTGGCCAAGGGATGTGGTTCTAGCTGGGCATTGATGATTCCTTCCTTCTTGCATTTAACAAATATTTGTGTAAAGTCTATGATGGACCCAGCACGGTGCCTGCATTGTGGGGGTTAGAAATGTATAACTACTTCTTTGCTAAAGGTTTGATATATTTGTTAAAGAAAAAATTTTATTAAACACCAGCTAGGTAGCAAGTACTCTGCTAGGCATTTTACATTGGTTGTTATTGGATTCTTCTGACATCCCTGAGAGGAAGGTACTATCCTGCCAGAAGCCAATTCCAGCATGTCATAATTGTAAGAGTTTCATCAAAGTTTGATGAAACTTGGGGACTAAACAAAGGCTGAGTCACATATGTTATTGCCTGTTGGGAATGGCTAAAGAAATTTCCCCAAACCTGAAAAAAATGCATTAAATTGATTGTTTACTGCCAGACAGCTAAGGGCATCTTAATCTACATGTTATTGCCTCCTGTTAGTCAAACACCTGAACAACCAGAGGTAATTCCCCAATCTGACAACACTTCTGTAAGAAACCTTACCCTTTGAAGTGTGTATCTCCACCTTGCCTTAGGACAATTTGTGTTAATAAAAAGCAAGGGGTCCTGAAACAAGGAGAACTTGGTTTCTTTTTTTTTTTAAATTAAATCTTTATTATTCAGGTTATTACATTTGTTTCTCTTTTTTCCCCTCCATAGCTCTCACCCCTCCCTCTACCCTTGTCCCCCCCTCATTGATCTCATCCATAGGTGTATGATTTTTGTCCAGTCTCTCCCTGCACTCCCCTCACCACTTTCCCTGAGAATTATCAGTCCACTCCCTTTCTGTGCTCCTGATTCTATTATATTCACCAGTTTATTCTGTTGATCAAATTTTTAATTCACTTAATTTATAGATTCACTTGTTGATAGATATGTATTTGTTGTTCATAATTTTTTATCTTTTACCTTTTTCTTCTTCCTCTTCTTAAAGAGTACCTTTCAGTATTTCATATAATACTGGTTTGGAGTTGATATACTCCTTTAGCTTTTTCTTATTTGTGAAGCTCTTTATCTGCCCTTCAATTCTGAATGATAGTTTTGCTAGTTAGAGTATTTTTGATTGTAGGTTCTTGCTGTTCATCACATTGAATATTTCTTGCCACTCCCATCTGGCCTGCATCGTTTCTGTTGAGAAATCAGCTGACAGTCATATGGGTGCTCCATTTTAGGTAATTAATTGTTTTTCTCTTGCTGCTTTTAATATTCTCTCTTTTGTCTTTTGCTCTTGGTATTTTAATTATGATGTGTCTTGGTGTAGTCCTCTTTGGATTCCTTTTATATGGGGTTCTGTGTGCTTCCTGAACTTGTAAGTCTATTTCATTCACCAGATGTGGGAAGTTTTCAGTCATTGTTTCTTCAAATAGGTTTTCAGTATCTTGTTCTCTCTCTTCTTCTGGCACCCCCAGAATTCTGATGTTGGTACGCTTGAAGCTATCCCAGAGGCTCCTTACATTATCTTCACATTTTTGGATTCTTTTTTCTTCTTGCTTTTCCAGTTGAGTGTTTTCTGATTCTTTATATTTCAAATTTTTGACTTGATTCTTGCTTTCCTCTAGTCTGCTGTTAGGTCTCTGTATAATATTTATTTCAGTCAGTGTATGTTTAATTTTTAGTTGGTCCTTTTCCATCTCTAGTTAGTCCTTTTCCATCTCTAGTTGGTTCTTTTTCATCTCCTCTTGGGTCTCACTAACTTTATCCATCTTTTCTGGGATATTCTTGAAAAGCATTATAACTGTGGTTTTGAACTCTATATCCAGTTGTTTGTTTTTCTCCATTTCTTTTGTTTTTGATCTCTTCATTGTCTCGGCATTTTCACTATGCCAGGAGAACTTCTGGGTTAGATTCAGCCTTAGGATACAATACTTGCAATACTGCAAAAGCCTCTCTGTTGAGCTTGGATGGGTAGAGACTCAGGGTTTAATGGACCGCCTTGCCTTCCAGTCGGCCCCACCATCCACGGCTCTTGGGTCTCATGTGACTGGTTAATTGCTTTTGCGATCCCTGTGCGTGTGCGCGCTCGCACAGTGTTTCTAGACCTCTACCTTTCCGGGACCCCTGAGCTCCGGGACCATATGAGTCTGGGTCCTAGGGTTTGGGCCAAAACTGGGGTTCAGTGGAGCTAGAAGTGGCGCAGTTGAAAGGCTCTGTCCCCCACTCACTTGCAAAAGCCAGCGGCACAACCAGCAGTCGGTCCTCTGCATGTAGTGCTGTGCACACCACCAGACCTCCACCCTTTTCTCGACTCCCCCAGATCTCGGTGCTCTTCTCCCTCTTCACAGTCCAAACTCCCCCCGTATGAGTTCCGGCGGATGTGGGGTTTAGTGCCATAAGATAAGAGGTTCAATGCAGCTGGGAGTCTCTGTCCCCCTTCCGCCAGAGAAAGCCAGCCAGGCACTCTGGCACTTGCTCTCTCCACGTGCAGGTCTCCGCACCTCAGCTTTTTGCAGCTCCTCTGGGTCTCTGTGAGCCCCTCTCTTACCTTCTAGCTGTAGAATTTCCACTCAGCCAGCTTTCCTATGGTTCTGTATGATGTCCGTTCTGTCTTTTAGTTGTAGTTTTGAAATTGTTGTGCGAGGCAGCAGTGTAGGTACTTACCTATGCCGCCATCTTGGATTCCCCAGAACTTGTTTTTTTTTAGCTAGGCTCCTCTGCCTCCCCATATGCCTTTCCAAATTATGTTTCATCTCTGGACTCTTTATTAATTTATGCACAACCCCTTCTCCAGATTCCAGAACCCTTCTAGGTGCCAGATCAAGACCCACCTGTGCTAAATGGTGCCCAATGTCTGGCATTACTATCCCCTTCTGATGGATGAAAACCTGAATCTTAGAGGGACTGAGGCACCTGTTTAAGGTCATACAGCCAATAAAGGGCAAGCCCAGGAATCAAGCCATGGGTAAATTAAAGAAAAAAAAGATTTTAATGAGATCTGTTTATTATGAATGGATCTCACTGAATCCAAAGAAATGAAGAGCCAGTTAACTCTGGAGAGAAGTTTTTTTTTTTTAAACCCACTTTCCATGTAATATTAATTCCAGAAAATGTTTCTTGGGGTGGGTGCTGGTGGTGCTGGGGGAACAGAATAACTTTTTTTTTCTTAACACAAAAGCTCAGCATATGAAACAGTTGAAAATGATGCTCTTGCTGTGTGTGGGGTGGTGGTGAATCTTTCCCACATTGGGCCTCCTCTCTACCCAGGACTGTGGAACCACAGGATTTTTGAGAGACCAGTTGGAAGTCAATGTTTTTGTATAAAATAAAATGCCAATTCAAGTCTGTAGATGGCAACTGTTAGCAAATCATATACATAGATTCCTACAAAGCCAATTGTGTTGTCCTCTTATCCTAAGAGTAACTCTAAAAATAACAAAATAATTGATCACGGTAAAAAAATGCTTAACTATGTACTTGGATTTCAAAAAAATACATAAGCTGTAAATTGAGGTTTAAATCATGAAGAAGCGATAGGAAAGTTCTTGGGAAGATGAGGGGATGGATGTCTCCCTGTCTATCTCATCTACCACTTGCTGGGGGGAATGGGGAGAGACCAGTAGAAGACGGCTTACTCTCTGCCTGCCTCTTTCTTGGATGATTGGTGCTGGTGGGAGCCAAGCAGCCCACAGCAAAGTGTGCCAGCAAACCGTCTGGCTGGGTCAGTCAGTCTGCAAAGAGCAATTTGGAGGTTGTTTGTTTGCTTATTCTCACTCCCAAGCTCCAGCCTCCCCTCAAAAACAGAGAATTTATTAAAACACACACACACACACACACACACACACACACACACACACACACACA
>JAAGEH010000226.1:21552425-21709069 GCA_011751065.1 Lasiurus cinereus | reverse complement strand
ACACACACACACACACACACACACACACACACACACACACACACACACACGAAAGAAGGAAATTCCCCCCAAGGAACAACAAAAACACCCATTATAAACAGCAGGTTTGTCTTCTGACAGGTTTTGTTTGCAAATGATAACAATTACAGGTGATTTTTCATTTCAATTGGAGGAGCAGGTATTAAAAAGAGAGAGAGGGAGAGAGAGATGGAGAGCAGGCTCATCTCCCCAGTGCCTTATTCACTCCCTGGTCTACAACCTAACACAAATGTGGAGGGCTAGGCAGTCTCCTCATTCCATTAAGTGAGATCTAATTGTGGCTGTTCGGTCTGTTGGCAGATGCAGTTTCTACATAACAACAGCCCAGAGACAAGGCTGCGTGATTAATGCCTCCAGTTGTCATATGCCACATTATCTGTGCATTTGCATAACTTAATGGTTTAGGACAGGGGAGAGAGGATGCTTAATTTAATGTTTAGCAGGCCCTTGATAGCTGAATAATTTAAGAACTGTCAAGGGGGTCAGTCCTACAGCAATTCAGCAAGACAGCTATGATTTCTGCATATCGTTAAAATTCTTACTTAGGATAACTTTTTTTTTTTTAAGGAAAAAGAAAAGAACAACAATGCCTGAGAGGAAGCACTGATTTTTTTTTTCTTCTGTTAACCATTTTTTTCCTGAGGCAAATTGAAATTTTTTTTTTTTTTTGACCGCAGTCAAATTTTGAAGATAGCTGGCGGGGTGGGGGGGGGGGGGGGAGGGTTATAATATCACTCTCTTCATTTCTCTCCTCCCTTGACCTCAGGAGCTTCTTCTTTCCCTCTGATTTGTCTCCTCTTGTTCTCTTTGTCCCCTCAATCACCTCATCCTTTGTGCCCTTTTATTATGAGCCATTTGCAATCTTTCCCCTTACCCCCCAGCCTGTAGCTGAAAGGTAGTTAGGGTAGTGGAGTGTGAAGAGGGAGGCAGGAGGGGAGGAGCATAATTTGCTTAAAATCAACTAACAGCCCAACCTGCTTTCAGTAGGAAACACTGTCAGTTTCATTAGTTACTAATGAATATTATTAAACTAATCTGTCATTTATTTTCTAATTATGTGTCACCAGGCATCACAGTGGCAGTGGAAGGGGACTGCTGGTGAACAATTTTCCTCCTTAAGTCCTTTTTTCTTTTTAAAGAGTAACAGTCAGGAATGATTAGCAATAATTTGAACCTGGGTAATTTTCCCCTCTTTTCCTTAGTCTTTTAATTTTTCTCCCTCTCATTTATAATATTGCCAGGATCTTCATTGCCACCTAGCCTCTATAACCCACTCCGAGGGTGAGACCCCAGCCCATGCCAAACTTGGGACACACCTCCTTCATGATGCAACTCATGGGCATGTCAACTGTTGTCTATTCTGGAGTCTCAAGCAGAGCTAGCCCAGATCTCTTTCCTGAGCACTGGGCTATTACACATCTTGACCTGACATTCCACAGACAACTCAAAATTCACATAGCCTAAGTAGGACATATTTCTCAGCCTGCTCCATTTTCCCATTGTTTTTAACTTGCCACCTGCAATTTTACCATTCTTCCTTTTCCTTGCTTTCCATGTTCACTTAATTACTAAATTACACTGATTCTCTTTAATTATCACTCACCTTACTGTCGGGACCCTCATGCCAATCCTTATTATTTGGTGACGAAGATGGCAAATAGATAATTGGGTTCCATTCATTGCATTTCCTCTACCCTTATTCTGTTATCCATATATTCACCAAATAAATGCTTCCAAAATGCAAATTTGAATAAACACTGCCCCACTCAAAAATTCTTCAATGGCTCCTTATTGTTTAGACATTAAAGTTCATAGTCTGGCATAGTGAACAGTTTCCCCACTTCATCCCTCCACAACCCTCTTCACACCCTTGCTCTAGCCCAGTGGTTCTCAACCTTTCTAATGCCGCGACCCTTTAATACAGTTGCTCACATTGTGGTGACCCCCAACCATAAAATTATTTTCGTTGCTACTTCATAACTGTAATCTTGTTACTGTTATGAACTGTAATGTAAATATCTGATATGCAGGGTGTATTTTCTTTTTTTTAAAATTAAATCTTTATTAGTCAGATTATTACATTTGTTTCTCTTTTTTCCCCTCCATAGCACCCCTCCACCCAGCTCCCACCCTTCCCTCTGCCCTTACCTCCCTCCCATTGATCTCATCCATAGGTGTATGATTTTTGTCCAGTCTCTCCCTGTACACCCCTCACCCCTTTACCCCTGAGAATTATCAGTCCACTCCCTTTCTGTGCTCCTGATTCTATTATATTCACCAGTTTATTCTGTTGATCAAATTTTTAATTCACTTAATTTTTAGATTCACTTGTTGATAGATATGTATTTGTTGTTCATAATTTTTTATCTTTTACCTTTTTCTTCTTCCTCTTCTAAAAGAGTACCTTTCAGCATTTCATATAATACTGGTTTGGAGTTGATGAACTCCTTTAGCTTTTTCTTCTCTGTGAAGCTCTTTATCTGCCCTTCAGTTCTGAATGATAGCTTTGCTGGATGGATTATTCTTGGTTGTAGGTTCTTGCTATTCATCACGTTGAATATTTCTTGCCACTCCCGTCTGGCCTGTATCATTTCTGTTGAGAAATCAGCTGAGAGTTGTATGGGTGCTCCCTCATAGGTAATGAACTGTTTTTCTCTTGCTGCTTTTAATATTCTCTCTTTGTCTTTTGCTCTTGGTATTTTAATTATGATGTGTCTTGGTGTAGTCCTCTTTGGATTTCTCTTATATGGGGTTCTGTGTGCTTCCTGGAATTGTAAGTCTATTTCTTTTACTAGATGTGGGAAGTTTTCAGTCATTATTTCTTTAAATAGGTTTTCAGTATCTTGCTCTCTCTCTTCTTCTGGCACCCCCATAATTCTGATGTTGGTATGCTTGAAGCTGTCCCAGAGGCTCCTTACATTATGTTCACATTTTTGGATTCTTTTCTCTTCTTGCTTTTCCAGTTGAGTGTTTTCTGCTTCTTTATATTTCAATTTTTTGACTTGATTCTTGCCTTCCTCTAGTCTGCTGTTAGGACTCTGTATAATATTTTTTATTTCAGTCAGTGTCTCTAGTTGGTCCTTTTTCATCTCCTCTTGGGACTCGCTAAATTTATCCATCATCTCTAGCATCTCTAGTTGGTCCTTTTGCATCTCCTCTTGGGACTTGATAAATTTATCCATCTTTTCTAGCATATTCTTGAAAAACCTTATAAGCGTGGTTTTGAACTCTATATCCAGTCGTTTTTTTCCCCTCCATTTCTTTTGTTTGTGATCCCTTCCCTTGTCTTGGCATTTTCACTATGCCGGGGAAACTTCTGTGTTGAATTCAGCCTTATGATACCAGACTTGCAAAACCGAAGAAGCCTCTGTTGAGCTTGGGAGGGGTGGAGTCTCAGGGCTTAAGGGACCACCTTGCCTTCCAGTTGGCCCCACCCTCCACGGCCCCTGAGTCTCACGTGACTGGGTAATCACTGGAGTGGTCCTTGTGTGCGCGTGTCTGCAGTGGCTCTAGACTGCTGCCTTTCCAGCTCCTCTGCGCTCCAGGACCACACGAGTCTAGGTCCCCAGGGGTTTCGCTCTAAACAGGGGCTTAGTGGAGTCAGAAGTGGCACAGTTGGGAGGGTCTGTCTTCCGCCCACCCTCGAAAGCCAGCGGCACAATCAGCAATCTGTCCTCTGCGCAGTGCCGTGCGCGCTACCAGTCCTCTGATCTTTTGCGACTCCCCTTAATTTCCGTGCACCTCTTCCTTTTCACAATCCAAACTCCCCCGGTATGAGTTTCGGCTGGATCTGGGGTTTAGTGTCGTAAGATAAGGGGTTCAATGCCATTGGGAGTCTCCGTTTCCCTCCCACCAGAGAAAGCCAGCTAGGTACTCTGGCACCCGCTCTCTCAGCGCGTGTGTCTACGTACCTCAGCTTTTTGCAGCTCCTTTGGGTTTCTGTGAGCCCCTCTCTTTCCTTCTAGCTGTAGAACTTCCACTCAGCCAGCTTTCCTGTGGTTCTGGATGATGTCTGTTCTGTCTTTTAGTTGTAGTTTTGAAATTGTTGTGCAAGGCAGCAGTGTAGGTGTTTACCTATGCCGCCATCTTGGATTCTCTCCAGGATGTATTTTCATTGTTACAAATTGAACATAATTAAAGCATAGTGATTAATCAAAAAAACAATATGTAATTGTATATTGTGAAATATTTATTTCTAATTACAAATAAATGAAATTTTGTCTTGAATCATGGTGTAGCATGGGCAACAGTCTTCATATGACAACATTAAACTACATTGCTACACTTTGCTACACCGAGGAGTGGTCTGTTGGTTCCTAAGACCATGGAAAATAGGCATTTTCCGCTGGTCTTAGGCGACCCCTGTGAAAGGGTCGTTTGACCTTCAAAGGGGTCGCGATCCACAGGTTGAGAACCGCTGCTCTAGCTTCATTGCTGTGTTATACCTTCAAGCTTTGCCATATAATTTTTTTCCTGTCTGAAATCTTTTTCTCTATTTTAAATATATACTCTAATTCTTCACTTGTGTGTGTGTGTGTGTGTGTGTGTGTGTGTGTGTGTATGTGTGTATGTGTGTATTTTAAAGATATTTTAGATCTTGCTCCATGGGAAACATTTGGCAATGTCTAGAGAAATTCTAGATGGTTACAAGTTGGTGGTGCTACTGGCCAGGAATGGTGTTAAACATAATACACAGGACATCCCCGCCCCGTCCCCCTCCCCCAAATAAGGAATCATCTGGCCTCAAATGTCAGTAGTGCTGAGACTGAGAAACTCTGCTTTAGATCAGCTTCTGTTGTGCTATTATTTCTTTATACATATTGCTTATACCTTTCACATGCCATGTCATTTATGTGAACCATGTTTCTCCCCTTAGATTGCATGAGCTAGAAGGCAAGATTTTATATGCTGACATAACAGAACATCTTAAGGATTAGATATTTAATAAATGGTTTTTGTTGATGTTATTCCTGAATTTCCTCTGCCTACTCTACGGGCTGTCATTATTATCAGTCATTTATACTTTAGAGTGAATGAAGCCTGAGTTATGAAAGTCTAGATAAATCCTCATAAAATGTTATTTCCGGGAGATTAGGATGTGAATCCCTCTTAGTTAACATGAATTCTAATACAAAGAGAAAAAATATGGTCTCTTACCGATATAAGATTTTATAACTTTTCTAATTGAGAAGAGATTCAAAGCTGTCTTTTGTTGAATGAATTGATAGGTTTTGATCTAATTGTTCTAATTTTCTATTCTCTGAAGTTAAAAGCAAGTCCTGGTTTTTTTCTAACTGAGGAAATACATTTCTTGGATACAAAAACTGTAAATACCAACTTGGTTGCTTCGACAATCTTCCTTGCTGTATTAGCATGAAACAATTATAAAGGAACCAGAATAACTTCATTTGCTCCATCACATAATCACACACCAAGCAGGCATCTTTTCTGAGAAGCTATTTAAAACTTTCTGATGCTTTCCTGTCATAATTAGAATAAAATTCACACTCTGCTAGCTTTTCCTAGTCTCTGTCCCTGTTTTACTCTCCCCCAACCTCACATGTATACTCTCCCACATGTTCACTAGGCTTTAGCCATACTGGCTTCTTTTTTGTTTTTCAAATACTAAAAGCTTATAACTTGCTGCCCAGAACACTCTCCTTAGATCTTCTCACCGTTAACACTTTTTTTTTATCATCCAATTCTCAGATTTAATACCACTTCTTCAGAAGTGATTTTATTAATGATCCTATAAAAAGTTGCTCCTCACCCCAGGTTATTCTCTACTCCATAATTCTCTTTAATATTTAATAGTTCATGTTGCTATATCATCATCTGAACTTATGTAACTTATTTACCTATTCATTATCTGTCTTTTTACACTAAACAGGGAGTTTAATAAGTTTTTCTTCTTCTCAGTTTTGTCTCCTGAATTGAAGATATTCTGTGGGACCTGGGTGCCTAACATACTTGTTGAAAGACTTAATTAACTGTGCCCACTGTTTCTATTCAATTCAGCAAGTGTTTATTGTATATGCATTCTGTGGATGGTACTGTGATGAGGAAGGAAGAGATAAGACATCATTCCCTCTCAACTAGTGGGCTGTAATTATAACCATCACCCTCACTCAAAAAACAACCAGTTGAGCCCTAGCCAGTTTGGCACAGTGGATAGAGCATTGGACTATGGACTGAAGAGCCTGAGGTTTGATTCCTGACAAGGGAACATACTAGGGTTGCGGGCTCAATCCCTAGTTGGGGGTGTGCAGGAGGCAGTTGCTAAATGATTCTCTCTTATCATTGATATTTCTACCTCCCCCTTTCTCTCTGAAATTAATAAAAATGTATTTAAACAAACAAACAAAAAACAACAACCAGTTGATACTGGGCATTCACAATAAGCCAAGGACTTTGCTAAGTGTCTATAGGCTTCATTTTATTGAATCTTCTCAATTACATAGATGTGAATAACCAATCCCACATTCCAGGTGAGAGAATGAGAGTCTAGAATGGTAGCAACTACTCTAAATCACAAAGGTCGTATATGACAAAGCTCATCATTGAACTTAACTCTGCTTGAGTTTAAAGCTGTACTTGTAATCTCTTTACATTTGTTTTCAAGCATCTTATTTTGCTTTTCAGGATGATAGTTATATAAAAAATGTAGGATATGATTCTTTAAATTACCTCTTCAATTTTAAAGAGAGGTGGATAAGGAAAAGAGAACTTTATTTTTTATTGTAAGGCAAGAGGTTTGTTAGCTAAACAATAAAGTCTCCTCCAAACACTGGGCCATTTGCCTTGGACTTTATTGCTAACTCAGGACTCTCTCCTATCCCTGATCTTTTAGGATAGAATAGTGAGGAAGAGAGAGGTGAGTGGGTTACACATAGGAGGTAAAATTTAGAGTCCAGTCTAAAAAGTGCCACTTCCCCACATTGCCTGAAAAGATTCTCTCCTCTTTGTCTCACCTTTTGCTTTCCCACCAATTAGAAATTTATTTTTTTATTATTAACTGCACAATGAAGTGAAGACTAGCTCCAGAATGGCTATCAGTCCTTCATACTTTTTTGTAACTTTTTGATGTCTGTTGATTAGAAGAAGTAGAATATCTGTTGAAAATTTTGAAGACCTATATTGGGATGGCAGGTATTTTAAGCTATTATTGGGACTATAGGAAGGTGCTAGCTCTTTGGGGTTCAGAAGTGGTGTTGACATTAGATGGGATAAGAGCATAAAGAATCTCAAGGTAAATGGTTTTCTAGTGTCAAAGGACCAGGGGTTACTGAATCCTGTGGGAGCATATGCTGTTTGTACATGTGACAAGTGATAATAACCTCTATCTCTATGTGCTGGTATTGAAACCTCTGTTTTTATCTTCCCTTTGACCCACTTTAATTGCACAATTAGATAAATGATTAATTGGCCATCAAGAGAGAATCTTAGACTCTCCTAGAGAAATGAGGATAGAAATCATTTCCAAAATTTCTACCTAGTTATTTTACATCCTTGGGGTTTGCGTGATTAGCCTTGTGAAGTCATTGATTCCTGGCCATAGTTACTCCTCCTGGTGAGAAAAGAAGTAGAGGAAACAGGAGAAATCACATGTAAGCATTAAACTTATGGAGCGACTATTCTCTATAATATTCTTGCCATAACCCTATGCCCACAGCTCTAGAATGAGCTTAGAGTAGGGATGGAAATGAGGATAATTTTATCCTCATTTTAGGTGAGGAGGAGGAAAAGGAACTCCCAGCTTTCACCAAATTTTTGTAGGAAGCAGATCTGCTTCACCCTACTGGAGACTATCAACTTTAGTCAAACAAACTCTAGGAAGCCTCTCTGTAATAGCAGAATAAATCTACCCTTATATTTCTCTTGAAATAACAAGGAGATGAAATACAAAGAAAAATCCTTGCGCTCACTAACATAAATCAGCCCCGTTGTTGTGATCAGCACATATGGCATGGTAACATTGCCCACTGCTCAGAGACCCGCTAATGGAAGACCATATGTGCTTCTGCAAGATCAAAACACAGCGGGCCTGGTTTAAGACTCCGTGGCGGCCCTAACTCCGAACTTACTTGCATTTATTGGTTTGTGTTTCTGCTTTAGCACCATTCTTACCACCATCGTCTCTCACCTTCCCTCACTTTTTCTTTCCTGAGTTGAGAAGGCTGGATAATTTAAAAACTTGTTTGGTCTTCATAGAGCTCTTTTAGTGAACAATGGCTATGAGAGAGACACAGGTGCTGGAATTGGGAGATACTATTGATAATACCTCTAGGACTGACCAATCTTTTCTACTGGATAATTTGTCTCCCCCAGCTTGGAGATACTGTATAACTATCATAAAAATTATATATATTTAAGGTGCATAATTGGATACACATATACGTTGTGAAATGAGCACTACAATCAAGGCAATTAACATAGCTGTCACCTCACATAGTTAACCTTTTTGTGTGTGGTGAGAACACTTATGTTAGGTTCCCAGAAAAAGAGTTGCATTTTGGAATATATTAATTACAGGGAATTAAATAGACAGATTTAAGCAAGAGTGAAATGAGGTGTTATTTAGTTTTCTCTTCCTCACTTTTATTTAAATATAGACTTTGAAAGAAGTAAGAAGGCCTTGTATTTATTTTCATACATAAATTCAAAGTGAATGAATGAATGAAGTGGGTCACATAGCTTCTTACATTATAGTGGGTATGAGCACAAATAAAAATCAAAGAGGTTATTAATAGGACCAGATGCATAGCACATCTTTTTTCTTGGGAGCTCAAAGAACCTTGTCAGCATAAATGCATTTATCTTGGAATGTCCCTTTGAGAGTGGAGTCTGGTTAACATATTACCCTCTGATTTGTTATGGCCCATGCTTAGCTACTTTCCCTTTCACAGGAGATCCTAGATAGGCCTGAACAAGCCCATGATGAATGCCAGACAAAGATTTTAATGGGAGAGAAACAAAAAGCCACACACACTTGTTACTGAAATAAACCTAGCTTATTATCCTTTGAGTAAAAAAATAACACCCTATTTGTCATATTAATGAAGACCTAATTCAGTTATGTTATTTTCTGAGTCCTTGCCTGTAGCATCCCCACTAAACCAGGATATCTGCCAGGACCCTTCTATGCAGACCATGTGGCGCCTCATTGTTGGGCTGAGTGACAAAGGTTTTATTATGAAATCCTTTATATTCTCATGTATATATTTTCCTTGCTAATTAATCCTCTGCAATTTTAGTGTTATGAAATCCTATTGTTTCAAAGTCAACACTCACCCTTTAATCCAAATTGGGCTAAAAGTGATAACCTCCCTGAACACTGTGTGCTATGTTTAGAAAAAAATTCAGTGGAGACTTCCAGACTCCAAAAGGGGATGTGGCTGCTCTGTGTGTAGCTAGTTGACAAGGTGGAAAGAATGGCAACTGTTTAGGTACATTCGGTATCAAGAGATGGCATTGTTCGACTAACTGTCACCATGTAGTTGGAAGCTGTGAGGACACAATTGTGGCATATTGTGTGCAAAGAGGTAAAAGGTGTTCCAGGGCAATGATTTCTAAACCTAGGTGATCAACCAAATGAACAGGGGAAAGTTAACATCACCGGGCTCCCACATATGAGGAATCTGATTCAGGAGGTCTGGGGTAGGGTCCAGGCATCTATCTAAACAGCTTTTTTAGTCCTAGTTGGTTTGGTTCAGTGGATGGAGCAACAGCCTGTGGACTGAAGGATCCCAGGTTCGATTCTAGTCAAGGGCACAATCCCCAGTGTGGGGTGTGCAGGAAGCAGTCGATCAATGATTCTCTCTCATCATTGATGTTTCCATCTCTCTCTCCTTCCTCTCTGAAATCAATAAAAATATATTTAAAAATAAATAAAATAAAAAACCTTAAGAAAAGCTTTCTTAGGTAATTCTGATGATGAAACATTAGCTGTAAAACCCTTGTCTTGAATTTCCGTTCAGGTTCTGCCATATATTCATTCAATCAACCAACCAGCAAACCATTAATCAACTGCTGTTTCATGCCAGGCACTGGATGCTGGGAAACAGAGGTTAACAAGACAGACATCCTGGCCAAACCATTTAACAACTTTCAGCTTCCTTTCCTCCTCTTTGAATAGGGGTTAGATGAGAGTTCGGGTCCTGCCCAGCTCTAACAGTCCATGATATTTAAGAAACGGAGCCCCTGACCTCCTAATATGCCTTTCAACTTCTTTTCGGTTCTTATTGCCAAGCTGACATTCTCCCATTCCAGTTTTCTACCTACCTTGCCTTACAATTCTGCCTCAAAGCAACAGTCTTCAGTGCTTGATGTCAGCCTGATTGAAATGTTAAAAGATTTCCTCTCCATTTCCAGAGGCGATGGGGCTGAGAAGTTAACCAAGGCTTCATCAAGGATACTCGTGTTTCTATTCATCATGGCAGCACTACTGACAGTTTAAAAAGGACAGCTCCCCATTCGTTACATGGAAAGTTCTTGTGTTTTTCCTCTTCTACTTCCATTAGAGGTTCAATGGAGCTAGATCCAAAGACAGGAGAATATGAGGCAAAGCTGGACCTCCCAAAGCAAAGGGGCCCATTTGGGAAGATGCTCCAAATTTGGCCCTGAAGGTTCCTCCAGAGGTATTTCTCAGCTGCCTGCTAGTTCTGGGAGGTCAGGGTGCAAACTGGGTGACGGGGACAGTCAAGCGGAGACAGGACAGGGCCTGGCAGCCTAGGCTGGGCCCTGGCCTGGTGTTCAGCTCTCTCGAGGCTGTGCCGGCCAGCTGGTGCGCTGGGTTCTGCTGGTAGGGTGTCACTTAGGGGCTTCTCGATGGAGTCCAGGCCCTTGGGGGACGTCCACTCTTGACCTTTTGCGACAGGACTGCTTGGACGGGCGGGACTTCCTGGGTAAGGCTCTGGTTCGTTTCTCTGGGGAGGATACCTTCCCCTCAAACCTCTGCGAGCCCCTTCTCAGGCCGGGTCCTCTGAGCGTGGCCGGTCCGAGAGGTCCAGGCCACTGACGGTGGTCACAGGAGGTTGGGGCGGTCGCACTGCGCAGACTCTGTCTTTGCTGTCACCAGCCGGTCCAGCTCGTCCGCCTCCTTCAGCGCCTGACACAGCATCTCCAGCTCTTCTACTCCTCCTAGAGACGCTGCTCCAGCTCCTCTGTGGCTGCCTCATTCCGCTGTGGAAGCCTGTCAGGTACTCCGGGTCAAGGCTGAGCTCCAGGAGCCAGGCAGCCTGCGTTGCTATCTTGCTCGTTCTTGCGCTCAAGGCCGAGAGGCCTGGGTAGCTGTGCTGGCCTGGGCGCTTGGGGATGTGAGGGCACGTTTGCTCAGCATCTCACCAGGTGGGATTGGGGTGGGGTGGTCAGAGACCCGGGATGATTGTAGGCCAGAATACAACCCCAAACAACAACAACATGCCACTTCAACGTTAATAAGTTTTCAGAAATGGTTCTGTGTGAATTTGGAACTCTCTGGATGGAGAGAGTATGGCAATTTAACCTACAGAGATTTCTTTTGTTCTTTTAAAAAATTATGTATTTTTTATTGTTGATAGTGTTACAGATATCTCCCATTTCCCTCTTTGTCCTTCTTCCTCCTATCCCCTCCCATCCCCTCCCATCCCCTCTCCCCCCATCTCCCATTCAGGTCTTCGCTACCCTATAACCCGTGTTCATGGGCTATGCAGATAAGTATATAAGTTCTTTGGTTTATCTCTTCTTCTCCCCCCAACCCCACATAGAAATATGCCTGTCTGTTCCATGCTAGAGGTTTCTTTAGAAGTCTTTCTATTATCCAGGAACGTTACTATTTGGTTGATGACAGTAGAGCTGATGCCATTTCTTACGATCAAGGAGCTCCCTGAATTACCAAGGTCCAAATATTTCACTGCTCATCAGAGCCATCCGTAAGTGTTGCTGTATCTGCTGAGCAGTAGAATCTTGCTCTTCTTGCCTGGGGAAGGAGGAAGGGAGGTGAGGAACCCATTCTCTGAGTTCTCAGGCTTGGCTCACTGAGATGGTTACAGAAGCCAGGATTTAACGCAAGTCATTGAGGCAGATGGTGGAAGGTCTGGTTGAAAGGGCATGGCTGTTACTCAGCCCCAGGGATAGTAGCTGTTTGGGATTGTGAACCTAGTGTTGCCAGAACTTATGAATTTTTCCAAAAGCAGCTAGAGACTCAGATTTTTATGATGGCATGCAATTCAAATTATATATATGCACATATACTCCAGCCACTTTTGACAGCACACTGTTGGCTGGTCCTTTAGTAGCCCTCTTTCCCTGTTTGTACGTGCAAGAATCTTATGAGCCTTTTGATGACTGGTAGTGAGCAGAGGGAACACAACTCCCAAAGATGTTCACCCTGTTCCTTCACGTTCATTTTGATGGAACCCAAATGATAGATGCTTGAGGTTGAATGTAGAGCCTGACATCGGATCTAGCTAATCATTCCAAGGTACCAAGTAGGAACATTGGTATCTGAGTGAGATTCAGCAAAGCCACTGCTTGTATGGCCTTTTCATTGAGTATAGTGGCATACTGTACTCCTTGGCAGAAAACCTACACAGTCCTCTGTTGGTTTTGTAGCATCGCTTCTCCACGTGGAGGTTCCTTCAGCTTGTGGTGGGCCATCTGAGTGGGCCAACCCTGAAAACTCAGAGAGGGAGTTCCTCACCTCTCCTGTTCCTTCCTCAGGGAATAACAACAAGATTCTGGTTGTCAGCTGATATAGCAGCCTTTATTCTGATGAGCAGCCAAAATATTCCATCATGCACACATGCATACCCTGTGCTCTCTAACTTCAGAACTAGGTCCTTTCACCTTTCTTCTGTTCCCAGTTTGGGGCTTTCCCAAGATTGCTCCATCTTTGACCTACAAAATAGGATATAAATCCCAGCTGTTCTCTTTTCCCTACCTATTTTTAATGCTGGAAAACAGTGTCAGACTTAGAATCCCAAGAGTGTTGGAGAAGAGAAAAGAACTCAGGTTGGCCTTTACATTAGTTGGTGACTTACAAATGTTTTTCCCCCTCTTTTGGTTTTTATGGGGATATGAAAAATTTTTTTAGGTACCTCTATTGTAAGATTTAAGATCCTGCCAATAAGTCAACATATAAGACACATGTCCTACAATTGCATAACTTTTAGGTCTTATTTTGCTAAAAAAGCTTCTATATTCTTCTTATTCTCAAGTTACAAAATCAACTGGCTACATGTTTGTATCAGTCATAGTTCTAGAAAAATCCAATGTCATGCCTTAATTGGATAATTTGTAGTGAATTTGATAAAGGGATCATTTACATATATGTAGAACAAAATAATAGGCGATTGTGCAGTAGCCTGGGGCTAGAAACAGTGGGGTGCTGCGGGGGCAGGGGTCTTTACTAATACCCTCAATAGAGATGGTGACTACTGTAGTCTGAATGGCAGGCTGTGTGGAGGTGGCTGATTACAGGAGACAATCAGCCTGCAGTGGCCCTGCAGAGGGAAAGCCCAGAGGATAAGGATTCTGACCTCATTCTTCTGTCTCCTATGTATTGTCTTGCCTTTCCTGTGGTCATACCCAACTGGACCATTCAGGTCATAGGGTGGAAAGGGTAGAGAGTGGATCTGGAGGGGCAAGTATAAGCTATCTAGCACATTTTAAAAAATCAAGGACTTGCAGATGCAGTCATGAGGTGCCAGTTTGATCTTAATTTAAATATATTTTTATTGATTTTTTTTTTTTACAGAGAGGAAGGGAGAGAGATAGAAAGTCAGAAACATTGATGAGAGAGAGACATCGATCAGCCGCCTCCTGCACGCCTCACAGTGGAGATGTGCCCGCAAGCAAGGTACATGCCCCCAACAGGAATCGAACCCGGGACCCTTCAGTCTGCAAGCCGACGCTCCATCCACTGAGCCAAACCGGTCTCGACTAATCTTAATTTAGGTGAGTAGTTCTTAGTTTTAGTTTGAACATTCTAGTATAGAAATGCTATCTCATTTAAATGCTATCTGCAATTAAAGGAATGAAATGCATTGCAAAGGACCAACTACATGGTTGCTCATAAAATTAAGCAAATATTTATTGAATCCTTACTATGTCCCTAGTATTGTGGTCATCTGTGAACCATATTGATGTTAATGTAATAGAGGTCAAGATTACATGATATATATGTTGAGTTCAGCTTGTTTGGATAAGAGATTGTAAACTTTTTTGGATAAGAGATTGTCCATCTGCTCTTCATGTGTTGTATAGAGTGATTCTTTCATATCAACTGAACTTTGTACTGTTTCATTTTGTAGGAGGATGGCTTCCAGGAGCAAAGCAGTCTCTTTAACAGTTCAGTTATTATTGTGTAAGTTTTTATTTATGGAACAAACAGCATTAAAATTGCAGTTATAGTTTTCTTCTTATAAAATGAGAATTAGATGAGATAATGCATATATCCGACCCTTTATAAGTTCTTAATAAAGGTAAACTGATTTCAAAATAAAAGAGAAAACCCACCAATGTCCCTCTCCTCAAAATTCAATGTTCTTATGTTTCCATAGTCTCCTTTAAACATCATCCTTGTGCATATATAATTTCTACATGTTAGAAGGATTTGATTTGCACGTGAAAATACCCAAACTGCCAACAAATTATACAATCTGGACAAAATGGGCAAATCCTTAGAAATATACAATCTTTCCAAACTGGGTCACAAAATCTGAATAGACTTATTATAACTAATGAAATTAAAGCTGTAATAATTAAAAAAACAAACAAAAGTCCTAGACCAGATGGCTTACAGGTGAATTTTAGCAAATATTTAGAGAACAACTAACACCTATCCTTCTCAAACTATTCTAAAAAATTCAAGAGGAGGGAAGACTCCTAAGTTCATTTTGAGGCCAGAGTTATCCTAATTCCCAAACCAGATAAAGACACTACAAAGAAAGAAAATTATAGGCCAATATCTCCAATGAACAAAGGTACTAAAATTCTCAACAAAATATTAACAAACTGAGCCTAAGAATATATTAAAAAGATCACACATCATCATCAAGTGGGATTTATTCCAGGGATGCAAGATTGGCACAATATCTGCAAATCAATAAATTTAATACACTACATAAACAAAATGAAGTATAAAACCTACATGATCATATAAATAGATGCAGAAAAAGCATTTGATAAAATTCACCCATTTATGATAAAAAATTCTCAGCAAAGTGGGACTAGCAAGAATATACCTCAACATAAAAGGCTATATATGACAAACAGACAACCATTATACTCAATGGACAAAAATTATAAATGTTCCCTTCAGATTAGAAATAAGACAGGGATGTCTGCTTTCACTGTTCTTATTCAACATAATATTGGAAGACCTAGCCATACCAATCAGACAAGAAGAAGAAATATAAGGCATCATGTTGGAAAGGAAGAAGTAAAACTGTCATTATTTGCAGGTGACATGATACTGTATATAAAGAATCTTAAAGATTCCACCAAAAAACTATTAGAACCAATAAATGAATTCATTCAGTAAAGTAGCAGGATACAAAATATCTAGAAATCAGTTGCATTTTAATACACCAATAATGAACTATCAGAAAGGGAAACTAATCCTATTCACAATTGACTTCAAAAATAATAAAATACATAGGAATAAATTTAGCTTAGGAAGTAACAGACCTATGTTTGGAAAACTGTAAAACACTGAAGAAAGAAATTGAAGACACAAATAAGTGGAAGCATATACTGTGTTCACTGATATAAAGTGTCCCTAATACCTAAAGCAATCTATAGATTAAACTGAATTCCTATCTAGATACCAATGGCATATTTTACAGAACTAGAACAAATATTCCAAAAATTTAAATAGAACCACAGAGGAGTCTGAATAGCAACAGTGATCTTGAAAAAGAACAAAATTGGAGGTATCATGCTATTTGACATCAGACTATACTATAAGGCTATAGTTTTCAAAACAGCATGATACTGGCATACAAATAGACATAGATCAATGGAACAGAATTAGAGAGTCCAGAAATAAACCCATGGTCAACTAATATTTGACAAAGAGGGGAAGAAGAACAATGGGGTAAAGATAGTCTATTCAGTAAATAGTAATGGGAAAATTGGACAGATATGTGCAAAAAAAACAACAACAAAAAACTACACCACCTTCTTATACCATTCAGAAGAATAAACTTAAAATGGATTAAAGACTTCAACGCTCTAAACTATAACAATCCTAGAAAAAAATAGGCAATAAGATTTTGGACATTTCTTGTAACAATATTTCTTTTTCTGATATGTTTCATTGGGCAAGGGAAACAAAAGAAAAAATAAACAGTCCTAGCTGGTTTGGCTCCCTGAATAGAGATCTGTCTGCAAACTGAAGGTTTGATTCTGGCCAAGGGCATGTACCTTGGTTGTGGGCTCAATCCCCAATAGTGGTCATGTAAGAGGCAGCTTCAATGTTTTTCTCTCATTGATGTTTCTAACTCTTTATCCCTTGCCCTTCCCCTATGTAAAATCAATAAAAATATATTTAATAAAATATAAAAGAAAAAAACAAATAGGACTACATCAAACTAAAAAGTGTGGACAGCAAAGGAAAACATCAATAAAATGAAAAGACAACCTACTGAATGGAAGAACATATTTGCCAGTGATATATCTGATGAGGGTTTGATACCCAAAACTTATAAAGAACTTATACAACTCTCAACACCAAATAAACAAACAGTCCAATTAAACAATGGGCAAAGGATAAAAACAGACACTTCTCCAAAGAGCACAGAATCATCGCCAATAAACATATTAAAAGTTGCTCAATGTCACTAATCATCAGAGAAATGAAAATTCAAACCACAATGAGATATCACTTTGTACTTGTCAGAATGGCTTTCATCACTAAATCAGCAAACAAGTGTTGGCGAGGATGGGGAGGAAAGATAACCCTCAAACACTGTTGGTGGGAATGCAGATTGGTCTAGCCCAATGGTTCTCAACCTTTCTAAGACCACGACCCTTGCATATAGTTCCTCATGTGGTGGTGACCCCCAACCATGAAATTTTGCTACTATTTTGCATCGTGATGTAAATATCTGCATTTTCCGATGTTCTTAGGCTACCCCTGTGAAAGGATTGTTCGACCCCTGAGAACCACTGGTCTAGCCAATGTGGAAAACAGTATGGAGTTTCCTCAAAGCAGTGAAAATGAAATAGCCCTATGACCCAGCGATTCCACTTCTGGGAATATATCCAAAGAAACCTGAAGTATTGATTTGAAAGAATATCTGGACTCCTATATTTATTCCATTGTTATTTATAATAGCCAAATTTGGAAGCAGCCCAAGTGCCCATTAGTAGATGTATGGGTAAAAAAAGCTGTAGTATCTTTACACAATGGAATATGACTTGACCATAAAAAAGAAGGAAATTTTACCTTTTGTAACAGCATGGATGGACCTGCAGAGTATTATGTTTAGTAAAATAAGCCAGAGAAAGACAAGGACCATATTATTTCACTTTTATGTAGAATCAAATGAACAAAATAAACAAACATAAAAAGACAGATACAGAAAACAAGACTGACAGCTACTAGAGGGGGAAGGATGTTGGGTAATTGGGTAAAAATGCTGATGGAATTTAAACAAAAACAAACAAACAGAAAACAAACAAACCTCACAGACACAGACAACAGTATGGTGATTACCAGGGGGAAGGGGAGTGACAGGAGGTAGAAGGGAGAGGGTAAAGGGGGAATAAATGTTGATGGAAGGAGACTTGACTTTGGATGGTGAGCACACAGTACAATATACAGATGACGTATTATAGAATTGTACACTTGAAACCTATATAATTTCATTAACCAATGTCACCCCAATAAATTCAATAAAAAAAAACCCAACCCAAAACACAGGCATTTAATTTTTTTCATTTTATTGTTAATGTGTGCTGCCAGTTTGGGAATCTCCTCCAAGGGTAAAGGCTACTTCTACCTTGTGGCATTTCCATCTTTACACATGCTTCCATTGTTTATGATTCAGGTGGGGGCAGATTTTTTTTGGTCCAAAAATGAGAGATATTACTGCCATTCACAACCAGTCGTCCAGAACTAATCACATGACCCACAGGTAAAAGAAACCCTTTCAGTTTGTGAAACTAGTAGACAGCAAACATACAAAGTTAAATCTTTCCACGCATCTATGACTTTTCCTCTGTCCATATTTTAGTAGAATTATGGAATCATGGCACGTGTGCTTGTCCAGATCCCCCTGAATTCCTTTTTACAGTTTCCACATTCTCAATGGGTTTGATGTACTTCCACTGCCAAAGTAGTTCCGGGGGCTTTTTTTTTTTTGGAAAGCTGCACTTGGGCTGCTGGAGTTTTCCTGAACACGTGGAGAGACAGACAGAGACTGGATGATTTACTGTGGAGCCTGGAAACCACTCTGGTGTGCCCTTAACCAGTGATGGCAGCACGAGGTAATAGAGCTGAGCCATAACCTCCACGTCAGAGTCCCTCAGGGACCTGGATGAAGTTACCCTCTGCAGGACCTGCCAGCAATCACTTTTGTGTAGCTTCCTGTCGTCCCTGTCCCGTTTCCTTCCTTCCCTTGCCAGTTTCCCCTGGGAGCATGCATTTAATAAGTCACATATGCACAGATTTTCATCTCAGGGTTTGCCTCTGGGGAATGCAGTCTAAGCCAGCTTGTGAACAGTATTCAGGCTTGTGATTGAATTAGCCTTTAGTTAAAAAGAGGAAGAGCTACCACAACCGCTGGCAGATGGGACATTATGATGGTCTGGACTGTGACAGTGGATCTCAGGTACCTCAGTGATTGCATGACAAAAGGAAAGGGCTTTAAGGCTTCTGACTGTGGGTCACTGAATACACTTTAAAACTGGCTTTGGGTTGTGAATGAGTGTGGCAGTTCTTTCTTCCTTTGGGAAACTGAATATTATCCTAACAGAGTTCAATACAGTGGTCTTTTCTGCTGAAGTCTAAATCTCCATGTAATTTCATTTTCCCTAGCCTCTTGCACAACCTAAAAACTCTGTATATTTGAAACTAACAATTCTCCTATCATGAAGGATGGGCTGTTCTTGCATTGCAAAAATGCATGAATCACCCTGCAGGAGAGGGGAGGGAAAGTGACAGCACATTAGGCCCTGCAAGGGGGCTGTTTTGTTCTGGGAGGCATCTCCATCGCTCTCTCTCCCATGCCTTTGGGTTGGTAATGGTAGTGTTGTCTTTGCTGTCTCTCTGTCCTTTATAAACATTTTCCTCTTGTCATTCCATAGTCTTTTTTGTCTGTTCCTTCCCTTGCATTTCCATGGTGACTACTCTAGTCCAAGCTCCTACCATTTATGATGAATTGAACTGTGTCCCCCTACACCATTCATATGTTGAAGCCCTCACCTCAAGTGAAACTATATTTGGAGATAGGACCTGAAAGGATGTTATTAGGTTTAAGAGATGTCATTAATGTGGGGCCCTTTTCTGATAGGACTGGTATTCTTAGAACAACATGAAGAGACAACAGTGACCTCTCTCTGTCCATGTATGCACAGAGAAGAGACGCTGAAAAAACACAAAGAGAAGGTCATCTGCCACTGAAGAAACCAATTCTGCTTCCATCTTGAGTTTGTTCTTCAAGCCTCCAGAACTATGAAAAAGTGTATTTCTGTTAAGACACCCAGTTAATGGTATTCTGTTATGGCAGCCCAAGCAGATTAATACACCATTTTACACTGAGATTATTTCCCTGATAGTATAGTATCTAACAGTAGACTAGTGTACTGGTCTCCAATCTATTCTGGTTTAATGAAATTCTTTTAAGAATATATATTTTTATTGATTTCAGAGAGAAGGGAGAGGAAGAGAGAGAGAGAGAAATATCACTGATGAGAGAGGATCATTGATTGGCTGCCTCCTGCATGCTCCCTCTGTGGATGGAGCCTGCAATCCAGGTATGTGCCCTGACAGGGAATTAAATTGTGACCTTCTGGTTCATAGGTTGATGCTCAACCACTGAGCCAACCTGGCCGGGCTAATTAAATTCTTAAAGCAACAATTACCTCTTGATTCATACTGAGATAAATCCTGTAGCACATTAGTACCACAGAGTAAAGCTGGAATGCTTTATTTAGGTCAGTGGTTCTCAACCTTCCTAATGCCATGACCCTTTAATACAGCTCCTCATGTGGTAGTGACCCCCAACCATAAAATGATTTCCGTTGCTACTTCATAACTGTAATTTTGCTACAGTTATGAACTGTAATGTAAATATCTGATATGCAGGATGTATTTTCATTGTTACAAATTGAACATAATTAAAGCATAGTGATTAATCACAAAAACAATATGTAATTATATATTGTGAAATATTTATTTCTAATTACAAATAAATGAAATCTTGTCTTGAATCGTGGTGTAGCATGGGTAACAGTCTTCATATGACAACATTAAACTACATTGCTACACTTTGCTACACTGAGGAGCGGTCTGTTGGTTCCTAAGACCATGGGAAATAGGTGTTTTCCAAAGGGGTCTCGACCCACCGATTGAGAACCGCTGATTTAGATGGACATTTAAGATCTATGTAATCCAACCCAAGAACCTCCCTTTGAGAACCTTCTCTGTTTTCCGGTCTTTTCCCTGTCCCCAAAATATAATGACAATTTTTTACTTGGCTCAATTGGATTTTCTCCAGTTTCGATGCTGTCTGTCCAAACCCTATCTGTTCTTCATCCTAAACCTCACTTAATCGGTGAAGCCTCTTCTTACTGTTCCAGCCGACCGCTAAATTGTTTTAGTAGTCTCTGCCTTTTGTATTTGGATCTACATTTAATGTTTGCATTTTAAGTGTTTCATGTTCTGTGCCTACCCTGAGTGCTGGACACACACATAATAGATACAATAAATATTTGTCAGTGAACCAGTGAGTAACTGTTGCCAACAAGGCGGAAGTGGTGTGACTTATACAGACTGAGTTGGGTCTGGGGTGATACTATGCAAGGAGTAGGTAGTTAAAAGCCCTGAGAATATTAGGATTTAGTTGCTGTTTGAACCAACGCTGAGTTACTTAGATCTTGGGCAGAGGTCACTTTGAGCCTGGATTTCTCTCATCTGATGACATGTTTAATGAATACTGAGGAAAATGGCTTATACATTGGTATGGGTCTCTCCCTCATGCACACACTGCAAAGTAGTTAGTACTTTGCAGAAATTTAACAGAGAGTGAGAGGTGGTGATTGAAGCCACGGGTGCCTATAAACACAAATGGAGATACCCAGGCCTCGTGTTAGGCTATAAACAATACTGTATGTGTATGTGTGTGTTTAAACCCAGATACATAACTCTGTTCTTTGAGCAAAAGCCCATTCATTTAGAGAAAAAAGAGCCAGCTCAAAATTATGCCTGTTTGTCTTTAATGAGACCAACACAGGTTAGATATTAGGACTGATAGGTTAGGAGCACATTGACTGTGTATAAGCGCATCATATGCAAAGACTGTTACAGGTGAAAGAAGCCAAGAAATTAAATGAGGGATTTCCAAAATTGCAGTCAATCATTTATGACATTAACATTAAAGAAATTACTCATATTTTATCAGAAGTGATGCTTTGATGCACTGCTAAGGACTTGTCAGCAACTTATCTTTTTTTAGCAGTGAACATGAGAATTCAGTGCATGAGCATCCACACTAGCAACACATCTCATCTGTGTCACCAATATTTCTGGAGTGTTCAGGTGGAAGGGACACTTTCTGAAGGTCTGAGACCTTCCCAGCCTGGACGGGCATTGAGTCTTGCTTGTGTGTGTGGTGGGTCACCATGGTGTTGCCCACTTTAGCCTTGTTGTGGCAATGATATCCAAGAAACTGTGGGGCTGTTTAAGTATTTATCTTCATGTTTGGTAGAAAAATACAAAACACACAGTCCTGGTTTTGGGAGCATTTGAAGGAAGGATTTGGAGGGCAGAGGTGACATGATCTGACTTGGGATTTATCGGGATCACTGTGTCCTCTGGACTGAAGAGAGGATTGAATGGGAGTTGGGGCAGAGCAGAAAGACAAGTTTGGAAAGAGTGGAGAGAAGGGGAGGGAGGTGCTGGAGGGACTGGAGGGCTCATTTTCCCTTCTTCACCAGGTCCTTCTGTTTCTCTCCCGCAGGGTGCTGGGGTAGGATTAGTTTGGGGGTGGTCACCTCACACTCCCAGGGGCCTCCCGCTTCCCTTGCACAGCACTCTGTCCTCCCCAGCTCGTGCAAAAGGAGGTTAAGTGCATCCTGAGGTCTCCCAGAGGGTGGATGGCCATGCTTTGGAATAGTCCTGATTCACAGCCTCTTGGCCTTAACTGACAGCATGGAAGCTTCCATCCAGGGCGTTAACCTCCCTCAGGGGGAGACTCATCATTTACCAGGGAGAAAATGGGCATCTTGTAGCTGCAGGCTCTTAACTCCTTTGAAGCTGCAGGACAATTGACTTAACTGAACATACTTCATGCAGGGAGGGATGAGTAATCTCAGAAAAGGGAGGGAAAGTCCACAGAGCTCTGAACCTGGGGAGGTTGCACAGACACCGGCTTTCTTTTCTCCTGGGCTTGTGTGAATCATGGGAGGGAGTGGGCAGGCATCACTTCGAGCTTTGGATAACCCCCAGCATATGGCTCTTTCCTGGAAAGTTCTCTCGACATCACTTTATTTCCTGATTAAGTGGGTCATCTGATTACTTGTCAGTTATAGATTTGAGGAAGGGAGGATTCTGGAAACCTTGATCTACCCAAGGAGGGAACATTGCTTTGTCTAGATCAGGATTTCTTACCCGGGACACTGGGGACATTATGGGTTATATAATTCTTTGTTGGGTGGCTCTGCTGTTGCATTGTAGGATATTTAGCAGCATCCCCGGCCCCTCCTCTCTAGATGCCAATAACACCTCCCAGCTGGGACAACCAGAAATGCCTGTAGCCATTGTCACATGCCCCCCTGGGTGATGGGGGGTATGGTGCCCCTAGTTGAGGAGAGCCCCTGATTTAGGCTTAGCAGGGCCTAGGGGCAGTCAGGATTATTTTTTAATTTCATGGCCTCTCTGGCTAATGATATCAACGGAGTTAAAACTAATACCGTAGTGGCTTCTGCTTGGTGGCCAGGCTGCAGAACAGGCTCTGTTGTGCCCTGAGAGAACAATTTTCCCCTGTTTTACCTAGTAAGGCCCTTGTGATGCCTGGATCTGGGCACCCCAACAGACAAGTGTGCCTATAAGGCAAAGAATGCAAAACATCATACACCCTGATTTCCAGGGAGAGGTATGTTTTCTTTCCCCTCTCTCCTGGATTCATGCAATAATTAGCCAAAGTAAAATGAATATTAGCTCATGCTTAACTGCCTTTGCAGCGTCTTCACCGGCACTGACCCAGTAGTGCTAAATCAATTATTTTTTGAACTTTATGGCTTTAAATAATCCTTTGCTCTAAAATTCCCTGTACCCCTCAGCTACTTAACCACAGGCCCCTCTGCCCTAAATCCTTTTCTTGTACTTTGTAGCTTTTTAAGCAAGGCCCCTTTTTAAGAAGGCATAATCCCTTCTCTGTAGAAAACATGAAAGACCTTGAACAAATCAAGATTTCTCCATGGAGAATTCAGCTAATCCTGTGCTTAGCTCCTAACAAGGAAATCCATCTCTCCACCAAGCACGCCATTACCCGGACTAATGCCTGACTTGAATAACAAGCAAATTATTGTGCTTTTAATTGTACCCTGCTCGGTCACAAAGCACATCTGAGAGAGGACTGTGCCGAATGTCTCCAGGAGAAACAGGTCATGCTTCTAATCCTTCTTTTCTGTCGCCTGCCCCCTCCCCCTTTCTAATCTTTTCTCTTCCCAGCAGTGCACAGGGGGAAAAAAAAAGACAGCTAAATTATGTTTAAAATGGAAGAGTCAAAAGAAGAAAAAAGGTGGTCAATACTGACTTGGGAGAGGATGAGTTATCCAATCTCTGCAGTGTGGCTCATTCAGGACAATCAGTGTTATTGTAACCCTGTTCCTGGAGGGCAGGCTTTGTTAACTAAACCATGCCTCCTCAGCCTTGGCACTGGTGCCATTTGGGGCTGGGTAGTTCTTTGTTGTGAGGGACTGTCCTGTGTATTGCAGGATTTTTATTTGGGATTGTGACAATCTCAAATATTTCAGGACATTGCCAAATGTATCGTGGGGCAAAATCGCCAGTGGTTGAGAATCACCACCTCTAAGCCCTCCCGTGCTGGGATTCATGTGCTCCTAATGCTCCCCCTTCTGTACACAACAACCGCCATGAAAACCATGGCTCTCGAGGTGAAATAGGAGAAACAGGCATGCTCATTATATGGGTAGAATGAGTGGAAAGGAAAAGGACAGCAATGTGTCTGTTGTCAGGGTGGGAGAATGGGCAACTCCCTCAACACCAACATTGGAAAGAGTCTTGCAATTTGATTGCACTTCTGGCTTCCGTTCCTAAGTGGCGGGGCCTCTGGCTGAGCAAGCCAGCTTTTGAATGCCTCTACCTGTGCTCTTTGGCATTGGGCTTGCTGTGGGTGAGATGAGGGGTGACAGAGAGACTGAAGAAATAAAGGAGCTGCTTCCTATGGGTATTCACACTCTCCACCTACCTGGTTTAGGACCCAGCCTTTGACTCTATTACTGAGCTGGTAACAATCCCATCTCGGACCTGGCAGGACCAAGGAGAGCTATCCATGAAAGAAACATTATGTAAGCACTGGGTTGCACATGCATTATGGTCTCTGGGGCAAACATCTTCTCACTTCTGGAGAGATAAGGAATCTTCCTTATTTTTAGTAATTTACAAGAAGCCTTATTGCTAATCCTTACCAGTCCAAAGCAAAAACTGGGATAACAAATGCATTGCACCGAGCCTCAATCTCCACTTGGTGGCGGTGTACATCTTCCTCAGAGGCCAGGCTGAAGGCAGCTCACAGTGGCTCCTTGGCCTAAGCAAGACAAGTGCCACTTGTCTTTCGGAGACAGCCGGCTCCTCTCATTGTTGGCACCAACAGCCCCAAACAATTGCACTGACCACACAGCTCTAAGCCACATTCCAGGGCGCTGCTGTCTGCTCAGGAGTGAATGTTGGGAAAATGAACCAAGCTGCTAATTTGCTTGATTGGGGGAAAAAAATAAGATCTCAAGTAACAATGGGCGTAATTTATTTTCCCCGACTAGGATAGGGACAATGCCATTTCATCCCCCCTCCCGACTGCTACCGTCAATGAAAGCAATCACCTAATTAGTCCTGAATTACTAACCGGCAGGGGAAAGGATCTGCTGAAAATCAAGCTGAAGTGGGGAATTTGGAGAAAAGGATGTGATTTCTTTGGGAGGAGGGGCTGTGAGTAGGAGGTGTGTGTGTGTGTGTGTGTGTGTGTGTGTGTGTGTGTGTGTGTGAATGAAGGCCTGAAGCCTTTTGTGGGGCCCTGGACCCCTGTGGTGGGGGCTGTGCTGGCTCTGACCCTGGGAGAGAGAGAGGCTCAGTGATTTCTAAACTGAGGATAAAGACTCTGATGGGGAAGACATGCCCTGGAGATTGGGAACAGAACATAGCCCTATGACCTCCCACCCCCTCTCCCGGCCCCTTCCCCCACTGCTGATGGGACCCCACAGGAAGGTTCCCAGTTCCCTGTCAGTGCCCCCTCTCCTGACACACAATAAGGGAAATTACAGGCAAAGGGGAAACCAAGTTAGGATTTAAGTCATTAAGAAATAACCCAAGGGCATGAAATCAATGCCTCCTTACAGACTTGGTTTTTCCCCTCTGTCTTTATGAATTGCCTCTTCCCCGCTGAAACAATGCCGTTCCCACACCTCTCTGTATGAGGGAAGGTGCTCTTCTTAGAAGTAAAGCCAAACAATGGGGGAAAGGGGAGGGGGAAGCAGGCAAGTGCTGACATCTTCCACTTGAAGGCTCCACAAATTGAAGGACTGATTTATTTGTTCGGAGATGACTTCTTGTTTTTTAGTTAGATAGGCCTTTAATTGAAATACTTTACTAATGCCATGTATCACAACTGTAAACTGTCAGTTTCCACAGCTGTTGCTTTCTTAGAGCAGCCTGGCAAGTGTGTGTGTGTGTGTGTGTGTGTGTGTGTGTGTGTGTGTAAAAACACAGACTTGGAAGGGTGAGAGGAGTTGGTTCAGGCTTTCTCTTTTTCCCACTTAGCTGGCCCACAGGCCCCGCCCCCTCCCCTCTCCTCCACCCCTTCCGCCCAAAACATATGCTCCTCTTCCTCAGGCACCCACTCTCATTCTAGCGCATCTGTTGTTTTCAGCCGGCAGACAGCCATTCTCTCTCTCCTGGGAGGGGTGCCTCCTTTTTGGGGGGTGGAGAGAGCTATCCTCTCTGTCTCAGTTTATGAGGCTTAGATGAAGTAGACCTCACTCTCCTCCTTATGTGCCGTGCCATGCCATGCCATGCCAAGCTGTGGGGAAGGCATGCACCTCAGCTCCAGCCTGGAGTCTTCTGTCCCACCCCTCTTGGCCACAGTGATTGGCTCTTATAGTTGCCAGAATTAGCAGAGCAACAATACCAACAACCAACTAAAACAAAATTGGATGACTGTTAAATGGGATCTTTAGAGAAACAATTAGGATTTTTTTCCCCGTAGAAATATGTCTCAGGTATTTTGTGGAACACACTTATATTGTCTTTTAAAAAAAAATACATTTCATTGATTTTTCACAGAGAGGAAGGGAGAGAGATAGAAAGTCAGAAACATCGATGAGAGAGAGACATCTATCAGCTGCCTCCAGCACACCCCACTGTGGAGATGTGCCCGCAAGCAAGGTATATGCCCCCAGCCGGAATCGAACCTGGGACCCCTCAGTCTGCAAGCCGATACTCTATCCACTGAGCCAAACCGGTCTTGGCTATATTGTCTTTTATCTGAACCTCTGCTTTAACAAGGCATCCTGCCTTTTATCTGGCAACCCCATTGTTTAAGAATATTTGACTAAAGCAGTTCAAGTCAGAATCAGCCCAGGACTTTTACTGGAGCAACTATTTAAAAAAATGTGTTGGGCTTGGTAGGCAGGTAGGTGGCCTGCTGGTGGCCATCTTTGCTACCATGTGGGGACAGCTGCCTGAAATAGAAGCCTGAGGAAGAGGAGCATATGTTTCATTTGAACAGGTGGATTGAGCTATTCCTGATTCTCTGCTTGATGAAGGTCAGGGTGCCGATAGCCCGGTGGGATCATAATTTTCTGCCCCTTGAGCCAGGGAAGGACTACATCAGTGCCCACTGAGTATGGCTTTTATTTCACTGAAAGAGTGGGGAATGGATACTGGGCAGCAAAACTAACTGATGTCGACTATACACTTAAGTTGTTTTCTAATTGTAAGCTCTTTGTCCTGTTGTCTTAGCTCTTCTTCACCACCTCCTGGCTGGGAACACCTTGCCTGTGGGGTTGGAGACTTGCATTTCATATGCACCTCTGCCTGGCTGAGTGGCTTTAGCATTACTGTGACCTCTACAGAGCTGGGTTTCTCATTCTCAAAGCTAAGGACAGAGTTTGTCTTCATTCACTCAGACTGCTAAAATAAAATACCAGGAACTGGGTGGCTTATACACAACAGGAATTTATTCTTTGCAGTTCTGGAGGCTGGGAATCTGAGACCAAGGCGCCAGCAGAGTCAGTAGTGTCTGGTGGGGGCTCGCTTCCTGGTTCACAGACAGGGCCTTTTGCTTTGTCCTCACCTGGTGGAAGGGACAAGGGTGCTCAGTGGGATCTTTTATAAAGGCACTCATCCATTCGTGAGGGTTCCACTCTCATGCCCTGATCACCTCTCAAAGGCCCCATCTCCAAATGCCATTGTCTTGGGGGTTAGGATTTCAACATAGGAGTTTTGGAGGGACACATTCAATCTATAGCAGAGGTCCTTTCCCATAGGCTGGGGGCAAGGAGCTGTGAGTAAAGTATGGAAGCACCTGCCACAGGGACTGGTGTGGAGTAAGGGCCCCCTACTGGTCTTCTCTTTCCCTTTTTAGGAGAGAATATTCTTTTGTCTTTTTCTTCATTTTTAATTTTTCTTTCATTTATTTTAGACAGGAAATGAAAGAGAGATAGAAACATCAGTTTGTTATTCACTTATTTATGCATTCATTGGTTTACTTTTTTACTTTTTGTATTTTAAAATTAAATTGGGGTGACATTGGTCAACATGATCATATAGGTTTCAGGTATGGGTTTTTATGTTACAAGATCTGCATATTGCATCTGTGCCCACCACCAATGTCACATCTTCTCCTGTCGCCATATATTAGGACCCCCTCTCCCCCACACCCTTCCCTGGGAGAATATTTTTCACTTTTTCCTCCATAACTTGAGAAGAATGACAAAGCCCAGGAGCAAGTATTGCCAGCACCACAGCTGTCCTATTATCACCAAGCATCAGCTGATCATCTCCTTACACTCGGTGGTTTTTTCCAAGCATTTTCACATACATCTTCTCACTTTCTGTTTTGGCATAAAACCTCCCCTTCCTTTATCTTGGTTTTTTGCTTTTTGTATTTTCAGGACAAGAGCCTTGCTTTGTATTATACATAAAAGTGAAGCATTTGAAACTTGGCCACGGTCTTTCCAAATCCCAGTGGCCTTTACTCAACTTTAATTATTTGGATATTTAAGATGGATAAACCATCTCTCTCCATTAAAGCTGGTCATTTTTCCTCTGTAAAAGTGGGTTCAACTGACTGAAATGAAAAAAGAGGGTGACAGCACTATTTGATTGTATCCCATGTGGAACTTAGGGGTAGGGTTGGGACATCTCATGGGGGAAGAGGTTCGATTTGGAACTTGTGTTTTAGAGTTGGAGGGTCACTGAGATGGCGTCCTCCTATATAGGGTGAACTAATGGAGGGAGGAGGGATCTCCTCAAACTTGGGGGGGGGGTGAGTCTTGACCCAGTGAGAGGTGACAGTCAGGACTGGGATCCAGTCCTCCTGACTTGCATCCCCGACTGCAGGTTTCAGGAGATTTGGAAGTACGTTTAAAAGAGGTTTCCGTTGGTTGGGTTGCTTTGTTTTAAAACTCAGGCATGTCTGTTAAATGTAGATGGGTGTGTGTCTCCAGTTGGGAAGGAAGTTGGAAGGGGCAGAAGGTTCTGTGAGGGTCTCAGGGCATGTGCAATAGGGGCCTGGAGTGTGGAGAGGGCAGAGGTGAACGTTAGACAGATGTTTACAAGGGATACCTTTGTCCTCTCCTAGATGAGAAGTAACAAAACCACATGTAGGGGAGAATCCAAGATGGCGGCATAGGTAAACACCTATACTGCTGCCTCGCACAACAATTTCAAAACTACAACTAAAAGACAGAACGGACATCATCCAGAACCACAGGAAAGCTGGCTGAGTGGAAGTTCTACAACTAGAGGGAAAGAGAGGGGCTCGCGGAGACCCAGAGGAGCTGCAAAAAGCTGAGGTACGGAGACGAGCGCGCTGAGAGAGCGGTGCCGGAGAACCTGGCTGGCTTTCTCTGGCGGGAGGGAAACGGAGACTCCCAACGGCATTGAACCCCTTATCTTACGACACTAAACCCCAGATCCAGCCGAAACTCATACGGGGGGAGTTTGGACTGTGAAAAGGGAGAAGTGCACGGAAATTTAGGGGAGTTGCAAAGGATCGGAGGTCTGGTCGCGCACGGCACCACGCGGAGGACGGATTGTTGATTGTGCCGCTGGTTTTCGCGAGTGGGCGGGAGACAGACCCTCCGATCTGTGCCACTTCTGAGTCCACTGGGCCCCTGTTTTGGGCGAAACCCTGGGGACCTAGACTCGTGTGGTCCTGGTTCGCAGGGGAGCCGGAAAGGCAGCAGTTGGAGGCGCTGCAGGTGCGCGCGCACAAGGACCGCTCCAGCCATTACCCAGTCACGTGAGACTCAGGGGCCGTGGAGGGCGGGGCCGACTGGAAGGCAAGGCGGTCCCTTAAGCCCTGAGACTCCACCCTCCCAAGCTCAGCAGAGGCTTCTGCGGCTGAATCCAGCACAGAAGTTTCCCCGGCACAGTGAAAATGCCGAGACAAGGGAAGGGATTACAAGCAAAAGAAATGGAGGGAAAAAAACGACTGGATATAGAGTTCAAAACCACGCTTATAAGGTTTTGCAAGAATATGCTAGAAAAGATGGATAAATTTAGTGAGACCCAAGAGAAGATAATAAATACACTGACTGAAATGAATACTATTACGCAGAGTACTAACAGCAGACTAGAGAAAGGCAAGGATCAAGTCAAAAATTTGAAATATAAAGAAGCAGAAAACATTCAACTGGAAAAGCAAGAAGAGAAAAGAATCCAAAAATGTGAAGATAATGTAAGGAGCCTCTGGGACAGCTTCAAGCGTACCAACATCAGAATTGTGGGGGTGCCGGAAGAAGAGAGAGAGCAAGATACTGAAAACCTGTTTAAAAAAATAATGACTGAAAACTTCCCACATCTGGTAAAAGAAATAGACTTACAAGTCGAGGAAGCACACAGAACCCCAAAGAAAAGGAACCCAAAGAGGACTACACCAAGACACATCATAATTAAAATGCCAAGAGCAAAAGACAAAGAGAGAATATTAAAAGCAGCAAGAGAAAAACAGTTTATTACCTACAAGGGAGCACCCATACGACTGTCAGCTGATTTCTCAACAGAAACGATGCAGGCCAGACGGGAGTGGCAAGAAATATTCAACGTGATGAACAACCAGAACCTACAACCAAGAATAATCTATCCAGCAAAGCTATCATTCAGAATTGAAGGGCAGATAAAGACCTTCACAGAGAAGAAAAAGCTAAAGGAGTTCATCAACTCCAAACCAGTATTATATGAAATGCTGAAAGGTACCCTTTTAGAAGAGGAAGAAGAAAAAGGTAAAAGACAAAAAATTATGAACAACAAATACACATCTGTCAACAAGTGAATCTAAACATTAAGTGAATTAAAAATCTGATCAACAGAATAAACTGGTGAATATAATAGAATCAGGAGCACAGAAAGGGAGTAGACTGATAATTCTCAGGAGGACAAAAATCATAAAGCATCAAACAGACTGTGAAATTATAGCAGAAAGATTAAAGTTAGGTGAGGTAAATAAGTGATCAATCAAAGGACTTGTATGCATGCTTATAAACATAACCAATGATCACAGACACTGGGGGGTCGGGGTATGCCTGGGAGGGAGGGGGGGCAATGGGGAGATATGTATAAAAAATTAATAAAAATTAATTAAAAAAATAAAAAAAATAAAAAATAAAAAAAATAAAAATAAATAAATAAAAATAAAATAGTCCATTATTATGGATTTTTCAGTTAAAAAAAAAAACAAAAAAAAAAACCACATGTAGATCCACAGGGAAGTGGGAGATCACACTGCCACTCCTCAGGCTGTTTTGCACGCCCCTCCTCTGCCATGCTGCCCCTCCTCCCTGCTCTTTTCTTTTGGTACAAGGACTCATAAGTCAAAGAGGTCTCTCTTTGCTCACCCTCATTCCTCCTCATGCTCTGTTTGAATCAAGGAGGGAAGGGAAGAAGCTGCCCACTCTAGTTCAGTGGTCAGCAAACTCATTAGTCAACAGAGTGGCAAACTTCGGCTCGCGAGTCGCAATTTGCCGACCATTGCTCTAGAGAAAGAACAGTCAAATCAGAGTCAATACTAGATTCCTTTCTAGCTGTTAGTTTGGATAAGTTCCTTTCTTTTTTTAAAATTCTATATTGTTGAAAGTATCACATATGTCTCCTTTTCCTGTCATGGATAAATTTCTTAATCCAAACCTCAGTTTTCTCATCTGTAAGATACGCACAATCATGTCTGCTCCGTATGACTATTGGGGAGATTAAATGAGATTACATTAGTTCATGTAAGAGATTAAATATATTATTTTTCTGGTATATAATAGTTGTTTAATAAATAGTAATTCTATTATCCACTGTCCCAGGAATGCTGGAGAGAGGAGAGGCGTGCTAATGTGGAAGAGTGTTGAGATAAAGTGATTATGGTAGCTGCTGCTATAGCAGTTTATTACATGCCAGACACTCCCCCGAATGTCTTAGGTTTAATTTATTTAATACTCACAGCAGCTGTGTGAAGTAGATATTATTGTTATATCTTTTCTTTGTAGATGTGAATACCAAGTCCCAGAGAGGTGAAACGATTTGCCCAAAGCCCCACAGCTTGTGGTACAGAAGTTGTGCTCAAACCTTAGAGGCTTTTACAGTAAGCCTCACTGCTCTAGGGGGAGCATGTCCTGGGCTGGATGTACAGATCACCTGGGAGGGTAGATCAGGTGTGAGAAACTGAAGAAAGAAGGGTGCACCCTGTCTTTGTACCGAGTTTTACTTCAGTCTGATTGGAATCCATGAAGTGAGCTGAGGTCAGCAGCAGACGACTGTCACGTGGAACAGGAAGCCATGAGTGTGGCTTTCAGGGGTTAGAAAAGGTTCCCCTCTGGCCCAGCTGGTGGTTGCTCAGTGGTTGAATGTTGACCCAGGAACCAAGAGATCATTGGTCCGATTCCCAGTCAGGGCATGTGTCTGGGTTGCAGGCTCAATCCCTAGTAGGGGGCATGCAGGATGTTTCTATCTCTCTATCCTTCTCCCTGCCCCTCTTTCTAAAAAATCAATAAAAACATTTTTAAAAAAGGTGCCCCTCTGGCTGTACCTTGAACCACAGCTTCTTCCCTTTGTCTGAAAGTGTTGGAGGTCCATCTCCTTATTGTTTTCCAAAGACTTCATTCAACATGTTTAGTGTTTAAGTGGCACGAATCATCTCTGCTCTCAGCCAGTAGCTGAACATGCTGCTTTTGTATTCTCACTTGGGGGTGGGTGAAACCCTGGTATCACAGATTCAATGGGAGGCTGAAATTCTTCAGACCAGCTCACACTGTGATACTGAGAAACAAATGAAGAAAAAAAGACTGGACTCTCCTCCCAGTATAACTGGTTAAAACCTTTCACCAGCCTCAGGTATGGTCATATCATGCTCACTGCTCCAGTCTCATGTTAGAGGTCTACCTCACCTTCCCCCAGATTGACTCAGTCTGGTTGGGTGGGCCCTGCTTTTGCATTCCAGATTGAAGTTGAATCTCTCTGATAGGGAACTAGAAGACCCCAGGACCTTGCTCTCTGATGTTGTGTCCCTTCTGTGGAAAGTTACTCTTGAAAGTCAGACAGCTCTGTCTTGTCCATGGAGTTTGTGCAAGTCCAGTTTGCTGTTCAGGCCTCAGGGGCACCAGGGTTGCAGCAAGTGGATTAATATGCTGTTGTACTACTGATCCTTACATGTTGGGGCTGAGCTTAGAGAGCTGCTATCCCTGCCTTGTATCAGAACCAGCCCTTTGCCATGATTCTCTTGGCCCTGGAATGGAGCCTGGGTCTGATCCTGACTTTCCTTTCTTCACGGTGAGCCTCTCTTCGAAGCCTTCTTTTCCCTTTCCAGCTCGATATCCTCCCAGTCCAATAGAGAGTTTCCAGTAAGCTTATACCTTAGAAGCAAACAAGACAGGGCCTTTATTCTCTCCACTAAGACAGCAGTCGCCACGATCACTGGTGGTCCATGAGGTCCGAAAGGTTGGCAACTGCTGCACTAAGAGATCCCCCTGGTCCCTCTGGTGTAGACACTGCTATTCACAAGTGAGAATGTAATCATCACAGGAAAGATTTTTTTCCCCCTCAGGCTTGGCCTTGTGACTTGTTTTGGCCAATGAAGTGTGAGTGGAAGTACAATGTGCATATTGGAAGTTCTGCATGGTTACTGTGTCTTTGCCTTGATTGTAGAAGCGTATCAACTTGTGTTTTTGTCAGGCTGGGCTCGTGAATGCCCACAATGAACAGAGCCATTTTCTTGACCCTACATGTCAATATAGCATGAAGCAAAGATGACCTTTGCTGTCTTTTAAGCCATGGAGACATTCAGATTCTTATTATTGAAGTATCGCTTTTGCCCATCCTGACTGATAAGCTCCTCATGTAAGTACCAGAGGCCCAGTGCACAGGTTTGTGTACCAGTAGGGACCCTCAGCCTAGTCTGTGGATATCCCTTGGGGGGTCCCAGATAGTGAGAGGGCACAGGTCAGGCCGAGGGACCCCACTGGTGCACAACAGGGTTGGGGAAGGGCTCCAGGGCATGTCCAGCCCTTCTCACCTAGTCCCCAATCGGTTGGACCCCAGTAGCAGGCTAACCTACCAGTTGGAGCGTCTGCCCCCTGGTGGTCAGTGTGCATCATAGCAACTGGTCAAACAGACAAATGAATGGTCAGACACTTAGCATATTAGGCTTTCATTATATAGGATACCTCTCTGCTCACCGGAAGGAAGTATTAGCCTCCCAGTTCTTGCTGCACCTTAATAAACAATGCATACTGCTTTCTCTTACATTTGTATTGTCTAGAAGGCTGCCCAAAATCCCAACAGATCTGCCAGAGGGCATTTTCTGTGTCTAGCTAAGAGCTTCTTTTCCAATTGGGATACACCTTATCAACCTTACACCCCTTGCAACATTAAGAAACTATATAAATTGTGTCTTATTCAAGAGGTGATAGCTGTGTTAAATCTTCAATATGCAATCATTAAAAAATTGTCCAAGTGGGTTAATATACTATTGCTATTGCAGTGATATATAGCTTTTTCATTATATTAAGAGAAGACAAACATATACATGAAATGACTCCTGGTTGCATTATGGCCTTTCCTATTGCCTTACCCTTTCTCAAGTAGAAACACTGCCCCATTTGTGAATTAGTCTAATCTGTTCAGGAGTAGAGAACATCAGTTCTTGTTGTATGATAGTACCTACTTTATAGATAAGGTACCCAGACCAGGGGTTGGCCAAATTGAGGTCACCAACTACTTTTTAAATTACAGTTTTATTCAGACACGGCCATGCCATTCATTTATGTATTGCTATGGCTGCTTTTGTGCTATAACATCAGACTTGAGTGTAACTTGTGCTATGGATTATAAAGCCTTAGATATTTACTATCTGGTCCTTTAAGAAAAAGTTTGCTGACCTCTGATGGACAGCAAAGAGGTATTAAATGACTTGTTTAAGGTCACAAAAAACTCCTAAGTGGTAATGTACTGTTTTATGATTCTTCATTTTTAAAGACTGGTTTGTTTATTTTGCTCACCATACCTGCTTCATAAAGGAGACTGAGCACTGTCTCCCCCCTTCCCCAGATCCCAATGGAGAAATAGACTGATGGTAAAACTTATACAGCATAGAAAGACAGATGAGCTACAGTATTGTCAAAGCATGTGATAGCTGGAAACTCCAGGGATATAGGGAAATAATAATAATGTAAGTGAAGAATATACATCACATTCCCTAGGTGTCTTAGCTGCAAATGATAACTTTTGAGTCTACAACACAGGTTATTGTGGTCTTGTGTTTTGAATTGTAGGGTTTTAGTTTTCTATCTTTTTCTCTTGGGTGCAATTAGTCCCATTTCATAAAATAAAATTCCAGCTCTGCTTCTGTAGATCTCGCATCATCCCCATTTCTGAAGAAGCTCAAGGTCATCAGAAAATTAGAGATTTAGAGTTTTATAAACAAATACAATGAAACCACAGGTATTTACACTTGAAGGTTAAGACATCACCTCAGGAGGTACCCTGGGTTTTGAAAGTGACATGTGCCTCCCAGATCTGCTTCAATTTCTTTCCAGCAACATATTGGGGGAGTTAATTCTAGTCTATTTTATAGGATCTGGCACAGCCAAAGTTTGCTTTATTTCATTGCATAAATAACAAAGATCTCCTGTACATTTCTTTATTTCTCCCTCTGAGCGACAAGAATTGCAGCAGATGTGAAATTTGCACAACATCTGATATATATGTGAACGAAAATGGGAGACTAATAAGGACTAACTTTTATAGACCTCTCTCATTAAAGCTCACCTTCAGAAAACATTCCTGTTCCTTCCTTATAATCAAATGACACCTCATAACCACCTAACCATTTTTTAATATTCCCTAGACTCCACTGAACTGCACTGGAGCTCAGACACTGTCTAGCTAGTCAGAAAAAAGAGTCTACCATCATATTTAAAAGCAGTTATTGGGACAGGTTTTACAGGCAGTGGGCTAGGATGATTCAGAAACAATTGCTTATGTGATAGTTAGAGGATTTGTCCCTGTCAAACAGTTAATATTGCTTTAATACATGAAGTAGGCTGTGTAAGACGGCAATAATGAAAAATGTCAGGAAAGACAATATCAATTGTTATTCAACATCCACATCAAAGATTACTTTTTTGTCAGTAGCTTTTAGAAAATGTATTTTCCATCAGATCTGATTGCGTTCGTCTTTGAAGTGCTCCATCCTCCCGGTGGATTTAATGTGACATCCAGGCACTTTTTAGTCCCTGGGCCTCGGAGGCGATTCAGAGAGGCGCAACAAGCCATCACAGGTTTATCCTCAAAGGCCGACACTGTCTGTCTGATTTATTGTAACTTTAAGAATCATCTCCAGCAAAGCATGAGCCTTGCAACCCATCCACAGCGTCAGACTTTTATCAATTCATTTGTATGCAGCCGGTACCTCTTGGAACCGAGAGCCCTATAGCCACTCATGGAAAATGCATTACCTGCGACTAATCCTTTTTATCTTTAAAGTCTGTATTTTTTATGTATAAGTCATTTTGGGTTATCATAAAATATACATAATTCTTCCTTCCCTCCCCCTCAAAGAGACAAAATGGAAAGGGAATATATAATGAGTTATGAGCGTGTGGTGTTCTTATCAGCAAGGATACTAAATAAACAGCTCTCGTTATGTAAACACTGAGGGATATAAAGCTGTGATTACTTTCAATGGGAAATAGGAATGCTTCCTTTTTTTTTTCTCTTTTAGATTTCAACGTGAAACAGTGAGATTAATCATTGAAAATATGCTTGTGCATGCATCTGTTTCCAGTGTGTTCGCCTGGGGGCAGAGTTGTTGGTGGAGAGAGTGGGGAGGGGATGGAGGCTAATGGCTGATGTTCCATTTCACAGGTTTGCCAAATTGCTTCCCTCCACAAACATTTTCCTTGCTGTTTGTGAATGGCCTTAGTTAAGAGGACTAGAACTGTGTCTCTGGGAAGGATGGTGTTAGACCACCTTCACCAGTCCCACCCAACTCAACGAGTCCCAAGGTTTGATCTCCAGTGGGTGTGGGAGCCCTGTCCCCAGAGCCATCCCTGCTACTTGCTCTCTTCTTTTCTGTAATGGTTTCAGATCATAAAACTTAGCTCAGGTCTGAATCTTTACAAGCTCTTCTACTTTCAACAAAATAAGTGCCCAGAGCTCATGGTCTGGATCAGGGGTCAGCACACTATGGCCAATGGGCTACATCCTGCCGTGGCCTGTTTCTGCAAATAAAGATTTATTGTTCATTTGTTTATGAATTGTCTATGACTGTCTTAAGGCTGCAACAGCAGAGTTAATCATTCCAACAGACTGTATCAGCCCGTAAAACAAAAAATATTAGTTAGCATCAGGCCCTTTAGAGAAAAATGTGTTGATCCCTGCCCTGGAACCACACCTGCAATTTTATCACATTTTTAAAAATATATTTTATTGATTTTTTACAGAGAGGCAGGGAGAGAGACAAAGTCAGAAACATCGATGAGAGAGAGACATCGATCAGCCACCTCCTGCACGCCCCACAGTGGAGATGTGCCTGCAAGCAAGGTACATGTCCCCAACTGGAATTGAACCTGGGACCCTCCAGTCGGCAAGCCAATGCTCTATTCACTGAGCCAAACTGGTCTCAGCCACACCTGCAATTTTAAATTAATTAAGTTAATGAAGCCAGACTAAGTTTTACTTGGCCCAGGAGTGAAAAATCCTTGTGGAGTTAGAGAAAATGGTCTTAAAGGAGGCACTCTAAACTGTCAACAAACACTTCTGGGCGGGTATTGAGACTATGGATGAGGGCTGAAGGGTGCTTTTAATTTTTCTATACTTAAAGTTTTTATAAAACAATATGATAGACATTTTCGGAATCTGCCTAGTTTGGGGGAATGCTGTCTCTTTCTGTGTATAATCTGCGTCAGTCTTTCTGTTGCAAGGGGACAATAGTTTTCAGGACATCAGAGGCCGGACCTATTACAGGGGTTTTATTGTCCCTTTTACTTTTATAAACTCAAGACCCAGCTCAGATAGTCTCTGCATTGCTTTCCGCCCTCAGCCAAAGGTGAGTTCTTTATGTGCTCGCACAGTTGTGGACCCTCATGAGCTAAAGGCAGACCTAGGTGGTGGGGGGTGGTGGTGGACACGGCAGGGGATGTATGTGCCTGCCAGCCACAGCCAAGCTCTGTGGGTTTTCCCCGAAGATTGTTAAAAAGGGGTAGGTGGTCCCTGAGGCAGGAACTGTGAGCCTACCTTTCACTACTTTCAGGGCTCTGGGGGACTCATTTCTTTCTTCTCTAATAGAAACAGAAAGCTGAGAAGCATGATCTTTAGATGAAGAGGAATTTTTAACTGGAACATTTGCAGTCGTTACATGCTCCCCTCTGTTATTTCCACATGCAGCTTATCTTTTGGGAAAGGATCTCAGGGCTCTTGTTGGAACTTGCTTAAAAACAATGGACTGGGTATATTAACATCCTCTTTTCCATAAGAAAGAAAAAAAATATTTCAAAGGAAAGCCAGAAGATGTTAAAATTTTATGAGGGTTTTCTATAATGCTCCTATGTATCACTTTGGCAAGTGATACATAAAAAAAATAAAATAAAAATCAGGTGATTTATTCTCATAGATGTTGCTGACACATTAGCAATTTATAAATTCACTAGAGGTCCTGTGCATGAAATTTGGGCATGGGGGGAGTATTGTCCCTCATCCCAGCCTGCACCCTCTCTAATCTGGGACCCCTACCAGGATCGGGCCTAAATGGGCAGTTGGACATCCCTCTCACAATCTAGAATTGGTGGCTCCAAACTGCTCACTTGCCTCTGCCTGATTGCCCCTAACTGCTTCTGCCTGCCAGCCTGATCACCCCCTAACCACTCCCCTGCCAGCCTGATTGACGCCTAACTGCTCCCTGATTGGCCTGGTTGCCCCTAACTGCCCTCCCCTGCTGGCCTACTCACCCCTAACTGCCCTCCCTTGCCAGTCTGGTCACTCCCTAACTATCCTCCCCTGTAGGCCTGGTTCCCCCCAACTGTCCTCCCCTGCTGGCCTGGTCCCCTCCAACTGCCCTCCCCTGCTGGCCTGGTCCCCTCCAACTGCCCTCCCCTGCAGGCCTGGTTCCCCTCAACTCCCCCGCTGGCCTGATCTCTCCCAACTGCCCTCCTCTGCTGGCCCATTCACCCCTAACTGCTTTCCCTGCTGGCCTGATTGCCCACAACTGCCCTCCCCTGCAGGCCTGATTTTCCTCAATTATCCTCCCCTGTAGGCCTGGTCCTCCTCAACTGTCCTCCCTTGCAGGTTTGGTCCTCCCCAACTGCCCTCCCTTGCTGGCCTGGTCACCCCTAACTGCCCTCTCCTGTTGGCCATCTTCTGGTGGCCATCTTGTGTCCACATGGAGGCAGCCATCTTTGACCACATGGGGACAGCCATCTTGTGTCTTACAATGATGGTCAATTTGCATATTACACTTTTGTTAGATAGGATTTTGCAGACACAGTCTAAACTCAGAGCAATGTAGAAACATGTTTCAGCCTTTCGTTTTACTGCTTCACCATTGCTACTTCATTTAGCCACACCACGCTGTCTGACATCCTCTAACCTTGTTCCTTTTGTCAATCTTCCACCTGGAGTGTTCTCCATCCCCTGTCCTTGTTCACCCAGAAACTCCGACTCTTATTTTATGACCCAATATAATTGTTCCTTGTTCTGTGAGGTTTTCTGAGATTTCCCCTCCATTATTACCCATAACCTCACTAGGGTTGCCCATAGCATCCTCATGTGCTCTGTCACCATATTTACCAAATCCTGGGGCCACTTTATTTATATGAGATCCTTGAGGAGGGGGACTGAGGTTTAAATAGCCTCTGGATCTCTTGTACTTTGAGCAGTGATTTGCATGAATAGATAATAAATGCTTACTAGAAAAAAAATGCAGGACTATAATTTTAGAGCACAAAGAAACCTTTGAAACATTGAATCTAAGTTCTTCATTATGTATATAGGGTCTGAGGCATAAAGAAATTAGGAGCTGCTTAAATTATTACTCCTTTTGGACCTTCTCTGGGCTTCAGCCAATTTGTCATGTTATCGCCAGGGCTGGCCCAAGAGATGAGGGGAAAGCTCTGTCTGGAAAGGTTTACTATTTGCCTTCACATTTTTTACATACAGAAAGGAAAAGCTAAAACTAAACAGAGTAAAAATAGCTTACTGGTGGTTAGACTTCCTGCCCGACCCCAGCCCAGTAAGAGTTAAATTTCCCTACTCTCAATGAACAGTGAGGATAGCACTACGCAGAGGTGAGGCTGTTCGGGGTCCAAACTTCTTCACACTTTCTTCCCTCTCAACTTCTGGGATAGAACAAGGTTCCCCATAGGAAGCAGGTGCCAGGACCTTTCAGACAAATTCCACTGACTAGTGCCTTCTCTTGGTTTACCATTTGGCTCAGATAAGGTGATGGAAGAGAATTAGAGCTGGGGCCGGGAGGAGGAGAGAATGCAGAGGCATGGGCCAAGGAGCAGAGGGAAAGGGAGTGGAGCATAAATGGACATGATTTGGCCATGGTTGGCATCGTTTGCTCTGAGGTTAAGAGAGATGAGAAATATGTATCTTCATCGTGAGTGCTCTTAGGGATATCCAGAGGAAGTTCTCTCTGGCTTTCTGTCTCTTTTTCCCCTCTCTAAACCTGTCCTCTCCCCTCCCCCGCCATGTGCATGTGTGTGTAACATGGCTTTGTCCCTTTAGCAGATAAAACCTCTAGACTCAGTGTTCCATAGCAGAACACACATGATAGGAATAATTTGACACTCCAGTCTGAGAATGGGGTGCCACAGGCGTTCGACATAGGGTAGAAGCATGAGAGCATGGGCAGAGGCACAGGAGGATGCAGACAGTGTCCAAGGTGAGGGAGATGAAGGAAGGTAGCAAAGAGACTTCTCAGTCTTGTGGCATTTGTCTCTGAGTCTGCTACTGGAACTATTTTTTGAGGATGCCCAATGTCAGGCAGGGTCCATACTGAGAAAACAGGATGTGATGAAACACTAGACTCACTGAAAACAGAGGATGCAATGAAACAGTAGACTCACTGACTTTCTTTCTAGTCTTAGCTTTGCCCCAACCATCTGTAGGGTCCTGAGCAAGTCACTTTACCTCTCTGCATCTCAGTTTCCTTATTTACAGGAGGAAAATGTTGGGCCAGATGATTTCCGAAGGTCTTTCTAGTGCTAATAAGTTTAGGATGCTGTGATTTTTGCTAAGGCTTTAAAGAAATTAGACTAAATATTATTTGGGGGACTTTTGGGCGGTGTTTAGCATGGGTGTATGAAGTAAATTCCTTACTCCAGTTTTTATGCCTGGATGGAAGGGTGCCATTATTTATCTACAAAAAGGCACTCTAACTCTTAAAGCAAATTTCTGAAGAGGAGATTTTATTTCTCTTATTGTGGCCCTTGAATGCTACACTTGTTACATCTGAGTGCTAATTACCAGAGATTAATTAGTCATCATGAAAGTACTTCTGCAGCAGCCCCCCAATTACTGCACTGCACTTGATATGTGCTGCCTGCAGGCTCTCCACAGTGATCAGTGAGGTGACACTCTTTGGAGAACATAGATGAGCCTATTGACAATGTTCTAGTCACATTCTTAGAAGAACAACTGTCTTTAAGATAATTAAATGAAAATAATTAAATGAAAAAAACAATAGTTAATTCCAAAAATGGAGGTAGCTTGGTGAACAATCACAAGGAGGCAGGGTATTTCCCAGGGATTAAAGGTAGGTTATTGGAAGGTGATTCTCTTGGGTCTATTTATGGTTCTGTTAGAGCCCTATGGCCTGAACCTGGGCGATCTGATCCACTCCATATTCCATTCCTTTGCTTCTGTCTGGGCCCATCAGAAAGTACCACCAGTAGGGATATTGTGAGATTTAATCAATTATTGTTTAAGGACAGATCCTTGGATGAAAGGAGTGAAGATAAAAGCAAAGTTCAGCCATATCATCACCACTTTCCTGAGCTCCTCTTTCTTCTTTTAGTGACATGAGAATGCAGCTGAGTGTACTTTGGTGCATTTTTGTTAAATAGAAAAAAATAAGTAGGGAAATTATATTTTCAAAATCAAGTGCCCTTTCTTCTTTATAACTCGTGCACCGTAGATTCGCTGGCATTTGTGTCTCATCTCTCTCTATATATATATTGGGTTATCTGCTGTGTCTACTTTTTCCTTATTAATGAATCTCCCCTTTTGTCCTGCACAAATCTAGGAGGGTGATATTTATACAAGAAGATTATTCATTGGTGAATATCCAGTGAAAGAAAGCATATCTGTCACCCACAGCTGACCTAGAATGAGCTGCTCTTTTCTTAGTGGAATTATTTGTTGATCAGTTCTTCCTAGTCTTTAGATTTGTGGTTTAGGGGGAAAGGACCCACAAATCCCTGAATTTTAAAAAGACAGAGCCCTCTAGGCAAGGTGCTAAACTGCTCTGAGATACATCTTCCCAGTAAAGAGAGGCTAACCCAGACCATATTTCAGACAAAGATATTTGTAAAGGAAACCAACTGTTAGCTTGTGAAAATTAAGCATGGAGGAGCCTAGGGAATGACTTTGCTGGCATTAATGCCTTAAATTCAGAGGTTTAAGTGTATAAGCAACATTCATTTCTTCATTTTTCTCAAGTTCAACTTAATTTTTATTACGTTGGCAAGGCAAAAGCTTGCATCAGACAATTCTAGGTGTCCCCACCTGTCTTTACTCAGAATTGTGGCTATGTCCTGGGTTGGTGTGATCAATGCATGGTACAGGCCATCCTGGTCCTCCATCAGCCATCCACACAGGCTTTTGATTTAGGGCCCCTGATTCTCTTGCTACTTCTGTGCCTCCCTATGACATGGGAACCTCAGCAAGGCCACCTCATGGTTCAGTCTACGGGGACATTTTTGAGATTTCCCCCCTTTCTTAGCATTTTAATTGAGAAATAGGGTATAGATTGTCTCTGCTTTTTGGCCCTCCAAATCTTTCTAGAGACTTAGCTGTCTCTGTATGAAAAACAGGGTTTGGAACACTTTTCTTTAGACACTAATCTTCTTTTTCTCCTTGGCTCTCCTCAAAGCTTGGGAAAGATTTCTCTCTTCAAATTCTGTTTCTTCCCAACATTGTGACTATACTCCAGATATTGTACATTTCCTTGAGAACTTAAGTTTTTGGAAGGTAAGGACAGGATGGTTAACTCTTTCTGCTTTGTATCTGTCACATCTTCTTCTGAAACAATAAGTACTGATTTGTCTTATAGGAGGGAGTAAAGTAGGGAGGGAGGAAAAAGGTAGTTAACATTTCAAAACTATAATCCTTTTAGTTTTCAATAGTGATGGGCTTTGAATGCCAGATTGTGGGACTTGGAGTCAGGTCCACAGGTGATGGGATGGCATAGGAAGTGTTTGAACGGAGCATGACATGATAGAAACTATCAGTTAGGAAGATTAACCAGAAACTTGAATGGAGGTGGGTTTGGAGCAATATGAGATTAAAGCTTTAGAAGGCTATTATAAAAGACCAGTGAGAGATAATAGAAGTTTTGATTCTAAAATGTCATTGAGTACACAACATATCACTTTAATTAGAAGGTGTACATGTAGTTCAGAAGTAAAGTAGGCATTGATTGAGTCTTAAACTTCAGGACTCTTCACTTGTATGGGCTCTTTCTGAGGCCCAAATGTGTAGGATTTTGTAGCCATAAGATTGTATGCTTAAAAAAGATCCGCAAACTGTTCATAAGTTGTATAAGAATCAGGACTCAAAAGTTGGGTTTAATCCTGGAAATAAGAAAAATATGTATTATAGAATTTAGTTTAACAGATTGTATTAATAATCTACAGTTGTTGGTATTGTGAAAAACACACAGATGACACAATATAGTCACTGCTGTTAAGGAGACATTAATGACAGCCACAGGAAAACAAAGAAAGACATTTCTTGAGAAATCTGTGGGTCTTGGAAACATTTTAGATGTGACAGGGTACAGAGAGTTCAAGTAAAGTCATGTGAACTGCTGAGAAGGAGACAGTGTTAGAGCTGTGGGAGTCACAGAGGATGCAGAGAGAACTGTGGGATTAGGAGTTTGTTTAGATGAATTAATTTGTACAGACCAAGTCATGTACAAACATGCTTATCAAACAGATGGAAATGTGTGTCAAGGGTTCTAGGCATTATGTGAAGATAATGATAGAAATTTGGGCATTATTAGAGGTAGTAACTGAATCCATGGAAGTAGATGAGGATCTATTGGGGAGAGGGTCACCTTAGTATTTTAAAAATATTTTTATTGGTTTTAGAGAGGAAGAGAGAGGGAAAGAGAGAGAGAAACATCAATAATGAGAGAAATCATTGATCAGCTGCCCCACACTGGGGACTGAGTCCGAAACCCAGGCATATGTCCTGACTGGGAATTGGCTGTTTATTCCTTCTAGTGTATTCTTTATTTCTGCCATGTCATTCTTTATTTCTGAATCATTGTTTTTCATAGTTTCTCTATCTCTTTTAATTCTGTTGAGCATCCTTATAATCATTACTATGAACTCTATATTTGATAAGTTTCTTTTTAAAAAAAGATATATATATATATATTGATTTCAGAGAGAAAAAGAGACAGATAGAAACATCAATGATAAGAGAGAATCCTTGATCAGCTGTCTCCTGCACGCCCCCACATTGGGGACCAAACCCATAACCTGTTAATATCTTGAACGTTATAGGCGAATGTTGATTCTGATATTTTCAGATTATAAATAATATTGGCAGGATCACATTCAATTGGGATAAATTTAAAGTAATAGTAGTTTGTCTAGATTTCGTATTCCCTTATACTTTAGATAGATGCAGATTTCACTTTTGTAATTTCACTAAAAATTGAACTGTGACCTCCTGGTTCATAGGTTGATGCTCAAACACTGAGCCACTGGCTGGTTGGGCTCTGATAAGTTTTATTCCTTTTTTTTTTTTAGTTTATTTATTTATTAATTATTTTTATATATATGTATTTTATTGATTTTTTTACAGAGAAGAAGAGAGAGGGATAGAGAGTTAGAAACATTGATGAGAGGGAAACATCTATCAGCTGCTTCCTACACACCTCCTACTGGGGATGTGCCTGCAACCAAGGTACATGACCTTGACCGGAATCTAACCTGGGACCTTTCAGTCCAAAGGCTGATGTTCTATCCACTGAGCCAAACCGGTTTTGGCTCTGATAAGTTTCTTATCTCTATTTCAGTTAGCTCTTCTTCTGGAGAATTCTATTGTTCTTTCATTTGGGCCTTATTTTTTTGTCTCCCCATTTTGGCTGTCTTTTTGGGTTTGTTTCTATGTATTAGGTTGGTCTCCTGTGACTCCCAGTCTTTTTGGAAGGTCTCTGGTGCAAGCCATTGTCAGACATTGTTTGTGACTGGCCCTGAGTATCCTGTTTGGAGCTGTCAACGAGCCATAGCTGTGGGAGGCTTTCTCTGCTGGGGCTGGGTGTGTTTGGAAAGGACCAAGATGTGCATCAAGTTCTGCTTTTTCTAGCTCCAGGTCCAGAAGCAGGTCAGGCAAAGACTCAAAGGACCCAGAGATCCACCTTTGCCTGCAGGGTGATTGTTATTTTCAGTCACTTAATGAGCCTTGGCTGTATACCTCAGTAAGGTGTAAAGTCCATAGGGTTGGGGGAGAGGTTTTCCAATGGGTGGGCAGTTGCTTTCCCTCCAACCCCCCAAACTGCCTGGAGGGTAAAGTTCTTCCTGAGAAAGATGTCCTCTGCAGTGTAGGAGAATGACTCAGGAATCCAGCACAGGAATCCAGGCAGCTGCCCTCCAAGCTCTATTCCCTGAGACGCCAACCCTGGATTCTCCTCACACAGCTAGTCTTCAGTTGATTATTCAGGATGATTTTTCTAAATTTCAGTTGTAATTTCAGTTTGGTTCTGAGAGAATGTCAGTGTAGCTTCCACTTAATCCACCACCATCTTGGAAACCTCACCTTAGTGCCTTTTAATGTCCCCCTCGTTAGGGCCTTTCTGAAAAATGTGTCCCCCCATTTGGTGCTCTTGTTTCTTTTAATACTCACCTGAAGTTATTTTTTCCATTGAGTTTTAGAGAGTGTGTAGAAGGGAAGCAAGGAGAGAAGAAGGGAGAGAGAGACATTGATTGGTTGCCTGCCACATGTGCCTTGACCGGGGCCAGGGATTAAACCTGCAACCCAGGTATGAGCCCTTGACCGGGAATTGAACCTGCAACCCTTTGGTGTGCAGGCTGACACTCTAACCATTGAGTAAACAACATTAGCCACGGCTGGTGCTCTCCTTTGTCACATGGTTGGCCTTTACATTCTCTTTGCCTTAAGGTGCAAAGAGAGTCCTTCCTGAGGTGGAAGATAAGCAGTGCTCATTTTCAGTGCCCAAGTCACACTAGTTGCTAAATATTTTGAGTATCACTTTTGGAAACAGTGTGTCCTTTCTCTCCTTGCGGTAATCACTAGATATTGAGAGGAGGTGATGATATTCCCATTTTGTAGATGAAAACTGAGGTATAGAAATATGGCTTGACCATCTTTTTTAGTTAAGGTGTTGCTGAGATTATAGCCCTGGCCCCCTCATTTCTATCCTCTGTTCTTGCTACAAAAGCCCACTGGCACAAAGAACAGGACATTTGTTATCATTTCCTCTGAAGAAACTTCTGGAATATTTAGTACTTCTCTAGAGAATTTGCTTGTGGCCTATTCAGTCAAGAGTCCATGTAGCTTTGGAGAATGTGGTTGATTAAATGGAAAAATCAGAATCCTTGATTTAGAACAAATCCCTTTTTCAGATTTTGCTAGAGAACACAGGGGTTACTGCAATTGCTATGTAATTAAAAAAAAAGTTTTATCTGTCTGCCAGTTTCTCATTTCCTCCCTACAAAGTATTTATGTCCTAAGGCATGCTTCTCTTGAAAATAAAATGTTTTTATTTATTTTCCCACAGTTACATTCCATGCCAACATCCCTTCTGAGGTGCTAAATTTTAATGTCTAGGAATAACTTGATTGAGATAGTGAATGCAAGCTCATTGTATAATTGGTTGGGTGATAACAATGATTTCTTTACATGATAATAAAATACTTGATAGCTATCTATCGACCCAATTTATCTATTATGTATCTGTCAATATCTTGAACGTTATAGGCAAATGTTGACTCTGAAAATGCCAGTATCTGTGGGTTCTTTTCATGTTGATTTATTTTCAGATTATAAATAATATCAGCAGGATCACATTCAATTGGGATAAGTTTAAAGTAACAGTAGTTTGTCTAGATTTCATATTCCCTTATACTTTAGATAGATGCAGATTTCACTTTTGCAAGGCATATAATGTACATTTTAAAGCGAACTATTTATTTGGATGTTTTCAGATTAACTTTGCATTAGCGTTGTGGGGAAAGGAAATAAGATTTGATTATTTACCAGTGATAACTGAAGCGTATCCTATGTACTACAGGGTAGATAAAATGTTACAGGAACTTTTTGTTGCTTTAATATATTAAGAAGATGACTACCTCTTCCCAAAGTAAAGGATACTTAGGTGGATTGACAGATGTCTACCTAGAGTGTTTAAATGATCAAAAGCATATCTGATTGTTTAAGTAAATGAGAATACTCATTTAGAGACAAAGCAAAGGTTTGAAGACTGAATTTAGTTCATCTTTGATGTTTAATGGGAAGACCTTGGGTGCTGAGATAAACCTGTGCTGATTCCTATGGGTATAACTATGCTGGTGGTTCATAACCTATGTCTCTTTGGGCAGGTTTCTGTGTCTGCTCTGATTCACCAGTATCTGCACCATACTGGCAGATAAATATTGTAAATATCAATGCTGTTACACTGACCTGGCTAAATACTTGGTTGGCTGTGTAAGGAGCATTGTAACCACATGTTCATCAAATAACCTCTCTGAACCTTAGTTTACTTCTCAGTAAAATGGAAATAATAGGACTGTTGGGAAGATCCCTTTAGATACTGTGTAAATGTTTACCATCTTCTCTAGAAAACAGTAGGGACTTAATAGATGTTAGTCCCTATCTACCATTCCCTCTGTTTTCCTGACCTTCCCAAGAATCCCTCTCATTCTTGTCCCAGGAATCGTAGGTTCCCAGACCTTAGAGAGTGGAGAAAATGCTGGGGTCATCATGACGCACAGTCCTTTAAACTGTGGGCTCTATCTTATTGGTATGTTTTGACTATAATCTAGACCATTGTCTCTAGCTGCCTTTCCTGCCTGTGTGCATTTCTAACACGAGACACATTACTTTGTTCTGTATTTCTTTGGACACTCACTGCATCATTAACTTAATCAACTTCCAAATCTGTGCTACCATTACATAAAAATAAAAATAGAAATGAAATGAGAGATGGTGAAAGGATCAAAGTATATTCATTCCTTGTTAATTCGGGGGTTGGGGAAGAGGGGAGTGGGATTCTCCAAATTGATCTCCCATGCAAAGAGGGCCAGTAGCATTATTTAAAATGGCAGTGCACAGTTTTTAAAAAAATCATTTTCGCTGCACATCATTCTAAAAAGGAACTTTCGATTTATAGCTAATTTTTATTCTGGGGAAAGTGTTTCTTTTTTGAGTTTCATCTGCCAGATAATGTGACAACTCCTTGGCAACATATATTTCAAGCCTTAGGTTACTCTTTTTCCATTTTTGTCTAGAATCTCACGAAACAAAGCTAAACAAATGGAACTAGTGACCTTTTATCTATTGTTCTGTGGTCTGTTTACCTACCTATCACCCCAACCTTGCAGTTTGAAAAGCTTAACTATAGCATTTGCCTTATAGTAAGCAGTGTAACATTTTATCAGAAAATCCGAAGTGATCAAAAATCGAGTTGACTGTAGATCCAAGCCAGGATTAGATTTGTGTATATAAATCCAAAATATATCAATATTTAGTATCAGGTGATACTAAATGTACAGGTTCAAGGAAAATGTGTGATAAACACTTGGATTATAGTAATTTCATTTGCATGTACATGTATATGTGTTTTAGTTTTAAATATGATTCTGCCTAGTTTAAGTAAAAATATGTTTTGCTTTGCTATTTCTACGGACATCTCTTTACTGCTATAGCCCACTCCCTTCCTGTCTCACAAAGCTTCTATCTTTCACAGTCTTGAGTCCATCTTATTCTCTAAAAACCCTGACCAAGATCAGCCTGTTGGATCCTCATCCATTGTGCACGAAGTACTTACTCTCTAGGCCCATGGTCGCCAAACTTTTGGACCTCATGGACCACCAGTGGTCCGAGGGCCACTGATAGGCGACTGCTGCTCTAGGCTATTCATAGTGTATTGCAATAGCTGAGGTTTTTGAATTTCTTATTTATCCCTAGTTATTCAACTTAGTAAATATGTTTCTTATGTCCCTCAACAAAACAAAACACAAACATAAACTCTCTGAGGGAAAGAGCTACATGTCTCTTATTTTTCTATTTCTCATGCTGCCCAGCAGGGGTATACTCAATACCTATTGAATGGAACAGTCTTGGCCACTCTTTGGATAAGAAGCAAACATACAACCATGGAGGCATTTAGAGAATCATCTCCCTATTACTTTGCAATTCGTGTTTAGATGCTCTTTGGGTGGGATTTATTTTTTTAAAATATGTTTTTATTGATTTTTTTCTTTTTTTTTTTTAGAGCGAGAAGAAGGGAGAGGGAGAGAGAGACAGAAACATAGATTCATTGCCTCCAGTATGCCCTCTACTGGGGATCAAGCCCACAGCCTGGGCATGTGCCCTGACTGGCAATCCAACTGCGACCTCTTGCTGCATGTGGCAACTCTCCCCCACCTGAGCCACACCGGCCCCAACAAGATTTATTTATTTTATTTTACCTATCTGTTTATCTTGCCTCATCTGATCCAGAGCCTCGGGTCCCTTCTCCGTGTTGTGTGTTTCCCATCTCTGTCTTCACTCTCCTGTAACTGAAGCTGGAGGTGGCAGCAGCACTGTGAGAGATAAACAGGAAGCCTGTTCCTCGGCCTAATCCAGACACACATCACCAAACACAGATTTAAGCAAGAAGCCAAGCTTTCAAGTAAGGCCAGTGAAGCACGAAGGGGGAAGCATCAGAAATACACCCCAAATTGACTTGGCGCCTGTCGCTTTGGGAGGGGCTGAGCTGTGAATGGAAAACTCTTGTAGATTAAAGCAAGGGAGCGCAGGCTGGGGGATGTATTTCATACTCACTGTCCATTACAGAGCCCCTGTGAAATGGTTGACCTTAGAAGGGACTCTTGATAGTTACGCCTATGTCTTTTCAACCTGTTGTTCCTATTTGCACTTGTGCTTTATGGATTCCTCCAGGGAGAAGTGTTTTAAAGAGATACAAAAAGCTTTCCACCCCGGAGACACGCCAAAAGGGACAGTTTAGGCAGATAGCTTTCATCCTCTGTTTATTTTCCTCCGAGGAGGACACATTTCTCCTTCCCCTGAGCTTCTGGATTTTGTGAGCTGGGACATGCTTGGATGTAACAGTTTGAACATTTAAGAACAATAATTATTCGGGGGACATTCTGTTCTTATATCTATGGGGAGACCAGGGGATCTGGAGTTACTTCTCTAGTTTCTTAAAAGCCTAGATTGCTGACGTGCTATTTTTCAAACTATCGTAAGTCAAATTTATCATGGGGATAATGAAATAAAGACAAATATTCAACCAATAATGAAAAGCTAAGTAAACGGGTATGTTTAAGCTCTATTATATGCAGGGAGTCCATTAAGGCAGAACTAAGAGAGCCTTTAATGGATTTAACATTAGCAATCAGCCCTGGACTTGGTATAAATCAGACACCATCGCATTTTACTCTAATGCACACCCACTTGTTCGTTAGCACTGTTCAACGTAGATTATAAATATTAGCCAAGAAGCCTTCGGTTCTTGAGATTCTTTCCACAGACACAGCAATAATTGAACAATAATGATGACAATTTTATTTTTATGAATCACTATGGCTTACTTTTATTGATTTGCTCTTGGGCCTGGAGAAAGCTTCCTCAGCCAGCATACAACAGGAAATGGTTACAGCATTATCAGATAGGCCGTAAAGAGATAAATAAAATAAAGGGGGTGGTGTGGTAGGAATGATGGTGGGACCTGGCAAGCTGCTGATATAAGCTAGAATTATTCCCCTCACTCCCCAAAATAGAGCAACTTAAACTACCCCCTTTCTCCCTCCCCGCTCCTCATTCCTAATTCATTGGAAGGGAAATACTCCTCAGCTGTAAATGTACATTAACTTTGGAGCTGAACACTTTGGGGTCCTTGGTGTCAGAGGGAAATAAATAAGATGGGAATAAACGAGCCTGCTCAGGCATTGCGTAGAAAGGAGGGTGAAACCCTGCGGTAATGTGGCCTTTCACTGCCTCCTTTGATGATGTACAGCTTCTTAATAACAAAGGCAGCATAGCCTGCTGAAATATTCTACCCATGCCTATGAAGGGAGCTGAAGCCTTACCGCCTATGCCTTTGCCAGAGTAAAAGATGCACTAGCATTTCCAGCCAGCTTTGCCTGCCCATTAGCTCACACAGGTGAAGAATTGAAACATCCTGGGGGTAATAAGAAGGAGAGATGGATATGGACCTGCACATGTATTTCTATAGCTGCCTTTGTCCCCCACTCCCCACCACCCGCTCTTCGCTGTGATAGAGTCCAGATTCCAGAGGTTTTACTTCATACTCATGCCTGCCCATTCCCAGTGATAAACTGGATTTTTACTTCTGTTTATTTGCTGGATTGAGATCTCACCATGAATTTTAGTGAGAGGAACAAGAGCAAACAAGTCTTGAGAGTCTATCCATTCTTACAATTCCATGCAGTGAAGCCGACTGCCAGGTCTGGCCATGACAGGACCAATGGCAAGAGAAATTCTACCTTTTTGCAGTTGCTTCTCATTCCCAATGGATTTTTCTCCCTTAGCCCCAAAGTTTCAGGACAATTTATAGTGAAGGTATGGACAAGCTGATGTCTAAGGGCTTATACATTTGCTGGTTCTATGAATCATCTTTGTCTATCTGTCTGTCACTCTTGAGTAGAAGAATAGGATGCTGAACTGCCCCCACAGTTAGAGAAACAGCTCAAGGGAGGCTATAATGTTATCCGCTACAACCCTTCACTCTAGTTCATTTTTTTACAAAAAATACATTTTTTATTGATTTCAGAGAGGAAGGGAGAGGGAGAGAGAGAGAAACATCCATGATGAGAGAGGATCATGGGTGGGCTGCCTTCTGCATACCCCCTACAAGGGATCAAGCCTGCAATCTGGCATGTGCCCTTGACCAGAAATCGAACCTTGATTGGAAGTCCAATGCTCTATCCACTGAATCAAACGGGCTAGGGCAGCTAGTTTATTCTTTTCTTTTCTTTTTTTTTAAAGTCTCCCTCTTTTCTTTCTTTATTTTTTTAATTAAATCTTTATTATTCATGTTATTACATTTGTTTCTCTTTTTTCCCCTCCATAGTTCCCCTCCATCTGGCTCCCTCCCCTTCTTCTACCCTTACCTCCCCCCCCATTGACCTCATCCATAGGTTTATGATTTTTGTCCAGTCTTTCCCTGCACTCCCCTCACCACTTTCCCCCTGAGAATTATCAGTCCACTCCCTTTCTGTGCTCCTAAATCTATTATATTCACCAGTTTATTCTGTTGATCAAATTTTTAATTCACTTAATATTTAGATTCACTTGTTGATAGATATGTATTTGTTGTTCATAATTTTTTTATCTTTTTCTTCTTCCTCTTTCTAAAGAGTACCTTTCAGCATTTCATATAATACTGGTTTGGAGTTGATGAACTCCTTTAGCTTTTTCTTCTCTGTGAAGCTCTTTCTCTGCCCTTCAATTCTGAATGATAGCTTTGTTGGATAGAGTATTCTTGGTTGTATATTCTTGCTATTTATCACATTGAATATTTCTTGCTACTCCCATCTGGCCTGCATAGTTTCTGTTGAGAAATCAGCTGACAGTCATATGGGTGCTCCCTTGTAAGTAAATGAACTGTTTTTCTCTTGCTGCTTTTAATATTCTCTCTTTGTCTTTTGCTCTTGGTATTTTAATTATGATGTGTCCTGGTATAGTCCTCTTTGTATTCCTTTTATATGGGGTACTGTGTGCTTCCTGGACTTGTAAGTCTGTTTCTTTTACCAGATGTGGGAAGTTTTCAGTCATTATTTCTTCAAATAGATTTTCAGTATCTTGCTCTCCCTCTTCTTCTGGCACCCCCAGAATTCTGATGTTGGTACGCTTGAAGCTGTCCCAGAGGCTCCTTACATTATCTTCACATTTTTGGATTCTTTTTTATTCTTGCTTATCCAGTATTTTCTGATTCTTTATATTTTAAATTTTTGACTTGATTCTTGCCTTCCTCTAGTCTGCTGTTAGGTCTCTGAATAATATTTTTTATTTCAGTCAGTGTATGTTTAATTTCTAGTTGGTCCTTTTCCATCTCTAGTTGGTTCTTTTTCATCTCCTTTTGGGTCTCGTTAACTTTATCCATCTCTTCTAGAATATTCTTGAAAAGCCCTCTAACCGTGGTTTTGAACTCTATATCCAGTCATTTGTTTTTCTTTATTTCTTTTGTTTGTGATCCCTTCCTTTGTCTCAGCATTTTCACTATGCCAGGAGAACTTCTGTGTTGGATTCAGCCTTATGATACAAGACTTGCAAAACTACAAAAGACTCTCTGTTGAGCTTGGGATGGGGTGGAGTCTCAGGGCTTAATGGACTGCCTTGCCTTCCAATCAGCCCCGCCCTCCACAGCCCTTGGGTCTCATGTGACTGGGTAATCACTGGAGTGGTCCCTGTGCCTCTAGACCTCTGCCTTTCCGGGTCCCTTGCGCTCCAGGACCATATGAGTCTGGGTCCCCAGGATTTTGCCCAAAACTGGGGTTCAGTGGAGCTAGAAGTGGCGCAGTTGGGAGGCTCTGTCCCCCGCCCACTTGTGAAAGCCAGTGGCACAACCAGCAGTTGTTCCTCTGTGAGCTGTGCTGTGCGCAACACCAGACCTCCGCCCTTTTCGTGTCTCCCCCAGATCTCCGTGCACTTCTCCCTCTTCACAGTTCAAATTCCCCCCGGTATGAGTCCTGGCTGGACGTGGGGTTTAGTGCCGTAGGATAAGGGGTTCAATGCAGCCAGAGAAAGCCAGCCAGGCACTCTGGCACCTGCTCTGTCCACGTGCATGTCTCCTAACCTCAGCTTTTTGCAGCTCCTCTTGGTTTCCGTGAGCCCCTCTCTTTCCTCTAGTTGTAGAATTTCCACTCAGCCAGATTTCCTGTCGTTCTGGATAATGTCCATTCTGTCTTTTAGTTGTAGTTTTTAAATTGTTGTGCAAGGCAGCAGTGTAGGTGTTTTCCTATGCCGCCATCTTGGATTCCTCCGGAAATATCTCTCCAGCTAGTTTATTCTTTCTGTCATCTTCTTGATACATCTTTAAGCAAGTCTGCCTGGGTGCCTTACTCTTTTCTCAGAAAATAAGTTCTTGTGACTTTGAAGTTAATTAAACCATAATAACAAGTTAATGCTTAATGACTTCATTGATTTAAAAAGTGTTTTAAAAGGTTCTTAGTTATTGATCACACATTGAACTATCATCTAAGAACTGGGAAATAACTCCAATCTGGTAACATTAACAAAGTCCACAAAAGGTCAGCACCTTTTCTGAGGTTATTGGAGTCAGGGAAAATGGGCTGTGTTCTTGGTTATGCCAGCCGGGCTCGTTGTGTGCTCCCAACCATGGAACCAAAAGATAACCTTGGGAGAGGAGAGATGTCAGAGGGAGATTCCATAATAATTAAAGATAACTAACATGTTCAGTAATTTTTAAGTGCCAAGAATTGTCCTGATGTTTTATTTGTATTACATTTATTTCTCACAATAGCCTAACAAGGTAGCTGCTATTATTACTTTCATTTACATATGACAATATTAAAGCTCAAAGTGGTTTAAAAAAAGTATTCAGGGTTACAAAACAAGTAAGGGATAGAGTTGGTATTCAAAGACAGGTGCATCTGACTCCAAAGTTATGCTCTAAACTGCTATGCAATCTTGTCTAGTAAGGATTTGTAAATAAAAAGTATATTAAAATAGAATAGTTTGGAAAGAGGAGAAATAATATTTTTATTCACATATTGAAAAATCATGAATTTTAGTGATTTTGTATCATTTCTTCACAACAGGGATAAAACCAAAGGCTTTAAGTGAAAAAAAAAAGTCCAAAGTATTATTTTTATGGAGTTGTTAATTGTTTTATGGAGCAAGCTCATAAAAGTCACAGACCACAAAATGCACTTGACATCAATTACAGGGAGTATTGATTTGATTAACTCACATCTTGTCCAGGAGGTATAAATTATGGGAAATAGAGGATGCATGTATATCTTCTTTCAGAATGGCTAATCACATACCACTTACTACTGCATTTATTATGGGGATGGTGTTGAAATTCGATACACGACATGACACATTCTTCCTTCTGTGACTCAAGGAAATGCGCTCGTGTGTGTGTGTGTGTGTGTGTGTGTGTGTGTGTTCTCAGAGCTCACTCTTGAGAAATCTTTGCTTTTGTCTTATGGAACCTGTGTTTCCTGTAACTTTGAGGTTTTCAAAATACATCTGGGGGATCAATGGGTCTGATCTAATCAGGGAATCCCTGAGATGGAAACTAATCATGAAGATGATATTTGACTTTTGAGCTCTTGTTCTCTCATGAGTGTGCAGTGGGGTTTTCAATGGGCTGCACACGTGATATTGCAATAGACTGGATGTAGAAGTGAACAGGAGAATCCCACTGTCTCCTTTTAAGCCAGAAGTTAACAAGATTTGTGAAAATGTAAATCTCAATCATCTACTTCTTTTGAGAAAATAGTTACTTTTTATAAATACATTCATTACTGTAGAATAGGCTTATTGTCATAAAATGAATTCAGAAATATTTTAACATTTTTTCCAGTTTTAATTGCTAGATAAATATGGATAGATGTAACTAACATAAGCCCCACACAAAGAGCTCTCTGAATCCTCCAGTAAGTTTAAGGTAGAAAGAGATTCTGAGACCAAAAAGTTGAAGAAACTCTGTAACCACCTGTGTTTTTGATCTTTGTTTCAATCTTTGTTTTAAAAGCTAGGAAGCCAGAATCAAATTTGCATTCCACCTTCAGCACTGAGCTGAGATCATAAGACCTAAAGTTGGCGGACTCACATTTCCCCATGCCTGAGCTTATGTTGTGTTCTTATTTCCCTTCTAAATGATCTCATTACTCATTTTTTTCCCAAACTGCTCTATTTAAAAAATGTTTAATCATAAGCTTCAGGTAGGTTATTGTAAGTTGCTGGAAATTAAGCAGATGGTCGAAAGGGTGGGTTGGCCTCTTAGAGCATGGTATAGGAATATAATATTGAAGATTTTCATATAAATGGGCCCTCAAATCAAATGCTGCTGCTTAAGATATTGCAGGCAGGATCTTATTGGTTATTGTGGAAGCCATTGCACTACATGTAAATGAACAGAACTTTTTTCTGAAGCCTCTTCACTCTCTGAATTATGCATAGCCTTGCAAGGTACAGCCTCTTTCGCTCTCCATTCTTTCTTCCCCAGCCCAATGGTTTTTCCTCTTTCCTTTCTTCTATTTTGCATTTATATTCTCTATGACCTATTCTGAAAACATATTTTCTAATGCATTTTTTGAGTTCAGAATAAAAAGCTAGTACTTTCAGCATTACTTCATCTTCATTAACCAGCTTCTTATAACTCTCTAATTTCAGGTTATTGTATAACACTTGAGCTCTCTGGTAATGTATGTTACATTGGCACTGTAATCAATGCACATTTCAAAGCCTTCAGTCAGCAAGAGTACCCAAAGCTTTGAATTAAAAAAAAAGCACAGTTTTTTTTAAATTAATGTCTAAATAGATTGGTTTAAAGCATACAATAAGGCATATCCTTCAGCTTTAGCATTGTATATGATTGTGTAGATGACTAACATTGGACATTAGTTTATCAATTACTATCATATTTTGATGAATGCTGGAATAGCTTATCTGTCTCTCTCTCCTAGTTGAATTCCACTGTAAACCTTCAAAGGGGGAAACAAAACTATGGTAATGTTTGAATAATATGGTATTATCTCTGGTGAATGAGTAGTTCTTTTTGGGGAAGCTTTTTGATGTCTTGGTAGTGGAGTTTGGATAGTTAGAGTTAAATTCTCAGGGCTGAGAGTGAGAGAGAATTAGAAGCTCCACTAAAGTATGAATGAGTTTCTTCTTTTCCAAATGATGTGTTTCTCTCACTTATCTAAACCTATCCTGATACTATAGAGATGGTATAAATGCTAGCTTTTTCTTTAAAACCACAAAACTCAGTGATATGGACCAAGCACAATGTATTTATCAGAGCAGAGACCTCTCATGAAGCTACTTTTGTGTAGATATAACTGCCAGTGTGTGTTTCTCAGCATCTTGAAAGGCTCAGGAATCTGGAAAAGGGGCTGCTATAAATTAATCAAGAGTCCAGAGATGAAACTTAATTTTGGAAGGAATTTTGGGGAACCAGAGGAGACTTAGATAAAGACACCAAGTTCTTCTTGTCTCAGGACCCCTTGCTCTTTATTAACACCATTTGTCATAAGGCAAGGTAGATATACACTTCAAAAGCCAAAGTTTAGTATACAGAATCCATTTTCAGATTGGGGGAAACTGTCTTCAGCTGTTCAGGTGTTTGGCCAGCAGGAGGCAATAACATGTAGAGTGAAATGCCCTCAGCTGACTGGGAGCAAGCAATCATTTATGCATCCTTTTCAGGTTTGGGGAAATGCCCTTAGCCATTTCCAACAGGCAGTAACATGTGATTTTCCAGCTCTTGCTGAAGGCTCAAGGTCCATTAACCTTTTTTTTTAATTAAAATTTTATTATTCAGATTATTACATTTGTTTCTCTTTTATCCCCTCCGTATCACCCCTCCACCCAACTCCCACCCTTCCCTCTGCCCTTACCTCCCTCCCATTGACCTTGTCCATAGGTGTATGATTTTTGTCCAGTCTCTCCCTGTACACCCCTCACCCCTTTCCCCCTGAGAATTATCAGTCCACTCCCTTTCTGTGCTCCTGATTCTATTATATTCACCAGTTTATTCTGTTGATCAAATTTTTAATTCACTTAATTTTTAGATTCACTTGTTGATAGATATGTATTTGTTCATAATTTTTGGCTTTTACCTTTTTCTTCTTCCTCTTCTAAAAGAGTACCATTCAGCATTTCATATAATACTGGTTTGAAGTTGATGAACTCCTTTAGTTTTTTCTTATCTGTGAAGCTCTTTCTCTGCCCTTCAATTCTGAATGATAGCTTTGCTGGATAGAGTATTCTTGGTTGTAGGTTCTTGCTATTCATCATGTTGAATATTTCTTGCCACTCCCGTCTGGCCTGCATCTTTTCTGTTGAGAAATCAGCTGACAGTCATATGGGTGTTCCCTTGTAGGTAATGAACTGTTTTTCTCTTGCTGCTTTTAATATTCTCTCTTTGTCTTTTGCTCTTGGTATTTTAATTATGATGTGTCTTGGTGTAGTCCTCTTTGGATTCCTTTTATATGGGGTTCTGTGTGCTTCCTGGACTTGTAAGTCTATTTCTTTTACTAGATGTGGGAAGTTTTCAGTCATTATTTCTTTAAATAGGTTTTCAGTGTCTTGTTCTCTCTCTTCTTCTGGCACCCCCAGAATTCTGATGTTGGTACGCTTGGAGCTGTCCCAGAGGCTCCTTACATTATCTTCACATTTTTGGATTCTTTTTTCTTCTTGTTTATCCAGTTGAGTGTTTTCTGCTTCTTTATATTTCAAATTTTTGACTTGATTCTTGCCTTTCTCAAGTCTGCTGTTAGGACTCTATAATATTTTTTATTTCAGTCAGTGTATGTTTAATTTCTAGTTGGTCCTTTTTCATCTCTAGTTGGACCTTTTCCATCTCTAGTTAGATCTTTTGCATCTCTAGTTGGTCCTTTTTCATCTCCTCTTGGCTCTCACTAACTTTATCCAACTTTTCTAGCCTATCCAGAAAAACCTTATAAGCGTGGTTTTGAACTCTATATCCAGTCGTTTTTTTCCCTCCATTTCTTTTGTTTGTGATCCCTTCCCTTGTCTCCACATTTTCACTACGCTGGGAGAACTTCTGTGTTGGATTCAGCCTTATAATAGCAGACTTGCAAAACCGAAGAAGCCTCTCTGTTGAGCTTGGGATGGGTGGAGTCTCAGGGCTTAAGGGACTGCTTTGCCTTCCAGTTGGCCCCGCCCTCCACGGCCCCTGAGTCTCACATGACTGGGTAATCGCTGTAGCGATCCTTATGCACACGCACAGTGCCTCTAGTCTGCTGCCTTTCCGGCTCCCCTGCACTACAGGACCACAGGAGTCTAGGTCCCAAGGTTTCACCCGAAACAGGGGCTTAGTGAAGTCAGAAGTGGCACAGTTGGGAGGGTCTGTCTCCCGCCCACTCTCGAAAACCAGCAGCACAATCAGCAGTCTGTTCTCTGCGCAGTGCTGTGCGTGCCACCAGACCTCTGATCTTTTGCGACTCCTCTAAATTTCCATGCTCCCCTCCCTTTTCACAGTCCAAACTCCCCCCCTATGAGTTTCAGATGGATCTGGGGTTTAGTATCATAGGATAAGGGGTTCAATGCCTTTGAGAGTCTCCATTTTCCTCCTGCCAGAGAAAACCAGCCAGGTACTCCTGCACCCGCTTTTTGCATGCACTCGTCTCTGTACCTCAGCTTTTTGCAGCTCCTCTGGGTCTCCGTGAGCCCCTCTCTTTTCCTCTAGTTGTAGAATTTCCACTCAGCCAGTTTTCCTGTGGTTCTGGATGATGTCCGTTCTGTCTTTTAGTTGTAGTTTTTAAATTGTTGTGCAAGGCAGCAGTATAGGTGGTTACCTATGCCGCCATCTTGGATTCTCAACACATCTTTTTTTCTCCACTAACCTTTTGATGAACTTCTTGCATTTATGACCTGCTGGAATTAGCTTCCGGCATATAACAAGTCATAATGTGATGAAAAGGAGAGAGCACTCTCCCACAGACAACAGAAAAACCATCATTTTATGTTTCCTAACTACAGATATTAAGTATTTTTAGAAAATGATTCCTTTACTTATTACTTACAAAACTTACCAGAGAAGGGTTTTCAATCAGAGTATACTTATGGCATAGAGGAAAATATCCAAACATTTGAGCCTGATCTTTAAGGTCCTTCACCTCCAACTTTCTAATACATTATCTCATGCTACCACTCCATACTTTCTTCTGTGAATTGCTTCAAGTCTTCATGTGTGAAATGCCCTGGTCCTCTTCTCTTTCTGTTAATACTAGAGGCTCGGTGCATGAAATTCTATTAATACTAGAGGTTTGGTGCATGGGTAGGTTTCCTAGGCCTGGCTGGTGATCAGGGACAATTTGTGGGTCTACCATCAGGGCGATTGGGACCCCTCTTGCACCCACCTTGGCTTGGTGTGTCCGCTCACCTGCTCCACCATCCTGCCATGGTTCCGCTCTCAGCAAGAGGCTGGCAGCACCTCCACTGCCACCTGCTGCCATCGCCGTGTTGCCGGACACACATCATGTTCCGTGCCACCACCTGGTGGTCAGCACACATCTAAATCCTGGTTGGTCAAACTCCTGCCTGTGGGGACAATTTGCATCTTAACTTTTTGTTATATAGATCATTAAGCCAGAAGTTAATAAGTGGCTATTAGTTCAGGTCTCTGAGTCAAGTGTCTCTGGGTTTGAATCCACTTATTGAACACTTAATAGCCATGTGGCCTTGTTGCATGATCAAAGACCAAGTTCATCATTGATAATATGGAAAAATAACAGGACAGATCTCATAGAATTTTTATCAAGATCAAATGGTATGCTGTACATAAGTACTTAGCACGAGGCCTAACATGCAATAAGCATTCAATAAGTAGAAAATTATTGTTTCTTCTTTAAGCTTTTAAATGAATTTAAACATTGTTAGCTGGGACTTCTGGACATCCCAAGTTGGAACTGATTTTTCATCCCCAGTTCTTGCAGGACACTTTGTTTTCTCATAGTTTTCTTTCAATCATGATGGCTTGTGTGCCTACTTAGCTCATCTATTGAAGAGTATACCTCAAAGGGCTGAATCTGTATCTCACTCCCCTGAGAAGTTCCCATAACACTTAGCATGGTTCCTTGCTCAGGGGTGAGTTAAATCACATGCTTTGAGTATTGTTATTTATGCCTAAATGCAATCCAGGTCCACAAGAAACTTGCCATCTTCAGGGAAATAAAGCTAAAACACATTGTACACTTCAGAGAGGAGAGATGGAGAGCTCCATGAAAACCTGCACTGCCAACAAATGCTTTCTGGTGGAGGGGCAGTTTCTGGAAGGTCTGGATGGACTTGTTAGGGCAGGGGCTATGGAGGAATGAACAATGTTGGTTAGAGTCTCAGTGCAGGTAAAATTTACATACAGTGAAATGCACAGGTCTTAACTATACAGTTGAATGGGTTTGATAAATATATGTACTTGCATGACTACCATAATTATAAAGAAAATTTCCATCATCTCAGAAAGTACCCTTCTGTTCAGTTCCAGCGATTCCCAACCCCTTAGCACTTAGTTTTCTGATTTCCACTTCCATAGGCCAGTTTTTCTCGTTCTGGAAATTAATATATAGGGGATTACCCAGTATGCACTCTTTTGAATGTACCTTCTTTCACTTACTGTAATGTTTTTGAGATTTATCTATGTTGTTTGTCAGTAACTCATTCTTTTTTACTGTTGAATAGTGTTCTTTGTATTAATATACCATGATTTGTTTTTTTCCTGCAGGGAAACATTTGGATCACTTCCAGTGTTTAACTGTTATGAATTATGAATAATAAACATTAAAATTATTATAATAAGAATAATAAGCCAGTATTTTTTTTGACATATAGTTACATTACTCTTGGGTAAATACCTAGATGTAGAATTGTACATTTATAGATCACATGTGTGTATATCTTTGTGAGAAACTGTCAAAACAGTTTTTTAAGTGGTTGTACAATTTACTTTTCCACCAGAAAATTAAGAGAAGGGAAAAATAATCATTTATCATTATTCCCATATTTATAATTTTTGGTGCTCTTTATTCATTCCTGTACATCTGAGTGTCCATTTGCTTTTATTTTTCTGGAACCTCCAAAATTTCCTTTACCATTTCTTATACATATATTTTTTTTAATGATGAATATGTTTCTCATGTTTTCAGTATCATGAAGTATCTATATTAATAAAAGGGTAATATGCTAATTAGAGCAGAACAATCAGACATTTTCTGGATGTCCTTTCAGATGAAGCTACAATGGCGGGGGCTGAGGCAGAGTGGTTAAGGGTGATCAGGCTGGCCAGGGAGAGCAGTTAGGGGGATCAAGCAGGCAGGCAGAGTGGTTGGGGCAATTAGGCAGGTAGGCAGATGAGCAGTTAGGAGCCAGTGGTCCAGGGAGAGGGATGCCTGACTGCCGAATCTCCTGCAGGATTGCGCCTAAACTGGCACCCTCTGATGGATCTTGGATTGGAGAGGGTTCAGGCTGGGCTGAGGGACTCTCTCCTACCCCCATGCATGAATTTCATGCACCAGGGCTCTAGTCATAAAATATTATGAATTTTTTCATTTGTCATAGGATTCTAGGTGATAGGCCATCTACCCTCTTTATTCTGCAGTTAAAAAAAAATACCATTCTATTGTTTTCTGGCCTTCACTGAGAACTTGGGCTTCTTTTGTATTATTGTTTCCCTTTAAGTAATGTGTCTTTCTCTCTGAATGCCACTATGGTTTTCTTTTCACCTTTGGTTTTCAACATCTTATTATGATATTTCTAAATGTGGTTTTCTTTTCTTTTAAAATTTTTATTTTGCTTAGGATGGAATAAGCTCTTGGAACAGTAAAATACTTCTTAAAGTATTTTTTCTTCCACATTTTTTTTCTTGTTCTTTGGGTCTGTAATGATCTGCATTAGAGAGCTAACTATTGCTCCACAGGCCACTGAGGATCTGTTTTTTTTGTTTATTATTATTTAAAAAATATGTTTTTATTTTTTTAAATTTTTTTAGAGAGAGAGGAATGGAGAGGGATAGATAGAATCATTGAAGAGAACGATACATCATTGATCAGCTGCCTCCTGCAATTGAGCCTGCAGCTGGGACATGGGCCCTGACCAGGAATCAAACTGGTGGCCTCTTTGTTCCTGGCTCAATGCTAAACTGCTGAGCTACACTGGCTGGTCTACTTTGTTTTATTATTAAATCTTTATATTTCTCTGTTCTTTACATTAAGTCATTTTGTTGATTACATTTAACATTTTTTGATTCTTTCTTCTGTGATTGATTCTCAAATCTGTTGTTAAGCCCTTTTAGTGAATTTTAACATTTTAACTGTTTCCCTTTTTATTTGTAGTAGTTCCATTTTTAAAAAATTTTTATTTCTCTGTTAATATATCTTATCAGTTATAGTAATTCTAACAAGTTTTTCCTTTAAGTCCTTGAATATATTTAAAATAGCTGTTTTAAAGTTCCTACCTATAAATTCCAGTCTTCCTCTCACCTTGGGTTTAATGTCTGTTGACTGCCTTATCTTTTGATGGTGGGTCACATTTTCCTATCTCTTTGCATGTCTACTATTTATTACCTGTACACTGGACATTATGAATGATTCATTATAAAATCTCTGGATTTTTTTTTACTTTTCACTAAAGAATATTAATTTTTGTTTTTCTAGGCAATAAAGTTACTAGCTGATCCCTTTGAACTTATGTAAGCTTGGTTTTATTAAGATTGATATCAAGTTTGATTTTTTCATTTATATTGATAGGGTGAATCCTTTAATTCAGAGACATACACTTTAATTGTAGATTTTCTTCTGGGGTTTCAATGGAAAGCTAAGGTGTTTACCAAACCCTCTAACTTTGAAGCACTCAAACTTCCAAATCTTCCTACTCAACAGTGGGTAGCACAAAATATTTCTGCTCATCTCTTAGCCTTCCATCTGTTATTTTCTGCTGGGTTTATTGAAGTCTTCTTTGTGCAAATGTACTATACAAGTCAGCCAAAGATTTGAGGGGAGTTTACATATCAGTTTTGCTTTGGATCTTTCATTTTCTGGATTTTTTTTTAATCTCCAGCTACTGTGGAGGCCTGAGCTCTGTTCCCAGACACTTCAAGCCAACAAGACTGCAATTCTGCTTGAACTCTAGTTGTCTAGCATCTCTTAAGAGAGAAGCTATGGAAGTGATGCTCTCACTCAGCGAAATTTCCTTTTTTTCATAGATTTACTGCCCTCTAATTTACACATACTTTTAGTTGTTTCAAGTTCCTTCAAATAGTTATTTTTTATTTTTAAAAAATTTGTCTAGACTAGAGATTATAATTCTTAGTTGCAGACAATTTATTCTGATACAAGCTATTCCTCCATGACTGAACCTGTGATCTCTGTGTAGTTGTTTCCCAGTAAGCAGTCCTGACTGGAGATGAGATTTTTTGTGAAGAAAAATTGGTTTATATCTGTGAGCTGGAGTATAGAAGGCCTTAAAGGCCAGACAGTGGCTATTTTACATGATGGAGTAGACAATAGGGAAAGGGTCAAATCTGAATTATAGATAGCTTTTGTTTTTAAATACTGGAATGATGCTGACATTTATTATAATTCATGGAGAGATTTGACATGTATTCAAATTAATTGGTATGATATTTTCATCATTTACATGAAACAAATGTCAGAACAGAAGTAAGACCCTCAGTTTATCCTTGTAAGTTCTCTCCTCTCCCTCTTCTCCCTCCTCTCTCTTCCCTCTCTTCTCTTCTTTTCTCTTCTTCCTTTTCTTGTTTTTTTTCTCTCCCCATTTCCCATTTTATTTAAGTTTGTGACTAATACGTGAAGAAGGTAAGAGAGCTATTCAAACTTACCACAAAAATTCAAAGTTGGTCTTCAAAAAGAATCCAACATTTTATATTTAATAAAGGCACTTATTTTTATTTTTTATTTGACTATTCTTAGGGCTTAATAAAAATATTAAAACCAGAGGAATCATTAAATAGTAATATAGCATTTCCAAAAACACTGTGAAGTGCCTGTAGTCATTACTGGTAACTCTATGTAAGTACTTGGAAAAATGGTTTTGATCAAAGCATGTTGAAAAAATTATCTGTGATGCATCATATACTATGATGTAGACTGTGAAAATGTTATATACATGATAGATTGGAAGGGAACATACAAAATGTTAATAGCTATACAATGATAGGGTTATGAATCTTTATTTTCCAAATATTTTCAAAATAGAGATAATTTGACTGCATTCTAAAATTCCTTTTCATTGGAGTAAATGTGCTAGAATTCAGCAAGGTCACACTTTCTAACCTACATTAAGAGAAAACCTACTATTAATTAGGTCTCCTGGTGACAACCTTCTTCCGTATGTGGTGACAAGCTCCCACCTCCCCTGGCTAGTACTGTCAGTAGTGCTTAGGTGCTGACCTAGTGATGCTGGACAGGGAGGAGGCAGACAGACATCAAGATATCTAGAAAAGCCTGAATCCTGTGTTTTTGGGTGGAAAACCACAAGGTGCCAAAGGTACACAGAGAAAAGCTGGGACACAACCTTGGGACAGAGGGTGAAGCTTGCATCAGCTAGCTGCTTTATCTTCCAATAATCCCGATGCTGTTCCTCCTCAGCCTCATGTTTGTGATGTGGCGCCGGGTGGAAGATGAGCTCAGAACACTGTGATAAGCTGTACTGAGGGATTCCTTGTAGCGACTATAACTTTTGGTGAAAAATTATTATGTTGGTGGAGGGCATGTGGCATTGCCATGCTAATAACTAGGGTTATTGTGACATTTACTGTCCAAGCTAGGACATACTAGTATTTGAGGGGGTGCTGTTAGCTGTGATAACAGACACAAAGTGGGATATGCCAGGTAAAGTGAAGCATCAGGCCAACCTCCCTGTAAAAATATGTGGCTTTTTCGCCACCCTATGACAGTAACATTTTCTAAGTTCACTCATGCCTTACTGTTTACCCAGGTCACCCCAGACCATCCAATAGGGCCTTGTCCCAGATGCCACTTTCTAGTTCTGGCTTTCTTCTGAATCACTAGGATTTTAAGCAGGAGCTGGAATGATTAATGTGACATTTCATGCAAAAATGTCTAGTAAAAGAATGTAGGATGGATTAGAAGGGCAAGAATTGTGAGTCAGGAAGCTCAACAAAAAGGTTATTGCAGTGACTCAGCTATTTTGTTGCAGTGACTCAGAAAAAAAGCCCAGAGACTGACAGGTACAAGTACTTGTAGAGCAAAGACGGAACCAAATGTCTTCAACATCAAACCTCTTCTGGAAAATCTGCATGTGTGATTACTACAGATACGGAAAGTCCATTCAACCGGGCATTGGAAGTAATAGGCTGTGGTTCCCTATCTGTCACATTCACTCCCAGAGCTTCAGAATTCCCTCTGTAAGAGAGGTAATCAAGACAGGTAGTTACTAAACCCCCTGTCCTTAAAACACTATAATGATTCTAAACTTCCCTGAAAGAGTAGAGTTGTAGTTTGAGTTCTTAAAATCCCTTTGCTGTTCAGTAGAAGGGCATTTTTAGGGAAGGAAATGACAATAAAGAAGAGATGATGTCAATGGAACTGGAGAGCATTATGCTAAGTGAAATAAGCCAGCCAGTGGGAAAAAAAATACCACATGATCTCACTCATTTATGGATAATAAAGAACATTACAACCTGATGAACAAAAAGATACATACAGAGGCAGAGAAGCATTGAACAGATTGTCAAATTACACTAGGAAGGCTGGGGAGTGTTCGGGGCTGGGGGAGGGGGGTGAGGGAAGGCGCGGTTTAAGAGATCAACCGAAGGACTTGTATGCATGCATATAAGCATAACCAATGGACACAAGACACTGGGTGGGTGTGGTGAGGGCATGTGCCAGGGGGTAGGGGAAGCCGGGGGAAGGCCAATGGGGGTGGGGGTTGGGAAAAAGGAGACATATGCACTACTATTTGTAATACTTTAAACAATTAAAAAAAAAAAGAGCTGATGTCCAGCTAGAGAATGGAATCTTTTTATTCTTCATGCCTGAGTTAGCTATTGTTAATCTCTTACTGTGACTAATGTATAAATTAAACGTTATCATATGTATGTATATATAGGAGAAAACGTAGTGTGTCTGTGGCTTTAGAATCTATTGTGAGGGGGTCTTGGAAAGTACTCCCCAGGGGAAAGGGGAGGGTGACTGTAACTAGAATCCTGACCTATGGCAGCTCAGGAAGTGTGTGAGGAGCCATGGAGTAGCTTCTCTGTGATTTCTCCCTGCCTTCCCTCTCTCTTCTTTAGAGTTTCTCTCTGGGACTCAGATTCCCACAGCGGGTACAGGCCTGTGTAAAGAGAGTGATGTTTACCACACTCTGTATTTTTAGGAAAGTGATTCTTAACTAAATTGTATGGTCACCAAAGTTAAGGGTCATGTTTAAGTTTTTGTAACCTTTATAGTACCTTGCACAGTGCCAAGCATGCAATGAATCCGTACTTAGTAAAACCAAGGAGGTATATATCATTGATTTTCAAAAATAAAGACTACGTGGAAACCGGGCCGAAACCGGTTTGGCTTAGTGGATAGAGGGTCGGCTTGGGGACTGAAAGGTACCACGTTTGATTCTGGTCAGGGGCATGTACCTTGGTTGCGGGCACATTCTCAGTAGGGGGCGTGATTGATGTTTTTCTCTCTTGGTTGTTTCTAACTCTCTATCCTTCTCCTTTCCTTTCTGTAAAAAAATCAATTAAAAATACATTAAAAAAAAAAGTAAGGACTACCTCCTTCTTCTTGGTTGTTACAAAAAGCTTTATTGTGTCCATGTGGGCCCAGGATGGTTAAAAGGATGCCTAGTGGTTTCAGGGACAGAGAGGCTTGGGCAAAAGCCAGACAGGGGAATGCAGAGGGGACCCTTGAAGGCCTCTGGGCTTCAAAGGCTCCTAGTCCACTTGAGGGTGAGCGTTTCGAAGAGATACCGGCTCAGCCCAGCCTGGGGACCGCCAACCTCCGGAGGTGAGTCAGGTATCACCCATCTCCTTGATGAGTTTCACCTCCTCACCCCAGAAGTGGTTCTCCAGGAAGCCACAGAGCTGAGGGTTTGCGTGGGTAGAAACAGGGCCTGCAGCTCCAAAAGGGCCTGGTTCAGGGTCCTCTCCAAGGCCAGGGCTCTTCCCTGGCATCCTGAGTTCTGCCCACTCATCTTGGGGGGCTTCAGCAGACCTGGAAGAGAATGCGGCCACTGCGCTGGTTTTGCAACTTTAAGAGACTCTCAGGCCCTTGCACTTCTCGTCAGCCAACTCAGAGAAGAAGTGGCTCACGTCCTCCAGAGCCACATCATCGTGGTGGAAATAGAAGCCCAGAGAGAGGTAGGTGTAAGAGTCCCGCCGATGCACATTGACCCGATAGTTGATGGCGGCCTACACTATGACGGAAGAATTCTGATTAATTTGGGAGCTCATGATTGTTTGGCAATAAGGAATTAAGGTCAAAATACGGTATTGGCTAGTCTCAGAGGCTGAGGATGGCTGGGGTGGTTCTGAAAGTGGTGACTGGAAGAGAGGTTGGAGGGTGGTTGAGGCTGGAAAAGGGGCATCCGTGGGTCTGTTCTGTCAAAACACTGTTGAAGCAAGAGACAGTTCCAGAGGACCATTGAGGGCACTGCCGACACTCTTCTTTTGCCCCCTCCTAACAGTTTGCCTCCTTCAGCCTTCTCACATTAGTCCCAGGTGTTTTTCTCTTTCTGCCTCTCTGCTTCCTTCCTCTTGCCAGCGTCGATTGTGTCTCCCCTGGAACATCAAGTCCTTTTGTCAGCTGACGCTATCCCAGAACTGAACAAAACCCTCACGAGCAGGCTGCGAGTTGAGTCACTTACCTCTGTCACTGGAGGGGCTTATCTCTTCTGACAAGGTTTTGTCTGGTGTTAGTGGCCCAGTTAGTGACAGCCCATGCATGTAGCAGCATGTGACCCCGCCCCGTGCCTCAAACTGTGCAGTCGTCAGAGCTGTCACACAGTCAGAACAAGTTAATTCCACGTGAGCAGCAGGGCAGACTGTAATAATGCCCAGCCTCTGGAGAGGGTGCTGTCAGGCAGCGTGTACTGCAGCCACCCAGCTGCTCTGCTCCGTGGGCAGAGATGCATGCTGACAGGCCATGTGCTATTCCCAGTGAACCAGACCGGAGCAAGTGCAGTGATTTTCTGCCGGTTCCATGGTGCTCGTGGTACTGCCAGCTGTAATCTGGGAATGACAGTTTCAACAGGGACTGTTTTAAGCTTAAAAAAAAAAAACCTGGCAGAAACAAAACAAAAAAAGGAATAAAAAAGTAAAAAGCAAAAAAGGAATCTTGACCCTTCTGCTATGTTAGTTTGTGTTTTTTTTTTCCATCAAAGCTAATGAGCATCGTGATTGGGTAGGTGCATCTTTGTGGGTTTCCCGGGAGACGGTTGCTGATGAGTTGTTAGTCTCATTAAGAATTATTTTCTCACTGTCTTCTTTACAGAATTCATGGTTTCTGATGCTGGGGGATGGGAGAATTAAGAGCTCACCTAGTGTTGGAAGAGAGAACCAGTGTGGCTGGGTGTGGAGTATTTTCCCCACAAGGAAGAGATGCTTACAGACATACGGAGTGAAGTTCATGGTTGCTCAGGAACAGGATGCAGACTCTTAATTAGCCAAAATGGGAAGGCCTGGATTCCTACTAAAGGTGGAAGTCACTGTTTAGACTAGGAGTTGATGATAAAAGTGATTTTTCTTTTCTTTTATTTTTAGAGAGAGGGGAAGATCAATGAGAAACACAGAGGACTTTGCTTGCAATTAAGTAGTAATGAAAACAAAAGATCATTTTTTTTTTCTGGTAATTTGTATCACACCCCAGGATGTATGATTCATGCTAGTATGTCTGCTTATTTTGAGTTGGTATAGTAATTACTTCTGAAGTAATTTTAAGAATTGATAAGCAAAGGGCAGTTTTCTCCCCGCCCCAGAAATGAAGAGTTGTCTTATTGAAGATCTGTTTGCCAGATTTACTGACTCAACCCAGTGCCTATATAGATTGATCAACTGAGTCAGGACACACCTGTGAGAGCCCACAGCCACCACTTGTTTGGTGTAGTGTGAAATCAGCATACAATACATTCTATCTGATGTTTCCATTAGTTGGCCTGAGAGGGAAGGTACTACAGAGAGAAATTCCCAGGGTGATTCTTAATGATACCGATGAGGAAGAAACTCGAGTCAGCTAAGGCAGTGGTTGGCAAACTTCAGCTCGCAAGCCATGGTTTGCCGCTCTGTTGACTAATGAGTTTGCCGACCACTGCCTTAGGGAAGAACACTTAAAAACATTTTAATAAAGTACTAATGTCTTTACCTGAAGTCAAAACTTCTGGGTAAGGGTAATGCCTTACCGCAGTGGTCGGCAAACTCAGTCAAAAGAGCGACGAGCCGCAGTTTGTCGACGTCTGAGCTAAGGAAACCAGTGTGACTGCTGGAGTTATTTTCCTAAAAAAAAATCCTGTCACACCACACTATTGTAATATCCCTTGAATTTACATGGGCTGTTCTCTCTTACCTCCGTGTTTTTCACAAGTCCTTTGCATGTCAAACTTTACTCATCCTTTAAGATTCAGATCAAAGTCCCTTTTTATGTGAAACATCTCTCACAGCCCAGAAAAATTCTTGGCGCTTCTAAAACGTGTTTATATATGCCTGTAGTATATTTACTGAGCAGTATTGAAATGTGCTCCTTATATTTCTGTCGTTTTCCACTAGCCTATGACTCACTGAAGTTAGGATCCATGTATTACTTAATTTTATCTGCAGTGACTAGAAAATGTCTGACATAATCACAGGCTAAATCAGTGGTTCAGAACTGCATGAAGGGGACTCTGATGAACTCTGGGATGAGAAAAGAAATGTTAATAGATAAAAGGTGGATTTTAATCAGGAGTGATTAAAAGCGTTGATATTTGCAATCAAATATATAAATGTAATGGCATGAACTCTTAAGAGTACTATTAGAATGAGTTCAGACATTTGAAGAATGCTGTAGGCAATTAAAAAGTTAAAAAGACTTTTAAAAGCTATGATTAACACAATGATTAAGACAGATGGCAGAATGTTAGCACACACAGGGAGCTGGGGGAACTGCCAGAACCTTGCTCTGTGTTTGCCACCGGGGAGCACCATCTATAAAGACCCATGTAGTCGAGAGGGAATACAAGGTTGCAAGAGAGGGCTTGGTTGCGTTCTGTGAATCCAAGTCTCTGGGGCCAGGGTTTAAAATTGGCAGGTGATTGTGGAATATTTTGGAAGAGAAGAGGCAAGCTAGTCTTGCTGAGTCCTCATCACTTTCTGTTTTTCAAATCAATTCCATTTTCTCCAGTCCTTCTGTCATCACTGTTAGCCTGTATTTCCCAGTTGGTCATTCACCTCCCAGATTACTGAGGAGCCGATGTCCTCTCTGTCTCTAGAGTTGCTTTTCTTGTAGTTTTTGTATGGATGCCAAAGTGATACAAATTTGATCATGTCACTCCCTTGTCAAGCCCACTGATGGGATTTTCCATTTCACCATTCTTTGTGGTTGTTTGCCCTGACTCTCATCCATCTCTCCAAGCTGGACCCTTCCCCACCTTCTCTCCACACAGCCCACCCCCCTTTCCCAGAGGTTCCAACCTCACTGAATTTCTTCCAGCCTCGCAAGCATGCAACATTTTTTCTGAGCCTTTGTATATGTTATATTAACCCATTCAAAACATGTATTCACTGAACTTGGTCCTGTAATTGGACATTGGAGAACAAAGTTAATAGGACTTGGTGGTGAATTAGACAGGAGGTATGAGAAAGAAGAGCATGGTCGAAGAAAACTGTTAGCTGTCAGGTCGGGTAACTGTATGGTGGTAGAGTCATTGAAGAAGAGGCTATGGAAGGGGATTAGACTGGTTCATGAGTTTGGTGCTGTACAGAGTCTGAGGCGCCTCTGAGCTGTGCAAGAGGATAGGCCAAATGAGCAGTAAGGGTCACTGTCCTGGAGCTCAGAGGGGAGGTCTGTGCTGGAAGTCATAGCTGAAGCTGTGCACTTTTTTTTTTAAGATTTTTAAAATTGATTTTGAGAGAGAGGAAGGGAGAGGGAGAGAGAGAAACATCACTGTGAGTGAAACATTGATTGGCTGCCTCCTACATGTGCCCTACTGGGGATTGAGGCCAAAACTGAAGCAGGTGTCCTGACTGAATTGAACCATTGACCATTTGGTGCACCCAACCGACTGAGGCATACTAGCCAGGTTGAAGCTGTGGACTTTGATGCAGTTATTTTAGGAGAAAACATAGAATATGAAGAAGAGACTCACAGAACCAAACCTTGAGCAAAGTCAGGATTTAAGGGAGAAGGAGAAGGTGAAGTTATGAAAAGCATTACAACTCAGAGTATGAGAGAACAAATACAGTAGTGTGTTTTTTTTAAATCCTCACCTAAGGATATTTTTTCCATTGATTTTTAATTTTAATTTTAATTTTTAAAGAGAGTGGGAGAGAGAGGGAAAGAGAGAGAGAAACATTGATGTGAAAGAAGCACATTGATTAGTTGCCTCCTGCACAGCACCCTGACCAGGGCCTGGGCCAGGGAGAAGCCTGCAATCCAGGAACATGTCTTTGACCAGAGTCAAACCCAGGATCCTTAGGTGTGCAGGCCAATGCTCTAGCCATTGACCCAAACTGCTAGGGCAAAGTAGTGTATTTTGTTTTCACAGAATTAGGGGAAGTCAGAGTTTTAAAAAATAGATAATGGAAAATACATGTGAGAGACCACATTTCCTTCCTTATTGCCTATTTTTCCTGCCAGACTATCAGATCTGAGAGAGTAAGAACCATGTTCATTGTCCATTCCCATTGCCTGGCAAAACACCTCACATTGAGTAGGTGCTTGACACATACTTATTAACTGAATTCATTAAATACTCTTGATTTTTCTTTTTTAAAAAAATTTTAATAAATTTTTATCGTTCAGATCATTACAATTGTTCCTCGCCCCCCCTCCCATAGCTCCCCTCCTCCCGGTTCCCACTCCACCCTCTGTCCTTACCTCCCCTCCTACTGTCCTCATTCATAGGTGTACGATTTTTGTCCAGTCTCTTTCTGCACCACCATTCCTTCCTCCTCCTCACATCTCCGAGAATTGTCAGTCCATTCCCTTTCTATGTCCCTGATTCTATTATATTCACCAGTTTATTATGTTCATCAGATTTTTTATTCACTTGATTTTTAGATTCACTTGTTGATAGATATGGATTTGTTATCACTTTGTTGTTCATAATTTTTATCTTTACCTTTTTCTTCTTCTTCCCCTTCTTAAAGAATACCTTTCAGGATTTCATATAATACTGGTTTGGCAGTGATGAACTCCTTTAGCTTTTTCTTAACTGTGAAGCTCTTTATCTGCCCTTCAATTTTGAATGATACCTTTGCTGGGTAGAGTAATCTTGATTGTAGGTTCTTGCTATTCATCACTTTGAATATTTCTTGCCACTCCCATCTGGCCTGCATAGTTTCTGTTGAGAAATCAGCTGACAATCGTATGGGTGCTCCCTTGTAGGTAACTGTTTTTCTTTTGCTGCTTTTAATATTCTCTCTTTGTCTTTTGCCCTTGGCATTTTAATTATGATGTGTCTTGATGTGGTCCTCTTTGGATTCCTTTTGTTTGGGGTTCTCTGTGCTTCCTGGACTTGTAAGTCTTTCTTTTACCAGATGGGAGAAGTTTCCAGTCATTATTTCTTCAAATAGATTCTCACTATCTTGCTTTCTCTCTTCTTATGGCACCCCCATAATTCTGATGTTGGTATGCTTGAAGTTGTTCCAGAGTCTCCTTACAGTATCTTCATTTTTTTTTCTTTTCTGCTTTTCTGCTTGGGTGTTTTTGCTTCTTTGTATTTCAAATCTTTGACTTGATTCTTGCGATCCTCTAGTCTGCTGTGGGATCTCTGTATAATATTTTTTATTTCAGTCAGTGTATGCTTAATTTCTAGTTGATCCTTTTTATATCCTTTGAGGGTCTCACTAAATTTATCCATCTTTTCTAGAAAATTCTTGAAAAACCTTATTACTATGGTTTTGAACTCTATATCCAGTCATTTGCTTTCCTCCATTTCTTTCATTTGTGACCTATTTCTTTGTCTGCATTCTGGCTGCTTCCCTGAGTTGATAGAGTGACTTTGTGTGCTAGGTGTCCTACAGGGCCCAGTGGCTCAGCTTCTCTAGTTACCTGAGGTGGACACGCTTGGTGAACTCCTTTGTGAGCTGTGTGCACAGTCTTGTTGTAGTTAAGCCTTAATTGTTGTTGGTATCACTAGGGGGAATTGACCTCCAGGCCAATTGGCTGTGAGTATCAGCTGTGTCTACACTGGGAGAACTTCTGTGCTGGAGACACCCTTGTGAGGCAAGACTTACTTCAGCAGGGCTTTGGTGCTCACTGAATCTGCCCCCTGAGTGTGTCCCTTATGGATCTGAGGAATTGTAATCTGGATGGTCCAACCCTGGATACACCAGCTCTTGGATCTCCAAGGAGGTGCTAATTTAGCCTCTGCCTGAGGCCACCCAGTGGGAGCTATGGAAAGATCTGCAGATCCCTCTTCTTTGGGTTTTGGAGGTGCCCAGATGAGGCCCAGCTGTGAAGCAATGCAAGCTGCTGTGGGGTCTTGGGCCTTCTTTTGTATGTTCTGGGTCTCATTGATTCAGCTGCAGTTTGTTAGGTTAAGTTTAAAATTCAAAGGACCAGGCAATTCATATGCAAAAGTCTTTGCACTCAGCTTGGATGGGGTGGAGTTTCAGGGCAGAGCAATCAGCAGTTGCTTAGGGGGGCAGGATCTCTGGGCAGAGCAAACAACTATGGCTTCCCCTCAGCCCTGCCCTCAGAGGCCCTTGGTTCTCAATGTCCTGCAGTAATCACTGTAAGCACCTCTGAGAGAAAGCCGTCCTCAAGTTTTGCCTGCTGCCAGACAGTTCTGTTTCTCCACGCATGAGTCTGGGTCCCCAGAGTCTCAGCCGTAACTGGAGTTCAGTGCAGTCGGGAGCTTTTTTCTCCCTTCTGATTGAGAAAGCCAGCTGCATACTCAGTTGGCAGCCCTCTCTGCACGTGCCTCCATACCTCTGTTTTCCGTAGCTCCTGTAAGTCTCAGTGTGTTTTTCTCTTTCTTTCTAGTTATAGAATTTCCACTCAGCCAGTTTTCCTGTGGTTCTGGATGATGTTTGTTTTATCTTTTAGTTGTAGTTTTGAAATTATTGTGCAAGGCAGCAGTTTAGGTGTTTACCTATGCTGCCATTTTGGTTTCTCCAAATACTCTTGATTTTTTCAAATTAGGTAGAAAGCATGGATTGAGGTTTATGGAGATATTTCTCTTATTATAGAAACAAATTTTAAAATGATGAATTGTGATAACTTAGATGAGAAACTATTACCATAAGCCAATTTGGGGTCCTGAAGAACTGATCATTTCAAGGTAATTGAAGAATGCTACTTTTATTGGAGTTTATAAAGCTTCTCAATTATGGGAATGTTCTGGACATAACATATCTGAATTTTAGCAGCCACTCATTATATCATTAGGTAGATTCTAAGCTGTATTATTAGGTAGATTCTAAGCTGGCTGAGCATGCTGGTCCATGGATATAGTTCTGATCCAGGGAAACAGTGTTCTGGTCTGCTCTTTTTCCTGTCACGATTTGACCTAAAATAAATGTTCTACAATCTCTATCTGAAAGCCTGGGAGCCAGCTTTGTATCAGAAGGAACAAGTTTTGGATTTTATAATGGTAACTCAGCAGCGTGCTGAATTTCTTAAAAAAAATGCTGATTAGTAACATAGTTACATTAGTATCTCACTTTAGAATTTCACAAATGCCACATTGATTTTCACATCAGCTTTGTGGGATAGGTACTAGTCCCATTCTATGGACTGGGAAAACTAAGGCTCTGATATATAAACAACTTAGTCATACATTGAAAGTGGGTTTTAGACTCAAGTTAAATATTCTTTAACTTTATCTACTTGTCTCAATTCTGAGGTGATATGTCTTGGTCATTTCTATAACCTCTGTGTGATTTCGTGTCTGCCTATAAAAGTTGCACATGAACCTGGCTAGCATGGTTCAATGGCTGAGCATCGACCTATGGACCAGGAGGTCACAGTTTGATTCAGTTGGGGCACATGCCTGGGTTGCGGGCTCCATCCCCAATGTGGAGCATGCAGAAGGCAGCTAATCAATGATGTTTCTCTCTCTCAATTTTTGATGTTTCTCTCTCTCCCTTTCCCTTCCTCTATGAAATAAAAAAATTTTTTTTGAAAGTTGGCACATGACTTTGGGCCAGTCATTTAATGGTAAAGACTATATTTTATTCAACTTTGTATTCCCACAGGTTCTAGAACATAGATACTCAATATTTGCTAAACTAATAACTTATTTATGTTAAGATTTCTTCATAAACAAAATTAGTTGGACCCCAAAAAGTTTTTGTTGGTGATATTAACCACAGTAGAAAATAAAACTAAGAAATTGAAAATAATTTCAGATCATTAAAAAAATAATATATTCATCAAATGTTAATATATATAACAAACTTTATGAAATATAAATTTATTTTTCAACATAAAAATAAGAGATTTGCAAATCTCTTATGTATGGCTTAATAGATGACAGCTGGGTTTTCATACCTGCTTCTGCACTCAATCTGTTATTAAATGTTGTTTTTGTTGAAATATATGAAGAAAAGTAAGCCTCCCACAGATATGTACAGTTTGCAGTTTTCTATTCCATTTTTTATAAGGGCCTTGAGCATCTGTACATTCTGGAATTTGTGGTAGGTCCAGGAATTATGCTCCTGAGGATACTGAGGATAACTGAAGTTTTTTTGGAGAGTCAAAGCTATATACAGATTTTTTACTACACTGGGTTGGTACCCCTATCCTCTGCATTAAAGATAAACTGTAGTTGGAAAAGGGGGAAATATTTTAATAGGATTTTCAGATAATTATAAATATTATTTTTGGATACTATAACAAAACTTGAAAAAATAGTTTCTTTAAAGTTAATTGTTTTGTAAATCTGAAATCGTTCAATTAAATTTTATTACTCAGTACCTTAAAATCCATTAGTCTATCTTTTACTTTGAATAAGTCTTTTTTCCATGCATAATTTGGAACATTATACATTGCTCATTTGGTTTATTGAGTTATGTAGATCTCCTAAATATTGACACAGTTCACCATATAAAAAAACCCACATTCATTAATATCGCCACTGATTTTATAAGAAGTTTTTAAGTATTGGGGGGATGTTAAGCTCATTGTAGTATATACAGATTCTCCAAAATTCTGATTTTCACTTGAAAGCTCAAATGTTATCATTGGTAATAACTATTGTCTTTTGTTTCATTTGAAGTGACAGACTCATTTCATTCATTTTTCAATAAAATATCTGCCAGAACCCAACTTTGAATAACCATGATATAACTGTCAGCCATTTTTTTCAAGAAAGAAATGTTATCTCATGAAAGGAATGGCTGCTACAATTCAAACAATTGCATGACTGCTTTTCTTTGAGACAACCATCATATTTGGACAGAAGCACTTCATATATATTTCCCATTGTGTCATGGAGGATATTAAAAAATGTATACTCAAAAGTTGAGATTTACTAAAAATAATACTTTTTACAGTTTCACCAAGGATTTTAAGCCAACCTATTCTCCCCCAGTTTTCCTCCTCCCTTTTTTTCTATGAATACATGCCTTAATTTATGCTAAAATGCCAACCATTTTGCCACTAATGATTTTGCATCACCAATGCAAAAGCCAACATAATGAATAAGGAAAATATTCGTGACCTCTTCAGTCCCCCCTAAAAGGGTTTCAGGGGCCCCAATAGTTGTCTGTGGACCACAACAGTCCATTAGTACTGCATCGTGTTACCTACCTCCTAGTGATGTATCATGAAAGAGGAAGTGGTCCATGATCCAGCTGGGTCAGATATGACATCATTATGCAGCAATGATGCTGTACTATATGATGCCAAGCAAATAAATAACAAAGCCTAATTAACTCATATTTCTGCCTTTTATCAAACCAAAGTTGAGTTGTGGCAAAGATTGTTCAATGTTCCTCAAATCTGTTGTCTCTTTCTTGGGCAGCCTCATTTGCATTAGATATGACAATGATATTAGTGGAAGGGCTGGGTGTTACTTCCAGGCCTGTATCATTAAAACTCTCCACACATGCTACTCCAGGTTCTTTTCCTCCCACTGACTGGCTATGGATCAACACAGAGGCCAATGAGATGGTGGGAGGAACCTTGGAACCACCATATGGAGTGCTGACTGCATTCTGAAAATGCTTGAACATCCATCCAGGACTGTTATGTGAACAGGAAATAAATTTCTGCTGTTTTGAACAACACATATTAGGTTTATTTGTTATACCAATTAGCCTACCTTTAACATTGGCTTGAAGTCAAAGTGATTCATATTAGAAGTCATAGTGAGTCTTATTCCTCAATGACATGTAAATTGAAACTGTACTAAAGGGCAACATCATTAATGACTTTTTTCATAGAGATAGTCTGGAAAAGGACATACCTTTTAAATTTATGGCATATTATGCTTTTATTCTCTCAGCAAATCATCTATTTCTAAATTAATGGATAGTGCAATGTATAATAGGGAACAAATATTTGTCCCTTAATAAATTTTGGGGGAGGAATATAGTATTCTATTACTACTTTATATATATTCCAACCCTAAAATGCCTAGCCTTGGAGACCCATGGGTGTAGACAGAGAATTAAGCAGGAAATTGGAAATATATTCCATGAAGATATGATGACATAAGTAATTGAGGCCAAGTATTATATAAATAGGATGACTCAGAGCTTGGAAACTGCTTTTATAAAATGGATGTTGTTTTTTCTAGGGGAAGCAATTGAGTAGATTTCAAATTTAAAGCCCTCTGGGAATTGTTCTTCCCCTAATTACTGATCCTTTCTCTTGCATTTGAGAAAATGAAGCTAATTCTCCCTAAGTATCAGTTCGATAGAAATGCTGTTACAAAACTAGTGGATGTGATCCAGGACATTATTAAACTTATTTTACTTTTCCCTTATTTGTATTCAATGCTACTTGGCATTTTAAGCAAATAACTGTGTTATTTGCATGAACATTATTGTATATCAAGTTATGCACTACACCAATGGTTGGCAAACTCATTAGTCAACAGAGTAGCAAACCGAGGCTTTCGAGCCGCAGTCTGCTGACCACTGTACTACACTATCTACATCATATTCAGTGATATTGCTTCCATTGATTCCACAGTGACTATTTCATGTATTGGCCTCTTTACAGTGACCAATTTTCTGATCATTTCTTCATTTTTTTAAAAAACAACATAGAAATTGACTTTCTGTTAGATTGATTTAAAAAATTTTAAGTATACTTATGTATTAATTCAATTAACATTTATTGGGTGGATACCATGTACTGGGCACTGGAGATACAATGATACATAAGCAACTCTTGTGTTTGAGGAGCTCACAGTCGAGTGAGGAACTAATATTGTAATAGTCAACTAGGCTAGGTTATGGAGCAGTAACAACCCTCCAAATGCTTCCCATCCAAATAAAGTCAGAAGGGGGCCCTGTTGGAGGAAGTCATTGAAATGTGGCTGCTGGTTGACCCTCAAGCTTCACCTGGGCAATTGGAGGCTCCCCATCCCTCCCCTGTCCATGGAAAGTACATTCTGCCTACCATTCACATGCTAGCAGCTGCTTCAAGGTCACAGCCTTAAAGTGTTATTGAGACCATGTGGATGTTACTGAATCCAGTTCAGGCCTCTATGTAAACTTTTAAGATTCTGGTAGGGAAAAAAATAAAAGACGCTGGCAAGCAGATTCCGAGATCTACTCATGTTATAGCTGCCCTGGACAAGCCTCATCTGTAAGTTTCCTTGCTTATGAAACCAGCCACTTACCAATCTAGAGTAGTCGGCCTCTTTCTCCAGTCTCTTCTTGCTTTGAGTATAGGGTCTAGCTTCAGATTTCCCACAGGGAACTCCTCAGGCCCTCAGAGGCTTCATTTCAACATGACAAAAAGGACCACGGTCAATTGCACCCTGATTCTTAAAAGCTTTTGCCACATCCCATTTTTGCTCCTATTTTATTGGCTGAAGCAAGTCGAAACATTATTCCTACAAGAAACTTGGAAGTCCAAACCTAACATGTGCTCTGGAAGAAAGGAGAAATAGAATGTCCGTGGACAGCCCTGTGCCAATGCACATATGAATAGACAGTGACGGCGCAGAAGAAAGTGGTGGACAGCCACAGCACCAGGAGGTCTGATACATGGTGAGTGTATGAGGAGGATTTGCACAGGGTGCTGATCAACACGGAGGTGGATTGAACGTCAGGTTAGGGGAGTTGGGGCTGAGTACGCATCTGCTTAAAAATCTTTCCTAAACAAGCCTTTTCAAAGCCCTGGACTCACTCACGTTTTTTCTGTACCTTGTCTCATTGCATCCTACTTTCCTCCTACACAGTGCTTTTTTGGGTAATATGCATCATCCCTGACAGATTATCATCTCCATGAGGGCAGGAACTGCATCTCCCTTGGTCATGACCATGTCCAGGAAGTGTTTTTTGAACGAAGCATGTACTAACATGTAGCAGGTGTCCAAGGATTGTTCTTTGTTGTTTTTAATCATCGCCCAAGAATATTCTTCTGTTGATTTTTGGAGAGAGTGGAAGGTAAGGAGGGAGAGGGGATGAAAGAGAAAGAGTGAGAGCGAGAGAGAGAGGCAGAGGGGGCGGGGGCAGACGTCAATGTGAGAGAGACATATCAGTTGGTTCCCTCTCAACATTCCCCTATCAGCAATGGGGATCGAACTTGCAACACAGGTATGTGCCGTTGACCAGGAATTGAATCTGTGACCCTTCAGTGTGTAGGCACAAATTCTTAGCATTGAGCAACACTGGTCAGGGCAAAGGCTGTTTATTGATGGAAGTATTAGAGAAATTAAATTTTGGTTAGCATGTTAGAGTTGGCCCAAGGGAGAAGGGAGGAAGAAAATTATAGACGAAGGGCCACCTTGCACAGACACATCAGAGGCAAGGCCTTTTTGAGAAAGGAAAATACAAAGTTTGTGGTTAGCTTATTTCCTAGAGGAGAGATTTTTACTCATGCATAACTTAATTGCCTTTCGAAGGAAAAGCAAGCCAGTGTTCTACTTGTGAAGCTCACTGGGCACCTAACCCCCCTTTTTCTGTCTTGATGCTTTGATGAGCTGAGACCACCAGCTGGGTGAGGCTTCTATACTGTGGATAAATGTCCACAAGGGGCGACAACCAGGCCACCAACCTCATTTTCACTTGTGATTCAAGCCCAAACTTTAACCTTCCTCCAGAGGAGTAGATAATGCATTAACACCTCACACCACTCTCCCAGCTCCCAGGGTGCAGTGGGATCTGTTCTCTCCCAGGTCTGAGTGTGTAGTTTCCATTTGCTTTTGATAATCACTTCCCTGGGAAATTATTCAAACAGGAGGGAGGGAGGGGTTGTGGACACAGTGATGAGGAATTGTCTACAGAAATGGAATTGTTTTCTCCAGGAGAAGCTTATGTAGGAACATCTTTCTTTCCTATCACCAAGCAATTTGATTTGGATTCCAGAGGTGTGAGGGTCTCCCAAATTGTCACACTGTTGCTGATGAGCTAACTTCTGGGCAACTTTGCTGGCGTTTATTAGCAGCGTTTTTCTAGGGCGAGAGCTGCTGATTCTTGGTCTTAGCACTGACTAGTTGATTGGGGGATGCTCACTTAACATCAGAACTGAGTCGATCAAATGGAAGCAGATGGCAGAGACAACTCTGCCCCTCGGGCACTGGCTCTGGCTGACTCACAAAAACAATTGACATCTCCAGCTCAAAGGAGCAGTCTCAGGATGGTACTGAATATTTCATTTGATGTGAGGATGAAGCGGTTTTTAAAAAAACAACTTATGGTGATTAAGTTAAATGGTTCCTTACCTATATATTTATTCATTGCTGCAAATTTCTCCAAGTGAAAAGAAGAGTAATAGAAAGTCTGAACCCTTCAGTGTATCCACCTGGTACACAAATAATTTATACTGTACTGGTTGCTATTTTTAATTAAAATTAATTAACATTACATAATTTAAGAAGGTTACTTCTTCAGTTACACCAATCACATTCAAGTGGTCAATAGCTATGTATGGCTAATGGCTACCATATTGGGCATTTTCATTATTCCAGAACATTCTGTTGGGCAGCTCTGGCTTAGACCGTTGTTTTCCAAAATGGGATATGAGTAATTCAAGGGGTTTGTAAGACAACCCACTGTAGTGGGAAAAGAAAATATTAGAACTTCTATTTATGCCATCTAGTGTCAGGAAGTAGACTCTGAGACAGAGTTTAACACACAGCAACTATATTAGAGGAAGAAAAGGAAAAGGGATTGGGAGACAAGAGGGAGAAGCTGGGCTATGGTACAGTTGCAGCAAACACCTCAGCTGACCCTGAAGTCGGAGAGGACTTTTAATTATTATTCTCAGTTGCTGAAAAGTGCCTGTCCTCTATACTCCTGTAAGTGACCAGTCATAGATGTAGGCTGCCCTTGGGTAAAGGTGTGGCCTTGAACAAGGAGGCTTTCCATAGCAGCTGGGGGTTTTGTCAGTTCTGAGGGGGAACTGCGAGAAGTGCACCAGTGTCTGTGCCTTTTGGTTTCCTTGTATTTGTTCTGAATATTTGCTTAAAGTCCATTGGTATAGAACATACTAATGTAAATGAATATTATTTATAAACCAACACATGCCCATATAATGAGGCTCATGCTAAATATAGCGTACTGATCAGGATGCACAAGTCAAGAAGCTTGGAAATTAACTGGTTTAGACTCTGGTTTGGTGTTTGAATGTGTCAAATATGCTTTGTACACTGCTGGCCAGTGGGCCAATGCAACAACAGACTAGGTTCATTCAGATTAGCATTTATTTTTAAAATTGCAATTAGGCTGGGGCCACTCCAGTTGACTATAGACTTGATTTTTTTACTGTTGTCTTAAATTTAGTGATTTCCCACATGTATACGACTTAGTTGAACCCTAAGTTAATAATCCCTGGTTTTCATAATAGCAGTGGGGCACAGTGGGGCACAGAGTGTTCCATGTTGAAAGCATAAAATATTGTGGAGTGGAAGATGGAGCTGGTCGCTGTTCTTACAAGTTAATTTACACTATCTTCTCAGTGGGTAAAGAAGCAAAGCTGGGAAAAGCTCCTAGAATACTAGACACCTAGGCCTGTTTCCTAGGAAGGAGAAGGGAACCAATATTCATTCAGTACCTATTTATATGGAAGGTTCTTGAGTGGGTAGTTTACACATACAATGTTGTTTAATTTTCTTAAGTACCACTGAGTTAGGGATGAGTGTGATGGGATGGAAAAGATGACCCTGTCAATGACAAGGAAATAGATGGTGAAACTTTTAGTAGAGAAGCCCTGCAATTTTTTTCTCAATATTTTAATCGTGGCTCTCAAAGATTTTGGTGCAGAGAAATTTATTAGCTATGGGCCACAAACTCCAGTGCCTGCTGGAGGCTGGTAGGCAATATCAATGGGAAAGCCAGTCCAGTATGAGGCAATAAGGAGAGGTGGAGACTGTGGTGATATGGAGAGTCCATGTTCCTGCAGGAGGTGACTGCTGTGGCCAGGGAAAGCTATAGGACTAGCATTAGAAGATAATATCTGAATTTTCAAGTGATGCTGGGTATGTAATTGAATGTAAAAGATGTGAAATCTTATACACACTGATGCTCAATTCAAAAATACTGTGGCTCAAAAAACACACCTGGGCTACACATCAATTTCTGAGGCTCCTGATGGCTGGGACCCCTACCCCACTCTAAGGAGGGAGAAGGTCAGGTTTGAGAAGTCAGAGAGTAAGCAATAAGCCATTTGTGTCCTCCTGTCTTTCAGAGGATGCCATCACAGGGGACATCTGTTTAGAGACTGGCATGGAGTTGTTAAATATTGGAGAGCCAGCTAGCAGGGTACCTGAGCAGGGAGGTCTGAACCCTGCATTTCCAAAGTTAATGGAAGTTTGCACACAACTGCTGGGGAGCCCTTATTATCATGGCTATTTCCTGCCTGCTGCTGCTTCAGCTAGTTTCAGAAAACCAGGCCCTTGGTGTCCTTGGCTGTCACACTAGTTATAGAAATGGCACCATAGGTTGCCCGCTGCCAACACAATACAGTTAGTCATTAATTAACAAGGTGTTTGATCTTGGGCTTGGTGTGTAGAAAAGCAAGGAGCAGGAAATGTGAGCACACCCACTTCTGATGGTGGTGGCTTTGCACCATCACCATCTTGATCAGAAAGTTTTTATTCAGCTCGTGTTCCCCCCAGAGTGGAGGACATAAAAAAACACACCCATTTCTCCCTGAAGCGAAAAACCATAGCTCTGGGATATTCCCTAGAACAATATAGGTTGCAACTATTAAGTGGTTATTTGTTTTTAAAAGATGCTGAAGTTCGTAACTGCCTGGAATTTGTTCTCTTGTGACAAGAGCCTGGGAGAATTCTGAATCCCTTCCATTATCATTACATGACTGTTTTATTGAGGGTTTACTATTTAACACAAGATCCTTACAGGAATTTTCTCTGTGTATAATATTTGTAGTTTCTTAACTGTTTAACAAACCATTTAAAGTTCCTTATTTAGTTCTTAACAAATCCTTTGATGTGTCTTTAGAAGCTCAAATTAAAAGGATTTCACTGTTGTAGTTAAAGATAGTTATTTTGGGCAAGGTAGACCCAAATGATAAGTGGAATTTCTTAAAGTCTGAATGAGGAAACCCCTCCACAGAACATTGCTGCAACCAGGCCTCTTCTTTGTCTGTGTCCCCTGTAATAAGGGCCACTGAATTTAGTAAAATGTGCAATTGTGGCTGCTGTCCCAGTCTATCTGACAAGCAGAAACGGACCCATAGATGTCTGTTCAAACAAGTCAATAAACATGGTCAGTCCATGAATCCACTGTCTTGCTCGTTCTGTGAGTTCATGTCATGTGAGTCTCCTATGGAGAGCTCTGATATTAGCTTGCTGTGTCTTGTCAGTTCAAATCAAATCAGGGCGGCTCAACCCCACCCCTGAAAGGCAGGCAGGCAGGAGCAGCAGTGAGTAGGAACCCGTTAATTAGCAGTGACGACGATCAGGTTTGGTTTTTTTTTTTTTTTAGTTTAATGCTTAATTAATTTCATGATAATTGAATTTAGACTCAGCTCGCTGAGGCTGGGGTGAGAGGTTCTGTGTGGAGCCCCAACGTTCTGCAGTGGGAGAATGAAAAATGCTATTTTTCTGAAGCTTGCCTGGCCTCTTCTTGGGAACCCTGTGGCCAGTCAGAGGCCTGGAATTTCCCTTGGGAGGATTTTTAGGTGCAGGGGAGTCAGGGAGAGTGCTACTGGCTCTTCCATCACGAGGGATGGGCACCAGAGTTGGCAAGGTCTGCCTGTTTATGTGGAGAGGAAGCAATGCATCTTGAGTGATTTCTATGTACTGGTCACAGGGGTGGTCTCCTCACATTCTCTTCATGTCTTCCCACCATCCTTGTGAGTTAGATATTACTATTGTTATTTTCATTATTGACATGAGGAAGTTGAAACTGAGAGACACTGCATAACTTATTAATATCACAAGAAGTAGGTATAGGACTTGAGTTTGGGTGCTTTTAACTCCTATATCCAAACTCCTCAGCTCTTGCTTCAGAAGAGGAAGGAGAAGGTAGAGGTCAGTTTTTCCATGTCAGATGTGGAAAGTGGTGCTAAGAGTCTTAACTGTAGGGGCTACAATCAACAGAAACACAACTAAACACAGCTTGGATATAAAATGAATGACCCCATGGGTGGGAAAAACACTTTGGTGGCACACAACTTTGAAGATGGGCTAAACACCATTTGGTCATTGGCCCTGGAGCCATGGACACGAAGTCTGCTGTGCAACTCTCTCTCATCTTTGTTAAAGTCTGATTTTATGTGTTGCTATGGACTGAATATGTGTGTCTCCCTGAAATTCCTATACTGACGTCCTAACTTCCAATGTCGTTGAATTGGCAATTGGAGCTTCTAAGGAAATAATTATGGTTAAATGAAGTAATGAGGGTAGGATCTAATCTCCAAAGGATTAGTTTGCTTATAAGAAGAGACCTGGAGTTTATGTGCACTCATGTTCTCTCTTTTCATATGCCTGAAGAAGGGGTCATGTGAGCACAGGAAGTTGGTGGCCACCTACAGGCAAAGTTTCTTTCTTGATCTTGGATTTCCCAAGCCTTCAGAATTGAGAGAAATAGTGTCTGTTGTTTGAGTCACCAACTCGGTGGTATTTTGTTATAGCAGCCTAAGAAGACAAATACATTTGTAATGGCTCATTTTGCTTGTCTGTAGAAACCTTTGCCCATGTAGCAAGAAAAGATGATCCCATTAAAAAATTTATGTTATTTTAAGATTATCTGTTCAGTTAGGATTGTGCTGATATCACGCACGTGTCTATATCCTGGACTAATCACTGATTGGGGAGTGGGTGAAACAGAGGAGAGATTATGATTGCCCAGGTCTGTTACAAGAAATAGGGGGATGAGAAAACTGCCAGGGTTGATGAAGAGGTAAACTAGTAATGACAGTGCACCACACCAAGGGAGAAACACCATTTTGTGCCATTATAGAGGAGTAAGTGCTGGCTTTGGAAATTGCTCAGAATGACCCAGGACTGCCCATAGAATCTGATAATTATTATGACTGCCTTTCAAGCTGATTTCCTGAAGAAAGCCACAAGATGAATTATTTTCATGCTGTTGGCATTTCAGTGCACAGACTCTTCAACAGGTAACAGTTTCACCTTTTCTACTGTGTTACAGTGAGTCTTGGTGGGGTTACATGCAAGAACAGGGTTGACAGATGCTGAAACAAAGAATTGTGTAAGCAACTCCAGCATGGACACAGTGAGGGGGCAAGTTTGTTGTGCTTGCCCAAGAAAACTGTCTTCTCTTCCAAGGTACAGTGGACATCCTAGGATATCAGTTATGCTAGGAATTTTTTTTTCAGAAGGGTCCTATTCCTGAGGGAAGGTGAGCAGGCCTTCTCAGACAGAATGAAAAATCTGATAGAAGAGAAAAATCTAAAAGCTTTTTGTGTCCAAATGGAATAGCACCCCAATTCCAAAATTGTCTCTATGGTACTGAAATAGGTTATAAACATCCACTTAATGAACTTAATTGACAAACTATGTAATATATCCTTCTGTTTGTGTAGTGACTTTCATGTTAAAAAAAGATATTAACTAATATTTTTATAGTAATTGCTGAGCAGAAAAACTGATTACACAGAATTCTGAGATTTGCCTAAGAACCCATAACTCAGTGATGCTGGAAAGGACATTGAATAGTTTTATATTTTAAATAAATCTTTATTGTTCTGATTATTACAACTGTTCCTCTTTTTTCTCCCTATATCTCTCCCCTGCCACCTGGTTCCCACCCTACCCTCTGCCCTTACCTCCCCTCCCATTATCCTCATCCATAGGTGTATGATTTTTTTTTAATTAAAATTTCTTTTTATTAATTTTTATACATATCTCCCCATTGCCCCCCCTCCCTCCCAGGCATACCCCGACCCCCCAGTGTCTGTGATCATTGGTTATGCTTATATGCATGCATACAAGTCCTTTGATTGATCACTTGTCTACCTCACCTAACTTTAATCTTTCTGCTGTAATTTCACAGTCTGTTTGATGCTTTATGATTTTTGTCCTCCTTAGAATTATCAGTCTACTCCCTTTCTGTGCTCCTGATTCTATTATATTCACCAGTTTATTCTGTTGATCAAATTTTTAATTCACTTAATTTTTAGATTCACTTGTTGATAGATATGTATTTATTGTTCATAATTTTTATCTTTACCTTTTATTTCTTCCTCTTCCTAAAGAATACCTTTCAGCATTTCATATAATACTGGTTTGGAGTTGATGAACTCCTTTAGCTTTTTCTTCTCTGTGAAAGTCTTTATCTGCCCTTCAATTCTGAATGATAGCTTTGCTGGATAGATTATTCTTGGTTGTAGGTTCTTGCTCTTCATCACGTTGAATATTTCTTGCCACTCCCGTCTGGCCTGCATCGTTTCTGTTGAGAAATCAGCTGACAGTCGTATGGGTGCTCCCTTGTAGGTAATGAACTGTTTTTCTCTTGCTGCTTTTAATATTCTCTCTTTGTCTTTTGCTCTTGGTATTTTAATTATGATGTGTCTTGGTGTAGTCCACTTTGGATTCCTTTTATATGGGGTTCTGTGTGCTTCCTGGACTTGTAAGTCTATTTCTTTTACCAGATGTGGGAAATTTTCAGTCATTATTTCTTTAAATAGGTTTTCAGTATCTTGCTCTCTCTCTTCTTCTGGCATCCCCACAATTCTGATGTTGGTACGCTTGAAGCTGTCCCAGAGGCTCCTTACATTATCTTCACATTTTTGGATTCTTTTCTCTTCTTGCTTTTCCAGTTGAATGTTTTCTGCTTCTTTATATTTCAAATTTTTGACTTGATCCTTGCCTTTCTCTAGTCTGCTGTTAGGACTCTCTATAATAGTTTTTATTTCAGTCAGTGTATGTTTAATTTCTAGTTGATCTTTTTTTATCTTTAGTTGGATTTTTTCCATCTCCTCTTGGGTCTCACTAAATTTATCCAACTTTTCTAGCATATTCTTGAAAAACCTTATAAGCGTGGTTTTGAACTCTGTATCCAGTCATTTTTTTTCCTCTATTTCTTTTGTTTGTAATCCCTTCCCTTGTCTTGGCATTTTCACTATGCTGGGGAAACTTCTGTGTTGAATTCAGCTTTATGATACCAGATGCAAAGCCGCAGAAGCCTCTGTTGAGCTTGGGAGGGGTGGAGTCTCAGGGCTTAAGGGACCGCCTTGCCTTCCAGTCGGCCCCGCCCTCCACGGCCCCTGAGTCTCACGTGACTGGGTAATGGCTGGAGCGGTCCTTGTGCGTGCGCACCCGCAGTGCCTCTAACCGCTGCCTTTCCAGCTCCCCTGCGAACCAGGACCACACGAGTCTAGGTGTCCAGGGTTTTGCCCGAAACTGGGGTTTAGTGAAGTTAGAAGTGGCACAGTTGGGAGGGTCTGTCTCCCGCCTACTCGCGAAAGCCAGCAGCACAATCAGCAGTCTGTCCTGCGTGCAGTGCCGTGCGCGCCACCAGGCCTTTGATCTTTTGCGACTCCCCTAAATTTCCGTGCACCTCTCCCTTTTCACAGTCCAAACTTCCCCCGTATGAGTTTCGGCTGGATCTGGGGTTTAGTGTCATAGGATAAGAGGTTCAATGCCTTTGAGAGTCTCCATGTCCCTCCCACCAGAGAAAACCAGCCAGGTACTCCGGCACCTGCTCTCTCCTCCTGCACGTCTCCGTACCTCAGCTTTTTGCAGCTCCTCTGGGTTTCTGTGAGCCCCTCTCTTTCCCTCAAGTTGTAGAACTTCCACTCAGCCAGCTTTCCTGTGGTTCTGGATGATGTCCGTTCTGTCTTTTAGTTGTAGTTTTGAAATTGTTGTGCGAGGCAGCAGTGTAGGTGTTTACCTATGCCGCCATCTTGGATTCCCCTGAGGTGTATGATTTTTGTCCATTCTCTCTCTGTACCCCCCTCACCCTTGAGAATTATCAGTCCCACTCTCTTTCTATGCTGATTCTATTATATTCACCAGTTTATTTTGTTCATCAGATTTTCAATTCAATTGATTTTTAGATTCACTTGTTGATAGATACATATTTGTTGTTCATAATTTTTATCTTTACCCTTTTCTTCTTCTTTCTCTTCTTAAAGAATACCTTTCAGCATTTCATATAATATTGGTTTTGTGCTGATGATCTCCATTAGTTTTTTCTTATCTGTGAAGCTCTTTATCTGCCTTTCAATTCTGAATGATAGCTTTTCTGGGTAGAGTAATCTTGGTTGTAGGTTCTTGCTATTCATCACTTTGAATATTTCTTGCCACTCCCATCTGGCCTGCATAGTTTCTGTTGAGAAAGCAGTTGACAATCATATGGGTGCTCCCTTGTGGTAATTAACTGTTTTTCTCTTGCTGCTTTTAATATTCTCTCTTTGTCTTTTGCTCTTGGCATTTTAATTATGATGTGTCTTGGTGTAGTCCTCTTTGGATTCCTTTTGTTTGGGGTTCTCTGCATGTCCTGGACTTGTAAGTCTATTTCTTTCACCAGATAGGGGAAGATTTCAATCATTATTTCTTCAAGTAGGTTTTTAGTATCTTGCTCTCTCTCTTCTTCTGGCACCCCCATAATTCTGATGTTGGTACGCTTGAAGTTGTCCCAGAAGCTCTTTACACTATCTTTGAAGTTTTGGATTCTTTTTTCTTTTCCAGTTGAGTGTTTTCTGCTTCTCTCTATTTCAAATCTTTGATTTGATTCTTGGGTTCCTCTAGTCTGCTGTTAGGTCTCTGTATAATATTTCTTATTTCAGTCAGTGTATATTTAATTTATAGTTGGTCCTTTTTCATATCCTCAAGGGTCTCACTAAATTTATCAACCTTTTCTAGGAAATTCTTGAAAAACTTTATAACTGTGGTTTTGAACTCTATATCTAGTCGTTTGTGTTCCTCCACTTCTCTTGTTTGTGATCTGTTATGTTCTCTTCACATTTTGGCTGCTTCCCTGAGTTTGTAGAGTAGCTTTGTCTGTTAGGTGTCATATATGGCCCAGTAGCTCCGCCTCCCCAGTTACCTGAGGTGGACACTCTTGGTGCACCCCTTTGTGGACTGGTGTACAGCTTTGTTGTAGTTAAGTCTTGATTGTTGTTGGTATCACTGGGGGAAATTGACCTCCAGGCCAATTGGCTGTGAGGATCATCTGTGTCTATGCTGGGAGAACTTCTGTGCTGGAGTCAGTCTTATGAGACAAGACTTGCAAAATTGCAAAAGCCTCTGTGCTGGACTTGGATGTGGCAGAGTCTCAGGGCTGAGCAGACAGCCTTGGCTTCCCATCAGCCCTGGCCTACATGGTGGCACCTGGGTCTTAGTGTCCTTTGGTAATTGCTGCAGCCCTCTGTGTGTGCAAGCACATGTGTGCCTCTAGACCTCTGCCTTTTGTGGCTCCCCTGAGTTTCCGTGTGCTCCAGAGACCCATATGAGTCTCAGTCTCCAGGGTCTCACCCGAAACTGGGGTTTGGTGTAGTTGGATCTGGATTTCAGTGCAGTTGGGAGGTTCTGTTTTCCTCCTGCTAGAGAAACCCCTGGGTACAATCAGCCAGTCCTCTTTGTGCGTGCCTTCAGACTTCTGCCTTTCACAGCTCCCCTAAGTTTCTTTGTACTCCTCCCTTTTCACAACATTCTAAGACTCCCCCCATATGAGTCCCGCCTGGAACTGGGATTCAGTGCAGTCAGAAGTTTCCGTCTACCTCCCGCTAGAGGAAGCTGGCCAAATCCACTGCTGCCTGTCCTCTCCATGTGCGTGTCTCTGTATCTCAGCTTTTTACAGCTCCTCTGAGTCTTCGTGAGCCTTTCTCTTTGCTGTTAGTTGTAGAATTTCCACTCAGCCAGCTTTCCTGTGGTTTTGGATAGTGTCTGTTCTGTCTTTTAGTTGTAGTTTTGAAATTGTTGTGTGAGGCAGAAGTTTAGGTGTTCACCTATGCAGCCATCTTGGTTTCTTCCTGAATAGTCTTGCTAATGACTCTTAATAGTAGTTAGATGCTCCAAATGTTCAATTTTTATTTTTTTAAATTATGAAAGAGTTAGCAGATTTTAGTTGGCATTTGATATCTAGAATCATGGTGGTGGGTTTTAACTTTCTAAATCTCAGATTTCCCACCTGTAAACTGGGAGCAATAATGGTTTTCAGTCTATTGTCCAAGGTTATTTTGATCAGTGAATCAAATTCAGCTCTTCTGACTAAGATAATGAATGAGTACTGCCAACCTTTTATAAAATGTTCTTTTTCACCGAACCCCCTTACTTTTTCCCTTCTTGTTCCCCTTTTAGCTTCATTATTGGGCAAAGAAAGACATTTTGGACAGAGGTTATTTCTAGAACATCTTGGCTTTGATTATGGACCTATGGTGTGCAGTGACAGAGCAGTGATACTGTCACAGTTTTCAGAGCACATGGTTTCTACCTGTGTAAGTTCTTCAGAGGTTAATATGAGTTACTTTGAGGCAATTTGGTTTATATATGGAATATTGTTTGGGGTTTTTATGATTTGAGACTGTGATTTTCATTGTTTAGTTAATAATTTTTAAAGGACACCACTAATAAAGAGTTAAAATCATGTGACTATGAAGTCACTATCCTAAAGGGGAAGAGAGCTTCAATCCCCATTGAAGACACAGTGGCTGAGTTCTTGGGTGGGGCCTGCAGTGATTATCCCTGTTAGCACTGTGGTGCCCATCAGTAGGGTGTCTGTATAATACACTGGGAATCGTTCAAGCTAAATTGGGACACAATTATTCTATCATCTATCTGATCTTCCCCAGACCTTCTGATCATTTCCCATCCATGGAATAGAGATGAGTCTTTTTATCTTGAGTTTTAAGAATCCATAAAATTTAAAAATTGTTCAAGGAAAAAAATATTGCAACCCAAGGGTAGTCTAATTAGTTATTAATTCTTCTTCCTTTAATATGTGATTGCAAAATTCTTCTGAGTGGTCTTTCAATTTCTTGCTAGAGTCTCATTTCCTTTCATGGATTCAATAGATTCTTTTATTTCTTTAAGGATATTAATTATAGCTTAAAAATTTTCCTGCAAAATCTACATTTCCTGTATTATTTTTGTTTATTTGCTCTCTTTCTTCCATTTTGAAGTATTTGGCATCTAGTAGTCCTTGGTTGCTTTCTTATGATTTATAGTAAGAGAGTGAAAATGAATTAGAAGTTCTGAGCATGTGAGGAATGGAAACTTGTTGACTGACCTTCACCTAAAAAGTGATGTGGGCAAATCATTCGCTGTGGAATTGCTGATGTCATTTTCTTTAGGCCTTTACTCGGGATAAGTTAGCTTTCCCTCCAAACATCTATGAGTCTCCTGTTTGTTAGCTAAGAGTCTGGCTGCTGATGTTTCTGGGGAATGGTGCTGGGAGCTGGTGGGAGGAGGCTGAAGGTCTTAGCACTACATGCATATGGCAGTTAAGTAAGAAATGATAAATAATTATTAGCATTGTCATGTACTAGGTGCTCCACAGAGCATTAAATACATGCACACACACAGACACATACACTAATTATTATTAGAATAGATAAGTAAGTAAATTGGTTTGAATTTACTGTATAATTAGTAAATCCCTGGGCACAGATAATAAAATTAAGAAGGAAAAAATAAACTAGATTAAATAAATCATACCCAGGTTGGTAAAATCAACCTAAAGAAAATGTCTGGCCACTTCCCATGTGTATGTGTTTGGAAAACTGAGGGAAATTCATGTATAATCAGATATTTTACAAGGATCTGTCTAAAACTACCATTTTATGAAACTCATCATAGAAAAGAGTGAGTTGGGGCAATTCTGTTTCTTTAAAAATCTTCCCTTCTCCTGTTGCAGATAAGGAATGCCAATGCATTTAATTTATGCCCAGAAGAAAAATTGCCATAAGAAAGTACAGGTAGAGGAGTAAATGTATGGTGATAACTCTGAACCAGTTTTAAAAGAACCTGGCCTATTGTCTGATTCCATTCAAATTTATTGAATATTTGTGGTGTAATCATAATTTAAGTATGAAATTATAGATGGACTTATTCTCAAGTAATTTAATGTCTTGTTTATTTGACAAGATATGAAAAATGAACAGTATACAATTAAAGTCAGTTAATATAATTAATGTAAGGGACTTAGGTTCCATCAGAAGAGAGAAAGAGACCTTTGTGGCAGAAGTGCTCAGGAAACAGGGGGAGGATGTGAGTAAGACTAATGGATGGATGAGATTTTGATGGTTAGAAGGGAGGGAAAGGGAAAGGACCATCCAAAAGAAGAAAAAAGTATAAAGAAGGCCCCAGGAATGAGCATCATATTTTCAGGCAATAGGAAGAAAACCAATTTGATTGGAACAGAATGTTGATATAGTTGAAGGAGGGTGAGGAGGATAAAGTAAATTTGATTAAGATCCAATTTGGAAAAATATTTGAATTAAATTGAGTTTGATTTTTGTTAGAAAAGGAGACTATTTAGAGTTTAGTGAAAATTATAGAATAAAGACCTCCAAAAATTCTCTCTTCCATAAAAACAATGAGTAAACTATCCACTGAGCCAAACCAGCTAGGGCCAAAATAGAAATTCTTTATGGTTAGAGACAAATTATATCCATGTATAAGAATATGCCTTTTGAAAAGCTCAATTTGTTTATGTAAGGTGCTCTTTTTATTTAAGCATAACAATAACAAACGTAACAGAATAATAAAGTAGACTTATATTAATAATTCCAGTTGTAGCAGATTGACTTGCCATTGAAGACATTTTAGAGGCTAAAGCATCTCCTTTTTTCTAATCACAATTTTGCCTAGCTGATTTTAAATATATTACAGAATATATAATATCCATGTTATGTATGGGATAGTCTATATACTTTATAATATATTGGATATTATAAATATACTAGAGACTTAGTGCACGAAATTTGTGCACGGGTAGGGTCCCTAGGCCTAGCTGGCAATCAGGCCAGCTGGGGTGTTCCTTCATTCTGTGCCACCCCCTGGTGTGGTCAGCAAATGTCATATTGAGTTGTTGAAATCCTGGTCGGTCTTACTCCTGAGGGGACAATTTGTATATTAGCCTTGTATTGTATAGGATTAGGTATTATAACATCTAATATATGTTACATGTTGTCTAATATGTATGTTTATATATAATAAAATTATATGTGTATGCATGTATGTGTGTATATGTATATCCACATACATACAAATGATATGAAACTGGGAGAACTAATATCTTGCTTAAATTTGATAAGAGTTTTATGTTATCCAGTACTATTTAGAGATGCCCATGTTTTGAATATGTTTCTGATTTTTTAATGTGAAAATATAAAAAGCTCCTCTAAGAATAGGAAGCCAGTACAAGAATAAAACTTTCTTTCCTGTTTAAAGGGCTGTGTTTTCCTATGCAAATGTACCAAAGACCAGAAATTAGCAATGACTGTTAAATTAACACACTTGAAGAGCCTGGCTGGTTCTAATAGGCAGTCAAATGGTCTTGTTATATTGTAATGGTGCCAAGCTAATTGAAGTGATTACTGTTGCTCATGAGCAGCCTTTTTGAAGCAGGAGTCTTTTAAATTATCCATAGACGTTAAATGTCAGACACTATTGTGTAATTATACTTTGTAAATGCTGAATGTCATAAGGCATCATAGGTAATTGAGGTTTACAGAGAAGAGCTTTTTCTAAACCTAATTGGGCATCAACTCTTTGTCATTTTTTCTAAATCTAATTGGGCATCAACTTTTTGTGTCAGGGGACACTCCAGTGCCTTGCAGTCTCCCTTTCTTCCCCACCTTCTCCTACTAGGCTCACTCATGGGGCCCCACATGTCATGATGGTTCCAAGTCATTGAGCTTAAAAGCCTCTCATCCTCTAGAATCTTCGGGTACTGGTGCACTGGTGTGGGATATCACAGGTGGAAGCACTTTGGGAAGCCTAGTGTGGCTATCTGATGGAAGCATGGGACCACCTAAATGGAACGTCAAGTCCTTTAAAATCTCAGAGTGATCCCAGAATACTCTGCGGGTCCTGGGATTTTCATCTGTGTTGTTGTTGTGTGTGAGGGATTTTGAAAAATATCTCTTTGTGAAATTAGAAGTGGAGGTTTTCATGGCCCGAAAATAGCCATCTACATGTGGTCCTGTTGTTTTTATTTCGTAGGTCCTATTAGAACACATACAGTAGGGTTCCAATTTTTAAATATTTCACCGAAAGAAATGTTCTTCTCTGCTTTTGTGACAGTGCTGTTCATCATAAACCAAAGTTTAGAAAGTTAAAGTTGGAATCTTCAGATGTCATGCCTGTGGGAGCCATACACTGAGAGTGACCAAAGAGCCAAATGGGGCTTTTTAAGACAGACATCAAGATGCCCTGCTGTGGACTGTCAATCAGCTGGGTTCGCTGGGAATGCAAACTCAGTGCCTGACACAGTGGCCGGCAGGAAATATACAAAAAGGCATTTTTATTGCATCATTCTTAGTATATGTGCTCAATTGGTCACCACATTTTATTAAGTAAAACTGATTTCATGATAGGGCCTTCATTGTGTGCTTCTAGCAGGTAGCAATTTCCGAAAGTCCTAGGTTATTTGTAAAGCTATCTTAATCTGTGCCTCCTTATTGTCAATGATAAATTGAGCTCTGATTAGAGTATTTTCTGCCCTCTCCCTCCCCCACCCCCTCGCAAGAGATTGTATCTGAAAAATGTCAATCCAGGTAGAAAAAGTGTGTAGACAAAAGAGGAGTCAAGTAAAATCTTGCTGAGTACATTCCGGAAAGTTTGCTGATTTCTGAAGATGATTGTAGAGATGTTCACATGAATATTCTGAATGGTGTGGCCTTATTAAAATCTTCAAAGATGCATTCTATTCTTTGTGATTTTTTTCCCCACTGTGATATTGAAAAGGCAAATTGAACAAGTACTTTTTAATACATTACAAGTGTGTAGAAATACTTCAGAAATAACACTAAGCAGTAAGTGTAGTTTTTCCAGCATCACTTTTGAAAATGACTTTTGTACTTGTTGGAGAAGAATCAGGTTCAAGGATATTATTAAAATTGTTAAAAGTTTAAAGCAGCAATGTGCAAGGTGCCACACATGGTTTTTGCACAAATGAGCTTATGTATCTTCTCTCATTTTGCTTGCCTTCTAAACAGATCACATCCCCCTTGATCAAGTTTGTACCCCTATGGCTTGAAAGTCTTGCCTTTCTTGTCAGTCTATACTTGCATTGCTCCAGGTATAATGGGGTGGCGTAAACTCCCATGTTCCAAGGAGACCATCATTCTTACCTGTGTGATACAGATCACTAAGATGTGCAGGAACTCAAGTTTTTGAAGAATTATTTAATTATCTTCCCTTTTCTAGCAACAAATGGAGGTCCTCTTTTCTAGTAGCTTTGAATGGAAACTCTCCAAACCTGGCCATCCAGGTGAGGACCAAGGCAGTGGGACCAAGGCTGCTCCCCCATGTTCCTAGGGCAGATTTAGTGTCCTCAGGGTCAGGATACTGCTGCTGGCGTCATGGGGGTGGCCATCAAGGGTATTTATCACTTATTTTCAGTTCTCTGTCCTCAGGCACAAAGTGGGCTTGTATTTTCTTGTGGTTAGGTTGGAGTTGCAAGAAATGTGCATTAATTTTGTCCACTGAATTGTGAGTAGAAGTGATACTGTATCACTTTCAGGCAAGCGTATTTAGTTGCTATTGTGAGACCTCTGTAGGACTCGTGCTGCTTATCAGATTCAAGCTGGTGGGTGCTCTATGAGCTAGACTAGAGCAAAGAAACCTGGAAGAGAGTCCCCTGTTGATCCTTAATGCCATGTAGGATGAACAAGAGATAACTTTTGTCATTGTTGGGCTTTTCCTTACTGCAGCAGAACTTAGCTTACCTGATGGATATACTATTGCTAGGCCAATTGTTTACTTAGGGCCTATATCAAGGGTCATAAATATGAGTGCCCAGGAGACTCAATATGAGTGAAGGAGGTGGGCAGAGCATTAGAAAAAGATATGGACATACTTTGTGTGTTAAACATTTAGGTATATTACTTGCTCTTACAAGGGTATATATTTTCTTTCTATTTTTTTAAAACAATTAGTCTTTTTGATCTCTCTTTCAATTTCTCTTCTTTGGTAGATCAATAGTCCCAGCAGCTATTGACCTATTAGATATAAAACAGTAGTTGAGCATTGTAATAAATTACGATTGCCATTCACCATAAGTATTGAGGACACCATAGAAAAGGTGGTGATTATGGCAGATTGGACCACACAAGCCCTATCTAAATAAGGCAACTAGTTTTACTTAGCCACAGGCAACTTCTGACTTGTGAGAATGTGAGTACAGAATTCCTGGTTCTTTTGTTTTTCTAGGAGAAGTTTGGAGTTCAGATTTTATCTAAAATGTACTAATTTTAAAAATAATTTGGGAGGACAAAAAAATGTCATAAGGCCCATCCTTTATAAACTTTGGCTTATATATTCCATAATACGTGATTCTCAAGTTAATAAAAATCATTTGTAGAGGTTGCATCTTTTTTGTTGTTCATCCTTAGCCAAGGATATTTTTCCATGATTTCTAGAGAGAGTGAAAAGGGGGGTGGGGGGAGACAGAGAAACATTGATGTGAGAGAGACACATTAGTTGGTTGCCTCCTGCATACACGCTGATCAATTGGAATTGAACTGAAGACCCGTTAGTCTGCAGGCTGACATTCTCAACTGAGTCAAACTGGGTAGGGCTGCATCTTTTTAAAAATCCTTACCAGAAGGTATTTTTTTTCCCACTGAGCAACACATACCAGGGCTAGAGGTTACATCTTAAAAACAGGACAAGCATATGTCAATTGTCAATAAGAACAGAATGATAGCAATCAGGAAATATTTGTTGATTTCATATTATATGTTCAACATCTTGCTAGGTGCTATGAGAGATACTAGAAAAAAACAACAACAATACATGAACAATTATCCCTGATTTTGGGAAACTCACAATCTAGTTGGGGAAAAAAATTAAAAGAAATAATATAAACAACATAAAAAAATGAAAAGAAACATTATTAGTCAGGGTTCTTCAGAGAGAAAGAGCTGATCAGACACACACACACACACACACACACACACACATGCACAAACACATATGTACTGTAATATCCTAATATATAAAATGGCAGGGGTCATCACAACTGAAAATAACAAGATGGATAACCAAACAGCAGGCGGCATGGGGTGACAAGTTTGGCAGGGGGGTTAGTGAGGGACAACTAAATGACTGAGCAGGAGGCTGCATGGGGCAACCAGGCCAGCAGGGGGGGCAGTGAGGGGCAACCTGGCTGGCAGGGGGGCAGTTGGGGGTGACCAGGCCAATAGGGGGCAGAAAGGGGTGACCAGGCCAGCAGGCAGAGACAGGGGTGATCAGGCTAGTGGAGGGGGGCAGTTAGGGGTGATCAGACAGACAGGCAGGTGAGCAGTTAGGAGCCAGTGGTCCCAAACTGTGAGAGGGATGTCCAACTGCCAGAGATGGGGGCTAAACTGGCAGTAGGACATCCCTCAAGATATCCTGGATTGCGAGAGGGTGCAGGCTGGACTGATAGAAATTTCATGCCCCAAGCCTCTACTCTGTATATATAAAAGTCTAGCCACCATTATGACTAGTTTCTATGATATGCACTGACCACCAGGGGGCAGATGCTCAACACAGGAGCTGCCTCCTGGTGGTCAGTGCACTCCCACAGCCAACCTCCTGCGGTCCCTCTCCCTGGTTAGCCCTGATTGGGACTGGGCAAGGTGGCCCCATGTGACCCTGATTTCTGGCCAGGCTGAGGAACTCCACCCATGAATGAATTTCTGCACTGGGCCTCTAGTATTTATATGTGTGTGTGTGTGTATATTAGCTATCATCATCTATCTGTAATATATATTTATCTAGAATACATACACTATATTCTCCATAGCCTGTGATATTCTCCCTTCCTGCCCCCCACTCACTGCTCCCCCCCCCCACACACACATTCTCACACTTTTAGAAAAAAAGATTTAGTACAGGAATTGGCTAATACATTGTGGATGAGATGTCCCGCCATCTGCTGTCTGCAAGCTGAAGACCCAGGAAAACTGGTGGTGTAGTCTAAAGGCCTAAGGGCCAGGAAACTAATGGTATAGATTTTAGTCTGTGTCTGAAGACCTGAGAATTAGGAGCGTGAAGGGCAGGGGAAGGTCAATGGTCCAGCTCCAGCAGTCAGACAGAGTGCGTTCAACTTTCACCTGCCTTTTTGTTCTTCAACCAATTGGATAATGATCACCTACACTGGGGAAAACCATCTGATTTCTCAGTTCATCAATTAAAATCTAATCCTACAGACACACCTAGAAATAATGTTTGACGAAATCTGGATGAGAGGAGGGTTTTTCTGGCATTATCAGATTGGATTAGAGCAGTGGTTCCCAACCTTTTTAATGCCTCGACCCTTTAATACAGTTCCTCATGTTGTGGTGACCTCCAACCATAAAATTATTTTCATTGCTACTTCATAACTGTAATTTTGCTACTGTTATGAATCATAATGTAAATATCTGTGTTTTCCAATGGTCTTAGGCGACTCTGCTAGCAGTTCTCAACCTATGAGAATGAAAATAATTTTATGGTTGGGGGTCACCACAACAGGAGGAACTGTATTAAAGGGTTGCAGCATTAAAAAGGTTGAGAACCACTGGATTAGAGGAAACAAAAACCAGAGTCCAATTTCTAACATGCCTCCCCCTCCCTCCTAGTCCAAGCCAGATTAACCTACTTACTGCCTCCTTATGTGGCTCACCTGATCTCACTTGAATATCTTTTTAAAAACCCTCACCCAAGGATATTTTTCCATTGAGTTTTTAGAGAGAGAGTGTGGAGGAGAGAGGGTAAGACAGAGAGAAATATCAATCTGAGAGAAACATATCGATCAGTTGCCTCCTTCATGCACCCCGAACAGGGGTGGGGAGAGCCTGCAACTGAAGTACATGTCCATGACCAGAATCGAACCCTGGGACCTTTCAGTCTTCAGGCTGACACTATCCACTGAGCCAAACCTGCAAGGGCTCACTTGAATATATTAATTTGGGGCCACTCTAGGTGAGATCTTATCTAATCATAAGGTATAAAACATTTATTTTTTATGTGAGGGAGGCATTAATTTGACTTTAAGGTCTTATGTCATTTCTAGTTGTCTCAAGTGCTTTCTTAGTTTCTGGTCCTAGATGACCAAGTTGCAGTTAATATGGAAACAAACAAACAAACAAACAAACAAACAAAAAATCGAGGATTTAACTGTAGCTCAGATTTAGGCCTAAATTCCAAGTTGATTCTTTTCCTCATTCTTCTTCCACGGATGTATTCCTTTTCAGCTTTCTGCATCTTAGAGGCAACTGTATTTGTGCCCTTGACTGTGACATGTTTCAAAGTGATGTTAGAGATATATTTCAGTCTCACATGCCTAAAGAAATCCCATACATGATTGCCAAAATACCAAGAATATAAGTGAAACTGATAGCTGTGCAACCCCTAGGATGGAAAGAAAGACCTTGCTTAAGGCACAGTGCACTAATCCATTGTATTAGCAAATTGCCAGAGCTGTCCATGTCAGTGTTTACTTTTGTCAGAAGCAGAAATAAGGTAAAACACAAGGGAGAAGTTTCCAGCACGGAGAAATTAGTGCTAAATTAAGATGCAGACAACATGTCCTAAGGATGGAAAACAATTTAGGGAAATGAAGCAGTTGGTAAATATTGTTTGTTACATTGATAAATAGGATTTGGCAGCCATCCAAAATCTGCATTTAATTTGAAGCAAAAAATGCCTTTTGATTTGACAAAGCAATTTCATGTGTGTAGTGGATGTAGCCTCCATGGTGGGCAGCTGGTGATACATGTTGGTGGAGAGACTTTTGAAGACTAGTTAGTGTGTTGATGCAATGACCTGTCAGGAAATTGATAAACACACACACACACACACACACACAGTCTGTTAACTTTTACATTGCATAAGGATAATGGTAGATGTTCTGAAATAGAGAATTAAAAATTCTTTTAAAAATATATTTTATTTATTTTCTACAGAGAGGAAGGGAGAGGGATAGAGAGTTAGAAACTTCGATGAGAAAGAGACATTGATCAGCTGCCTCTTGCACACCCCCTACTGGGGATGTGATCACAACCAATGTACATGCCTTTGACTGGAATCGAACCTGGGATCTTTTAGTCCGCAGACCGACGCTCTATCCACTGAGCCAAACTGGTTTTGGCTAAAAATTCTTATTATGTGCTATTTCTTTCATGATCTTTTTCCATATGTCAAATCATGCTAAGTGTGAGAAAGGAATGTTGTAGATTTATCATTGTCGCAAATCAAGCTATGGGGATATTTTCAATCAACATCATTTTGAAGACCTACTGTGTGTGAAGCAAAGTGCCAGGTTTTCTGAGAGAAACAGGACTCAAGGAAGTGGTTCTTTTAGAGTAAAAAATCCCAAATTATAATCCCAATTTCTCATCATCTGATACTTCCTATCTCCAGTTAGATTTCCTTAGTATTTCTCATAAAATTTTCCAGAATTCAAGTATTTGGAGATTTCCAACAATCATTGTCACTTAATATAATGAAAAAGTGTTGCAAAACATAGTCCACCAAAAAATAAAATTTCAGAGTAAGCATGAAATCATGATGTGTTGATTGGAGGATGGTGCTGTTATCAGGTACAAATTTCAGTTACATTGAAGGTCTCATCTCATTACCAGAACACTGAAGGCACTTCTCCATCAATCGACCAGAACCATACACCATATCTGATGGCCTTTGAAGGAACACTGATAAATGTTTATCTGAATCCATTTTAAATGCACTAATGTGCTATAATTACAAAAAATATTGGCAAAAATGTTGAGAAATCCTTATAAGCTTGATTTAATGGGCAAGCTAATTTCTAGTTTCATCTTCCAGAACTGGGTGCCTTTGTTCATGTTTTGCTTTTTAATTAAAAGCAACTTCAGCCGAGACCGGTTTGGCTCAGTGGATAGAGCATCGGCCTGCGGACTGAGGGGTCCCAGGTTTGATTCCAGTTGGGGGCATATGCCTTGCTTGTGGGCACATCTCCAGTGTGGGGTGTGCGGGAGGCGGCTGGTTGATGTTTCTCCCTCATCGATGTTTCTGACTTTCTATCCCTCTCCCTTCCTTTCTGTGAAAAATCAATAAAATATATTAAAAAAAATAAAAAAATAAAAGCAACTTCATAGACACTATGTTCCTAAAGCTTTAATTCAACAAATACTTACTGAAACCTCACTGAAAACTCACAGATAGGAGCTGTAGGAGAAATAAAATTCGTGTATGAGATTTCCAACCTTCAAAGGATTTATTGCCTCTGAAACCTAATACTCTGAAAAACAGAAAATAATATAATTGAATTCAGGACATGAATAAAGAAAGGGTGTGCAGTTCAGAAGCAGCCAGATGGCCTGCATTCCATTCAGCTATGGTCAGTTTGTGGCTAATCTAGAAGGCAGTCTAGGGGAGGATCCATGAGCTCAACCCTGACCCCGGGGCCAGAGCCCTGGCGAGGTTCCAGCCCTTCTCTGCATCCTTGGTTTATCCTTCGTGTTTCCTCACTCATCAAATATTTATTGTCAACAACGGACAGTTCTGTTTGCACACAGTGTGATGGGGTAATGAGATAGTTAGGTTTCCTTCTGTTATTGATGGGGAGTGCTGATGGCATGAATAATTTTCTCTCTTTATAAATGGGAATTTAATTATTGATGCCTTGTTTAGGCAGTGACAAAGGTGTTAGCAACACAAACTGCAGTTGGAGGCCTGAGTGCCTGGGGCTGGCAGGCCAGCTAGGGTTTTGTGGGGGGGTGTCTTGAAATAAACTTGCTCAGTTGTTTAGAAGCGGGAGTAAAGTGTTTTATCTATCTGGCTAACTAGCTAGATGGTTGTTTACATCTAAGCACACATATACTGGTATACATATTTTCTCTATGTTGCCTAAAGAAATTTTTATCTAAAACATATCAAGGAAAACACACCTGTAAATCCCAATCCTAACAGAATGCAGTCACATCAAATCGGGGAGAAACCAGTCCTTTCATAGTCAAATAGAGCATTAATTGATTTCTTAATATCACTAGTGGAATGTTTACTTAAATAGCAAGGATTTTTGTGGACTGACAATTCGTATTAGTTCTTAAGAGACTATAGAAGGAACATGAGGTCTCTAACTCTGTACTTCAGTTTTTATGGCTCTCTTATAAGTAATTCAAGGCTCATCCTCCTTCTCCCTTGAAAAAAGAAAATAAAAGCAAAACACAACAGTGTATTTCTCAAGGAAGAGAAGTTTTGGTTGCTACTGTTTTTTTCCTTGAAAATCCAGTTAGTGTCTCTGTTTTATTCTTCTCAGCTTCTTGAGGAAACACAGGGGGGAGGTGGAGCTGGTGTCTCTTTCTATGGTGGTATGAGATGTGAGTTGAATTTCCCAGAAAGCGAGTCCTTTACTTATGTGGGAAATAAGAAGTTCCTATGATTTTGATGAAGGTAGGGCGGCAGTAAAGCAGGCATCAATGAACGAATGTGTCCACAGTGGGTCACCTGGGCTTTGTTAAAGTGCAAATTCTGATTCAGCATGTTTAGGGTGGGGTTTGAGACTGCATTTCTGACTCCCTCCCCAGCTGAAGTTGCTGATGCAGGGGCCACACTTTGAGGAGCAAGGATTATTGGACCAGGCAGCATATCCTTGAGGTACTGCATTTTTAAAATAAATAGTAGCTATGCTTTAATAATTCTTGTTCTTTACACTTTTAAAAAAATTATCAGAATTGGTACTTTTTGTGTGTGTGTGTGCCTCAAACAGGTTTTTGCCACAAAAAAGCCCCCACAAAACTTCATTTCCTTTTAAATGTTTTGAGTTTTAAAGTAGCTGAGACAGGTTGGTTTAAGAATAATGTTTTTTCAAAAAATTTAAGATAGAGTGTAGCCACCTCCCTGTGTTATAAGCAAGGAGATTAAGCACATTCTCAGACTACTTGGGATATTAGGGTAGCATGCCCTTCCCAGCTTGAATCTTTCCTCCTGCTCCTCCACCTATTCCCACAACCTGTTAACTGCCAAAGGTTCAGGAAAAATGTATTTTCCCCCACCCCCGTGATGGTCTACCACATCTTTATCAGTGTTGACCATTCTCCAGAACAGACCTTAGTTGTAGCTCACAAGCCTTTCTTGTGCCTCCAACTTTGTTTACATATCTTCGGGTGTTAAATATATCCCCTGACATTGCTAAGTGCTCTTCCATAAAGCAGTGAGGCTAGATGTTCCAGATGAATGAGAAAAAACAGAGAAATGTTGAAAGAAGGAAAAAGAAACATTAATATTGGACAGTCCTACCAGTATTAAGATTGAAAACTGCTCCAGAGTGAACTGAGCCTGGTGCATGTCTATGGATGTGTGTAAATGACAAATAAACGTTACAGAGAAGCCAGCCTCATCCACTCCCACTGTTACCAGGGAAATTGGGGTTCCCCATACTTGCAAAGCCCAGGAGGATGAAGAGGCTCCCTGAATAAGTCAGCCACCCATCCAGTATCCCTAACTTCCCCCCCTCCCAAATAAAACCGAACAGAACAAAACAAAATGTAAGGATGCTTTTTAGAAACCCCATTCTCACTTCCCCTCTGATGCAGCGAGGCAGACCTGAGCTAGCAATGGATGGATCTCAGCTCCCTCCCCACCCTGGCTTTTAGCCCAGAGGCCCATCCCTTCTGGAAGGTTCACAGAGACATGAGGAGGTGAATGATCATCCTGATCTAGCGCTGAAAGATCAATAATTATTTAAAAAAAAAGAAAAGAGAGGGAGAGAGGGATGGGTATGTGAGAGAGGGAGGAAGGGATCTCAGACCAATTATTTTTCTACAAAATACTTTATGTGACAACAGCGGCAGCCCCCAAAGGGCAGCATGTAGCAACAGAGCCTAATTAGAATGATTTCAGTGTAATCATTAACTCGCATCTAACACCTACGAGAGTATTTCTGTTTAAACTAAAACATGACCTGCATGGCGGAGAGGCCTTGTAAACTGTCTCTGAAATAAAATATGTGACAGGAAAGGTCAGAGCAGCTCTCATTTGAATTTCAAGTAGGGAGCCAGCTCTGCGGTGGCCAGTGTAGCAAGCCTGGTGACTGCTTTCCCAGGCCTCCCTGCCAGCAGGAGCAGTTGGAGAAATCCTCTAGGATTAATTACTGGAATTGCAAAACAAGGATCTTTCTTCTCCTGTCTCTGCCCACTTTCCTTTCCCCTCTCCCGACCAGGGCAGGAGCAAGGGTCTCTAATGATGTTTGGAGAAAGAGGTGATTTCCTTTGTTGTCGCTATGAGGCTGAAGGTCACTGCTGAGTGGCCTGATGTGCCTGATCCAGACACCTGCCAGCTGGCCCCTGGGCCAGGCCCAGCCTCGTCTGGCCTTCCTAGAACGTCCTCCTGCCAGCCAAGCAGGGGAGGGCTTGCTAATAAACTCTCTTCCCAGCAAGAGTGATGCCAAGGCATCGCTTTCCGCTGGGCTGCGTAAAAGCAGCTATCAAATCAGCAAGATGCAACTTGATTTGCAGGTCTCCAGTGAAATTTAAGAAGGCGAACTGTAAAACGTTCAGGGAAAAGGAAGCATGAAAACATTTTTAAGGAAAGCATTTAAAAAGTCAGAGACAGACATAATAATAAAAAAAAAGTTGGCAGGGAAGGTTTTATTTATTCATTTTGAAACATTGCAAAGAGCTCTGTTAGCAGCATTTATCTGGCTCTTTTATTTTTTATTTTTTTTTTATTTTTAAAGGCAGTCCTGAAAGCAAGTGAGTTGAATTCATTTCCTTTTTCCTTCTGTGACTTTTTAAAGCATTATATACACTGAGATCTTTTTTGCACCTCTGGGAATTTATAAAGCTGTAACATTTAATCCATAAGCCTGACTTGGCAAAATCTTCTTCCTTTCTCTTCTCCTCCTCATCCCTTTCCCTTTCCTTCCTCACTAGCCTTGAATGCAGGGCCTCTTTTGTCAGATATTACTAATTGGTCATTTCCTCTCCATTTCTTTGAAATAGTTTCTTCATTCCTCTCCCCAGCTCCTCCAAATCTTTGTCCTCTTTTTCTTTAATACAAATAACTGAAAAGGAAGAGAAAATTCAAAATGTACTTGGTAACAACAGAGAGAAAAAGCAGGCATGGCAAACCATAAACACACATCATAGAGGCAGCTTTTCTTCTTACCATTCTGCACTAAGTCAGGGGTGTTTCTGTGTCGGTGCTTTTAGGGAGACATTGTTCACCAGGCACGTGTTAAAGATGGCAAGACAGATGTTATTCAAGACTATTGCAATGGAGAACAGCGTATTGCAATTTGGGGAGAAACTTGCTTAACTATAAATATAAGAAAGATAGCTGGGGGTTTATAGCCAGAAGGGGTGGGTTGGGGGTCAAACAGTAGGTGGGAAATAACTAAGAAGAGATGCCAAGGGTAGGGGGATTCTTGCTAAATTGGCCTTATATGACTCTTGTTAAAGGTAGGCCAAGGATTTGGACACCAAGGGTGGGGGCTTCTTGCTAAAAGCAGTGCAAGGTGGAAGCCTCGTGCAGAGGCCTCAGAGGAGCCTAAGCTAAAGTCTGATCAAGGAGGAAGTCTTTGTCAGTACTCACTCCGCAGTGTCTTCCATGATATTGGCCAGCTAGGAGGTTCTCATGCCACCAACTCTGACCCAACAGCAGACAAAATTATGTGGGACCGAACTGACTCACCCTACAGATCCCTGTCATTCCTAAACAGATCTTAATGTCGGAAGCAGATTTATGCTGCTGCTATGAACACTGGGAAAAAGTGGTTCCAAAACATCTGTTTAACTCCAGGTTTAACTACCTCGACTACCCTTGATTTCTGCCCATATAGTGCTAGAAAGATCTGCCTTTGGAGTTGGAAAACAAAGTTTAAATGCTGACTTTGCAAACATCTGTCAGTGTACCCAACCTAGAGGCTGGGCTGACTGATAGGGTCCAAGTTGGAAAACACTGCTGTTCTTTTTTTTCTCCCCACCACCTTCAGATGAGCTACATTGAATCTCACTTTCTCACCCTACTGTTGGGGCTTTCCGTTGTCAGAATTTATTTTGGCAATGAAAACTCATTTTTATGCATTAAATTCCAGCCTGGTCCATTTTAAAACATCAAGCTCAAAAATAACGGGAGGCTTTCTCTTTCTTCCCACCCCTCATCCCATCCCCACCAGCCACCAGCTCAGGCCAGCACTGCAATGGAGAAGTGGACGTGGCTTCCTACATCCCCTGCTTTCTTTTTCTTTATCACTTTCTGTCCTGTGGGTCCTCCAGAGTTGGGAATGGGAGAGCAAGGAAGAAGAAGAGGTAAGAAGCTGCTCTCATACCTGGCTGGTATCTGGCTGGTACTATTTGCAGTTTTTCCTTGGATACCATGGCACCTGTCATGCCCTCCATGCCATCCTGGGGTCCTTCAGAGTCACCCCATGGGGACCCCTGCAGTGTACAGTATACTGATCTATTCTCTCTTATATTCTTCTTCAGGTCTTGCCCATGGTGGGCTCATCTCAGCCTCTTAGTTTTGAGGTTTTCTTGTCATGATGGGAAACCCTCTTGGGTTCTAATCAAATAAATAGGACCAGGCAGGTTCCCTTCTCAGCCTATACAGGCCCATGGGAGGCCCACACATCTTTGCCACACCTGAGCTGGGAGGACGAACTGAACCATATGGCCTTCAGAATTCTCTCAATTTCTAGCCTTGATGCAATTACCACATCATGGTTTGTTAAGTTCTAAACACCAAGGAGCACATGTCCTGCTCTCCCTAGCATTCTCCAACTGTGTCCCACTTGTGTGACTTCCATCAGGATGGGCTGGTGACTTGCTTCACCTCAATGAGACTCCAGTCAAGGACTGGAACCTCCATCTCATCCTGTAGACTTCCCAGTTGGGCTGATGACTCGCCTATTTGTTCTTGTTCTTAAAAAGCTTCAGACTCTGCCTGTAACAGGCTGAAGGCTGTGGCAGGATCCACCTCTGAGGAAGACCTGAAGGAACAGGTCAGGCTGCTCCTCTGTATGTGAGGGTAACCAGAGCATATTGTCCTGTAGCTGGTTTTCTGAAAAAATTTAAAAAAGCATAACATAATCTCATCACAGACAGATTACATAACCTTTCTGAGTTCAGATTTTTTTCTTTTGTTAAATGACAGTAAGTGAATGAACCTCTTGTCAGGGTTGTTGCAAGGTTGAGATGATGTATATGTAGGTGCCAGTCATATCCTATCTCTCATCTTCCCTTTCTTCTTTTTTCCCTCTCTTGTTTAATTTTCCTGATGATGTCCTCCTATGCCCTTAGGTTGCCAAACTGGGAAAGGATCTTGGGTTCTCAACTCAGAATTTTTAGAAAAAGAAGATAGTGCCCACCCATTTCATTGATGGGGGCGGGGAATCCCAGTAGGAAAATGAGGGACTAGGACATTTCCAGGGCCTCTCAGGTGTGAGAGCAGCTTCCAGAAAAGGAAAGACTGTTTAATTAGAAATACTCTGCTTTGCAAGTGTGGTGCAAATGAGCTCCCAAACAAATAGGGACACCTCCTCCCCACTCCAGCTCGAAGGCAGGAATGGGTGTCGCTTAAATGCCTGCTGCCTTAGCACTTAGCTCCATAGTGAGCTCGGAATTTATAGCTTGCAAGGCTTGGGGATCGGGGGAGTAGGATAGGGGTGGGGGGACACCTTGGGGAGAGGCTGTTGTGAATCCCCTCCGTGCTGCATCCTGCCTGCCTGTGGTGCTCCTTGTGATGGATGACAGTGCGGGGTGTAACATCTGCCGTGATGGATCACAGAAGAGTATGAAAATTCATAAGGCAGCATTAGGTTGTATTTCACAGCTCTCTCTCTCTCTCTCTCTCTCTCTCTCTCTCTCTCTCTCTGTGTGTGTGTGTGTGTGTGTTTTCTTTTTGTAGCCCCATTAGCTCTCTCTCGGTGATTGTGTACAGTTGTGCCATTTTGACAATTTATTGTCTTCCGTCTGTTCCACTCTTTCATGCACTGGTTGGAGGGAGATAGCTACTTGTCTTCTGATGCATGGATAGTTGGCAAATAGCCCCTCTTGCTGCCCTTGAATCTGTGTCTCTTGCTCTTCTGGGTGCAGCTGCAGCAGCTTGGCCTGGGGGAGTGTGTGTGTGTAAGCATGTTTAGCATGTTTGGCATGTTTGGCATGAGTGCAATGCCTTACCCATTTCTGCTCATGCCACTCTGGGATGTTCTCAGATGGCCAAGGAACGGGATTCAGCTGTCATAGATAGTGCTATTCCCTGAACCTTCTAGAACGGGCAAGAAGGTGTGGGAGGGTACAGGAAAGTTTGAAGAGTTTGTTTTTTTTCAAGAAAACAGACCATCCTGTTTGGAAATATACAAAAATTTTTTTTGTGTGTGTGTGTCAAAGTTGAATGATATCAAATACTAATAAGCAGCACACACAAGGTTCTAAATATTGTAGTCTGAGCATTTTCTGGTGGCAGCAGCTGCTGTGCTTGTTCTTCTTCTGCTTTCTCTTATTTTTTTTAACTGGAAGGGGCATCCAGATGTGGTGGCAAACAGAAGATGTAATTTTACTTACAGTTCTGCTCCGTTTCACCATGTGACTCTGGCTGAAATATTAATTCTCTCCCCACAAAAAGTGAAGCAATAGGACGGGGGGGCTGCTGCCCCTGTACAGAAAGGCTCTGTGGTTGGAGCTCAGAGGACAAGGCCTTCCGTGTCGGGGAGAAGTGGTGGGGCAGTTAGATCCCAGGAGTTCTTTGTGTGGTTTGTGTGTGCGAGCGACTAGTCCTAGTATTTGTGTGTGTAGAGAACAGGATGATTTGAATGGGAAGTGCTTGCTGGAGGTCACAGCATTGTGAGCCCCATAGAGAAACGTCTCCCTTCCTGATGCCTGCTGAGTTGTGCCTTGGCCGTACCTCCAAATGCTCTATTTCATCTTGAGCCAAATCTTGAGCCTGGCTAGCTCCTTGGAACAACGCCCTTGAATTTCCCACAGGCCTAGCAGGAGCGAAATAAAGGATTCACTTAATTGGTGGGCACTGGCGAACTTCCTGCTGTGTCTAGTGCCACCCAAGGGGAGCTCACTGAGGATGCTGGGATAGTAATGAGGCCATGTCTGAGAGCCATTTCGCTGTAATGTTGAGAGGAGGAAGGTGCCTTTGCTTGGCAGTGCTCTTATTTTTCTCCTCTAAGATTTAAACCTTTCCACCTTGACAACATAAGACACTGCCACTTACCCAGGCAGGTCACTGAGGAGCTTTGGACCTGCTGATCTGTGAAGGGGCTCCTGCCGGGGAGATCTTGTCACTTCGAGTGACAGGAGAAGCCAAATCACTTTAAGACACCACTCTCACTTCTTTTCCAGTTTCTCGGTGCCCCTTGGCTCTAAGCAGGGTTCTGTGCAGAAAGCAAAGGCGGAAAAGCCCTCTTGGTTTGAATAAAACCCAAGTTTGCTGTTTCCTGTCAGATCCGTGCCAGGCTGTGGGAGCACGTGGATGCACTTAGGCCAGAGGCAGCCTGCTGGAAACATCCCAGAGAGTTTGACATAATGAAAAAGGAAGGAAAAGCTTAAAGTGGAATGATCAACATGTGCTGCCAAATGATGCCTTGGGTCATTAGGGAAAGGGTTACAGATATTGTTGCTTTTTTAGTAGTCATACATTTATTAAGAGCTAATAATGATAATGATGATGATGATGACAGGCACTATTTACCAAGGGCTCACTATTACTGATGAGTTGCAGATGCCCTATCATTTTATTTTCACAGATATCCTAAAAAGCAAGTTTTATTGCCATTTGATAGATCAGGAGACTGGTAGTCCACAGCTAATTGACCAAGGTCCCATAGCACTATGGTAGACAGATATACTTGCGGGTGGGGTGGGGGTAGAGTGCTCCACTCCCACTCCACCTCCGGCCCACCCCAGTCCACCCCACCCCACCCCCAGGTATATCTGTGTCCTAATCCCTGGAGCTTCTAAATATGTTGTTACATGGTGAAGAAGAATTAAGTTTGCAGATAGAATTAAGGTTAGTGATCAGCTGCTCTAAGGAAAGGGAGGGTGTCCTGGATTATCCAGGTGAGCTCAAATAATCCTTAAAGTGGTGGAGAGAGACAGAAGCAGCCAGTGTCAAAGTGCTGTGACATGATAGAGATGTGACCGCCATTGCTGGCTTTATTGATGTAAGGGGGCAAAAAGTGAAGGAATGTGGGCGGCCCCAAGAAGCTGGAAAAGACAAGGAGATAGATTCTTCTTCAGAGCCTCCAGAGGGAACACGGACCTACTGACACTTTGCCTCTTTGCCCAGTGAAACCTCGGCCAGACTCCCAGCCCCACAGGACTGTAAGATCATGCATTCACATTGTTTTAAGCCACTAAATCTGTGTTATTTTTGTTACAACAGCAATAGGAAACTTCACGTTAAGGGCAGCATCAGGACTAAAAACAAAATACAAAACTTTTCCACGATGCAAAATGACCTCTCAGTTGCCAGTCATACAAAAACGGAGCCAGAAAAACCCTAGTTTCTCTCTCCACCTTTTCCTCTTTTATGCTCAGTCTGTGTGCTTCCTCCCTCCCTCTCTTCCTTTCCCTAAATTAACAGATTCTTGCTGTAAAAGAAATTGATTCTTCACTCCAAAGTAGGTCATTATAACAAAGGTTTTAAATCATGTGGTCCTCCCATTTGTGAAATATAGACTTCACTTTAATCGTCTGTGCATTACTAGCAGTAAAAAAAAAAAAGGCCCATAATTTGTGAAAAATAGGATTTCCCCTCCCTACAATCAATCATCCGGACAGATACGTAAGTTTTTCATTCCCTTTTCAGCCTCTGACTCACACCTGGAAGTCAGAAGGATCAGTGTTCATACGCATGGCGTACCCTCATTCTGGTGATACTTCTAGTACCACATTTATGGACCTACCGAAATATTTGATCGTTAGCCAAATTGGCAGGATCCTGTTTCCTCTACTCTGATCATTTCTTTCAACCTCCCATTCTCTGTCTTAGAGCTTTTGTGTGTAAGCAGCTCTTCTAATTTCTCTACACGCTGAGTTTATTTGGAAGAATTGAAGCTAGGCTTGCTTTGTTAGATAGTTAGAATTTATATTCTTCCTATTTTTGCCCCCAGATATATTGAAGCCCCAAGAGTCCCTGGAAATTCCCTTTTTACTTCTAAGGCAAGCATGGCAGACCTACTTTCATCCCAGACACATGTTACATGGGACACATGTTACATGGGACACATGTTACCTGGGACAGTTATGAAGGTGAATAAGACACTCCTGTTACACTCCAAGGTCCGAGTTTACTAGTTATGAAATAGGGGCCCTTTGTAATTATCACATTATGCTGTAACATCTCTTTCCTTATCTATCTTCCTTTCTAGACAGGGCAGGATTTTTGGGCACAGTAAATGTGTGTTGTTTTTTCAATGAATTCCTAGCTTCAAGCACAGGTTACTTGACACACAACTTCACATAAACTTTGGAATCTAGTGGGTCTGGGTTAAAATCCTGATTCTGCTACTTGCCTATCATATGCCCTTTGTCTGGTTACTTTGTCTTTTAGATCTGTATTTAGCTCTTCTGTTAGTTGGGGTGTGGAGATCTGCAGTGATCTGAGGATTAAATGAGATAATGAAGTAAAGCATCTAGCAAAGTGTTAGCATTGCACAGTGAATCGACAATTAAAAAATGCAGTGATTAAAAATGTGAAGCCACTTTGCCCAGGTCCACATTCTAGCTTCCTTAGTTATTAAGAAAGTTACTTAATATCATGGTTCCTCAGTTTCATCATCTGTAAAGTGGGTATAATAATAGCACGTACTTCAAAAGGTGGTTATATGGATTAAATGAGGAAACACATGTAAAGAAAGGTACTCAGGCCAGGAACTTGCATCCAGTAATATTACTAATTATTGCCATCAATAAGTAACAACACTTTATAGTCTTACTCTGACACCATTCCCTTTTATTTAATTTTCTCTTTTTTTGGACCTTACACCGATGCATGGAAAGGAACAGGTAGTTGATTCTAAGAATTATTCCCAAATCCTTTCCTGCTCTTTAAACTGTTGTAGCCTATGTGAACAAAGATCCAAAATCAATTCCCCACCCTTATATGTTCTTTAGGTCCAAAGGGAGAGAGACTGTAATTTTGAAAAACCGTGTTCCAGAGCTAATGGCAGAAAAAGTAATTTTGTCTCCAGCCCTGAATTAGGCCCAATGTTTGTAACAAATAAAACTGCTGTGGGCTTTACATTTAAAACAACATCTTTGTTTGAAAAGTTATATACACATATGTTTAGTTTTCTAAATAATAGTGCCACAATATGGCAATATGGTGTGTCAGAAATTGCAGTCAGCCATTCTTCTTCTTCTTTTTTTCCCTTCACATTGCAAGAAAAATTTTGTATAACCTAAAACTGCACTTGTGTTAGAAACCGGGATTGTCAGAATTTTAGTTGTTGATTCCATCTCCCCCCACCCCCCCCCCCCCATATGTCCTTATGAAGTTCTGTTTTCTTTGTGATGCTCTGAGCAGCCTCTTTCATTACATGGTCAAACAAACCCCTCTTTCTAGTCTTACTTATTCTTTGGTGTAAGAGCCAAACGGAGGCTGACATCTTCCTTTGCTGTCAACTCTCTTTCCCCATCAATATCAAAGCATGTTTGAAGGTTGAAAACAAAGCTATGTTTGAGTTATCCAATCACCAAATGCATCTGAAAAATGTCTGAGCATGTGAAAAACACCCCCCTTTTACATGCTCTGCTGACTCTGAAATGTCTGGATGGAATTTGAGCTGAGAACAAGCATGAAGAATCACAAAACAAGTGGTACCTGTTTTCAGCCTGAAGTGCCTGAAATCAGTGTATCCTTGACCAGTGCAATGCCCTCCTCTCAGATAGCCAGGGATCTAGTTTTCACGGTGATTCTCCTCTCAGAGTTCCCTGTCGGAATACTCTCCACATAGGTGGATTTTCATCACAAAACAGGGGTGAAGTACAGGGAAGACACTTCTTGGGGAGTGAGATATATATGCATAGGCCCATAGCAGAATCTAATTCTTTTAATCTCCACTCAGAATTTTCACAAAGGGATGTGCAATTTTCTTTGACTCAATTGCAAAATATAAAATTGTTTTCTGTGGAAGCTTTTCAGAATCAGTCAGTTTGGAGTTTGCTCTCCCTGTTGTCACTTTTATAACCCTGAGACAAGTTACCTAACCTTTCTGATTTTTATTTATAAGATCTGTAAGATGGGAATGATTGTATCTTGCAAGGTAGTTCTGAGGAATAAATGATATAAGCAATTGAAATATCTACCACACTTCCTAGCATTCCGATGGGCTCACAGATTTTAGTTTACTATTTCTTTTATGACTTTTTTTTGGAGCTGACAGGGTGTAGCTGATTATGGACTGGAGGTTTCGCAAGTAATGTGATGGGCTCTCTGGGAAACCAAGAGAATGGGTGACTGAGAAGAACAAAACACTGTGGAAAGCATTGCTGTAGTGGGTGGAGGCAGGTACTGGAGTGGGGCAATTGCAATTAGTGGGAAACAGAACAAGATGGAACTTTTACTGAGAGTAAAGAAAAGCAAAATGCCCTTTTCTTCCTTTGTCTCTTCTAAGAAGGGCACCAACTTAGTTTTCAGAGTGGACACTCAATAAATGTTGTTGACTGACAGATCATGGGATGTTATAGGAGATTTGCGGGGCAGGGAATATTATATTAATATCTAGGTAATGTTTTTATGTTTTAATTTTGGTGGAGGAAGCTCGAAGCCTGGGGCAAAAGCTAGTATTTTCATTTGCTTCACCTGAAGTTATATTGGCAGGGGCCCTCAGGGTACAAAAGAAAAGGATTAGGTTTGGGAATGGGAAAGGGTATGAAGAAGTTGTAATAAAATATATAAGTGCAAGAGCTTGAGGAATAAACACAGATGAATTTCAGTAGGAGAACAGAAGGATATGGCATAAAGACGTTTTGAGGGGGAAAATACACCCACAGGGTAGGCTTTGCCGAATGGAAGAGAGAATGTGAGAAAAGTAATGAAAAACCTTTAATATAGTGGAGCTCCCTAAGAGGGACACAGATATTGTTCTTTTACTTTGATTGAGGGCCACCATGTACAGGGGCTGGTATCTTCTTGAAAGCTTAATATATGAAAATGTGGTCGAGGGAAAAGAACAAAACTTAACATATGTGGAGGGAAAGGTGAATTTTGCTCTGACGCGTCTGGGAAATTAATAAATAAGAGATTATTTGATTTGTAAGTGTTTAATAAAGATAATTTATAAATAAACTGAAGCAACTAGCTAAGTCTGTTGTTTACACCATCATACCAGGCCCTCACTTGAAACAAACAAGGGGGCAGAGTTTTCCTGACAGAAGGAAAGATCAATTTGTAGGATTAACATACATTGAAGTATCCACATCTGTTTATCCAAAGCTTGTCAAGAAGAGTGCTGTTGAAGTAATATATTTACTTACTAAAAATGAATATATTTGGTGATCCTTTGCCACCATCTGAACCTTGTTAATTTTCAATACAGTGGTACCTCGAGATACGAGTTTAATTTGTTCCGTAACCTTGAGGCGTGGGAAACTATGAGACACTCGAGTCGCGGTAAACTGGTGGGTTGTGTGCAGCCAGCTGATCCGAGAGATTACTCCTATCTCAAATGTTGCTCATATTTCAAAGCAAAAATTGCTCACTTGACGGCTTGTATCTCAAAAATCTTGTATGTTAGGGCACTCATATCTCGAGGTACCACTGTATTTGATATAATTAGGGCTAAATGTAGATAACTGATGAGACAAATATACTTTTTTTCAGTATCAAATGATATCCAATGATGATAGCCATGACTTAAACATGTTATTAAAATGCAAACAGACCCAACAATCCTGGGACCATGGGCTGGATGTTGGTGGATTTTAGCCACACCACTCTCAGAGCCAGGAGATAATAGATGAAGAGGAATTGATAAGGAATTTGGGCCAGTAAGAACAGATTTCCTTTCAAGTCAACAGTCATAGTATTAGCTAGTTCTGCAGCATCTGTGGAAGTGGGGGGGGTCTGTTTTCTCAAATGGATATTGGTTGGGCTGGTCTGTTACAAAGGTGTGATTTTTGTGGGGTTTTTTTTTTTGGTTTTTCTTTTTCTTTTTGCATTGGTTTGAAATCTACCTTTCAGCTCTATATCTATATTCAAGAATATTCCAGAATGGGTGTACTTCATGTAATTATAGATAATGGAAGGTAACTTGATTTACTTTTTGACTTGGAAAAGAAATCCTATTTTCTTCAATGATTTCTACTGTATCATGCATAATTCTTGTCACTCTCTGTAACCTTGTATTAGTGTCTATCAGGCTGGGCTTTGCTGTGGTAACAAATATCCCCATTACCAGTATTTTTGTTTTCTTTATGTAACTTGGGTACTTGTATTGCATTTTTGAGGGCTAAGCTATGTATGCAGAGTGAGCAAAAGAATGTTGTTATGTATTTAGTGGATGTTAGATGATTTCCTTTGAATGGAACAATTTTGCTGAATATAGATTTTTAACTCACTCTGATAACAGTTAGTTTACATTTGCATAGTGAGCTACACTTTTCACATCCACCTGTCTCTCTGCCTGAAAGGCTTCCCTTACCAGTGGTCAGCAAACTGTGGCTTGTGAGCCCCATGTGGCTCACAGCCATGGTTTGCCACTCTGTTGACTAATGACTTTGCCAACCACTGACCTAAACTCTGGATTCCAATAATTACAGGCTGTTGTTGTTCCTTTTTATTAAGTCCCTATCCCAGTGGCTGGCAAACTCATTAGTCAACAATACGGCAAACTGTGGCTCGAGAGTCACATGCAGCTCTTTGGTCCCTTGAGTGTGGCTCTTCCACAAAATAACATGGCCTGTGTGAGTCTATTTTGAAGAAGTGAAATTAGAAGAAGTTTAAGTTTAAAAAATTTGGCTCTCAAAAGAAATTTCGATCTTTGTACTGTTGATATTTGGGCTCTGTTGACTAATGAGTTTGCCGACCACTGACTTAGGTCATTTGTTTAGCCTGTGGCTGGATTTCCGATGTCGACTCACATGTGGGCCTTGTTCCTTCCCAACTGCTCAATCCCCTGTCTCCACTCTGTAGCTATCCTCTGTCTGTCCCCTTCTGGCCTCAGGGATGCTTTTATCTCTGCCTACTCTTGTTCTTCAGGAAGTATCCAAGTGGCAAGCTTTATAAAAAACACTTTCCAGAACATTCTTGATTATCAAATTTGGAAAACAGAAGAATGATACCATAGCCTCCATACACAGAGAGGTTCTGGTGCTGTATCAAGGATGCCAAGCTGATTAAACTTGGTATATAGGGTAAGCTTGAAGAAGAGTGAACATGGTGAATAAAGTTGTGAGCATGCAAGAGTTTATTCTTGTACATATTATTTATTAAGTGTTGTATTATTTCTCACACAAACAACTGTAAACCTATTTTTGCTTCATACTGCATTGGGGCATCCTCAAAGGAGCCCAGGGGAAATGCAACTCTAAGGACACTGAGTAGCAGGGAGATGAGAGAAGAGTTAGGCCAAGAGTAAAAGGTATCATGGTGTATCTGTTTCCTGAAGCTTCCAGAACACATTACTACAAGTTGGGTGGCTTAAAACAACACAAATGTTATTATCTCAGTTCTGGAGGCTAGAAGTCTGAGCTCACATTGTCAGCTGGGTTGGTTCTTATCTAGGTGTTAGAGGGAAAATCTGGAGATTGCCAGCAATCTTCAGTGTTCAAGACTCCTACTGCATCATATCTCTGCTCCATCTTCTCATGGTGTTCTCACTGTGTATGTGTCTCTGCCCAAATTCCCATTTTATAAGGACATGCTAGATTAGGTGCTCACCTTATATCAGTAAGAACCCATTTTAACTAATTGCATCTGCAATGACTGTATCCAAATAAGGCCATCTGAGGTCTTGGAGGTTAGGACTTCAACATATACACTTTGGGGACACACTTCAAGCCATTACACACAATTCAGGCACAAATACATGGTAGATATTTTATGTGTGCATGAAAGGATTCTCAGTTTCTGGTCAGCTCTCAGGCAATGCACACTCAGTATACTGATTTGTGCAATGAGGAATTATGTAGTCTACAACAGCCTAAAATAGTGTAAAACATTTATTATTTATGCATCTATAAGCATTTGCATAACAATTCATTCTCAAATTGTGCAGTTATTTTCCTAATCACAGTGTTACATGACTATAATCTCTTGACCAAACTCATATGTTATTACAGGGAGTCTTCAAACTTTCCATATTGTAATTGGTATGTTTTGAAGACAAACTTCAAATTGGTGAACATCTAAACTCCTACCAACCAACTCCTACCCCTCCCCCCAACACACAGTATCAGAGGCAAGTCACTCATTGTTTTTTCATTTATCTATTTGTCATTTACTCATCCATTCAACAAGCATTTGATGAATCCCTGCTGTTAAGGAAAGACAAATCAGACTCCCCTTCCTGTCAGCATTAGTAGACAGAGTGAGGCACACATCAACGCTTCAGGGAAGTGCTGGACATTGAAGAAAAAATCTGGGCAGTTTTCAAGAGAAAGAACTTACTAATTGCTCTGAAATCTCTAGCTCTCCTGAGTTGGGGACTCAAAACTTTCATAGGAAGGGCTGGGTTCTGCTGCCCCCTAGTCTCCTCACCTCAGAGTGAGACTAGGAACTTAGTCATAGACACCAAGGTGTAACTCTCCTGAGCAATTCTGACCCATTGGGGACCCCAGTTTTATGCACCTGTAAAATTTCTATATAAAAGGTACCATGATAGTTAAGTGAAAAATTATGATTCTAAACAATGCATATTTAACAGACCTCGGCATAGTTCATCATGACGCATCATGAGGCCAGCAAAAAGCATTGTTCAGACGGAGATGACAAGCCTTTACTCATCTCCAATGTGGGCCAAGGAAGAAGGGAGTGGTGACTGGTGACTGCTCACAGGAGAGGTCCCAGTTCTCTGTTTTATTTATTTTTAAAATAAATCTTTATTGTTCAGTTTATTACAGATGTTCCTCTCCCCCCCATAGCTTTTCTCCACTTGATTACCCATCTTCCATCCCATGCACTTACCCCCTGCCACTGTCCTCATCCATAAGTATAAGATTTTTGTCCAATTTCTTCCTGCACCCCTCACACTCCTTCCCCCCGAGAATTGTCAGTCCATTCCCTTTCTATACCCCTGATTGTATTATATTCACCAGTTTATTCTGTTCATTGTATTTTTAATTCACTTGATTTTTAGATTTACTTGTTGATAGGTATATATTTGTTATCACTTTGTTCATAATTTTTATCTTTACCTTTTTCTTCTTCTTCCTCTTCTTAAAGAATACCTTTCAGCATTTCAGATAATCCTGGTTTGGTGGTGATGAACTCCTTTAGCTTTTTCTTGTCTGTGAAGCTCTTTATCTGACCTTCAATTCTGATTGATAGCTTTGCTGGGTAGAGCACTCCTGGTTGTAGGTTCTTGCTATTCATCACTTTGAATATTTCCTACCACTCCCCGCTGGCTTGCAGAGTTTCTGTTGAGAAATCAGCTTACAATCATATGGGCGCTCCCTTGTAGGTAACTAACTATTTTTTTCTTGCTGCTTTCAAGATTCTCTCTTTGCCTTTTGCCCTTGGCATTTTAATTATGATGTGTCTTGGTGTGGTCCTCTTTGGTTTCCTTTTGTTTGGGGTTCTCTGTACTTCTTGGACTTGTAAGTCTATTTCTTTCACCAGATAGCAAAAGTTTTCAGTCATTATTTCTTCAAATAGATCTTCAGTATCTTGCTCTCTCTCTTCTTCTGGCTCCCCCATAATTCTGATGTTGGTATGCTTGAAGTTGTTCCAGAGCCTCCTTACGCTATCTTCACATTTTTGGACTCTCTTTTCTTTTTGTTTTTCCGGTTGGGTGTTTTTTGCTTCCTTATATTTCAGGTCTTTGTTTGATTCTTGGGGTCCTCTAGTCTGCTGTTGGATTTCTGTATATTATTCTTTTTTTCAGACAGTGTATGCTTAATTTCTGACTGGTCATTTTCCATTGTTTGGCATTCTCATTAAGATCCTTGAAGGTCTCACTAAGTTTATCAGAGGTCTCACTAAGTTTCTCTATGGTTTGTAGAAGGTTCTTGAGTAACCTTATAAATGTGGTTTTGAACTCTATATCCAGTAGTTTGCTTTCCTCCCATTTCTTTCATTCATGACATATTTCTTTGTCTCCGCTGCTTCCCTGTGTTGATGGAGTGGCTATGTGTACAGTTGTTCTTTATGGCCTAGTAGCTCCACCTCCCTAATCACCTGAGATGGACACCCTTGGTGTACCCCTTTGTGGGCTGGGTACACAGTGTTGTTGTAGGTAAGCCTTGATTGCTATTGGTACATTGGGAGGAACTGACCTCTAGGCCAATGAGGATTAGCTGTGAGGATTAGCTGTGTCTATTAATGGAAGAACTGCTGTGCTGGAGACACCCCTTTGGGGCAGGACTTGCTTCAGTGGGGCTTTGGTGCTCACCGAGTCTGTCTCTTGAATGTGTCACTTATGGATGTGAGAAGTTGAAATCGGCTGTCATCTCACACTGACCTCTAGGTACACTGGTTTTTGGATCTCAAAGGAGGTGCAAGTCAGCTAGTGTGTGAGGTCACCCAGCAGGAGCTACAGGGAGATGTGCAGATTTCTCCTCTTTGCTTGGAGTTTGGAACTTTTGGAGTTGTCTGACCCAGTTGCAATTTGTTAGGTTAAGCTGCTAGAGGGCAGGCCATTCATATGCAAAAGCCACTGCACACAGCTGGGTAGGTTTGTAAATTGGGTGGGGTGGGGTCTCAGGGAATCGCTAGGCCATGGCAAACAGCAATGGCTGCCAGTCAGCCCTCTCTGCTTCATGTTCCTGTATCCCATGCTGGTGTCCATGCCCCAGCACAGTAAGCAATGATTCCTATGCACACTTCTGCGAGAGAGCCACCCACCCTTTCCGACCTGATGGCAGACAGTCCAGTTTCTCCCTGTATGAGTCTGGGTCCCCAGAATCTCTCTAGAAACTGGAGTTCAGAGAGTCGGGAACTTGTAACTCCCTCACAATTGAAAAACACAGCGCATGCCAGCCGGATTCATGCATGTCTCCGAACCTCTGCCTTTCTGAGTCTCTGCACGATCTTCCAGGTCTCAATGCACTTTTTTCTTTCCTTCTAGTTGTAGAACTTCCACTCTGCCAGCTTTCTCATGATTCTGGGAGGTAGTCATTTTGTCTTTTAGCTGTAGTTTTGGTGTGGTTGTGAGGGGCAGTACGTACAAGTGTATATTTTATGCCGCCATCTTAGTTCTTCCAGTTCTCTTTTTTGAAGTCATTTAAACAAATGCTAATGTTGCCTGATGTGTTCCCGTGAAGTCTTGACTCTCAAGTCAGTACCTTAACTAGCAATTAATGCTTTAACAGGAGTAAATTATAAAATGTGAGAGGAGAGTGAGGAACAAGGTAGGTAGTCAGGTGCTGCTGGTGCTGTGGAAGGCCTCTTGCTGGGCAGGAGGTATAGGCTGGGAGGGGCTTAATGGACATGAAAAGCACTGATTTTTTTTGGGGGGGGGGTCGGGGGGGGGGGGGGCGGGGCTGTTGGAGAGAGAGTTCCTACTCACATTTTGTGACATGTGCTGGGTTGCTAAATTGATCTTTAGTCTGTTTCAGAAAATAGAAAAGAAGGGTTTTTCTATAAATTTGAGGGTGATAATAACCTTCCCAATTAATGTTGGAGCCCCTGCCTGTTGTATCAACAACAGCAAGTTCAGTATCTCCCTCTCCTGTGGATTTGTGCAAGGGCCACAGGGGCGGGGTCAGTTTGAGGTGTGGGAGTTGGGGGTGTGGTGTCAGTCCTAATTTGGCACACCCTTCCCCTCTCCATGTGGAAGGAACTGGGTTCTGTCTGACCAGCCTGCTAGCACCATTGTTTTTTTTTCTGCCACGTGGTGTCACTGTTGAGGCTGAGTCCTGCACAGTTCCCAGTGGTTTGCTAGTCCATCCTGCCCTAGGGGTGGTCCATAAGGCTGTTTCTCATATCTGTGTCTAACAATTACAGTGAAGGGGTGGTTGGCATATGGGTTATGGGGTTGCACTTCTTATTAGATAAAAGGTAAAGCTGAGCAGGTCAGGCAAGAACATGTGGTTTCTTTTCTAGAACATTTGATAAGGAAAAGGCTGTAAGAAGAAAAAATACGAACCAAAGAAACTGCTTATAGATTATCCATGGGGTCAGGTTGGGAGTGCTTTGGAAATATTCACAGGATGACATCAGCAGTATATATTCCCCCCAAATGTATATACACTTTAACAGCTGATAGCTCAATTTTGAAATGAAATGTATTTTAATACTGCTTTTATAAGTATTCAAAGTGTATGTATGCATATTTTTGGGTCTCTCTATCTTTTGGAGAATATATATATTCTCCAAGTTCCTGTTGTCCTGTGTAACCGGAATTCTTTTCCTACTGTGGAGCTAAGGTGTGATTAGCCAGTGGAGCCAGGAAAGTTGTTCATATTGTACAGTATCCTATTTCCCTGGGCTTTGATGTACTAAATGCCCTCTAAAATATGACTTTGATCCTTCTAAAATGTCTCAGTTTCAGTTCATTTAGTAACCTGAGGAAGGACATGGTGCTCTTGGAGGGAAACTGTTTCACTTGGTCACATACCTTCTTGTCTTCATCCCCAAGAACTCACTGAGCACACATATTCTCCTTTTTTTTCTATTAGTGCATGTCCATAAAAAGAGGACTTAATGAACGGAATCATAGAAAGGTGTAAATGATGAACAGTATCTTACCTATTTTAGGAACATCATCTTTAAAGGAATGGCTGGCCCTTTATGCAAATAAATAATCTCATTAATTTTGGAATTTCAGGTAGACATGAAATCATCAAGATGTGCTAACTTCCTCAAAGCAGTTGACTAAGAATTGGGTCTTTTTATAGCAATGCCCTTCAGTTTTCCTTTCCTGAGTTCCCATAACCAAATCAGAAGTGTAGTCCTGTAGATGTTTTTGCTAAGACTGCAACAAGTCTTTAAACTTATTTTTAAATCTGCCATTCGGTATTCATGTCCATATTTAAATTTTGGTCTTACTAAATTTTCATTCTCTCACAAGCAGGATTCATAGCATTTGAGATTATAAATTAGGGCAGTAGAAATGGTTTGGTGTGCAAATTCCCATTATATATAATCTTCAAACCCTGTCCTTCAGATAGAAACAATAGTTTTGGGAGTAAACAAGCAAATATGTTGTCAGATATGTGTCACAAAAGGATATAATCTCCTTTATACAAAATCTATACCTATTTCTAGAAGAAATCATGCTTTTCAAAGTCTCTCCCTATATAAGTTTCCCCCACTTACAATTATTTATTTTTAAGGTATCTTTTACATACCACTTTTCAGTTTTCTGTTTTTTTTTCTTCAAATTAATTGCTTCTAACCTAATTTTTTTGTTTGTTTGAATTCTTTTTAAATGCCTTAACTTGTAGGCACTGACCTCAAGGGAATCTCCCATATGTTTTCCTCTGTCCCTCCTGTCACCAGCCAGCTAGAAGTTCATAAAAGGGCATAAAATGCTCTTCTCGTGATGTGGTGGTGACAATCACAGTTTCCAGTAGCTGGAAAATATCAATAAACAGACCATGCTTTTGCCATCTCCCGGTGGAAATTCAGAAGAGTTATGATAGCAGTATGGTGAACAGGGCAATATATCGTTGCAAGGTAAGTGCCAGCCACAGAGAGTGAGGGCTCCGTCCGGGCTGCAGGCTGGGAGCTGCAGATTGCCCGAGGATGAGCATCATTCGAGTTGGAGCGCAATGTTGACTCAGCTCCAGATTCATCGCTGCGATCAGCTGTGCTTTGTGCTCTGCTGAGAGTCACTTCAGCCCGTCTGAAGGAGGCAGCTGTTATAAATTATAAGTGTGGATCCAGGGGATAATTCTTGGCTTTCACCACGCTGTGAAGACTTCAGCAATTAATTTCTTCTGTTCTTCTCACGGCCAAGGATTCTCCACATTATTCATCTCTTTGAGCAAAAGCCACTGATGGCCTCAGAGTTATTTCCTTATTAGGTTTAGGATGGGAATTACCTGATTGTGGATGGCTTGGACTTGTGGTTCATTTTGCAGGTAGATTCTGACCAGGTGAGACCTCAGCAGTCTCTTAATCTATCTTAAGCTTTCAAGGCACAGAGTTCAGTATGGCACTTCTATTAGACAGGAAGGTACCAGCTTGGCATTTTCAAAGCCAGAGGCATAACCTCCTGATGCCGTCACCTCTTTTTTTTTTAAAATAAAAATATTTTTATTGATTTCATAGAGGAAGGGGGAGAGAGAGAGAGTAGAAACAACAATGATGAGATAGAGGATCATTAATGGGCTGCCTCCTGCACAACCCCCACCAGGGATTTGCACCTGCAACCTGGGCATGTGTCCTGACTAGGAATCGAACCAGAACCTCCTGGTTCATAGGTCGATGTTCAACCTCTGAGCGACACCACCAGGCTGCCTTCACCTCTTGCAGTGGCTAGTTTCCGTGTGTGCACATGACAGGACCCAAATAGTTTCACTATAGCAGTGGTCGGCAGACCAACACATGTGGCTCATGAGCTGCAGTTTGCCGCTCTGTTGACTAATGAGTTTGCGGACCACTGAACTAGACTAAATGTTACCATGTAGTTGGAAGCTGTGAGGATTAGGCAATTGTGGCATATAGTGTGCAAAGAGGTAAATGTAGTATATGACAGTGGTCTGCAAACTCATTAGTCAACAGAGTGGCAAACCGTGGCTCGCGGGTTGCGGTTTGCCGACCACTGCACTACAGGGCCAGACTGGGGCTCCTGTTTCTGTTACTATATAGGAAAACAAAAACTCCACAAACCACCAGCCTTTCCCGCTGGGAGATTAACACTTGAACAAACAGAGTCTGAAAGAGCCTGGGCCTACCAAGCCTCAGGGAAGAGAGTGCCAAGGACAGGGTGTGGCATTCAGTCCTTGGGGTTCTGCCTCACATCTTGGGTGCTCACAAGTTCAGAGGACCAAGATGGGTCTCCACAGGACCGTTCAGCATGGTCCTCCTGATTGCTTGTTTGTGTGTGGGGAGGACTGACAAATTCACTTCATTCATAGATAGCAATTTAGCCCTCAGAGTCACCTAACTAGAAGTGTTCCCCTTTCACTGTCTTTGCTAGGCCCACACTCTGCCACAACAGAAGCAAAGAGCACAGATACTGCCTGTTAAAGGGATGTTCAGAGACTTCACAGTCTCCTGGAAACAAGACTGGGAGCTAGGGAAAGAGGGACACTGCTTTCAGAAGCCTGTTTTTCAGGAGACCAGCTGCTGCATCTCACAACCCCTAGGCACCGGTGTCAGGGTTTTCCTCCCCCCAGGACTAAGGGGTGCTGGCTTGAGGGGGATTCCATGAAGTGGGCCAAGTTTGTCTTCAGCATTTGTAGTCTCTGTGGTTAGAAACTCACTTCCTACTGTACCACCAACCTTAGCACAGCCCATGACAGAGGAGGCACATCTGATGAAGGGATGAATGGATAAGTGAATGCCGGGAATCCATTATTTTGCAATGCAACTGGCCCTGGTTTTCTTGCTTCTTTGGCCTCTAGCAAAATTTCTCTGCTTGCTGTTTCCTCCACTGCTGCAGTAGCCACCTCTTTGGAATGTAATCTGAACAACTCAGTCTCTCTGGAGTATGGTAGTAGATAATGCAGATGCTACCCTCGAAGGGTTATGCACACTTCAACAGGTAACTGGAGACAGAGTAAATAATAAGAATGAATTCATAAGGAAGGTGGAATTTCTAGTAGATTGAGGTACCATCTTCAGTCAGGAGGGGGGCATTTGTGTGACTTCCCCCACACCACACTATGTAGTGAACTTCTTTCCTTCTCTGTCATCATTTTGTTCCTGCATAGAATCATGGATGATCTGCTCAAGGTTACTGAACCCTAGAGTGCCCAAGTCACTCTGAGGGGATGACTTGACATCTCAGCGCAAGGCGGGAATTGAGATCTAAATTTTAGCCTGGTCCTGGCTGTGCTGGGGGCCAGAGGGAGCAGGGCCTGACGTTGGGAAATATGGACAGGATCACGGCATATTTTTCAGATGTTTTTAGTCCAACAATATGTGTGTGGGCCTAATGAGGCCCAAAAATAATTTGCAGCTCTGACAGCATCTTTGCAAGGAAGGCATGTGTTGAGCACAAAGCCATAACCCCCCGTTTTTCTTTAGTGGGAGGGAGCGAAAAGGCTGGCACTCTTTGGGTGGAGGTGGAGATTGAGCCGTTGGCTGAGAAGTCAACTTGGCCAAGGTCATTCATTCCACAGGCAACCAAACTGCCTCTCAGCTCCTAGCCCAGCTCACCATTGTCTTGTGCGCCTCATTCTCCCCATTCTAACGTCAAGCTGCATCTGAGTCAGTCTCCTTGGTAGGGCTGCGCCGAGTGTGCGTGTCAGCAGTCTGGGCTTGCAGAGGCTCTGAAACAATACCAGGTACTTTGTAGCAGGTATGTGCTGAGTGTTCTTCTCTCTCTCTCTGCATTTGGGGCATTCAGCATATAATCCTACAATTAGTTCATTAAAAAAAATAAAAACCACTTGCAGGTCACCTTTAAAACAAAGGGAGAAGCAATTTTGAATTTAGCAATTTTTCATTTTTGACATCCAGTAGCACCTCAAGCTCTGCAGTTACAAATAATGCTGGTGGGGGACGGATCCTTTTATGCACATTTGAAGAAAGAAGGGTTATACATTATGAATAGAACAAGGGGAAAGGAATTGGCTGTGTAGTGCAAGATATTTTGAGTACATTAATCAGCCCATCTCTTTTAGAGGGGGAATCATTTTAAAAAATGGGTTTTAAACAGAATGCAAACAATTTGTGCAATTCAAGGCCGCTTGATATATAATGGACATACGAGGGCAAAGGAAAGATGAGAAAACACAAGGAGCAAGGCATCTCTGGGTGAAACAAGGCAAAGGAAAGAAACAGAAGCACCAGGATGGCATCTAGTCCTACATACACTCCCATAGTGCTTGGCGCATGGATTCTTTTAAAAGCAGCGATTAGATGCCAGCCCTGAGCTTATGGAACTCACATTCTAGGGGAGGAGACAGATGCCTTCTCAGAGAGTCCCAGTAGGACTTGTTATAAGTGAGACAAATAAGTGAGGCATTTCTATCAGTCAGGAATGCTCTCTCTTACAAGTAATAGAAAACACTGTTAACAGTGGCTTAACTAGTTTTGTGTCTCTCACAGAAGAAGTCTGGAAGTAGGCAGCTGTGTGTGGGTTCAAGGCCTCAGTGACATGATGGCTGGGACCTCTGGGACTTTCTTGGGCCTTCCCTCAGTCTTTCAAGAAGGCCACCCTAGTTCCAAGAGTCACATTTAGAGTAGAGGACAGAAGATGTCAGTGATGACTGGGTTGTTTGTCATGGAAATGAAGCTCTAGCCCTGTAAGCTCCAAAACAGATTTCCACTAGCATCTCTTAAGCCCACACAGTGTCATAGGCCACACTCTTCCACCCAACAGCTGCAAGGGGAACAAAGGAAATGGGAACTTAGCTTTTTAGGTCTCTTTCTAAGCCTTGCTGTTTACACCTCGCTGTTTATACCAGACAGCAACAGACTCCCTTGCTCTTAGGTTGGGTCAATCAATGGGCAGCACTGGGCAGATGGAGGGAAAGAGGGGAGCAAGGATTGGGTATCTGTTACTTTGGCTCTCATCTTGTGTGGCTGTTGCAGGTAGGCTGCATTTTGAAACCTTTGTCAGGTGGTCTTCTCCTTCCTGGTTGGGAAGCATCTGGAGATGCCGTTATGCTAGTGGGCTCCCCACCCCCAATGCACCTCCATCTCCTCTGCCTCCCTATCTCTCAGCATGTGCTGCAATATCCACTAGGCTTTCTCTGTTGCCACTCCTTTGTACATAGTCCCTTTATAACGCTCCTCTCAAATTACTCAATCTGAGTACTCTTTCCTATGTGCACCCTCATTGATGTGATGTGGGATTGGGAATAGGTGTTTCTTTAGCTAACTGGTATCAGCTGTCAGAGGTACTAATTCCCGGGGACGAGGATGGTGTAGGGAGGGAATTAGGGTGGTGGTGGTAGGTGTGTCAGGGAAGATTCACAGAGTATCTGATATCTGAGGCACATTTCAAAGAAAAAGTAGGATTTTGCCAGGTAGAGAAGGGATGGAGGATGGATATAGGACTTTCTAGCAAAAGGAATCCCTTATTTAAGAAGGGTATGGCTAAGTTGTGTTTTATAAAGATGATTCTGTGGCACTATGGAGGGTTGAGAAAAACATCTGGGAGGGGCTTTAGGAATTGTCTACAGGTTTTCTCCATGAGATAATAAAGTCCTGAACAGAGAACAGCTTTCCCTGATGACTCTCCCCAGCAAAATTAATCCCTCTTCATCCCAAACAGTTATTCCCTAGCTCTGGTGTATCCTGCACCACAGAGCATTGTAGTGTTGTGATATTATGTTATTACTAGATTTGTGCACTTTCGCAGTGCAGGACCCCTTGCTTCTTAACCCTGTGCTCACCAGCCGTGAGCCCTGCTGCTCCTTAGCACTGCCTCAGAGGCGGGAGAGGCTCCCGCCACCACCACTGGCTTCACCAGCCCTGAGCCCAGCTTCTGGCTGAGCAGCACTCCCCCTGTGGGAGCGCATTGACCCCCAGGGAGCAGCTGTTGTGTTGACTATCTGGTCCCTGGTGGTCAGTGAGCATCCTAGTTATATAGGATTATATAGGATGATATGAGGATCAAGTTCAGTACATTATTGACTTTTCCATCTATCTGTGAGGCTCCATGGGAAAGAGACCATGTTTGAGGTCATCCTCGTACTCTTTGCTGTTTACCAGGCATGAACTTGGAGCCTGGAGAAGTTTGCATATGCTCATCAGCAATCAGATACGAGTTGACTTCTTTTAGGTGCTGAAGCGTGGAATTGCTTTCTGATATTAAGCAGTCTGGAGCACACCCTCAGGGGAGCCAGTCCCCTATGGCCTGCAGTACTGGGCTCTTCCATGTGTGACCTCAAGCTCACTGGGAGAATGGGGACCACTGGTCATGGGGAAGTGATCCTGTCTTTGTTTACTTTGAAAACTCATTCTCCCTGTGGTCAGGGACCATTTCCTGTCTACAGGAAAAGGGGTGAGGGATGGAGGTAATGTCTCACGAACCTTGCCCTTTGCCTGTCCTTTGGCACAGGCTCTCTGTCCCCAAGACCTTTGCTATCATCTTCAACCTACGATCTGAGCTGCAGGGAGGAATCGGGTAGCTGGGAATTCTAAATCCAAGGCGAGGAGAGTGGCTTTAGGGCTGCGAGTAGCCTGCAGGATTAATTGTATTAAGTGGTTCATTCCATAGCACATGATGCTTTTTATTTATTTTTTTGGTTTGGGGACTTGTCTTCTTACTTTCATATTACTTGTGTAAGACCCTGCATCTAGAATGGTGATAGCTAGAATGCGGCAAGAGTTTGAAACAGGTACAAGCCATTCTCCTTTCCTTCCTTCATTTTTTTATTTGTTAACTGTAGTGAAGGGGATCCATGGGTCATCACTACAGTTTGGACCTGAAGCATGTCAGACACACACACATGTACACACCACAGCTGAGCCCCACGTCGGTGATTTCCCAGGTACAACAATTAAATCCTTTCAATAGTCCTTTGAGGTAGGTTTTAGTATCTCTTCTGTCCCTCCCAAAAGTTTGGAAAAAGATTGGCAGCTCACAGTCTTGCTTTGGCAGGACTTTTGGGACAAGTGCCAGCTGGGCAATATGGCAGTGCCAAGGGCCAGAGGAATAGTTGGCTGTATGTAGAAGGTGGTGGGGATTCAGTGGAAAAGGAAACCTGGAGCTAAGTAGGGTAAATGCAAGCCTTCCCCCTCCACCTCACCCCCATGCCCAAACTACCAGAGACTTTCAGGAGATGGTAGGTGTCCCATATTATCTAAAATGGAGATTTGAGCCAGTCTTGTTAAAATCTCCATACGGTAACTCCTGGAAAGCTCAAGCAAATGTTGGCAGCTGACATTTGGGTTACAACTAATATCAATCAGAAAATAAAGCATTGCTTTGACTGCAAAGGTTTTTTCTCTCCAGGATGGACAGAGAACTTAGCAACCAGTCAGGCGCAGCTGTGACTGTAGCACATGCAGCAAGATTGTCTTAGCTGACCTGTGAAAACCTTTCCTGATGCTCTCTGGTGGCTTGTCACATCCAACACAACAACTGTTATCCTTGGAAAGCTCTGGATTTGTGTATTTTTGGTTTGGTGAAGAGGAGCAAATTCAGAGAAGGTTTAAGATGATGTGTAACTTTCTGAGCAGAAGAGAAACCAAACACAAGGTGCAAGAAATGTTGGCTTAAAGAATTAGAAAACGAAGCTAAAGAGAGAGAAGGAATGCTCCTTCTTTTAGGTTCCAGTTTAGCAAAGACAGTTGCCTTAGGCCAAAAAAAAAAATCACTCCCTTAATAATCCTAAATTGTTGTGAGTAAAATTTACTATTCACATCAGGGGGCCTGTTAAGCCTGTTAATTACCCTGTGTAATCCCTTGTCCCCCTTCATTTCCTGGTCTTGGATTAAATTCTAATTGATAAAATACTTTTGTTAGCCACATTAGTACAATAAACACATAACTGTCTGCTATCAGAACACACTCTTATTCTTTTAGGAAAACAATGAATAAAGATGATGAAAAACATTTGGAAACTGAAGGTGGAAAAACAAATAAAAATAAAAACTTATTACTATTAGAAGGGAGAACAACCAAAAGCTCCCTGGCTTACATTCCTACCTTCAGAGAAGTTTCCTTAATGACTGCTCTTTTGTGTTATCAAAGCGGCATTCATTTATTAGTCTGTGGTTTTAGCCAAACCCATCAGGATAAACATTCAAGGAGGATGAAGGTTAAACAACAGACATCTTGACTTGGAAACTCCAGAGTTGATAAATATCTACAAAACTTGACTGAAAAGGCTGAGAGAGGGGGAAAAAAACCCTCTCTCTTCAGAGCCACTGAAAACAAATAAGTATTTTTGGGTAGGCAATGGGAAGGTAGGGTGAATTAATTCAGATACAAACAGCATGTTTTAATTTAATGGTGTGTTTAATTGTGAGTCAGAGGGCAATTCTAAGCTGGGTCGCTCCTATGTATCAGGGCTGGTAAATTTGTGGTGATAAATGTATTGTAGTCCAAAGCAAAGGGATTAATCATGGAAAAACAATGTCTAACAAAATAGTAAAATGCCTTCTGCAGTTGTTTGCCAGTCCTCTAGTTCACATTTGTACCGCTTCCTTTCTGACTGCCATGCTAAGCAAATCTCACCGTACTGTACTCTCCCTTTCTCAAATGTATTTAGTCTCTCCTCTCCTAAGTGCCCCTTTATCTTGACACAGAGCATGATGATTGGCATGTAGTAGGTGCTCAAAAAATGTTTGCTTCATTGAATCAAATTGTATTTGGAGCTGCTCTGATTGGTTGCCTCTGGTATATTGCACAGCCCTTCTAAGCATGGTATAGTGGTTGAGAGTGCAGTGCTAGAATCAACAAACTACAAATGCTGGCGAGGATGCGGAGAAAAAGGAATCCTCGTGCACTGCTGGTGGGAATGCAGACTGGTGAAGCCACTGTGGAGAACAGTATAGAGTTTCCTCAAAAAATTAGCTGGAATTCCCATTTGACCCAGTAATCCCATTTTTAAGAATATATCCCAAGGAATCAGAAACACCAATCAGAAATGACATATGCATCCCTATGTTCATAGCAGTACAATTCATAATAACTAAGATTTGGGAATAGCCTAACTGCCCATCAGCACAAGAGTGGATTAGAAAACTGTGGTACATCTATACAATGGAATACTATGCTGCTGTAAAAAAGAAGGAACTCTTACCATTTGCAACAGCTTGGATGGATTTAGAGAGCATTATGCTAAGCAAAATAAGAAATATAACATGATCTCACTCACTTGTGGAATATATTGAATAACATAAACTGATAAATAAAAATAGAGTCAGAGGAAAAATTTTTTTAGAATATAATAGAACTAACACTGTTATTTGCAGATTTTTAATATTTCCTACAACTTTTGTGATATTATACTATGTTAGTACAGTTTTGGTAATATATTTAAAATAGTTTTTCTTGAAATGTTTATTGCCTATAATATATTTAAAAATGTTTTTATTGAAAAATTAATGTTTATTGCATGTGACATTATTATATTTAAAATCATTTTTCTTGGTAAAAAAAAAAAAGAGTTCAGTGCTAGAATCAAACCCAGAGTGATCTTGGGGAAGTTACTTAACCCTCCTGACTCCATTTTCTCCCTAAAGTGGATCGTTTTGAAGGTGGAGTTTTTACTTATTCAAGTGCTTAGAAGAAAAAATAATTATTTTGGGAGACTGGGCTTGTGTGGATGAAGCTTTTTGGTAGTGTAAAAAAAATCAAAATCTATACATTCTTTAAAAGGTAAAAATTATAAGTCTCTACAGAAATAATAAAAATGAAGAATTTGGCATAAGTGACAAACCTCTTCTGTATCCTCAATGTCCTCTTCTCTAATATAAAATTAATCTCAGGAAATCTAAAACCATACTAAAAATGAATTAATATTTAACATTCAAAGGTTATGTCCAAAAAGCAGTTCTGAAGGGGCTAACACAGGCCCATCCATTGTGAGTGCTCCCTCAGCAAGGCACATATAAAGGTGACCTTCTGCTTGTAAATGAATGGTAATAATGATAAATCATGAGGTTTTCATGACCAGTTCGTTTTAGGGCCCAAACTGACATTTCATTTTTATCTGATTCATGGGTTGATTTCTGAGTTGGCTCACTTTCTGAGTTGGCTCACTTCTAGTGGGTCCCCTCATTTTTCTATTTTCCTAGTTAAGGAGCATCTCACCAAAGAAAAGGATCAGTTCTTGAATCTGGATGGCACTTTTTTAGCATCCGAAGCAGGACAAACAAGCTTTTTCATTGCTAACATGTTTCGTTTTTATTGTGTGGCTAATTGTTGAGGTCTGCCACTGCTTCCTGTCCTACAATGGAAACTCTTACCATTTGCAAATGACAAATCCTTTGGTAGAGGACCACATGCGTGTAAGACTGAGCAAGATTCTGTGATCGTTGTTTGGTGGAAGTGGTCACTAGGGGGAAAGAGTTGGAGGACTGACTGGCTCTGGCATGCATCTCTCTCTCGAGTCTTAGGGCCAGGGAGCTCTGTTTTGGGTAATGGCCCTGTCCCCCAAGAGAGGCACTGCGGAGCCCCTTTGGTCCTGAGCCCTGGATTTTTGAAGGAGAAGCCAGAGCATCCCTACTTAGTCCTTTCTCATGCCATCTCCGAAAGCAGGTGTCTGCCTCAAACTTCATCTAGATAGCCCTGCTGAATGCTGGCAGGAAGGGAACCTTGCTCTGCAGCCGCTCACTCTTATGTTCAGTGTCCTCCCTAAGACTGGCCTGCCCATTTCTTGGCAAGGAAGCATGTTATTTGAATATGTCCACTTTTCCTTCAACACCACCATGAGAATCTGTTCCTGTAACTAGTTTGTTAGGAACAAAATTTCCTATAATGATTTTCTAAAATTCTCTTGTCACTTTCTTCAGCAGCTTTATATTCCTGCTACATTCACCTTAAAACCTTAGTATTTAGCTTATTTAGAGAGATAAACAAATATTATGATAATGACAGCAGCCAATGAACAAATGATGATAATAGCATAAGCCTAACTATAAGAATTAATTAACAGGAAACAGGCAACAGGCCCAGCTGTCTTTAGCAATTTTGAAGGCATAACTTGAAACATGGAAGATGTTAAAAGGAAACAAGGGGAGAAAAACATCACAGCCATTGGCATGTATACTGCAGATGTGAGCTTTGTCAGCAGTGATTCTCTGTTCTTACCGTAAATCTGAGATTGGTATTTCAAGATCACATCAATTATGTCGAATTTAAAAATGCCACGTGACCCAAGAAAGCTAGAGGGAGAAATTTCTCTATTAAAGGCACCAGGGATAATTTTATTAGCTTAATCTCAGTGTCATATGATGCATTATTCTGCTGTCCAGTTGTGAGGCTAAACCTATTTATGCTTTGTGTCACATATGGTATCATGTTGACACTTCCCTTATTTGCAGAGAAACTCCCTTTGCCTTTCAAATATATAATTCAGTGGAAACCCTAAATAAGGAATATGACCATATTAATTGTCCTAACGGGATCATTTTGGTGAATGAAAGAGTATAATGTTTAAAAAATATTTTTTCAATTACAGTTTAAATTTAATATTATTTTGTATTAGTTTCAGGTGTATGGCATAGTGGTTAGTTAATTATATACCTTATACAGTGTTCCCCTGGATAGTTCCAGTACTCACCTGACACTACACATAGTTTATTACAAATTATTATTCCCTGTACTTTGCATTCCTGTGACTATTTTGTACTTACCAATTTGTACTCAATCCCTTCAACTTTTTTACCCAGTTCTTTTCCTCCCACCCCTCTGATATTCATCAGTCTGTTCTCTGTGTCAATGAGTTTATTTCAATAGTTTTCTCTGTTTTGGACATTTCATATGAATGGAATCATATTGTAATCATTTGTGACTGACTTCATTTGCTTAGCACAGAGGTCGGCAAACTCATTAGTTAACAGAACCACAGTTTGCGGACCACTGGCTTAGCATAATGTTTTCAAGATTCACCTATATTGGAGCATGCATCAGTATTTTCTTTTGCCAAAAATTATTGTATTGTATGGCTATAACAAGTTCTGTTTACCCATTCATCAGTTGATGTATGTTTGGGTTGCTTAATATTTTTGATTAATATGAATAATACTTCGATGGATATTTCTTTTTGTGTGGACATATGTTTTCACATCTCTTTAATATATATTTGGAAATGGAATTGCTGGGTGATAGAGTAACTCTATGGTTAACGTTTTGAAGAAGTGCCGTTTGCCAAAGAGGCTGCACTATTTTTCATACTCACCAGCCATGTATAAGGGTTCCACAGTCTCCATGTTCTCAGGGACACCTATCTGACTTTTTGTTTCTAGCCAATTTTATATCGGTAGTGCTGTCTCATAGTAGTTTTGATTTGCATTTCCCTGATGGTTAATGATGTTTATCATGTTTTCATCAGATTGGTTACTTATACAGGCCTTCTGGGGCCCTGCACTGGAACAGAAGTAAAGCACGCTAAGATGAGAAGATGAAGGGAATGGGAGGCTGGGTTATTGACTGCTTGAACCACCTGTATGTTAGAGCCCTCACGGCCTGCTCACTTCTTCAAATTCCCTATGTTGGGTTCCTTTTCCCTCTTTTGTCCCTCCAGACAGAGGATTGTGGTGGACATCTGTTTTTTTTTTTTTTTTGTTGTTGTTGCCATTTTTCCTTGATGCTCAGGATTCACAAGGCACTCATTCTAGTTTTGTGTTTCAGTTTGAATAAGTGGGGTTGATTCCCCTGCAGACCCTTATAGTACAAGTGGGTATGTGTGCAGGCTTGGCCAATGAGAGCATTGCATAGAGGTCCATGGTGAACCCCCAAACACCTATAATCCTGGTGCATAGTCTAGAACTCATCTCTGGTTCATGGGCTGCAGGTGTTCTGGGAAGATTTATGATAACTCCCTTAAAACCATGAATATCAAAGGTGAGTGAAATGTCTACACTAAGGGCAAGATCTTGTACATTCCCATCAAGCATGATGGAAGGCACAAATTTTACCATCTCCAAAGACAGGGATGCCATGCCTGGTGACATAGCTGCAAATATTACTTGAGTGCTTAAGGAGTAGCCCAGTCTTTTTGGTGAGCCATCAATAGGCTGTTCAGACCTCTGATCAGCCATGGCTGGTGGAGCTTAGACCAGTTTGGGAGCAAGACAGAGTCACACTGTGGGGATGATGGGCATAATCTTTGTTCCACCAGCAAGATCACTCTTTCCCTTCTTCATTGGTTTTTACTTTCTCACTTACTTCCTTACTTTCACCTTTGTTTTACCTTGGGAGGAAGGTGGCTACCTGGTTAACAGTCCTCATGCCTATAGCTAGATGATGTCTTTTGTTCAGAAAAAACTAGTCAGCAATCTTGCAGCCTGAAGAAATACCCAGGGGCAGGAACCCCTTCCTCAGAGTGACTTTATAGGTTAAGTTCAATGTCAAGATTAAAGTATGCTTTTCCAACACATCAACATGATCCAAGACACAGATCTTTAAGCAGATCTGTGCTGTTCCTAGACCCCTAACCAGCCCAAGATCTACTGTAGCCATATCCCCCAAATACTCCCAGAGTTCACCCACCTGCGGGAACCTCTTGCTCACTGACTTCTAAATAATTAAGCCACTGTGTCTTCTTCACTAATATTTTCTGAAAAATATATTTGTCCTTGATCTTCAGATACAGAAGGCCTATTCAAGAGTATATTAAATATTCCCTGAGGGGCAAGGTGTGGGCTACTCTGCATGCTCATTAAGGCTAAGCTAAAAGGCAGGAGGCAGTGCCCACCTCCTCAGTCCATCAGGGATGAAGCAGGCTTTGGTAGGGGGAACATGATATCTATTTTTTAAAGGATATCTTTTTGTTAATTTTAGAAAGGAAGGGAGAGGGATAAATGGGAACATTGATGAGATACACATTGATTGGCTACCTCCTGCACATCCCCAGCAGGAATTAAACCCTCAACCCAGGCATGTGCCCTGACTGGGAATCAAATCAGGGACCTCTTGGTTCATGGGTCAACCAATGATCAATCACTGAGTCACACCAGCAGGGCAATGTCTATTTTTCAATGAGAGTTACAGAGGACTGGTCACTTTAGAAGCAAAAGGAAGCAATCAGTAGGTGCTAAACTGCTTTCTTTCCTTAAGCACAAGCCTTGAGATACCCCAAACCCATACCCCCAACACAGTACCCAGAGACAGTATCACTATTATTAGTGAAACATTTATGAAGGCAAATCAAGAAAGAAATTATTTTGGGGTGGGAAATTCTCTCCCCTTCAAAAGTGGCAGAATAGTTTTCTGCCTGCATAGGTTAGCCAGATCTCTGAACACAATGCCTCCAGCAGTGGTGAGAGCAGCAGGAGGCCTGTGGGCAGCTGGAGGCCTGCAGGTGGGGCTTGGATGAGGCATAGTTCCTCTTTATGGGCACAGATTGGAGTTGCTTCTGATCTAATAGCTGGTCCTTTAATGCCACAACTTTCCAGGGATTTCTGTCTTTGTCTCTGAAGGCAGATTCTTGGCAGAAGGACTGGGTATTTGTCACTTTAAAGGAGGGAGCCCTGGGGTTGAAAGGATGCCCCCAGACAGGCTCTGCCTGAGTCCACACTGCTGCCTTCTGTGGAGCGTTCACAAGTTTCTCTGCAGAGGGAAAGGGCTCTTGAGGGCAGTTGGTATCTACTGCAAGTGCAAGATGGCACCCCAGTTTCTCCTCTTGGAACAACCCAGTAAAGCCAGCTCTACTTTTAATTGGGCCTCTGCTCTGTATAGATGATAGGGGGCTATCCTTTTCCTGAGAGTATTCTTGCTGTTTGTATTTTATCCCAGGATGAAGCCATTGAAAAAAATGGTTCATTTGATTTCTGAAAAGGTTTTCAGGAGGAGACTGTGCCTTCTGTAATGGGCTCTGGGGAGACTTGGTCCCAAGCCTTTCCTTTAATGGCAGGTTTCGAGTAAAAAATATCTTCTTTTCAGGTTGGGAAGTTCCCAACCCTGCATCTCCTCCACCAAGCTCTTCTGATGAGGACCTTGTAGGCCTCACCTTCTTTGCAGCTGGTGGGAAATTCTTATCTTGGCACAACCTTGAGATATTCTTTGGGACCCAAGGCTCTTGTGGTTTCTCCACACTGACTCCCATGTTTGCCAATTGGACATGCAGCACCTGGTGAGCTGCCCTGTCTACACTGGAGACACCCTGAGCATGAGTCAAGGAGGCTTTGTTAGTCAAGCTGTCTGAGGCATAGGACATGTGAGTGTGTTGCTCTTGGTCCTGGCTCTGCTTCATCTTCTCGAGCTTCCACTTTAACTCATTAATTAGTGTCATCTGAGAGTTTTCTGATTTAGGATCTTGGAGAACTGACGTTTTTTCTGGGAGGTGTTTAGTTGTCACAGTAGTTACTCCTTTATTCTCATTCACATTTAGCCTTTGGGAGATTTCCGGCTTGCTGGCTGTCAAGGCATCACTCATTTTAGATTGAAAAGCCTTGAGCTCCTCAGCCCTGGACACATTGGGCATGTAGACAGGTTCTAATTTCTTCATCTCTTCAACCTTTCTGGAATTTACACTCTGATCCTTTGGCATATGTTCAGCCCTGGTTTGCCTTATGGGCAGCATTGGTGGGGGGATGTTGGTTCTTAGAGTATCTCTCTCTTTCTCTTTGCCAATGATGCTGTTTTTAACAGGAAGAGTCTGTCCAGCATCTGGAATTCTTGGAACTTCCTCTGTCAGCCTGTGGGCTATTTCAGAGGGTGGTTGTCTCAGGGTCCCCTGTTCTTTCTGGCTCACAAGTGAGGTCGCAGAGTAAGGATAATTGAAAGTTTCAGAGCTTCCTTGAAGGGGTATGAAGCCCACTGATTTGGAATCCACCTCAGAAATCATGTTGGTGGAGTAGGGAAATTTGTAATCGAGAAAGGAATGGGATAAATTATGTCTTGATTTAAAGAGCTCTATGGATTGAAGAACTTTGGCGGGAAGGCCACACTCCATCCTTAAATTGAACATGGTAATGTGGCCTTCCAGCATCTGCTGTGCATTGGACTCAATGAAGGGAAGCTCCTGGCATGTATCCAGGCAGTTTTCCTCACCCACTGATATTGGCAAACTTCTCTGTTCTATTTCACTGTGGGGTTGCATAGAACGTGTCTGTTGGATAGCATGCAATGAACTCTGCACAGTTACAGGGAGCTGACCCTTAATGATTTCCTCAAACTTCTTGCTCAAGTGTACTTTTAGAGCTGCTTCTGATTGTCTCTGACATTTACTCTGCTCTGACACTGTTAAATTTGCTCTGGATGGACTCACCATAGGACTCTCTGGGTTTTTCTTAGAGTCATACCCCACATTCTGAACTTGGTTGAAATCATGTTGTGACAAGGTGGATGGCAATGGGCCTTTGACAGAAGCTTCCTGAGAGGAAATGTCTGAAATCAATACGCTTGGGTGGTCAGTGCCTTGAAAGACATAAGTGGATGCCCCAGTGCTATCTGGAGATGAGTTCTCCAGAGCAGGCTTGGATGAGATATGAATGGTTTCAGGTTGAGTCACAGTTAAACTGTCGTTTGGTGGTGGTGAAACAGACATGGTTGGTGGAGCATGATAAGTCACTGATGCTGTGGGATTCAAAGTTAAAGCCACATTTGGAGAAGGATTGATGTCTTGGGTAATGGAGGGGTCAATAAAAATGGTATTCAAGTTCAGAGGGGTTTCCACACTTTGAATGTCATGTATTGGGGGAGCGGGCAAGGCAAGGAGTGGAGGTGGGGAACTTTCCACTGCAAATTCAGATTCCAGTGAGGGAAAAGGCTCTGGTGGCAGAGTGTGAACCGATGGTGACCGTGATGGAAAATCACCTAATGAGACCACTGGGTTATTGGAGAGATTGGAAGTTGGTTGTGGAAAAGGCTCAGGCAGAGGAGGTGGTATTATGTCTCCTGGAGAGACTGCTGGCTCAGTAACAGGAGTTGTGAAAGCCAAAGGGGTCACAGAGAGAGTAGCATCTTCAAGGGCCAATGAGGACAGCAGCTGATCCATCTCAGTAGTTGTATCATTACACACCTCACAGGAGGGGTCTGGACATAACAGTTGACGAAAGAGGATGGAATCATGACGCTGGCCCAGGGGGCTGGAGGAGACAGGAGATACAAAGCTGAAGCCAGAACTAGAACAAGGAAAGGAGGATCTACTGGCCTAATTGGGGTGGAGGATGGGGGCACCTGAACCCTGCTGCTCCTTCACATTGTCCCACATCCATGACTTCACAATGCACTCAATAGCACTTATACCAAGTCCTTCACCCAAATCCCCATTCCCATGGCAACCCTATCCCATGGCAATGGAAGGCTGCACTGAAACCCTGAAATTGCATAGAACATGTTAAAGAGGGATTAGGCTTGATCCCCAGTGTAGGTGGTGCAGGAGGCAACCAATCATTGATTTTTTTCTAATCATTGATGTGTCTATCTCTCTCTCCTTCTCTCTCCCTCTCTGAAATAAATAAAAATATACTTTAAAAAAGGAGGGATCATGAAAAAGGGGGAAAGATTGCTCACCTTTTAAGGAGAAAAAGCAACATCTTTATATCCTCCTCTTCTCTCTGGTTGTATCTGCAACCTGGGAAACCAGGAGTGTGTGTTATATGTGGGAAAGGTGGAGAATCTCAGATATATACAGGAGTACCTTTGTGGGAGACCATTGGGATATTAGACTGAAAACCCTGAGGGTCAGTAAATGAGGTCAAATCATCAATAATAATATTAATAAGGTTCCTATGTGTGTTGCTTCATTTGTAAAGTACTTTCATTTGATGTTCAAAACCATTGTGAAATGGAGAGGTTAGTGGTTACATCAAAGAGGAATCTAATCATCCTGAAGTCGAAGTACTTTCACAAAGTCAGGAGCCAGAAGTGCTGACTCTGTCTACTGGGCAATATCATTGGCCAGGCCCATCACTGCTTCATACCCAGGGACAGCAGAACAGGGACTCTGAGAAGTATTGCAAGTTCTGTCTTCCCATGACCCTCTTCTGAGGCCTCTGTATACTGACAGGAACTGTGTTGAGCGATTGACCTCATAGAAATTGTGAACCTGGTTCCTCATGGAAAGGAGAGAAAGGGTCAGCCTTAGGGAGCTCACGTGGAGTGGGCAGAACCTTACCTTTCTGTGTCCCACCTTTCCTCCTCTTCTTAGCTCTGCCCCGATGGCACTGAGAATAAAAGAAAAGAATGAGAGGGTGGGACCTGTCACTCTTCTCCCTAGGAATCTTAGACATTAATTATTCAAGAATTAATGGAATTTTATATCATTTTTAAAAATATTAGAAATGTTTTCAAATTTTTCTTCTTTGAAGAACTCAGAGAAATATTGTGTCCATGAAGTTCAGAGTCAGTTCTCAGTCAGAAGCCCTATGCTTAAGGAGGGCATAAAATCTGCGGCCACCAGTATAATCTCTGCTTCTTCAGATAAGACCCTGTGACCTGGGACAGAGCTCTGGCTCCTGTCTCTGTCAGAGGCTCCCAGGTGCTTAGCACTGCTCTCTTGGTCAGCCCAACAGAGAAAAGCTTGTTCCAGTTAAGCCTGAACATGGGAATATAATCATAATGAAGTGTGATGGAACTCTCATCTTTAGCAAACTCAAAATAATGCAACCCAGGGCTATAAAGGCACTGTTTGGGGTTTTATACAGAAATTCTCCACCATACCCAAATGGGCTATAAGCTTCATATGATAACCTGACTTCTCCCTGACCCCACAGCCCTGCCTGGTCTCTTCCCCTAAAAAAGTGATGTTGTTCTCTCCTCAGCCATTCCATCTTAGGTGTCTCTTTGACTCAACTAAACTCATTTATAAGTGTGGGACTAGAAATGGAAACAACAATAAAGAATCTCTGTTGGGGCTTGTGAAGGGTTTCTTACCTTTTTTTTCTGTTCATTTTCACAGAAGACTTGGATCAATAGAATTTTCAAAAGGGAACAGAAGAAGAAGATGAGCACCCCCAATACAGAGAGGTGAGTTAGGGTGCAGTAACAATCTTCAGGGTCTGAGCAGAAGCTCTGATAAAACTCTGAGAGGCTATTCAGAAATAGGCTGAAAGTCATTTCTGAATGTTGAATAATAAATTTGGGTGGAGGATGGGGGCACCTGAGGGTGCAGGCTCTTGACTTTATAGGCAGGCCTGCATCACAGAGCACTGAGGAGTCACAGAGGGTTTCTGAGGGTGGGAGAGAGGGTATACCTTCAAGAGGGTGTGTCCATAGCCCCTCCCTCCACCCGCCCAGCAGATTCCCTTCACCCCTTTTGGGCCTCTGGGACCCTCTGCCTTACTCTGTTATCCTATTTTCCAATCTGCCTTTTACTATATCATATATTTATCTTAATAAATGTTCTGCTTATTCCATCTGTAACCCAGCTATTACCTGAATCCCCCTTTATGTGTGGAGACTTTGACTTGGGCCTCACCATGTTCACTACTTTGAAACTCTGAAATAGTGCCTGGAATTTTTGCTTATACTCAAACACTTACACTCAGGATCATATATGTCTTCAATTCTCTCTTTCCTATAGAATGTTTTGCCTTACATGAACCCAGATATAGAACTTAGCAATCCCCCTCATTGATCTTTAGAGAGAGAGTGGAAGGGAGGGAGAATGGAGAGCAAGAGACAGAGACAGAGAGAAAGAGAGAGAGAAGAGAAAGAGAGAGAGAGAGAGAGAGAGAGAGAGAGAGAGAGACAGAGAGAGAGAGAGAGAGGTGAGAGAGAGACACACATTAATTGGTTGTCTCTCACATGCACCCAGAGTGGGACCAGAAATAAAACCTGCAACAGAGGTACATGCTCTTGACCAGGAATTGAATCTGAGACCTTTCAGTGCCAGGACTGATGCTCTCACCATCTAGAATCACTGCCTGGGGCTTAGATTTTTGTTTCACTTAACCTTTACTGTCTTCAGTCAGAGGAACTAATTGTAATAATAATTTATTATTCAACATTCACAAGAACAAAATGAGTATGAAATAAATGTAAATAATTGAACCTTTAAGTGATGTTAGGGGTAAATCTGTGGCACTTATTTCTCTGAAGTTAGTGAAGCTTAAACTGCATAAAGACTTTCCCAATATGACACACACACACACACACACACACACACACACACTCTTACACACACACCTTTTGATAGTACAAAAGTATTTTCAAAATAAACTATTTCTATTTTATTTGAATACTGTACTATAGGCCCATTTGTTCAGCGGGGAGGGAGTCCCTCAGCCCAGTCTGCACCCTCTTACAGTCTGGGACCCCTTGGGGTCCTTTGCTCTGCCGCAGAGGCTAGAGAGGCTCCTGCCACTGCTCCTGTGCCATCCATGAACCGGGCTTCTGGCTTCGCAGCACCTATTCTGTTCATCAGATTTTTAATTCACTTGATTTTTAGATTCACTTGTTGATAGATATGTATTTGTTGTTCATAATTTTTATCTTTACTTTTTTCTTCTTCTTCCTCTTCTTAAAGAATACATTTTAGCATTTCATATAATACTGGTTTGGTGTTGATGAACTCCTTTAGCATTTTCTTATCTGTGAAACTCTTGATCTGACCTTCAATTCTGAATGATAGCTTTGCTGGGTAGAGTAATCTTGGTTTTAGGATCTTGCTATTCATCACTTTGAATATTTCTTGCCACTCCCATCTGGCCTGCATAGTTTCTGTTGAGAAATCAGCTGACAATCTTATGGGTGCTTCCTTGTAGGTAATGAACTGTTTTTCTCTTGCTGCTTTTAATATTCTCTTTTTGTCTTTTGCTCTTGGCATTTTAATTATGATGTGTCTTGGTGTAGTCCTCTTTGGATTCCTTTTATTTGGAGTTCTCTGTGCTTCCTGGACTTATAAGTCTATTTCTTTCACCAGATGTGAGAAGTTTTCGGTCATTATTTCTTCAAATAGGTTTTCAGTATCTTGCTCTCTTTCTTCTTCTGGCACTGCCATAATTCTGATGTCGGTATGCTTGAAGTTGTTCCAGAGGCTCCTTACACTATCTTCAGATTTTTGGATTCTTTTTTCTTTTCCAGTTGAGTGTTTTCTGCTTCTTTGTATTTCAGATCTTTGACTTGATTCATGCATACCTCTAGTCTGCTGTTAGGTCTCTGTATATTTTTTATTTTAGTCAGTGTATGTTTAATTTCTACTTGGTCCTTTTTCATCTCCTCTTGGGTCTCACTAAATTTATCCATCTTTTCTAGGAAATTCTTGAAAAACCTTATAACCGTGGTTTTGAACTCTATATCTAGTCGTTTGTTTTCCTCTATTTCTTTCATTTGTGATCTCTTCCTTTATCTCTGCATTTTCACTGCATCCCTGAGTTGGTAGAGTAGCTTTGTGTGCTAGGTGTCCTCTATCGCCCAGTAGTTACACCTCCCCAGTTACCTGAGGGGGATTCTCTTGGTGAACCCTTTTGTGGACTGTGTGTACAGCCTTGTTGTAGTTTTGATTATTGTTGGTATCACTGGGGGGAATTGACCTCCAAGCCAATTGGTTTTGAGGATCAGTTGAGTGTACGCCAGGAGAACTTCTGTGTTGGACTCAGCCTTAAGACTTGTAAGATTGCAAAAGCCTCTGTGCTGGGCTTGGATGGGGAGGAGTCTCAGAGCTGAGCAGACAGCTTTGGCTTCCAGTCAGCCCTGTCCTATGTGGCCCCTGGGTCTCAGTGTCCCTCAGAAATTGCTGCAGCCCTCTCTGTGTGCACTCGTGCTCATGTGCCTTCAGACCTCTGCCTTCTGGTTCCCCTGAGTTTCTGTGTACTCTGGGGGTCTGTGTGAGTCTGGGTACCCAGGGTCTTGCCCAAAACTGGGGTTCAGTGTAGTCGGAAGTGGATTTTAGCACAGTTGGGAGGTTCTGTCTCTCTCCCGCTAGAGAAAGCCAGTGGCACAATCAGCAATAAGTCCTCTCTGCACTTGCACGTGTCTCCAGACCTCTGTTTTTTTGCGGCTCCCCTAAGTTTCCATGCACTCCTTCTTTTTCATGACAGTCCAGACTCCCCCTGTATGAGTCTCGCCCAGATCTGGGGTTCAGTGTAGTCGGAACTGGGGTTCAGTGTAGTTGGGAGTTTCCATCTCCCTCCTGTTAGAGGAAGCCAGCCAGGCCCTCTGCTGCCCGTCCTCTCCATGTGTGTGTCTCTGTACTTCAGCTTTTTGCAGTACCTCTGAGTTTCCATGAGCCCCTCTCTTTCCTTCTGGTTGTACAATTTTCACTCAGCCACCTTTCCTGTGGTTCTGGATGATTTCCATTCTGTCTTTTAGTTGTAGTTTTGAAATTGTTGTGCGAAGCAGCAGTTTAGGTGTTTACCTATGCTGCCATCTTGGTTTCTCCCCAAAGCCTTTCTTATCTGATAAATGTCCAAATGTTCTATGTATCAATAAGTCTGTTTCTATTCTGCTTATTCATTTACCAGGTGTACCAGTTATTGCGGATTTTTTTCAATAGGTGGAGTTACACATGTTGATATATATGCAATTTGATATATAAGCTATTTTATTGTATTGACAACAAGCTTCAAAACTTCATATGTCAAATTTTATGAAGGTGTTAACATCATAAGTATTTTTATGTTTAAAAATGTTGAAGTTTGTGCCAAAAAGAGAGCATTTGTGGGAAGTTTTTTTTAAAAAATATATTTTATTGATTTTTTACAGAGAGGAAGGGAGAGGGATAGAAAGTCAGAAACATCGATGAGAGAGAAACATCGATCAGCCGCCTCCTGCACGCCCCACACTGGAGTTGTGCCCACAAGCAAGGTACATGCCCCCGACCGGAATAGAACCTGGGACCTTTCAGTCCGCTGCTCTATCCACTGAGCAAAACCGGTCTTGGCAATTTTTGTGGGAAGTTTTAATTCATTGCTTTGTTTTGAAGAAAAGTGCTGCTAAAAGTTATTGTATATACTTTGGGAAGCTTATGGTGAACATGCTCCATCTCAAGATACTTGTGAATGTTGGTTTAAATGCTTTAAAAGTGATGATTTTGATGTGAAAGACAAAGAATGTCCAGGTCAAAGAAAAAGTTTGAAGACCAACAATTACAAGCATCATTGGATGAAGACGTGTGTCAAACTCAAAAACAACTTGCAGAAACATTAAACATTGCTCAGCAAACATTTCTGATCATTTACAAGCAATGGGAAAGATTTTAAAGGAAAGAAAATGGGTGCCACATCAACTGAATGAAAGACAAATGGAAAACTGAAGAGTCATCAGGAAAATTTTGCTTCAGTGGCACAAAAGAAAGTCTTTTTGCATCAATTGTGACTAACAATGTAAAGTGGATTTATTTTGAGAATCCCAAACGTACGAAGTCCTGGGTTCTAGCTCAACCATCAACATCAACTGCAAGGCCAAATAGCTTTGGAAAGAAGACATTGCTCTATGTTTGGTGGGATCAGGAATATGTGGTGTATTAGGAGCTTCTAAAACCAGATGAAACCATTAGTACTGATTGCTACCAACAACAAATAATCAATTTGAACCACGATTTGATTGTAAAATGACCAGAAATGTGCCCGAAGACACAGCAAAGTAATTTTGATTTATCATAAAACACCATGACCCACTTCAAAAACAGTTAAAGAAACATGAAAAGCTCTTGCCTGGGAAGTATTAACTCAACCATTGTATTTACCAGACCTTTCTCCTTTAGATTACCACTTGTTCTGATAGATGGCACATGGATTTTCTGAGCAGCACTTAAAAATGTATGAAGAAGTGGGCCTCTGAATAGTTTGCCTCAAAACAGGAAAAGTTCTATTGGGACGGTATCCACAAATTACCTGAAAGATGGGGGAAGTATGTAGCTAGCAATGGATATTACTTTGAATAAAGCACTTTTGATGTTTCTCTTGAAATTATCGTGTTTTCTTTGATTATAAAATCCGCATTATTAAGTGATATACCTAGTATTTTTTACATTTTACATATAAGTGAAATTATATGGCATTTTCTTTCTTTGACTAACTTATTTCATTTATCATGATACCCTTTAGATCTAGTCAACTGTCAAATGGTAAAATTTCATTCTTTTTTATGGCTGAGTAATATTCCATTGTATACATGTACCACCACTTTTTTATTGACTCATCTATTGATGGACACTTTGGTTTTTCCATATCTTGGCTATTATAAATAACACTTCAGTGGACATAGAGTTGCATGTATTCTTTCAAATTTGTGTTTTAGATTTCTTTAGATTAGTGCCTAGAAGTGGAATTGCTGGGTCATAAATAGTTTAATAGTTTTCATATTGTTTTCCATAGTGGCTGCACCAACTTGTATTCCTAAAAACAGTGCACAAAGTTTCCCTTTTCCCCATATTATTGCAAACACTTACTGTTGTTGTTTTATTGACAATAGCCATTCTCACAGGTTTGAGGTAAGATCTCATTGGGTTTTGAACTTACATTTTTTTGACTAATAGTGATGTTGACCATCTTTTCATATGTCTATTAGCTATCTGTATTGCCTCTTTGGAGAAGTGTCTATTCGGGAACTCTACCTATTTATTAATTAGATTATTTGTTCTTTTGGTGTTGAATTGCGTGACTTCCTTATAAATTTTGGATATTAACCTCTTACCTGATATATCATTGGTAAATATCTGCTCTCATTTAGTAGGTTGTATTTTTGTTTTGTCAATGGTTTTCTTTGCTGTGCAAAAACTTTTTTAGTTTATTGTAGTTCCATTTGTTCATTTTTTCTTTTGTTTCCCTTTTGTGAGGAGATATGTCAGAAAAAAATGTCTAAAAGGAATGTCTGAGATTTTACTGTCTATGTTTTCTTCTAGGAATTTTATGGTTTTGAGTATTATATTTAATTTTGTAATCTATTTTGAGTTTATTCTTGTGTATAATTTAAGAAGATGGTCTAGTTTTATTTTTTTGCACATTTCTGTCCAATTTTTCCAACACAGTTTATTGAATAGACCATCTTTACCCTATTGTATGTTCTTGCCTCCTTTATCAAATATGACTTTACCATACAGACCTCAGCTTACTTCTGAGCTCTCTATTCTGTTCCATTGATCTGTATATCAGTTTTTATGCCATACCATGCTGTTTTAATTACTATGGCCTTGTTATATAGTTTGATAGCAGGTAGAATGATACCCCCAACTTTGTTCTTTCTCGAGATTACTGTTGCTATTCAGGGTCTTTTGTGGTTCCATATAAATTTTTGGATTATTTTTCTGGGTCTGTAAATATACCCTTGGTATTTTGATGGGAATTGCATTGAATCTTTAGATTACTTTTTGTAGTATGGACATTTTAATTTCATTAGTTCTTTCTATCCATGAGCATGATATATGCTTTTATTTATTTGTATGTCTTTCAATTTGAAAGATGATACTATTAATAATGATGTTGGGCCAATAGGCAAAAACCAAAATTGCCCCAGGCAAATCAGGATGTGTGATTACCCCAATTATGAGGTCAGAGCACAGAGGCTAGATTTGTAGCAGTCTTAGGAAGATAACTAAAATGTTCTCAGATTTCTACTTCATGTATTACTGTATTTTGGGAGGTCTGAGGTGACTTAGAGTAGAGCCAATTGTACTGTGTTTTATTATATTTAGTTACTTTTACAATTGGCCCTTCTAACAGAGAATATTGGACTATGACAACAGTAATTTTCCCCACTGCTGTATAGCATTATCTGATAGCATCTGTCTCCCTACAGTTGGCACAGGGCTTTGCACTTAGAACTTCTCTAGAATAATATCCTTAGTCTTCTGAGAATTATAGCAGTTGATTTTTGTGGAGGTGAAAACCTATAGAGCTCTGGTTTGTTCAATCATCCATCTAGGTGCTCACTGATGAATGGGGTCAGAAAATCTCTCTCTGTGTCCTGAGAGCAATGCATTATGGTCACAAGGATTTGGCTTCTCTTTCACCTGGTGAATACTGAATCCAAGCCATCAGCACATGATGATTTTCAACAGTTCAGGAAAACTTCACTTGGTTAGGCTGAGATCCAATTTTTGCAATTCACTTAATGAAAAAGTGGAAATATTCTGTAGATGCTGAATGGGTTGAGTTTAACCTCTTTATCTTGAACTTTGGTCTCTTTCATTGTTTTGAAGAGAGAGAGTGTGCTTGACTGCACACAATTGCTGACTGACCATCTTACAAATTGAGAGACTGTCTGTCCTCTGTAAAATCACAGAAGGATTGCTCAGGCTGAGAGATAATTTTCTGTTGACTACTTGTGACCCAAAGCAATTTGATAGTACTGACTTTTTTACACAACTGGATATACTTCTCATCTAAACTTCCACCCCAACTAACTCTCAGCTATGTGCTGGACCTTAGAGACTTCTGGACCTTTATCTCTAAAGGCAGTTTTTTTTTTCCTTTCAGAAAAGCTATCCTCTTGGCTAGAGGGAAGAAATTCTATGATTTTCTTTTTAGACTTCTTGACTAACAAAAAGAGCAAGGAACATTCCAATTTAGGTATATATATAATTCAGCAATGATTTTCCTTGAGTGTCATAACCAATATTAATTTCTCTTTCTCATCATTACTCCCATGCCCTTTACTAGGAGAAATAACCTTCCTTTGTAGCTACCATGGCCTTGACCCAGTAGCATATTTGGGGCAGATGCAAGGAAAACTTGGTAACTTCACTGGCTATAATCTTTTGTCCACGCTCCCCTGCCCTAACCCCCTGCCACTGAAAATGCTTGTAAGATTCTCCTTCCATTTTTAAGCTACATGTCATAAGGATTGATTTTTTTAATTTTTAATGTTTTATTTTATTTTTTTGTGTGTTGCTGGGGCCATTTTATTCTCCAAAGAGATAGCAGGTTGTAGTAAAGAAGGTCCCACATGGTTTTTTATGAGAGTTCTTCTCTGCTGGGGCTAGACCTCAGCTATTAGATCTTTGCTGATTCCTTATTATGTGGCATTAATAAAACCTGTAACCAAATATAGCACCTTTCACCTCTTAAACTGCCTTTTGTAGTTAACTGATTAATGACATATAAATGATGAAAATATGGGCATGAAAGCTAAGAGGAAGAAAAGAATCTGCCTTTGTCTCATCAACTTGCAATGAACTCTTTCCTTTTATAGATTATCTGTCAATTCAAAAAAGTCTTTAAAAATTCTTCATGACTCAGAAAGATTTTGAACTAATTCTTTAAAAGGAGGCTAGGCTTTTCTTGGAAAGGGAGATTATAGTTCTAGGTATTTTCTACTTGGTAGAAGTCAGGGCTGCCTAATGGTTCATTTTTATTGCTACTCCCTCCTTTCTTGCTTTCCCCTTCATTCCCTTCTTTTTATTCTGTCTTTTTTCTTTTCCTCTCTTTTCCTTCCTTGCTTCTCATGATTATTGATGGCCTGCTGTATGCCAGGAATTCTACTAAGTGTAGAACAGATTGGGATTCAGAGGTATACAAGGGAGGCTAGGAGAGCCACAGCCTTGCCATTGATGAGCTGGTAAGAGAATGAATGAATAATAACAATGGAGTTATGGCACATGGGATGACAAAATCCATGCATGTTACCATGGAGCTCAGAGCAGAAATAGAGTGGGAAGAAGAGAGTGGACTTTGTTGAGGATGGGGGAAGTTTTCATTGAGAAGTTGGTATTTGATTGGAGGCTGGATTTTGATAATGAGTAGAAGCTATCAGTGTTAAGGGACAAAATTAAGAAGAGGGAGTCACCATGGTCAACTGACACAGCAAAAGAAAGGGTTACCAAGTCAAAAATACTTAGATTTCAGAAGAGGCAATGTGGAATGCTGAGGAAGTCTCCAGTGAAGGGAGCAGCTGGGCCAAACAGCAGTGCTTTGAGGCACAGGAAGTGTTTGCAGTCCTGAGGGGCACATTAGCAGTCCTTACAAATGATTGCCAATGCTGTGCCAATCAGGAAAAAGCGTTACAATTATATACATTTCAAACAAGTGATAATGAAACTTAAAGAAGCCTAATGATTTGTCCATAGCCATGTAGCTGCTAAATGGCAAAATTTGGGCCTGTCTGACTCCCAAGCGAGTCCCTCCTGCCTACCCTTATACAAGGAAGGACAGGCCTTTAAAAGTCCATTGATTGCATTAGGTGACAAGCCTACTCTAAATCACAGTGGCACAGAGCTCCAAGAAGTCACTATTTTTAAGGAAATTCAGACCTAATGGAATATCCCTTTGGCAGTCTTGTCTCCTGGGCTTGTGTGATATACCTCTGACTTTATTTGATAGATTTTAGGTAAAGAGGGTAGAGAAGGTTTTCTGAGGCCATTTGAATCCAATTATTAGGAGATTATGCCAGGGCTAAGCAATGTTGGGGTGAAAAACAACATCCAAACATTAGTTCCTTAAGACAACAATATTCGCTAATCATTCATGCCACATATCCGCTCAAGGGGTCCAGAGGAGTGCCTTTCTCTATGTAGCCATCAGTCCATGTCAGAGGCAAGACCGTCACATTCTGACACTGACTTCTTAGCATAGTGTGTTGGGGTTTGCCTCAGTTGAGTAAGAGATCGTTGGAGAGCTGAGCGCTGGCATACCTGTGCTTTGGCCTGGGTCCACATGTTTTTTGCTCCCATTTTACTGCCCAGGACTAGTCAGATGGCCACACTTAACTTACAAGAGGTTAGGGATCATAATCCTCTGTGCCCTGGGACAGTTAAGAGACCTAGATATTGGAGTGTGTAAGTAATGTCTACCACAGGGACATAGCAACACCAACACACTCCTTATACACCTCCTCCAAGACTGAAGTATAATAAAAAAATCAATTCCACATGGCTCAAGAGCAGTCACTTTTCTAGTGGAGTAGCTACTGGCCACATGTGTCTGTTAAAATTAAATAAAATTAAATATTCTGTTCCTCAGTTCTGCTAGCTACATTTCAAGTCCTCAATAGCCACCTGCGGCTAGTGGTTCTCATAATTGAAATTGCAGATGCTGAACATTCCCATCATTGCAGAAAATTCTATTAAATGTTGCTCTTTCCCTCCAAAAGGCCAAATAGCAAAGATGTTAGGCTTTGAAGGACATATGGTCTCTTGCAATTATACAACTTTACTGTATTTGTGTGAAAGCAATCATAGGCGATATGCAAGTGAACATAGTTGTGTTCTAATAAAACTTTATTTAAAAAACAGGTAGCTGGCAGGATTTGGTTCATAGACCCCTGGTTTTCCAACCCCTGGCCTAGTCTTATGGTCTCCCAAAGGGAAGAGTAGCCATTTTTACATGCTCTTCCAATTAGTGTGGTTAATAAAAATCAGTACATCAATTAATATTTACATTAAAAATAAAATACAGTAATCATTACTAATAATAAGCTTTTTGTTGTGTTCCCTCTCCTATTGTAGGCAGTGTACTTGTTAAATGAACAAGTAAATAGTTATTAATAGCAAACCAGATTCCACAAATTTGGAAACACTTTGTTCTTGTAGCTATGGTAAAAAACAACAACAAAAAAACACAACAACACATCAAAAACAAGTGTTATAAATGGCAAACCATATGACAGTAAACTAATATGCATTTGTTTTGCCAGCAAACACTATTGGAAAGCCCAGAGAAAACACTGCTGAACACTTGAAGAAACAAGTATTAGAACAAACATGGAATGTGAGCTATATAATTGCCTGAATGTACAGATGGCTTTGTAATATTTCAGTTGATGGTATTTGTTAGGTTCTGTTTCAGTTAAGAAAACTAAAAAACTTTGCGATTCATAAAAAAATAATATATTAAGTCAGGTATTTTTGTTGGATTAATTGACTTCTTTAAACTAATTATTTTCTTGAAAAGCTAGGTAGGTTTAGACTAGTATTAATTCTGCTTTGACTAGAATTTAAAAAAAAAAGATTCTGGGGGTAAAACCAAGAGAATGAACCACAAATGAAATTCACTCCTTGCAACATTTTTAGAGAACCCTTGAGCCAAAGATGTTGAAGCTAGATATGACCAAAGTGCTGCATGATATCATTGAATGATTAATTTTTCTTAAAACTGAGACCTTTAAATATTTCATCTTCATGGTGTTTATAATGAGATGGAGAGTGGCCATGAAAGAATTTTAACCACATGGAAGTTCATTCTTGATCCTGTGGCAAATTACCTGAAAGAGATGGAAAGCTAAAAGATGACTTATGCTTTGTTTTTTTTTACATATACACAGATGCTCCAAATTTGCTGATCTTTCATATGATAATAGGTAGCACTCTCCAATATGTTACTTAAAATATATGTTAAAAGTACATACTATTAGTCCCTTCAACAGAAAGGTGACATTTTAATAGTGAATGAGAAAGTTTAACTAAATCAGAAAGCAGGTCTAAGTAAGCAAGTTTATCTACATATATAAAGCTCTCACTGACGCCAATTGCATACATATGTCCATCTGTTATTGTCAATCATAAATTTGGTTGACACTTCTATTATAGAGAAAGGACGAATAGTGATACTAACATATTTCTTCTAATGAATTTCCTTTCAATGTGCATGAATTTGTGCAGTGGGCCTCTAGTAAATAATAAAAACACAAAAATCCCCATATGTAAAACAAATACTTTTAATTGTCCATGGGTCAAAGTAGAAGTCACAATGCAAGCTAAAAATATTTAAAATTGAAAGATAATGAAAATGACACATGAGAACTTGTGGAATCTACAATAATAAAAGAGAAACATGCAAATTAACCCAACCAAGATGGCAACCAGCAACAGAGTTGAAGCAAGCAGGAGGCTTGGGTTGCCCCAGCAAAGGAGGAAGCCAAGTTTCCTTCCCGCCTTGGCTGACTCTGCCCTCCGCTCAAGTCTACAAAGTTTCAATTATAGAAGATAAATAAATCCTAGATACTTGCTTCTAGCCAGTCCTGGCCTTTGCTCAAGGAGGCGCTGGAAAAAAAAAAAGGAGGGGCTGGGACCTTGAGTTGCCAGGGGGTGATCAGGCCAGGATGGGATGGCAGGGGCCATTGAGGGTAAGCAGACCAGCAGGAGGGCCAGTTTGAGGTGAGCAGGCTGTCAGTGGGGGTCAGTTGGAAGTGAGCAGGACAGCAGGGGAAAGGGAGAGACAGTTTGGAGTGAGCAGGCCAGCACGGGGGCATTTGGGGTGAGCAGGCCAGTGGGGAAGGGAGGTGAGGGCAACAGGTCAGCAGGGCGGGGAGTTGTGGAGGAGCAGAATGGCATAGGGGGCAGTTGGGAGTGATCAGGGACACTCTTCAGGGCAAACCAGCTGGCCCCCACCCATGCACCAGGCCTCTATCCTATCTAATAAAAGAATAATATGCAGATTGACCATCACTCCAACACACAAGATGACTGCCCCCATGTGGACACAAGTTGGCCACCACAAGATGGCCAGTAGAGGAGGGCATTTGGCAGGGACCAGGCCTGCAGGAAAGGGAAGATGGGGGTGACTGGACCTGCAGGGAAAGGCAGTTGGAGGGGGGACCCAGGCCTGCAGGGGAGAGCAGTTGGGGGTGACAAGGCCCATAGGGAAGGGCAATTAGGGGCAAACAGGCTGGCAGGGGAGCAGTTAGGCATCAGTCAGGGTGGCAGGGGAGTGGTTAGGAGGTGATCAGGCTGGCAGGCAGAATCGGCTAGGAACAATCAGGAAGGCAGGCAGGCGAGCAGTTGGGAGCCAGCAGTCCTGGATTGTGAGAGGGATGTTTGACTGTCCGTTTAGGCTTGATCCCGGTGGGAAGTAGGACATCCCTCAAGGGGCCCCATATTGGAGAGGGTGCAGGCTGGGTTGAAAGACACCCCCCCCATGTACACATTTCATGCACTGGGCCTCTAGTCTTATCTAATAATAGAGAAATATGTAAATTGACTGTACCTCTGCCATTCCCACAGCCGATCAGAGTGAGAATGCAAATTGACCCAACAAAGATGGAGGTTAATTTGCTTACATACCTGGGTCCTGAGACCCTCCTTAGTACCAAGATCACTCCCAGCAGGCCATCAGAGGGGCCGAGCCTGCTACTGGAGGGGTGAGGTGGGGGTGGGGGTGGGAGGGTGCTTTCGAAGCCTAAAGCCTGGGGCTTGGGAAAGGACCAAGCCTGCAACCAAATGCAGACCATCCAGAAGTCAGCACTGGGTTGCCCAGATGCAGCCTGGGGACCCAACACTGACTGGTCAGATGGCTGAGATTCAGAAAATGAGTCAGGGTCTGATCTGCAGTCTCAGTGGAAGCTGTTGATCAGTGTACTTACCTCTCTCTTTCTCTCCCTCTTTCTTTCTGATCTTTGCCAGCAGCCAGGCTTTTCTTTCTGTCCCAGCCTCCAAGGGTGCTGCTGTTAAGCCCCGCCTCTTTGATCAGGCCCAGAGATAGGCCTGGAGATGCTGACTGGCATAGGAACCAACTAATCAGAACCAAAGGTGCATTCTGTGGGAAAACAGTGGGTGCCTAGGAGGTGGAGCTTTTGATGTTGACTAGCATAGGAACTGACCAATGAGAACCAAAGATGGGTGCTGTGGGGAACCAATGGCTGCCTAGGAAGTGGTGCTTCTGATGCTTACTGGCATAGGAATTGACCAATGAGAAACAAAAGTGGGTGCTGAGGGAAGTCAATGGCTGTCTAGGAGGCAGAGCTTTTGATGCTGACTGGCATAGGAACTGACCAATCAGAACCAAA